>CM042137.1:30114414-30279414 GCA_023376005.1 Doryteuthis pealeii
TGTACTCCATGCATGAATTGTCATCGTTGGGCCGAAGATCCCAAAAAGAGCCCTGTGCAAAAGCTAGGATAGTTGCCACCCGATGGGGCGGCTTTTAAGCTAGTTTAATAATAAATGTGAAGCATTTTACCTGTGCTACTTTCTGCTTTGGTTCCCTACCCGCAGTTTATAAAAAGCTTTTATATATATATGTGTGTGTGTGTGTGTGTGTGAAGAAAAGGAAGTGAATCCGACGGTATGTAGTATATTAAGAAAATTTTTAAAAAACACAGGTTTAAACTAAACTTCCCACTCAACTTATTTAAACCTGTGTTTTTTCAATTTTCTTAATATACTACATATATATATTTATGATATTGAGTACTCTTTATTTATAAATATACCAAACTAAATTGTATATATATAAAAAGTAAAGTAAAGTCATCGGGGCGGCCTAATGTCGGTATCAGCCAATCAGCGAGGGACTATCCCCTTTTCACTAGCGCTAGACCAAGGAGATTGTTTTTTGCATCTGAGGTGGAGCGCCACACCTACCATCAGCTTCTTTATATATATATATATAGAGAGAGAGGGAGAGGGGAAGAGAGTAGTAGTAGTAGTAGTAGTATTTCTAAACCGTTTTAAAATCTAAAAATCGTTTTTAAAAATGCCTCTAAAAACTGGTTAACTACCGTAACTCTCAGTTTCACAAAATACATTTTGATCGTCACACGCTTTTATAGATGATGTATCTCGAATACAATTCCTATTTGTAAACATCGACTGCAACCACAACTCCATCCTGTCATAAAGCAGATGCGATAATAGTCACTGTCCCAGCTCACAAAATATAGATTTAAACCTAAATATTCATTCACTTGAACCTAGACTCGATCGAGCGCTAGTAGACGTATTATGTATCTATTTTCATATCTACATTTGCTAATCAACCCGAACTAAGCTTCTCTTACAACCACAGTCTACAATTTGTTTAGTCTGCGCCACATGTTTAAGCTGTTTCCAAATTTTTCATTCAAATATGAATGATATATTGGATTTGTCTTTAGATTTCTATATGAACTAAGACAGTGTGCTGTGCTGTTAGCATAACTTCACTTATTGAGCGTAGTCCTGTGTTTATAAAAGCTTTGTTTCTAGTATTAATCAGCGACCTCTGTATATACGATGCTTGGTCCATCATCAATCTTCACATTAGTATTAATAGCATGAATATATGTGCGTGTATGTGCATGTGCTTAAAACTATGAAAACAAACTGTCTACGAAACTATTTCGTTTGCCATCATTTATTACACATACACACATATATATATAGGGTCATCCACAGACACGTGTTTCGACTTATCAAGTCTCTTCAGTGTGGCTAGACATTTTGTAAGCTACCTACAGCCGGAATTGAACTCCAGTCGGTTGGGTTTCAGTCCGGCACCTTAACCATTAGGCTGTCTTCACTTACAGAATTGGAAGGGGATTTTAACTGTTTTAATACACACATCGCTTTGTGTGTAAAGGCCGTCACAGTGCTCCATTCCTTATAGAGAAGAGCGTTGCGTTTACGCTTGAGTTGGCGGCCGTCAGCGAGATCCCCCCACCAGAGTGCTCAACCCTAGGGGATGGGGAGCATATATATATATATATATATATATTATTATATACTAAACTCTTCTACCCACACGCGGGTTTCGATACCGGCTCCTTGCCAACTCAGCGTATGAGTAGAACAGCTTGGTAAAGTGGGGAGCTGATGGTAGGTCTGGCGCTCCACATCAGGCGCAAAAACAATCTCACTCATCTAGCGCTAGTGAAAAGGGAATGGACTCCCTCGCTGATACCGACAATAGGTTACTCCACCGACTTTAATTTTACTTACATCAACAGCATTCACCGCTTGACACTTGGGATAATATAATAAAATAGAAGGCATTATTTCAGGGACTCTAGTTCATCACTGGCGGAAATTATAGCCAGTACTGGTGTCAATGTGAGGAAAATTGTGTTTGGTAGCTGAAAATCCGCTCTATTCGTCGATGCTATTGTACTTACTGTGTCTGTTGCAAATTCTGGAAGAATAAATAGGAGATATTACTTTCGGACTGTCTCTCATTGTGTGTGTGTGTGTGTGTGTGTGTGTGTTTTAACCAAATGAAGTATCTATTTTATTTTTTCTTTATATATCATGCGGTTAGTCTGAGGGTAGATGGCATAAAAGAAATTTATTTGGATATTTACTTTTGGAAATAATTCAAAATTTGCCAAAACTTGTTTACATTATTATAATTTTGAAATAGGCTCTTCCGTGTTTATTTACACTATCGGAGGCATTGGGAGTGGGCAGTTTGTATTTAGAGTAAGTAGTTTAGTTAGGGGGGGGGCAATTTTAAAAGTGTGTTACTTCAAGATGGATACAACCTTTTTGCCGTTTGTAGAGTAGAATAAGCTCGAACCTAATATTACCATTTCCTTGTGAAAAATAGTCTGTAGAAGCCGGTTGATATCAGCGGAAATAAATTTATAACTGTTGATATGACTTGTATTTAAGCCTTTTCTTTATTAAATATCTATATATTGGCGCAAAGATCACATAGGCGAGAAACTGCCAGTTACCAACCACCGTAGACTCTATGTCTACGCTATCCTAACTTTGATACATATACCGACACATATATCTATGTAGATATATATGTGTATGTGTGTGTGTGTGTGTGTGTGTGTGTACATATGTGTCTGTTTATATGCGTGCATTTGTAACCGTATAATACGTTCGCACATATAAATCATAGCATTTTTAGGATAATAAATTTGAACCATTTTGGTTGCTTTAGGTTTGTGAATCTCAGTTAATAGGTCACATGATTTTTTAATCAGTTTTGGGAATTGTGTTTAATATAGCATAAGATCTTGTAATATAGAAGACTGACTTGTTTTTCGTTTTTTTTATTCTGTTTTTTTTTTGTTTTTTTGTTTTTTCGTTCTGTTTTTTTTCTGTTTTTTTTTTGGGGGGGTGCTTTATGGTGAGATAGAGAGGCCGACTTGAACATAAAACATATCATAAATCTGCACGAACCATGCCCTATCAGGCACGCCCATAATTTGTAACGAAATTATCGAGACAATCGGAAAATAATTCAAAATCTTTTCATGGAAAAAACAAAAAGAAATATATAAAATCCAAATCTTTACTGTACTTTAAGGTCAACGATAGTCCGGATAGAGTATATATCAACAGTGTAACACAGAAATCATAAACACAAATTGTTAGTTTCATGTTTTCACGATCATCCTGAATTAAATTAACTCTCCGGATGACCTGTTTATTAAAACTATTGACATGTGTGTGTGTGTGTGTGTGTGTGGTTTGTTATATTCATAAAATAGTATTCAATATCAGTGATAGAGCATGTTTATCAAATTTAGGATAGCTATCCTAACTTAGATATAAGCTCTATCACCGATATTGAGGACTATTTTAGAAATATAGAATATATATATATATATATATATATATTTGTGTGTGTGTGTGAAGGTGAGCAGATATTAATAGAAATTAATAGAAATAGAAATATACATCGGTGTTCGCCATTGAATTTAAATATGCAATAAGGACATCTCCCATATTTCTATGTAGTATGTGAGTGTATATATAATATATATATATATATATTATATATAAATGAATGCAGATCTGTTTTTACTCTGTAGTCTCCATCAATTATCCCACTAACAAGACTTGTTTGTGTTGATATATTTCCCTCTTTCCCTTTTCTGGTCCCCGCCCACAAACTGCCCCTCATTTTCCGTTTTATTCTTCCCTCTCTAACTTCATTTTTCTTCTACACGCTCTCACCCTCATTATCTATCTTTTTTTTTCTTCTTGTTTTCTTTCTCTTCTTCCGAACCCCATCAATATTACCATCCTCCTTACGACTTTTTTTTTGCCGACGTTATCTGTCTCTTGCACTTTTGAGTCTTTACTTTTTCAACGTCTTTTTTCTTTTCTTTTCTTTTCCCTCCGTTTTGCCCTCAATGTTTCTATTCACCCAGGCGGCAACTAATCCGAACCCCCCAAACTTTTCTTTCTTTCGCTGTACGGTGTCTTAAGTGTTAGTATGGTTCACTTAGCTCATTAGACAAAAACAAATAAAAATGAAACAGCGAGAAAGTAGATTTTGTTTTTAATTCATTCTTGGTGGGGTTTTTTTGCGCGGGAGAGGGGGGTACAACATGCTTTTCTTTCTCTGTCATCACACTCACCCTCTATCCCTTCCTCTCGTACCGCCAGCGACCGAATAAATACCGCTGATATGTCTTAATTTGCGTTTCTATGACATGCGTGACGATGAACGTTTCTCTCTTTATTACATCACTCCTTTCCTTGAGAGTTTTTCACACTAGCGTAAGGTGGAGTCTGAGGGACAGCAGGTCTTCTCGGGTCAACAGGACTCTAATGAGTATTCTAGGCGATCTGAACAATGCAGAGGTCTGGATGGACTCAATTCTTCTTCTGATTTCCAATTCCATTAGTGTTTTTTTCCAAACATTTAGGGACCGTTCCAAGGGTATCAACTACAATTGTTATAACACGTTCCACAGTTTTTTGTTTTTTTTTTTTGTTTGTTTTGTTTTGTTTTTTTTTTTTTTTTTTTTTTTTTTAGTTCTCTAGGAAGGTACAAGTGTTTGTTTATCTTTACACTTTCTTTTATTTTTACTCTGTGGTCCGCTAAAACGGCAAAATCCATTAGATGACAAGTTTTTTTCTTGATAATTAACACTAAGTCTGGTCTTCTAGTTGGGATTATGTGATCCGATTGTATTTCAAATTATTATTATTATTATTATTTTCACTCCTTTTGAGTTTTTCACATCAGCGTTAACTGATGGTATTTCACTAGTGTCTGAGGGAAAAGTCTCCTCAGGTCTCCGGGACTCTTCTGAGTATTCTAGCCGATGTATTATTATTATTATTATTATTATTTGCTAAAAACACCCTCCGGACGGTGTAAAGATTATTTTTTTAAAGATATTGCCTGTGAGTCAAAAATTCAATGTCAGAGAGTTAGTATCAAATCATAATGAAAAATCATAAAGTTTATTAAAGGAGTGAAAAACAAAAGAATTGAAATGGAAACTTAGTTATGTCCCCTCAAATAGAATAGTGCGTGTATCTATTAATTAAATAATTATTTTCAATATTTTGCACATACATTTCATACAAAATCGTAGATATTTATTTATTTGTAAACTTTTTAGTTAACTTCTTGTTATTGAGTAAAAAAAAATTATTTTAAAATTGATTACAAATTACGCAAATAGTCTTTCCATTTAAATTAATAATACAATTGTTTAATTAATTTCATGGTTTATTTATTTAAACTGTTATTATTACAATGTAAAGTATTCAAATGTTGAATTATAAGGAACAGCTTATTTTTTATTTTATCAATATCAATATTAATATTGAATATAGTGATGATTTTGGGTATTGTGACGTAAACAGTGACATAGTTTCGGTTACAGACAAATAGACCGAATCTCAATTATTGATATATTTCATGCATTTACATTTTCCTATCTGATCTCGTTTAAATCGATGAAAAGTCAATGACATCATGTCTCCTCAAATCTAACAGACCCTCGTGTGTCATGTAGGGGTTATAATCGTAAGAAATGGATACGGTGACCAAAGTTCAAATTCTGGACAAAACTGTCTGCATTTCACGTTGCACTAATACCTTTGAGAAAGATATGAATCCAACTATTCTCCCTACAGCTTTGGGTAAATAGTAGGACAGATTAGGCCCTTTAACTTTGGTATGATAACCGGTCTAGAAGCAAAAACTCTGAATTCAACCATGTTAAACCCCGTTTAAGAAATTTACCTAGTGTTGCATCCTCCTCGTTCGGTAAATACATACAAATACCCCCAGGACCTAAGTGGTTTAAAATATCTCAATTTATCTTCCAATTTATAATTGATCCAAGCTCAACGCTTTTGATTTTAGCACGATTTTAATTGATTCATCTATTACAGGAGGGATTCACGTTCTCATGTTTCAAAACTTTCTCATGAATTTTCGTTTATTATTATTTCATGTTTATGCCAAATTCTTGGTTGCTTCTCATTGAGAGTTTGAAATCTCAAGCAGTTTTTTCAGTATTCTAGCAGACCTCAGAACTGCCGAAACCATGATAGTCTCAATTTTCCCGCTAATTTCCAATTTTTCTAGATTCTACTATTTTTGCATGGATCTGTACTAGAATTTTGCGTGCTGCCTTGAACAAACACTGGAAGCAGTACCCCACAATAGAACAGCTGTACGACCATTTGTCCCCTATCACACAAACTCTCCATGTAAGATGAATAAGACATGCTGGGCAATGTTGGACAATGCTGGGGAAGCAAAGACGAGCTTGTAAGTGACGTTCTCCTATGGTGTGATACAAGGGTTGACACATGGACACATCAGTAGTTCGGCCAGCAAAACACTACATCGGTCAGCTCTGCTCGGATACTAGATGCTCTGCAGAGGACCTTCCATGAGCGATGGCTGATAGGGACGAGTGGTGAGGAAGGTTAACGGAGACACGTGCTGTTGGTGCGACTTGATGAAATTCACCACTTATTATAAGCACACCCTGACCTTCGTATTTTGCTGCCTCGTCAATTCCCGAAAGAAGTCCTGGTATTTTCCTTTCTTTCGTCGATCGTGTTTACTTTTTATTCTCTTGTAAATCTTCTGTTTTTCGCTGACATCATTTGTTTACATCGTTAAATTATGTACAGTTCCCAGTATATCACTGTCTCTAATCTGTCGCGTCTGTTTTTATATTATTTTTTGAGTCTGTTAACTACATTCACTTATGATGTGGTTTACACTCCCATTTATTTCCCAACAATGGAGGCATTTGCTATTCTTTTCTTGTTTCTCTATTTTGTCCGCTCTGTCGGCTGGGGCTGTAGAATACGCCGACCCCCACCTCTGCAGAGGAGTAACCGCCACCTTGCAATCGGATAACCTGTTGGCTGTGAGTGGCAACCCGTAATGCCCGAGGACAGGATTGTTGTAGCTAAGCGGTCTGTGATCCGGGTACTAAGTGACCACTTTGGTCCTTAATTGGGCTTGATGGCGGTCGAAGACGCCCTATCCAAACAATCAGCTAGTCATGTCAAACCCTAGCAATGATACGATCGTATTCTTCAAATTGCTCCTACGGCAAACACTCCCCATCCTTTTAACATAGATGTGGTAGAAGCCGTTAGCTGAGGGTTAACTACCAGTGCAGAAGGATTGATAAATACATATTCGTCACTAACCACATGATCAAGTAAGTTCATGTCACGTAAGACGTGATTAACTAAGTAGACATCACGCTTGTGATGATTTATCTATGAAATACATGCATAAATTGACCAGTTGGTATTCACGCTCAAATGATATTTGCGGAGCACTCGTTCGTTCCTGTCTTTCGAGCTTTTATGCGCAATAGGGTGTAATACCACCCATCTTGTTGAAAGTGGATAGTCAGTCTAATATAATCATACCGCGGGCGTGTTTCGATCTAGACGATTTGAAATATAGAAACCTCATCCTATATTTGACCTCCTATTCTCTCTTCACTCTGCATCTATTAAAACCACAACTTTTAATTACAAGACAACAAACGGGGGTTGTATTTTCTAATAATCTAATTTCCTAATTACTGATAATTACAATAAAAATTGTCGGTGATCGTGTAGAACACCGACAATTTTTTCAGATGCAAACATTTTTATTACAATTGACACCGTAACAATCAAGATATCGATAATTAGATTCATTTAATTTTTACCTGGTTTATATTTGAGTATTCCTTTTGTTATATCATTGATTACCATTAGATAAAGAACAAGAGCAGGCTCTGACAGCTGGGGCATTGGAATACACCGACTGCACCTCTGCAGAGGGGTAATACCTATTGGACGTGGGTGGCGACCCATGATGTTTAAGGGCGGAATTCTTGTGGCTGAGCAGTCCATGACATTCAACACTCCACTTACTTAGGCTAGACGGGCGGTCGGTCGGAGAGGCCCTATCCGATTAATCGGTTGGTCATGTCAAGCCCTAGCACCTACATGATTGTCCCAACCCTATTGCCCTTATGACAACCCCCAACCCTTTTTATCATATGTGCAAGAAGGTGGAGGCTGTCCTGTGAATGACGTTAAACTCATCTGATGGCGAGGTTCCAGCTCTGGAGGTCTTGAGGAATGTAGAGCACCCCTTCATTACTATTGCACCCAGGTCCACTCTGACCCGGTGCCGTCAGGTCCATTCTGACCCGGGGCGGTAGTACCTGTTAGGGTCCCATCTATGGGTTAAATAGAAAATTTGTTTATAAAAAATATTGAGAAAATTTTTTTTTCCAAACTATCGCTACGAATCTTCCAAAACTTTGCCGGCATTAAATGAGCCACCGAGATTGATATGCTGTAAAACAAAACAAAACAAACAAACAAACAATAAGGAGAGTTTAGTTGATAGAAACACTTTACTACAAGGAATGAAACTGATTCTTGTTTGTCGTTTGTAGTTTTGTTCTAACTTGTCTTTTCCAGACACCACCTGTTCTGTGTGTAGCAAACCTATTCGCCCTGAGTAAGATGTGATACGAGGTCGCATGTATGGGGCATCCAGCTGGGATTGAACTCGCTATTCAGTAGCATTGGATCTGTGATTATACCACGATGGGACGCTCCTTTTATAAACTGTTTTATTTTTGTTTTGTTTTTTTTTTTTTTTTTTTTTGCTAAGTACCTGTGAATCAACTTGCACGTGGTATCTACGAAGATTTTTAATCTAATTTTCGATTCGACTTTTCCGCCATGTTTTCTTCCGTCTCTTCATACGATTCATATTTTTTAATGTATTTTTGAATTGTCTTAATATGAGAAAAATAGATGATTTGTTGTTTTACCACGTTATTTATTTGGCTGGATTGTTTGGTGTCAAATTGGATATTGTTGTTGCTGAACAAGAAGACAAACATGATATATAGAGGAACATCTCTCGTTGATTTTTATCTTTCTCAAAACATGAAACGGTCTCGAGGCGAACAGTAAAAGGAAGCGTGGATTATAACCCAATTCCTGAATTTATCAATCTTTATTCCTATCCGTGCGTTGAACTTTGTCTCCTTCTGTTTTCTCTGGCCTGATCTGCCCAAATAAATAAGATTCCTTTATCTTAATCCTGTCAGTATTAATTCATTTCCCCTCTCATAAGAAGGCAGGTCGATGGAAGTGTCCAGTATTAACTAAAAAAAACATTCCAGTCAACTTTCCCTGGAGATCAATTAACAGCAAGTCTCCCTTTATAATTATTTGAACTCTTTGAATTTCCACATAAGTAATATCTAATGGCTAGTACTGAAGATGGGATGAGAAAAGTAAATTTAGTACCACAGTAATCTTCTCAGTATTCTTGCTGGTTTTCAAACCAAATAAAAACATTTACTAACAAACTATTTGCTTACAAATCATCTATATAAAAAGACAGGATTTGGCATTGAGCGACCCACAAGGAGTTGACATTCCATTAAACAAAATAACTAACCATCCTTTTGTTCTAAGGTTACCAAGACTATCGTCTAGAAAGTTTGTTCTTCCTGGTATTTGCAGTTATACCCCTCGTTTTTGCAATGGTTTTAGGGACTGTACTGACCTTACCAATGATGTGTATAATCATATAATATTCATATATATATATATATATATATATATATATATATATATATATATATATGTGTGTGTGTGTGTGTGTGTGTGTGTATTATATATATACCAACCCCTCCGCACGAAGAGAATATGACACATGGTCAATTTATTAAGTGGAGTTCAACAGGTTTGAATTTATTTGTCTATTTGTAGGAGTTTCTTGTCCATTTTAAGAATGTTCTTCTGGTGTACTCTTTTCTTACGTTTTCGTTCAACTCTATTTGATGGTGTCTGCTTCCAATATTCCCAAGTATTTGTAATTCTCTTTTTCTCCTAGTGTTCTTATATTTTCCTGATTTTGTAGTTCTGTTCTTTCCGTTGATTCTCTTTTTCTCCTTTTTTTTCATCACGAGAATAGCTCATTTTTCAATCCCAAATTCTATTCCTACACCCTGTTAGTATATTCTTGTCCTCTGTACAAAGGTTTCCAGGTCTTTTCCATTTTTGACAAAAATCTAGATATCATCCACGTACATAAGGTGATTTATTTTTTCTTGTGATTTTGTAAATTTGTATCCCCCAGTACATTTCTTTAGTACATAATTTATTATTATTATTATTATTTTCTATTCATTTTCAGGGACTGTTTTTCTTTGTGTTCCACTGCATGATGAATATCGATGTAAGTAATTGATTTTTATTAACTATCTTGTCTTCTTAAAGAAGATTTTATCTATCTCTATCTCTCTCTCTCTATATATATATATATATATATATATATATATATATATATATATATACTTTTCTGTCAGGGAAGATTACTACTACTCTTCTTGTACTTATATATATATATATATATATATATCAAGCCATACATTCTTCCAATAAATGTCGCGTGAACATAGTATCAAACCAGTTTCTGAAATTATCATCTTTTGTATTTTTATTTACAAACAGGTACGAAATGCCATCAAGAGAAAATATTTTGGCAGGAGGAGAAGTACTTTATCAGCAGCAAGAAAGAGTTCCGTTGATTTTGACACTTATGGAGAATATTCCTCAGGAGGTAAAAAACTGGTCCGCGACCCGTCGACTTCGGTAAGTTGAGAGGACATGAGTTATGCTCTACCCTTTCCTGCTCGCATTCCCACCCACCCACCCCTTTTTTTTTTACTATCTAAACTGAAAATGTGAGGGTTCACTCAACACAAGAAAAATAACTTCATAGGTTCAATAAATCTTTTATCTATCTTATAGTTAACGTATAGAGGTGGTGTAGCGGTTATGGGCACATAGCCGGCGAAACGAGTTTGAATTGAGACTGCGTATCTCCAGCTCCCTTTTCCATCTTTGAAGGTCTTGTCACTCACGTCGCAATGGTTGACAAGAGAGAGGGTGGGATAGGAAATTCCTTGGTCAAATCCCTCTCCCATCATACTTAATCTACTCAGTCAATAGCAGCAAAAATGTTACCTCCACTGACAACCTAATATATATATATATATATATATATATATATATATATATATAATTAAACAATGTATGATACCACGTGCAATACTCTGTCCTCATTAGCCGCCAACTACGGATGGTAACACAGTTTCCGTGGTTTAAGGCGGTACCGCCACTCCTGCTACCACCAGCTGCTTTGGCCACCGGACAGGATATTTTGAAAATACATATGAATTACAATTCAATATTTATTCGTTATAGTCTATAACATGAATGTATTATAGATGTTTAACACGTTCACGGCCATATGATGCACATATGCATCTTGTGGTATGTTTGGTATTGCATCTGATGCGTCTACTCTATAATTTTATTTAAGGCAATATAAATGGCTACGAGCTAAGTTCAGGTTGGCAGCAATAAGCAGATGTTTTTTAATTTTATTTTGTTCTGTTGTATGTTGATCTATCAAAAGTAGCAGTGATCGCGTTGATCCGAGTTCAGTGATATATACAACACTTAGAAAAACGGATTGAATAGAAAGAATGTATTTCGCCAATGTTCCAAATTCCTGCCGAGAAAATCAGCATTCAACATTTTTTTAAAACTATTTTCGAATACTATACATTGCTCTGTAATATCACTATATTCTACGAATTCTTTTTCCCTCATTACAAGGACGTCTCTTTAATAATGAAATGAATAATGATAATCTTTGTGCTTTAACTGAAGCGCGTATTCTCTACATATAGTTCGTATCAAATTGATTTGCTTTTTACTCATCATAAAAAGGTCGTCGGGTGGTCTAATGTCAGTATCAGCCCGACAGCGAGGGAGTCTATCCCCTTTTCACTAGCGCTAGACCAAGGAGATTATTTAAGCATCTGAAGTGGAGCGCCACACCTACCATCAGCTCCTCACTTTACCGCACAGATCCCTGTGCTATTCATACGCTAGTTGACGAGGGCCGGTATCGAACCAGGAACCTTGTGATTCCTAGCCGAACGCTCTACTGACTGAGCTAACCCGGCCCTGCTCATCATAGTCTCGTCTATTTCGATTGTTCTTGATTGTTATAGCCACAACGTTTTAAAAGTTATACCCACTGACCTTGGAAGCTCTTAGTGTAATGGTTATCGTCGTTGATAATGGATTCGACGACCCGAGTTCAAATACTGGACACGGCTAAAAATTTTGAACTTCACATAGAGCTGATACCCTTAGGAAATGTAGAAATCCAACTAGTCTCCCCCCAGCTATGGGTAAATAATAGGGAAGATTGGGAACTTTAACCTTGGTTAGGCAACTAGTCTTGGAGAAGGAGAACTCTGAATTCAAAGCTGTTAAACTCCGCTTAAGAAATGGACCTTGTATCACATTCTACTCGTACGGTAGATATAAATATGTTTACCAACCCCTCCGCACGAGCAGGATGTGACACAAGGTCAATTTCTTACACGGAGTTAATAGTTTTAATTCAGAGTATATATATATATATATATATATATATATATATATATATATATTGGCCTTCTCTCATATATTCCATATGACGTTACCTTTCCCCTCAACCACAGTTAATGATGTTGATAGTCGGGACTGAACTCGCGACCACCAGATAACAAAAAGGAAAATGTGGCCTGTTGTCGGTATTTGCCGATCTATCCCCTTTTCGTAAGCGCTAAACCAGTGAGGTTGTTTTTGCTGGGGTGTAGCGTCATACATACCGTCAGTTCCCATGTGCTTTGTCCATAGATCAATTTAGCTGTCCCTACTTATACACTGACTTGGCGAGGGCCGGTATCGAACCCGGAATATGGAGATTCCTAGGTGGATGCTCTACCAGTGAGCTTAACCGGTCCCTATAAGGGACAGATAGCTACATGCCCTAACTAATGCTTTTAACCACTTGGCTATTTATCCCGAAATACAGGTAATGGAATTATTTTAGCTTTAAACCTAACACCTTTTTAATCTCATCAAAGACTCATATAATGTTTAATTTTACGCTTGTTTTACAAAGGTGGTTATTAGCGCACAAAATGTATTAGGGTTAAATAATGGTTTGGGTTTCTTTGCTTAATGGCATATCAACCTTCGTGAGTTATTTAATGCCAAATCCATCTTTATAGAAGAACAGAAGTGTTACTATTTAACCCATAGCTGGGTGGATGAGGGTGTTCATACCTTTCCCAAGGGTATTAGTTCGAAAGGTGTCGCAGTTCAGCACGTTAGCCACTACGCTACGAGGGCTCCCCTTTAAATACAGATGTTGCAGTAAAATCACTAGAATGTTCAGATTACGACAGACACCTGAAGAAGACCAGAGGATACAACGACTGAAACGTTTGGGCTTTGACAATTAAGATGAAAACAATTACATTTTTTTAATTTCCAAGACATTCATTAAGTTTAAAACAACATCTACGAAATAAAATCAGGTTATCAATTCTATATATCTTAACAGCCGTTACCTACATCTTATATCACGGGACTTATTCTATAATTTTGACAGCGTTTTTTTGCTCGTGAAAGTGTCAGTCGGTAAGGCTTTGCTGACTGGGCGTCGCGGTGTTCGCACGATACTGAAATGAATGCTGCCCTCCGATTGTTTTTGATCAATCTTGCATGTAAGTGTGCGTGCGCATGCGTGCATGTAATCAGCATCTCTTTCAATTTCAATCCCGCGTGATAAAAAGCGTCCATTTGCAATGGAAGAAAAATAATGAGAGAAATTGGAGGAAGAAAAAAAAAAGAAGAGATTCATTAAATTATATAATTTGATCTTCGTTTTAATCTTTATTGTATTAGAGCGTCTCTTTATCAGCCACCACTATTCCGGATTCTCATTACATAACTCTGTAGTGTCTTTATTTTATTTACGTAAACTTCGGACATTGTTCGTAGCTTTTAAATTGGGCTATGTAAACAGTTCTGTTGAATGGGTAAAATAACCAAAAGTAATTATCGTAAAAATAGTCTATTATTTCTGTTTTATTACTTTTCAAGAGTTAATTGATATAAAGCTGTTTTGGCTTATCGTGTTAGCAATTCCTACCTTTGCTTGCAGATGGAACCATCCCAGTTGTATTTTTGTATTATTTTCATGTCAGTTACAATCCACAAATAGATGGCAGAATTATAGAACTCCTTTGGGGTGACTTTAAACATTACAAAATAAAAAGTTTTGAAACCAACATCTTATTATAATTGATATTATTTGTATGGGTTTAATTACGTTACCACCGACGTCACAATTCCTATAGTTAATTACATCCTGTTCGCCATGATTTTATTTTATTCAAATCACAATTAAGAAAAAGTGTTTTATACTATTAACACTGTTGGCCTAATCTACAATATATCTACATTATAATGGAGATTATGTCTGTCTGTAACCGAAAGTACATCACTACCGACGTCACAACCCTCTTAGTTAATTACGTCACATTCTCTCTAATTTCATTTATATTCAAATAAAAACTATTAAGAAAATTGTTATATATTATTAATACTGTTGGCCTTATCTACATACTAATAATAGGCAATTGTGTTTACAACCAAATAGCTATGTGTATATATATATATACTTTTCTGTCAGGGAAGATTACTACTACTCTTCTTGTACTTATATATATATATATTATATATATATATATATATATATCAAGCCATACATTCTTCCAATAAATGTCGCGTGAACATAGTATCAAACCAGTTTCTGAAATTATCATCTTTTGTATTTTTATTTACAAACAGGTACGAAATGCCATCAAGAGAAAATATTTTGGCAGGAGGAGAAGTACTTTATCAGCAGCAAGAAAGAGTTCCGTTGATTTTGACACTTATGGAGAATATTCCTCAGGAGGTAAAAAACTGGTCCGCGACCCGTCGACTTCGGTAAGTTGAGAGGACATGAGTTATGCTCTACCCTTTCCTGCTCGCATTCCCACCCACCCACCCCTTTTTTTTTTTACTATCTAAACTGAAAATGTGAGGGTTCACTCAACACAAGAAAAATAACTTCATAGGTTCAATAAATCTTTTATCTATCTTATAGTTAACGTATAGAGGTGGTGTAGCGGTTATGGGCACATAGCCGGCGAAACGAGTTTGAATTGAGACTGCGTATCTCCCAGCTCCCTTTTCCATCTTTGAAGGTCTTGTCACTCACGTCGCAATGGTTGACAAGAGAGAGGGTGGGATAGGAAATTCCTTGGTCAAATCCCTCTCCCATCATACTTAATCTACTCAGTCAATAGCAGCAAAAATGTTACCTCCACTGACAACCTAATATATATATATTATATATATATATATATATTATATATATATATAATTAAACAATGTATGATACCACGTGCAATACTCTGTCCTCATTAGCCGCCAACTACGGATGGTAACACAGTTTCCGTGGTTTAAGGCGGTACCGCCACTCCTGCTACCACCAGCTGCTTTGGCCACCGGACAGGATATTTGAAAATACATATGAATTACAATTCAATATTTATTCGTTATAGTCTATAACATGAATGTATTATAGATGTTTAACACGTTCACGGCCATATGATGCACATATGCATCTTGTGGTATGTTTGGTATTGCATCTGATGCGTCTACTCTATAATTTTATTTAAGGCAATATAAATGGCTACGAGCTAAGTTCAGGTTGGCAGCAATAAGCAGATGTTTTTTAATTTTATTTTGTTCTGTTGTATGTTGATCTATCAAAAGTAGCAGTGATCGCGTTGATCCGAGTTCAGTGATATATACAACACTTAGAAAAACGGATTGAATAGAAAGAATGTATTTCGCCAATGTTCCAAATTCCTGCCGAGAAAATCAGCATTCAACATTTTTTTTAAACTATTTTCGAATACTATACATTGCTCTGTAATATCACTATATTCTACGAATTCTTTTTCCCTCATTACAAGGACGTCTCTTTAATAATGAAATGAATAATGATAATCTTTGTGCTTTAACTGAAGCGCGTATTCTCTACATATAGTTCGTATCAAATTGATTTGCTTTTTACTCATCATAAAAAGGTCGTCGGGCGGTCTAATGTCAGTATCAGCCCGACAGCGAGGGAGTCTATCCCCTTTTCACTAGCGCTAGACCAAGGAGATTATTTAAGCATCTGAAGTGGAGCGCCACACCTACCATCAGCTCCTCACTTTACCGCACAGATCCCTGTGCTATTCATACGCTAGTTGACGAGGGCCGGTATCGAACCAGGAACCTTGTGATTCCTAGCCGAACGCTCTACTGACTGAGCTAACCCGGCCCTGCTCATCATAGTCTCGTCTATTTCGATTGTTCTTGATTGTTATAGCCACAACGTTTTAAAAGTTATACCCACTGACCTTGGAAGCTCTTAGTGTAATGGTTATCGTCGTTGATAATGGATTCGACGACCCGAGTTCAAATACTGGACACGGCTAAAAATTTTGAACTTCACATAGAGCTGATACCCTTAGGAAATGTAGAAATCCAACTAGTCTCCCCCCAGCTATGGGTAAATAATAGGGAAGATTGGGAACTTTAACCTTGGTTAGGCAACTAGTCTTGGAGAAGGAGAACTCTGAATTCAAAGCTGTTAAACTCCGCTTAAGAAATGGACCTTGTATCACATTCTACTCGTACGGTAGATATAAATATGTTTACCAACCCCTCCGCACGAGCAGGATGTGACACAAGGTCAATTTCTTACACGGAGTTTAATAGGTTTTAATTCAGAGTATATATATATATATATATATATATATATAATATATATATATATATGCCCTCTGGCCTTCTTCTCATATATTCCATATGACGTTACCTTTTCCCCTCAACCACAGTTAATGATGTTGATAGTCGGGACTGAACTCGCGACCACCAGATAACAAAAAGGAAAATGTGGCCTGTTGTCGGTATTTGCCGAGTCTATCCCCTTTTCGTAAGCGCTAAACCAGTGAGGTTGTTTTTGCTGGGGTGTAGCGTCATACATACCGTCAGTTCCCATGTGCTTTGTCCATAGATCAATTTAGCTGTCCTACTTATACACTGACTTGGCGAGGGCCGGTATCGAACCCGGAATATGGAGATTCCTAGGTGGATGCTCTACCCAGTGAGCTTAACCGGTCCCTATAAGGGACAGATAGCTACATGCCCTTAACTAATGCTTTTAACCACTTGGCTATTTTATCCCGAAATACAGGTAATGGAATTATTTTAGCTTTAAACCTAACACCTTTTTTAATCTCATCAAAGACTCATATAATGTTTAATTTTACGCTTGTTTTACAAAGGTGGTTATTAGCGCACAAAATGTATTAGGGTTAAATAATGGTTTGGGTTTCTTTGCTTAATGGCATATCAACCTTCGTGAGTTATTTAATGCCAAATCCATCTTTATAGAAGAACAGAAGTGTTACTATTTAACCCATAGCTGGGTGGATGAGGGTGTTCATACCTTTCCCAAGGGTATTAGTTCGAAAGGTGTCGCAGTTCAGCACGTTAGCCACTACGCTACGAGGGCTCCCCTTTAAATACAGATGTTGCAGTAAAATCACTAGAATGTTCAGATTACGACAGACACCTGAAGAAGACCAGAGGATACAACGACTGAAACGTTTGGGCTTTAACAATTAAGATGAAAACAATTACATTTTTTTAATTTCCAAGACATTCATTAAGTTTAAAACAACATCTACGAAATAAAATCAGGTTATTAATTCTATATATCTTAACAGCCGTTACCTACATCTTATATCACGGGACTTATTCTATAATTTTGACAGCGTTTTTTTGCTCGTGAAAGTGTCAGTCGGTAAGGCTTTGCTGACTGGGCGTCGCGGTGTTCGCACGATACTGAAATGAATGCTGCCCTCCGATTGTTTTTGATCAATCTTGCATGTAAGTGTGCGTGCGCATGCGTGCATGTAATCAGCATCTCTTTCAATTTCAATCCCGCGTGATAAAAAGCGTCCATTTGCAATGGAAGAAAAATAATGAGAGAAATTGGAGGAAGAAAAAAAAAAGAAGAGATTCATTAAATTATATAATTTGATCTTCGTTTTAATCTTTATTGTATTAGAGCGTCTCTTTATCAGCCACCACTATTCCGGATTCTCATTTACATAACTCTGTAGTGTCTTTTATTTATTTACGTAAACTTCGGACATTGTTCGTAGCTTTTAAATTGGGCTATGTAAACAGTTCTGTTGAATGGGTAAAATAACCAAAAGTAATTATCGTAAAAATAGTCTATTATTTCTGTTTTATTACTTTTCAAGAGTTAATTGATATAAAGCTGTTTTGGCTTATCGTGTTAGCAATTCCTACCTTTGCTTGCAGATGGAACCATCCCAGTTGTATATTTTGTATTATTTTCATGTCAGTTACAATCCACAAATAGATGGCAGAATTATAGAACTCCTTTGGGGTGACTTTAAACATTACAAAATAAAAAGTTTTGAAACCAACATCTTATTATAATTGATATTATTTGTATGGGTTTAATTACGTTACCACCGACGTCACAATTCCTATAGTTAATTACATCCTGTTCGCCATGATTTTATTTTTATTCAAATCACAATTAAGAAAAAGTGTTTTATACTATTAACACTGTTGGCCTAATCTACAATATATCTACATTATAATGGAGATTATGTGTCTGTCTGTAACCGAAAGTACATCACTACCGACGTCACAACCCTCTTAGTTAATTACGTCACATTCTCTCTAATTTCATTTATATTCAAATAAAAACTATTAAGAAAATTGTTATATATTATTAATACTGTTGGCCTTATCTACATACTAATAATAGGCAATTGTGTTTACAACCAAATAGCTGTTTACAGAGTGAACGGGAATATTAATTTGCATATTGATCTGGAAATTTTGATTTTTAATAAATATTTGCTTGGTTTTATTGATATTTAATTGTTTGTTAATATTCTAATGAATATGAGCTGAATGATAAATCTTAAAAGAAATCCATTAACAAACAGAAATAACTGTGATTTTATTCTGTCTAATTTAGTTAAGTAGTTAAATTAGGAGAATTTAGCAATGAAATCCGAGAGTGATATAAAGAGTTAGCGTCCAAGCTGTTTTTCGATTGTATCCCATCGTATTTCAAATAAGTTTAATGTAATAATAAAATAATATTAAATAACATTTATTTATTTATTTATTTTGCTTCGCTAAGTATTGATATCTTTAAAATATTCACACACACATACACAAGAACATAAGTCATTAGAATAAAAAAAGTTGTAACTGTTTCGTTAGTTTTTCTAATTCAATATAATATCTTATTACCTTTTAACTTAATTACTTGCGGCCGGGGGGAATGCGTATTTTTACAAGTAAAAATAATGTATTGTTGTAAATGCGTATTTACAACATATTTTCTTATTCGATTTAATGTCTACACAAAGTTAGGCTACATTATTTTTCAAATGGGCTTCTTCAGAAAAGTCACCTCAACGAAAAGGACACTTATTTATATTCAGGGAAATTATGAAATTCTAATATCTGAAGAAAAAAATTAATGTTATATGCCATCAAATACAGTAGATATCTATCATTTCATATATATATATATATATATATATATATATATATATATATATATATATATATATATATATATATATTCCTAAATACTAAAAATGGAGAAACTGGACAAAGAAAAATTATCTCCAGGTTGGCTAAAAAAATCGACAAATAATGAAACTGTATGCTTAAGTTTACGCTGCTTGCACAGGCTAGGACTACGTTGGTTAAAAAGAACGCTTTCGACGATGTTAAGGTGATTTTTGGTTGATATATATAATATATATATTATTATTATTATTATTATTATTATTATTATTATATATTATAAAACTTAAACATTGAGCTTTCAAATCGAACCTGAACACTCTAACATTTTACCGTTGGAAGAAAGGACCAGCTTAGAATCATCCTAATACCAAATTATCTGGTATCCCACCTACGTACGTGTATATATATATATATATATATATATATATATATATATATATATATATATATATATATATATATAGCGAGAGATATACAGGGATATGAACAGAATTAACTAGTGAGATAGATATGAACAGGATAGTATAGATAGATATAAATGTGCTAGGTTAGGTAACTCATGTATTCTATTTATATAAGATTATTTAACTTTGAATACCAAATACTTGTTTGATTGTTTCTTTTATAAGACCTTTCCTCAACTTGTCTTTTTTATTTACATTGGGCACATTTCTTTTGACAAATTTCACCTTATCTGACGTACTTGTTTAGGGTAGGTGATTCTAACCTTAAATATCCTGGCACTCCCTTTTAAACATCCATAGTCTTACAGGAATTGGCCATTCAGTGTTAAATGATAGCAGACACTTGCGTGTGGGTACCAAGATGCATCCATGTATATAAAGTACGTATATGTTATGAGAGTTGTTGGGTAGGAGTCGGGGAAATGGATTTTCCGGTTTAGAGGATGGACAAGTATATCCTGCCATTTTCTTAAGTCTTAATCGGGGCTAAGCAATTTTGCTGTTTACGTTTCACGTTTAAGTAATTTTTTTAAAGAACGGGATTAAAGATTTATTGCTTCACTTACTTACTTATAACTAGCATTGTGTGTGTGTGTGTGTGTGTGTGAGAGAGAGAGAGAGAGTGCGAGTTTTATAATTTGTTTGAAGCATAGTGCGTATATTTGGTTTGGAGGTTGGTTTTGAGACAATAAGAATGTGAAGAAAAGAAGGCAACGAGGATGTTGTTCATTTACCTGTGTTATTTGATATTTCTTTAATATTTCGGGATGAAATATCCCTTCACCAGAAGACTTCGAAGCTTCATAAATAGATGTTCAGGGCTACTTACATTAATCCATACTTGTCTATGGTGGTAGTAACGTGTGTGTGTGTTTGTTTTGTTTTTTCAATATTCAATGTGTTTGTTTTGTTTTTTCAATATTCTTAACTGCAGCGTCACATCGTGTTCCAATCATGAGATTGGAACACGATGTGACACTTTATGGGTCTCCGATGTCTTCTGATGAAGGGATATTTCATTCTGTAATATTAAAGAAATATTATATAACACAAATAAACAAATAACATCCTCATTGCTTTCTCTTCCGTCGCATTGTGATAGCCTTCAAAACCAGTCGCCAAACCATATATATATATATATATATATATATATATATATATATATATATAGTGTGTGTGTGGTGGTTGGTTTGGAAGGCTACCCCAATGCGACGGAACAGAAAGCAATGAGGATGTTATTTGTTTATTTGTGTTATATAATATTTCTTTAATATTTCGGAATGAAATATCCCTTCATCAGAAGACTTCGGAGACCCATAAAGTGTCACATCATGTTCCAATCTCATGATTGGAACACGATGTGACGCTGCAGTTAAGAATATTAATACATTGAAAAAACAAAACACACACACACACACGTTACTACCACCATAGAGTAAATTCCTTTCCTTGTTTATCAATCATATCTGACATAGATTGATTTATTCCAGGAATTTAGAATTTACTATATTTCTTTGATTGGTTGATTTTAGCTGCATGTCAACTTGTGTAGAGTTATTTTATGCCTAGAGGATATAAAATCAGGTTCATTGTACTTAAGAGTTTTCTTTTATTGAACAAAATATTTTGCACAAAATTCGAATACGAATAATTTTCAAACAAATCTATTTGACACATAAATAGGATCCTAACTGGTACTATCACTCTGGATCAGAGTGGACCTGGAAGTAATGGCACTGAAAGGGTACTCTCTAGATCTCCAGAACTGGACCCTCGCAATCAGTTTAGTGTCATACCGAGGAAATTCCAAATAAAATTCAGGATTTCAAATATTAATTTTGAAGAATCAAGCAGGCTATCCTCATTTAAAATTTTGGTGCAACACAATCTTCTCACTCTAGCAAAGTTTAATACAGCTAATTTTCTTTTAGATACAGTTCTTTTAATCAGACTACCTTCATGTTTTCTCTTAGTTTTGCATTGGTTATTGAAGACATGGGTGGTATTTTCTATATCTGGGTCGATATAACATTTCGTTTTACTTGGAACTGATTCAAGAATATGAATCAAAATGTCTTTTTTCCTGGTAATTATTGGTATCAGCATTGAAATACCACAAAGCGTAACATAAACATGTTTTCACAAGATGATAAATATTTGGGGAAAATATTATCCGAGAAATTTTCTTGGATAGAATTCTTTTTATGTTGTCAATTTGTTTTTTATAAACTTATGGTTAGCATAATTACCATATAGAATTGTATCTTAGCTTCTCAAAAATATAGTTCCTACCAAAACTAGAAACTCTTGAACCAATTTTTAACGGAGCAAATTTTATATCGACCTAATTTTGAAGGATATATATTCTGTTGCCAATTATTTAGTTTCGAAATCTTTATTTGATTTTCCCATTTTCTATGTCAAGCATGGGTTCCATAATCTAGAAAAAGGAAATTGGAGTGTAATTTGTGATTGGAGGGCGTACAAAGAAGTGACAAAACTAATAAAAATAGTAAAAGATTACAGTTACGGGAAGAAATTTGTATTAACAACTACTAAATACTAGAAAGATGAATGATAGGTGATCTAATTAAAAATTTCAAAATAATAAATGGAATTTCTAATTATGGTAGACATTTTTTTAATATTTCTACTCGAACGGAAAATTTATTAACAAGACAGATTTCAAAAATTAAGTCTATTAACCAGTTGGGATTTTTGCTAATAGAATAATATATTTGGAACGAACTACCTAATCAGATAAAAACAGCAATAGAGAAAAAGAAGTAATTGAATTGAATGATTTCAGAAATAATGGTAAGAAAAATAATTTAAAAGGTAATTTTGGTGAATTATTGAATGAATTACTTAAGAGAATTTGATTTGTATAAAGATATTGTATTGATATTGTATATGATCTGAGCAAAGATTCTTTTCTTAAAGTTTGATATGAAATGATAGTAAAAAAGGGATGTTGCCCAAGGAGGCCTATCAAATATAAATAACTTTTAAGCCTATAAAAATCGGTTTTTAGGTTATCATGATTCTCAATGTACCCACAGTCGTCTTTGAAAGTTAATTTTCTCATATGTTTTTAGGTTTTTGCTAGCATTTGATGTATTTTGATAACGGACATCAAATTAAATTTATTAAATTTCGCAACAAAGAACAAACTTCGAACGAAACTCGAACACGCGTCCCTTACTATGAAAGATCATTGTGTCTCCCAACTGCACCTATGTCATTTGGCCAAATTTATTTAAACTATATATTTTTGTCACTCAGTATTTCCCTCAGGAGATTCATCTCAGGCAATCTTACACAATTCAGTATTTTTATAAGTTTTTTTTTAATAATGTTATGTGTACAAATGTAGACCCTGTCTGAAGTTATTAAGAAAATTACATAAACTTCAATAGTTCAAATT
The DNA here is from genome assembly GCA_023376005.1 of Doryteuthis pealeii. Classification (NCBI taxonomy): domain Eukaryota; kingdom Metazoa; phylum Mollusca; class Cephalopoda; order Myopsida; family Loliginidae; genus Doryteuthis; species Doryteuthis pealeii. The sequence continues at coordinate 30,138,058 of CM042137.1, forward strand.
TGGTTTGAAAAACAATGGTCAAATTTTAAACAATCGATTTAAATGTCAAAACAAAGTCTGAGTTAAAATTTTTGGTATGTATCAATATGTTCTGTTAAAGTTATTAAAGTTATTTGATGTCTTCTAAAAGAAGACTGCCGTCTGAAGTTATTAGGCAAAACCAAATAATCACATTTTACTTCAATAATTTGCTTTAGTTTACATTCATCTCGAGGAAGCAAGTTCTTAAAGCCTCTTCCTTTGCTCTGAGTTCACAACTTAGTTATATTTTCAACATCCTTCATTATCGTTCGAAAATTTCTGTAAAGCTTCTTTGGTATCTCCAATGTGGACATTCTCTCGCTCAATAACTGTTATTTCCTATTTGTTAGATCCCCTTTACCTGTTTCAACATATTTTATGGACAAAAAGAAAAATAGTTTTTATTAGGATTCAGAGGTCTTGGGGTAATATTAGTTTAATCTGCATACTAACTTCAGTCAGTCCATTTTAGTAAATTCCAAATATTTCAAAGGTTAACAATTGAAAAATGGCAGAAAATTGAATTATATATTTTACTAAGTGTTGAAGTGAACGGGTTTAAATTTGACAAATATTGCTTAAGAACTTTTTGAGTTATTGAGGTTTATTTGAATTCCATGATGATATCAGACATGCTGTATTTAAGTCTTTTATAAAAAGTATTCTGTTTCTTTTAAATCTTTTGAACTTTTGATTAAATTCACCTCAACTCAAGTTTAAAATCTCTCATGGACATAGAATGGTTTCTCTCAAATTCCCTCTGTATTAGCTTTACAAATATCAACGAGAATTCAGGAATAAATTCATCTGGTTGAAATTTTGGAATTTAAACAATAAAGCGGTCATACTAATTCTATACTTCATCTGAAGACTTCAAAATACGGTTAGAAAAGCCACTACTTATATATATATGTATATATTGGTAATTTTTCCGAGATGAAATAAAGGAAAATAAAGTGCTCAATTACAAATGTAAAATGTGTACTTGCAGACACATCAGAGGGATTAAATAATATCCTGAAGAAGGCAAAGCCTGAAACCTTAGGTAGATGCTCACTAAAACCTTTGTATAAACAGTTATATTTAATAAATATATATATATATATATATATATATATATATATATATATATATATATATATATATAAACTGTGTACAAAGAAATTATCATTATTAGATAGAAAATAAGTACTTGAAACTATATATTTGTGTATAGATTATTAGTATTAGGTAGGAATACTTGAAACCATACAACTGTCTGTGAATTATTTGTATTAGATAAGATTAATTGATATCATATGGAGTAACCAGGACAATAAAGATGGGGATAATAATATTCTTATTTCTTAGATAAAGCATTGTCAATAATTACTCATTTTTACTTCATCTTATTTCTGTTACTTTTTATTGCAACTCCCAGGTCGTCATTCTACGATCGTTGATAAAAAAAGGTAAGATTCTAACGATGAAAAAAATAAGTCAAAGATTTGTTAATTGGTAATAGTGATACGAGTTGCTCTAATAACTCGTGAAATAGTGAAAATACATCGTTTAGGGATTTCAGAAAATACTAGAAAAGATAGAGCGCATCTTCATTGTTATATATACAACGTTTCGGCCGATGTACCCTCCGGCATTCTTCAGGTGTTTCTTGAACTCAGGAGTTTTCATGTTGTATTTGAGAACCTTCACAGAACTTCGAACCGAACCCTCTATTTAATCCATGAGGGTAGATTGTTCTCATTCAATTAACCATGAGCGAGTACAAGTGTTAGGCTATTTTAATTATTTAATTTTTCTTCGCCTTTAGTCAGGAATGAACCTGCAACTTCAAGATGATTGTGATTTAGAACTGTATTAACTCAACTCTTATATCCGTAGCGCCATGAATCCAACGTTGTGTGTATAACAATAAAGATAAGGACAACAAACTGAGAAATCTAGATAAAACAAATTAGCAAGCCTCATTTAAAAAATCGAGAAATGATTTAAATATTTTATCTTAGAACTTCAAATGGTGTTAGGTAGGTCAAAGGACCCACTGGCGAAAATATGATATACCAGAGCAACAATAAGACCGGTGGTTGATTGTTTTGTTTTATAGCATATCAACCCTTTTTCGGGTCATTTAATGTTGAATTAAGTAATTTTGATAAACAAAGGACTCAGATTGCTTACAGTACCTGCTGTTGCTTAACTATTCACCTAATCAAGTATTGAACCGGCTCATCGCTGCTTAACTTCGGTGGGCTAGCGGGAACCGATTTTTCAGCGTGACTTGACCAAAATATACTAGTCCGAATAATTTATGTTATCGTGACAATGCTTCATCAAAGAAATCCACATAAGATATTGGATTATCATGTAAATCAACTTTTCTATTTGTCCAATGATATTTAAAGAAAAGAAACTGAAAGACGATCAATGTATTCGTATTTCGATTATTTGACTATCTGTGACATCAGCTTCAAGATAATCAGAGGCTGGCAGTGTCGTGGAAAAAAAAATGACCAGTTTATTATTGTCGCTGCTATTTTGTTATTTCCAACAGGTCAGCACGAATGCAACCGATTTATCCAACTTTGAGCGTAAGAGAGCAACACTGAGCGAAAAACACCCTAGTTTGCTCAATAAGTCAACCCAGAACGGTGATCTAAACCGGGATGGTGGTGTCCCAGCCGCCTCAAAAGGCCGAAAACTTCTCAATAATCAACACGAAGAGGACACATCGCACAGCACCAACTGTTTTCCCGACAAAGACGGGGAGAAACAGAGTTGTCTCCCCAAGATGAGACGACAGTCATCGGACAGCAGCCCAGAGGGCTCAAAAGAGGACCAAAACAATCATACTTTGAAATTCCGTTTTAAATCGGAAGACAACACCCTCGATGTGGAAAAAGAATGTGCGGATAAGAAGAGGGTGTCTACGATGATATCCTCAGTTGTTCTGAGCTCCAATCCCCAAACTCTGAATCAAAAGATACGGAGAATTCTCTACAGTCGGATTTATCTAATGAGTCTGACACAGAGAAAACCCAAACGACAGATACTTATATTGATGGACCGGAAAATGAGGAAGTGAAACAAATAATATCAAAAATGAACTATATGAATGAAACGACAATGGCTTGACTCACTTCCGACCCAAACACTATCATTCAACGGTGTTAACCATCTATTTCTATCCGATGATTTTTATTCACTACGACTGTTATCCATGTTGCTTTTAAATATGCCATTGTTTAATAGAGATTATGTCAGGTTTTTTGGTGACTGATATTTAATTTAGTTCATATTTAGTACGCTGAAATACACAGGTTGAACTCGAATGCATATTAATTGGGGCCATTCTTCAGGTGATGCCGTATTAGGGGTAAAGATCAGAAGATGCAGACCAATAAGTAAATAAATCTACCTGTAAGTAACGCCAGCAAAAAGACCCATTCAAGTTTTATTTTGTCTTTTTACCCACGGTTGTAGAATATGTAAATTAAACTAAGTCACTAAGTTCGTATTTCTGCATTATAATGGCAACCGTTATTCATAATACAGAAACAGGAATAAAGTATTATACATTGAATGTTCTTTAACAATACGCTTAGGTAAATTGATATTTACTCATCAGACAATTATAATAAAATGAATTGATATTGAAATATATATATGTCCACAAGCCAACAATTTCGGTTACGATAGCACTTCTCCTCTTCTTTAAACTTTTATTTTAAAAAATACAAATTCTAAATTGTCACTTATTTCCCTTTTTCCCTTAAGAACAGAGCCTAAATTGACATATTAAAAACGTTTACGATGAATTTCTTAATTATAACAAGGAAATAAATCTCGTGAAAAATAGCACATCTTCAAGAGACAAAAAACAGCAAAACAATGCGCCATTATTAATACAGGATTTTTTGTATCCTTCCTATTTATAATACAGCAAGCATTACGTTAGGTTTTATTTATTTTTTCCGAGTTTTATTGAATTTTAATTTGGGGGAGGGATAAAATACGTGAAATGTCCATACCAATAAATATCTATTATATGAATATGTTTATATAACAAACATGTGAATATATTTATATAATATGTCAGTATATGTTTTATATAAATACTTATATTTATCTATTTATTAATCATAGAGAATGATATTATATAAAATGATCATATGTAATTAAACGCTTTATAATAAATGATATATATAATTACAGTATATATTAATATGTATAGTTATATACAGTATTATAATAGGATGTATTACTATGATATATTATGTAATATATAATTATGTATACTTATATTTTTTATTATATAACATATTGTACTGATGCGATATTTCATAATATATAATTAATTCTTATATTGGTTATATATTCATATAAGACATATTCAATGTTATTCAATGACATGCTTATTTTGTATTGTTATATAATAGTTGTTTATCATACACTGTTGTAATGTTTATGATTGATTAAATAATAATAATAATAATAATAATAATAATCACTCGTGACTAATGACAAAAAAAAAATTTTTTGGTAATCATTCTATGATCCCTGATAGAAATTTTTACTAGTTTTGCTATTTAAAAATTTTAACTTATAAAATAGAATAAATTCTTATGAATGAAATTACCGAATCAAAATTGAAATAATTTTATACACTTAAAAGAAATATTTTCCTTTCCCTATTATTCATCAATACCATGCAATGGTAATCATGGAAGACACTAACTAAATATCAATTATAAAATGAACAAAAATATTTATCACAGTGGAATCTTAATCAATTACGTCACTTTAGACTTAATCGATTTTTAATTGAATATTTATTAACTTAAATTACAATAATAAAACATGAACGTCGTACAACGGTTAATTTTACTTTTAATAAAATAAGTAATTAAAAAAGGGGATAACCGTAGCATCTCTTGAATACATTACTAAGAATATCTTTAACAATATTTCAGGGTCTGCATTTTTTTTAACTAACCTTTCTTAATTGAATTTAACTTCCCACATTCATTTTTAATTTTATCCAATACGTTTAACATCTGTTAACCATTTTAAAAAAAAAAACATTATTTACCTACAGCAATTATTTTTTTAAAATATGTACCACAATAATGCATCAACTGGAGAGTGACCCTTGTGACTACTAATAACAGAATCAAAAAGCCTGATTGATATATATATATCCGAATATGGTGATATTGTTCGTTTGAATTGCACTGTCGACGAATCTGCAACCAATGTACTATGTTGTTGTTTTTTTTTGTTTTGTTTTTTGTTGTTTTGTTGTGTGTTTTTTTTTTTTTGGTTTTTTTTTTTTTTTTTTGTTAAAACAAACAAACAAATACCATTTGTTTATTTTTTCGAGACTAATAATTGGATCTTTTAAAAATCTCATCACTAAAATCATGTCGAGGTAATTTATTTCATTCACTAATCCAATTATTTTCTCTATGTCCAATTATTCATTACAATTGATATTGTCATTTTCAGATGGTGACATCAAGACAAGCATCATTCAATTCTACATAAAATTGAAATTAACGTACATACCCATGTATAAGTCGAGCTCCAGAATAGAATTTTGATTTTGATAAAGAAATCATTAGTTCCAAGAATGCGTGAACTACTGTATTGATTCCCTTTTTCAGCCGATCCATTCTACCGCCTTCTGATGGACCATTCCCAAAGCAAGAAAGACATTTATTTTCTTTAGAAGTACTTGAAAAACTGAATAACTCATTAACCCACCGGTTCGTCTCATTTCCATTTGTGGTACTTACATTTCTTGGAATGGAGGTACCTATGATATAATGTTTATCATTGTGGGAAATGGAGACGGTGATACTGGCTCAAATCCTGAACGAGGCTGGTTGCATTTTATATAGCGCTAATACTACTGGGAAATGTATTAATCCAACTATTCTCCCTCAAACTATGGGTAAATAGGGCTGAATTCAAACCTGTTAAAATCCGCTCAAAAACTAACCTTATGATGTATCCTGCTCGTGTGATGGAGTTGGGTAATAACTGAGAAGGAACCAAGATGATCGATATACTTGTTAAAATTACTCTTTTTATTTGCCGCATATTTATGTTGAAAAGAATCTCCCCTTTTTCCTAATGGATTATAGAAAGCTGTATAAGGGATCCGCTGAAATTATTGCGGTACCAATAATAGCAACACAAACAATACATTCAATAATTCGGACAAGAGTTGGAATAATAACTCTTCTCAGAGTTATAGATAAAACATAACATACCTCGAATGTAAATCGACGTCAACTATACATAATAGTCCTGCAACAAATTAGGCTGACAAAACACGATATTTTGATAACATATAAAACACAATTCATGATCCTCTCATCCTATAAACTATGTGGTTGTTAAGATTGCATCACCAAAAACCAAAAGCAAAATATTTCTTATTTATTACTACGTCACTTTGCATTAGAACGCGGAAAATTCACGGAGATATCACAGATTTTCATAACTAATTAACACATTTTTTGGGGTGGGGTTCTTTCTGGTCGTAGAACATGAATATATTATTTTTGAAGCTAAGAGTTTTGTTTTTGTTTTGTTTTTTTTTTTTTTTTTTTTTTTACTATTTTCAATCGTCCACAGATTCAACCCAACAGAAATATTAGCCATGTTGTCTTGTATATAACTTTTTGAATAAAAAACATAACTCGACTTATATACGGGTATATACGTCATTTTTTACGGGAAAAAGTTCCGCCGCCTTGAAATCGTTCTTTTTTCTCTCTTTTGCTTTTGTACCAATTGTTACCTTTTGTTATCATCTTTCATTGCATTATATATAAAAGAATCAAAGGATTTGATCAACTCAAGAAGAGTCTGACCATATCTCATATATAATATAACTGCTGGTGGCTAAAGACTTTTTTGCACCTTTTTTTTCCCAGTGGGATTCTTATTGGATGTCGACCACAGAATTTTAAGTATTTTCTTCATTAAGATTCCAAATTAAATTTATGCCGAAACAGACTCATTTAAATTCTGGTTCCTTCTGACACTTTCATTTCGTTCAAAAGTAGCAATAACAATCAATACTGATAGCTTCCTTCATTGAAGCATGAATGAACATTAATTTTAGTTAAAACTAATTAACAAACAAGAAAATCTAGTTGTTTTGTTTATATTTCAATATTTATTCACATTATCCTCAGAATAGTATCTTATCCATCTGAAAAGTTCAGTGGTTTAAAAATAACATCGAAAATACGTTGAAGTTAATTAATATTTGATTAAATATTTGCATATATTTTGGTGTTTATTTATATCATCTTTAGAAGAAAAAATAAAATTTAGTAATGTTGATTTTTTTTATTAGAATAAAGAATACCACAATCCATTTCAAATGTATAGTATTATTATTAATTATTATCATTAATGGTTATAGTATTAAAAGAGATATAAGTTTGCGTCCAGATTTTTAAAAATATCAAAACTTGTTTTTTTCCTATTTTTTCATAGCGCATTTATTTGGGAATTTCTTAATAATCTTTTTTTAGATAACAAAGATGAGGACAATAGTATGAATAATACAAATAATACAAATTATCAAGTCTCGTCTAAAAAGTTCAGAGAAATAACCATTTTTTCTTTGTAGTTTATTTTTTAAGAAAATCATTGACGAATGAAGCAACAGAGTTTAGTGAATGTAATAGCGAATGCTCCGTTTATGTTGACTGCTTTAAATGTTTCACGAACAAAAATAAATTATTTATATTAAAACCTTGTTAGTCCAACACATCCCGCAATTCCTGAGTAGTATTGATATATAAGGAGATTGGTGACCAGATGAATACAATTAAGTCTTCTTAATTTTCCTGAAACCCTTATTGTACAAATTATGAAGTATGACAAGGCACATTGTTTTCCTAAAATGTATCACTACCATCATAGAAGACTGTTGCCACGAAAAATTCTTCAATGATTTTTTGATACGCGATAAAATATTTTCTACATGAATAGTAGGACTCAATGATTACCAACAGAATGTTGTCCAAATCATCACACCCTCAGCTATGCGTTAAATAGTACCACTACTGTTCTTCAACAAGCGGTGGCGGGGCTTTGGCATTAGATAACCCACAAAGATTGATATGCCATTGAAACAAAGAAATCAAACCATCACACTGGGCTTGTTTTCTTGCAGTGAACACGAACACACGACCAGTCATGCTATTAGAGTGAGTCCCCATGCTTAAAAGTTATTTAATTTATTATTATTATTATTATTATAATTATTATTAAGACTAATATTAATATTATTATTATTAGTAGTAGTAGTAGTACTTTTTGCATCAGTTTTAACTGAAGTCTGGGTTGAAGATAGTACTCTCCTTAGGTCTCCAGGACTATTCTAATTATTCTTAACAGTACTGTCGTTTGAATGGTCTCGGTTGTTCCTCTGATTTCCAATTCCCCTAATGTCATTTCCAATTCCTTATCATTATTATTATTCAAAAGTAGTCTATCTATCACATATCACAAAAAAGCGCCTTAATTATAACTCCGTCCCTAAATAAATAAACAATACTCTATTTAAAATTAAACAAATAGAATAAGATAATAAAGTTCTAGATTCATTTGGTTGAAAATAAGTGTTATCATGTATTAGGGGCAAGATCAAAGTCGATAGAGCAGAGAATTCGTCTCCCAGTAAATTACTTACGAAGTTTAACCGCGTAAAAAAAATCAGCATCAAAGATAAATCCCTCTCCCAGTTTATTTGTCTTTCTGTTGTTATTTTTTCTGGGGGGGGGGGTCTGTTAAATTCATGAGTTGAACATAATTTCAGTCCTCTATCGTCCCCCGTTTATATGACATCTCCTCGACGAACTTTTAATTGAATTCTCTTGGGGTTGACAGTGCGATATGAAAAACGCACCTGCTGATGCGAGGTGGGTATTTGTCGCCAAAGATGTTTCCATTTAACCTTGCTGCACTCTGGCCGGGAAAATATGTCTCTTGCTTTTTGATAATGGTCTTGTGAGAACCATTCTATTATCCAAGAAGCATGAATAATTAGATCATAAATTTTAAACATTTTCAAAAAAACTGTTTTTTTCCACAACATAATTTTATATTCAATTTTATTTTTCTCGGTTAAAGAAATGCGAGTTTAATATTTGAATCCAGGTGGAAAATTTTTTAGAAAACTTATTTTACGCTTGGGTATCAAAATGAAATTAAACAAACTACTTCCGATTGAGCTGACAATATTTTTTAATTTAATTTTAAATAATAAATACATTTCTTTTTCTTTGCCTTTCTTTCATTATGTATTCCTTTAAATAACAATTATTTATTATTTTCATCTGGCACTTCACTGAACGTGACTTTGTTGTTGTGAATAGCTTTACGTCAGAGTAGGGGATTTTTTTAATCGGGCTTTTTACGAGTTGATTTAATAAAAGATTAGATAAATTTGTTATTTTAGCAATCTGCCAGACTTCAAAACTCCTTTTGTTTAAGTAAGTTCATGTTTCTACAAATATTATAAGGGCTTGTTTGTGCCCAGAGCACAGCATCAGTATTTCGGTTTATTGCCTCAATCAATAGTTTCTGACCGACGAACACTAAAATCAAAATTTGTATAAGGTCATTTTAAACAATTCGATTTCAGCATTATACTTTTTTCAAGTGAAATTTAGTTGCACAACACGAATGATATGCAGAAGTGGTATTAACAAAGTGAGCAAAATCTGTAATTGTTTTATATTTTCAGTTCTAGTTTCCTAACTTGAAAATTCGATGCATTTCATTCAATATTTTTTTTAATTCAGAAATAACAGCATTTGATAAATGCTCAAATAAAATTTTGTTACAAGTGTTTAAAATATCCAGGAAAAGAAGACTTTTTGATAAAATATGAGAACATTTTTTGTGTGGCGATTTTTTCTTCTCAAGTAGAAATGAATTATTGCACAATTACAAGGAATGTTTCATGTTTATTTCAACAGTTATTCTATGTTAATAAAAGTAGGTAATTATCAAACTCGATCACCATGGGTAGGATGTGACACAAGGTTGCAAGTATGGGGCATCCAGCGGGGATCAAACTGGCTATTCAGTAGTAATGGATCTGCGAAATTTGCTTGCTAAATATTACACTAAGATGGAACGCGCAATTTACCCAACCCGTTCGGTACGGGTACGATGGGACACAAGGTCGCAATTATGGGGCATCGAGCAAGGATGGAACTCACATTTCAATATTTGTGAAACTAACTTGCTAACAATTACACCACGATGGGATGTCCCAGTGTTAATGAAAGTATTTAATACGTTCAGCACCAATTGACGTTAATTATCGCTTTCACTAATTTACCTATTATTCGCCAAACAACATTCAATCACGTCTTTTTTAAAGCTGCATCTTGTGGTCTTTATTTTGTTCTCTGCACGAATTTATCACAAATTCTTACTTTCAATCAATTCTATTAAAGTCTCTGGAGAATTACCAGTTTTATTCTTTACGTAGCAAAAGAAAGTAATAAAAAAGCTGACGCTGAAACTGTATATGTAACTTTTAAATAATAACCACAGTTGTTCTTAACAAAATATACAGACATTTTGGAAATACTTATTTGTTTAATTGTTTGTTATCGCTTGAAATTAATTAAATGTTTTTTATAATAAAGAATAAATATTTTAATAACCTTTACAAAAAAAATAACATTGAAGAATTTAATAATATATGAGTAAATGCTGTCAATGTATATAAAAAGTTTGTTGATTGCATCTCCGGTTCTTAAATGAATGTTAATTAAAAGTTTTCATAATAAAGAATGAATATTATAAAACAGTGTTCTTCTCTGATCCGCGGTTTCATTTAATGCTATTTTAGTTACTCGTTGTTATTTCCAAATTTAAAAATCATAATATTTTTAAAGACTTTTACTTTTTCTAAAACACGAGATTCATTTACACAATAAAACAAAAATCAAAACCCAATCTTTCGCTTCAACTACGAACTGAATATCAATAATACCATTCCTATTCTCGATCTGCTAATAAACTCTTAATGACAATACTTTTTCTACCTTCCAATAAAGAGTTCGTTAGTCTTAAATTCTGTCTTCTGAATTAAACAGCGAATGCCCTCATAGTTACAAAACAGAGCTATCAGGAAACATATGATCATTAGAACTTACCTAATTTCCCTTTCTCACAAACATTTCTTCAAAAAACAACATAAAATAAACATTAATTTATAACTGTTTTCCAAATTATACTGGGGGAAGTCTCCGTACTGTAGTTTCTAACATGCTGGACTGGGACATCGTAATTAATGTGTTCGAAGTCCAGGCGTGCTATACCATTCATTTTCGAACTAATACCCTTGGGAAATATATGAACCCCCCATCCTTCTAGCTATGGGTTAAATAATATCACTACTGTTTTTTTACAAGGATGACTTTGGCATTAAATAACACGCGAAATTTGATAGGCCATTAAAAAAACTAAGCCAAACTATATCAGTCTCACTGTTTTAACCTGGGCAAAATTGATCAAGTAATAAAATCAAATTTAAAGAAAGTAAATGACCAAGAATTAATGTCAAACATGACATAATAAACATATTCTATCGTATCCAAATGCATACAAACTACAAACAAGAAGAAACGGTTATAAAGAATATCACATGTTGATACATATCACCTAAGGGTGATAACATATACAATTCATAATATATGATAAATTCTAAACTACAAATTCTATAGTTACTTTTATAACTTTGTATCATAAATATAGAACTACAAAAAATAGAATTAAATACTATATAACATGTGGGAGTACCCGTGATGTAGTGACTAACGTACTGGACTGCGACATCGTTGAACTCCAGTCGCGCTATTACGTTTAATTTTAAATTAATACCCTTGGGAAAGGTATGAACCTCTTCATTCCCCCCACTATGGGTTAAATAGAACCACTACTGTTCTTCTACCAGAAAGACTTAGCATTAAATAAACCACAAAGGTTAATAAATCATTAAACAAAGAAACAATCAAAAGTGTATAACGTAAGAGAAGTCGTGAAGTTTGTTTTTTCTTTACATAAAAAGATGAGAGTTCTTGACATTTGAAAAGAGTGAAATTTTTATATTGATATTTTAAGATCTATATAAAATATTCTATCTTCTCTCTATTACATACATTTTATTACGCCATATTGTTATAATTGTAATATATTTTATTATTAGTTATTGTTGCTGTTAATCCCTTGTGCCTCATTTTTAGATTAAAATTTATTATGGTTATACAAGGTGTGGCAGAAATACCTCCCACATTTTAGACTATCACCTGTGCGTTGCAAGTGAATTTAGGCAAGTGGCAATGGTAGCTTCATGTCTTACCATTTGTTGTTCATTATTCTGTTTTAAATAGAAAATCGATACCGATATAAGTAAAATGATCAGACATTAACTAGATGAAGCTATCATTACCACCACTGCTGGACTACGGTATCGTAGTAAGCGAGTTCGACTCCAGTCGCGTTATTACGTTCACTTTCGGACCAATATATGATCCCCCCCTCATCCTCCCAGCTATGGGTTAAATAGAACCACTACTGTTCTTCTACAAAAATGGCTTTGAAATTAAATAACCTACAAAGGTTGAAATGCCATTAAACAAAGAAACCAAACCAAACAGGTGACAGTTTAAAATATGTGAGGTATTTCTATCGTCTCCTTTAAGAAGAAGAAAAAAAACTTATAGGGTCCGGTACTATTGATGATTTCAGACACACGGAACACATTGCCCGCGGGTAAGGGACTTCTGTAAATATCAAATATTGTGCAGTATTTTTGTTCAGTTGGTAAACACTTTATTACTATTATCATTAAGAAAATTTATTTTAATTTTACCTTTTTTTAATCAAAAAGAATTATCGTACAATTACTAGAACTCGAAAAATTGTATGTGGCGGAATTTACTAAGCTTTGCTTAGTGGTTGTACAAGGTCAGATGTATGAGACGCTCAGTGAGAATGAAGCTCACTAGTTATGGTTTGCCAGACGGGCTTGCTAACCATTACGCTACACGAGGTACCCTTAATGTTTATTGTAGGTGTTTCATTAACTTTCATGTAAAAACGAAAGTTTTTTTTTTAACAAAATGCATAAGCATTTTGGCAGGATACGCCATGTTTTTTTTTTTTGTTGTTTTTTTTTTAGTTTTTTTATTTTGTTTTTCTGTTAAGCTGTCAACCAATTATGTTTATACCACAAAATTCTTTTTTTCTTTTTTCTTCTTTTATTTTTCTGGTCAGACAAGAATATCGATATTAATTATTTAACCAGAATTTATTGTCATTCCATTATACACGCACGAACGATCAAATGGATTATTTGCTTCTGAGGCCTTAAAAATTCAATGTGACTTTTTAAATGTCAGTTTATTGATGTTTTTTTCTTCTTTTTTTTTTAAATCACAAACCAGTTGTATCTGTTGACATTTAGAGATTTTTGTTTTTGTGAATCGCAAATCAAATAAAATCTTGTCAGTTCGAATTTTAAGACTTTCTTATTTTTAATATTACTTTATTGATTTTTAAAAATGCATTCTTTCTCTTTCTTTTGTTTTTGATTCTCTTTTCTTTTCTTCAACCTTTTCAGTTAATTCTTTTTTTCATTTTATTCTTACCATTCGTCTTTTCTTTTTCTTTCTTTTTTTCTTCATCCTTTTTTCTTCATCCTTTCTTTCTGTTTATCTGTCGCTCTTGTTTTCTTTCACTTTTCTCCTTTTTCTTTCTTCCATTCTTATTTTACTTTTTCTTTCTTTCATTTTTTGTTTTTCCTAATTTTTTCTTTACTTTCTATTTCCCGCTTATTATCTTTCTTTTTATCACTTTCTTTTTGTTTTTTTCTTTATTCTTTTTTTCTTTCTTCTTCTTTTTATTATTTCTGTTTATCTGTTATTCTTGTTTTCTTTCGTCGTTTTTACTTGGTCTTTCTTTGAGTTTTTGCTTTTCACTATTTTTTCTTTTCTTTTCTATTTCTATTCTCCACTAGTTTTCTTTCTTTATTTTTATCGCCTTTTTGTTTTCTTTCCATGGTTATTTTTCAGTTTTCTCATTTCGTTCTATCTCATTCTTTTTTCTTTCTTTATGTATTTACTCCCATCTCTTTATATATATATATATATATATTACTTTCTATTTATTCATTTATTCATTCTCTCTTTCGTTACACCTCTTTATTTAGTATTTCTTTTCTTCTCTTCATTCCATCACTTCCGGTTTGTTTTCTTTGTGCATTTACTCTTCTTTCTTTACTTTCATTCTTTATTCTAATTTCTGTATTTGTTTTTTTCCCTTTCTTTTTCTTTTTGTTTTCTTTCTATATTTACTTCTATATTTATTTATTCACTTATCTTTCTTTATTATTTTTCTTTCTTTATTACTTGCATTTCTTTCTTTTTCATTCAATCTTTACTTATTCATTATTCCTTCATATCTCTCTCTCTCTCTCTCTCTCTCTCTCTCTCTCTCTCTCTCTTCTCTCTATATATATTATATATATATATATAATATATATATATATATATCACTAACAAACACACTTTTTTGCAGCAACTTTTATTATTGTTATTCTAATTAAAATATTGATGTGTTTTTAATGTTTTCCAATTGCTTGTAAAAAATGCTTGCTGCTTTCTTCCTGTTTTTTTTTTTTTTTTTTTTTTTTTTTTTTTTTTTCACTAACAAATTCTTGCATATTCGGTTTTTACGCGTTTCTGTTTGCAACTAAAACAAAACATTTTGCTTTTTTGTTTGTTTGTTTGTCTCCTTTGTTTTGTTTGTGTTTTTTTTTTGTTTTGTTTTTTTGCATTTTAAACTGTATCTGTCCGTTGCCAAATTTCATAATGGAATATATATATATATATGTGTGTGTGTGTATGTGTGTGTGTTTGGTAAAGAAAAAGGCTTAAAAATCAGCCATTTTGCGGTTATAGTTGGTAAATTACGTTTTCAGAAGCAGTTAACAGGAAAAGAATGGCATTCCAATCGGTGGGTAGGGTGGGGGTCTGTATCATCATTATCACTATCGCCATAAACAAACATATAGTTCTTTAACACACAAACTACAACACACATCCACCCATGCGGAAGCGTGCCTACCGTAGAATGATGATTAAAATACATTTATTCAACCCCTCCGCACAAGCAGGATGTGACACAAGGTCAATTTTTAATCGGGTTGAATTCAGAGTTTTCCTTCTCTTAGACTGGTTGCCTAACCAAGCTTAAAGAGTCCAGTCTATCCTACTATTTATCCATGGGTGAATGGAGAATAACTAGATTCATATCTTTCCCAAGATTATTAGCGCTATATAAAAATGCAAATAGCTTCGTTCAGGATTTGAACTCTGTTCGTCGTGTCCATTTCCTACATCGATAATCATTACACCACGAATATCTCATTTGCATATGGAACTTAGAAGATATTTTTGAGCCGTTTATCTAATTAAAAATGTTGTCTTTGTTTTGTTTTACGGCATATCAACCTCGGTGGGTCATTGAATGCCGGCAAAATTTTGAAAGATTCGTAGCGATAGTTTGGAAGATTTTTTTTAACTCTTTCTTTTTGTAAACAAATTTTCTATTCAACCCATAGATGGGACCCTAGCAGGTACTACTACTCCGGGTCAGAATGGACCTGGGAGCAATGGTGATGAAGGAGTGCTCCACATTCCCCATACTTCGAGAACTGGAACCTCACCATCCGATAGATTTTAACGTCATTCCCAGAACATGAAGACCCTCATCCACCGCCTTCTGGCACATATATGATAAAAAGAGTTGGGGCTTGCCATAAGGACAATAGGGTTGGGGCAAGCATATAGGTGCTAGAGCTTGACGTGACCAGCTGATTGGTCGGGGGAGGCTTTCCGCCTAGCTCAAGTAAGGGCCAAAGAAAATATTGTCTTATATGCTGTCAAATACAGCAACTCTTTAGAAAAATGTACACGTCTTTAAGGGGATTATGTTATGTAGTTGATTTTTTTTTTTTTTTTTTTAATAATCTTCCTGAAGACGATCGTGGCCGTGGTCGAAAGAGCTTGGGGAATCGTCAAAAAATGCTCAAACCTAAAATGAATGGTTGTTTACTCATCCAACATTGGCAGCCTCTTGCTGGCAGTGTCATGTATCGTTTAGAATATATAATCCTCAAATAACACAAGTTATATATATATATATATATATATATTATATAATATAATGTGTGTGTCAGAATTATCCGGAAGATCCCTTAGGTAAAACCTGGGTAGGTAGTTTTTGGCTCTTTTAGGTTTTATAGTTTTGTTTTACTTAGTATATTGAGCACATTTTCATATCAACTTAGGCAACTGTTTCGGTGTTTTTTTCTTTTGGCCATTCATTACGATACCAGTTGATTATTTTCAGTACGGGTGTTTTGGTCTTTTCTTTTTTTTATATATATTTTTCTCTTCAGATATCAGTTTATAATATATTTATTTATTTGCAAATTGTTTTACCTGTTGTTGTTTTTTTCACGCCGTCAGAAATAGTAATTAAAATCATACGTATATATATATATATATATATAACACTGTAGTTCAAAGGCCACCAATAAAATGGTGCAAAATATCAATGAATTAATAGATTTCTTACACCGGCTGAAATTTTTTTCCAACAAATTGCTAACGTCTGCGAATGCCCAGCTTTTAATCCAGACTCAGTTTGCCGATAGTTTTATCCCCTGCACACACGCACACGCACACAGACACGCACGCGCGCGCGCACGCGCACACACACACACACATTCATACCCCATATAAAAGGGTTTTATTTATAATTAAGTGATATTAAATGGCAAATTATAAAGAAAGCCCAAGTGTGTGGTGTATGGATGGGAGAGGGTAAGACTGAGTCTGGATTAAAAGCTATGCATTTTGCAATTCGCAGACATTAGCAATTTGTTGACAAAAAATGAAGGATGATACTGTCAGCAGATGGCGCGGCAGATAATTAACAGTGCCTCAATTTTCAATGTATAATTTTCAACTTGTGCTCTCTAGCTATGAGTTGAATAGTACTACTACTATTCTTCTACAAGGCTGGTTTTGACGTTAGATAACCCACGGAGGTTGATGTGCCATTAAACAAAGAAACAAATATATACATATGACAAACAAATTCTTCAGAGGGCGTGTTCTTGAAAAGTTGAAATTTGCCGACGTTTCGTTCTATGCAACCATCTTCAGAAAAATATATAACTGTTGTTCAATATTTCATCTGAAAAAATAGTTTTCAAATGAAAGAAAATTAAAGGATTTTTTTCTCTCTCTTCAACATTAATTGCGTTTAAGATGCATGATATCTATTAAACAACAATTATACTGCTCTGAAGTTGGTCGCATAGACTGAAACGTTGGCAATTTTCATAAAAAGAATATATGCTCTTGTTTTTCATATATTTATACTTATATACAATTGGATTTATTCCATCTATCATCCATCCATCTATCCTTCTATCTATCCATCTATCATATATATATATATATATATATATATATATATATATATATATGGTAGTAGAATCATAGATTCATAGGGAGGGTCATGAGACTCTAAAGCGTCACTCCTCTCACTCACTCACTCTCACTCACTCTCTCTCTCTCTCTCTCTCTATCTATATATATATATTATATATATATATATATAATATATTATATATATATATTCTCTAGATACAGGAACGATTAGGGATTATTAGTTTGTTTAGGATTAACAGAATTATAAAAATGTTTTAAAAACTTAGACTAGTTCTCCGTGGCGTAGTGGCTAACGTGATGGACTGCAACATCGTAGTAAGAGAGTTGGACTCCAGTCGCGTTATTATGTTCCCTTTCGGACTACAGCTCTTGAGAAAGATATGATCCTCATTATACTCCCAGCAATGGGTTAGATCGTACCACTACTGTTCTTCTACAAGGATAGCTTTGACATTAGATATCCCACGAAGGTTGATATGTCATTAAACTAAGAAACCAAACCCAATCAAATATACAGACTCGTTCACTTCAATTTGACAGAATGTTTAAATTTTATCCTATCTCTTCAGATGAGTAAAATAATGTTTAACTAACTCGTTGAATTTTAACTTTAACTGTTTAAAATTGATTATTCCGTCTTTCTCTAATATATATATATATATATATATATATATATATATATGTTCCTATCCACCTCAGACAGAGAAGGAATGAGCAATTCTTATTAATTTGTTTAGGTTTCAACAGTTTCTGTGTATGTGATAAAAAAACAAGTGAAGGATCATTATCGGAATTGTAAAAATGCTTTAAAATCTTAGACGATAATAGAGTATGAATATAAAAGTGACTATTTTTTAAGAATTTGGGATGGTTGAAATCCACTCAAAGAAATGAATACGACACGTTTATCTTCTTTTCCCTTTTTATTTTTTATTTGTTTGTTTATTTATTATTTTTCATCGTTATTTTACTTTTTTCAACGTTTTTGTATTCTTTTCCATTTCTCGGGTTTTTTTTCCTTCTTTTCTTTTCCTTGATTATATTCTAACTTTTTTCTTTTTTTCCTCTTCTTTCTTATTTTTTTTCTCTTTCTCATATTCTATTTTCCTTTTTTTATTTTCTTGTTCTTTACTTGTTTTTATTCTTGTGTTTTTCCCTTCTATTTTTTTCTCTTTCCTTCATATTCTCTTTCTTCTCTTCTTGTTGTTGTTGTTCTTCTTCTTTCCTCTTCATTTCTTCTTCTTCTTTGTTGTTGTTTTTTTTCTTCTTCTTTTCCCTCTTCATTTCTTCTTCTTCTTTTGTTGTTTTTTTTTCTTCTTCTTTTCCCTCTCCATTTCTTCTTCTTCTTTTGTTATTTTTTTCTCTTCTTTTTCCTCTTCTTCTTCTTTTCCCTCTTCATATTTTCTTCTTTTCCTTTCTCTTCTTTTTCAGTCCTTCTTGTCTTTCTCTTCTTTTAGCTTTCTTTTTCTGTTCCTTCTCTCTTTCTAGTTCGCTTCTTTCTTTTTCTATCTTCTTTATTTTTCCTTTTTCTTTTTCTTTTCTTCTGCTTCTCTTTTCTTCTTTTTGTTTTCATTTTTTCTCGTTCTTTATTTCTTCTTTTTCTGGTTTATTTTTCTTATTCTTTTCCTCCTCTGTTTTTTTTTTTTCTTCTCTCTCTCTTTTTCTTTTACTTGTTCTTTATATCTTATTCTTCGGAGGTTTTCTTTCCACTTCTTTTTCTCTTCTTCTGTTCCTCCTTTCTTCTTCTTTCCCTTTTTCTTTAACTTGTTTTTTATTTCTTCTTCTTTGTTCTTGTTCACTCCTTCTATTTCTCTGCTGTTTCTCTTCTTTTTCTTCCTCTTCATAGATGATACTGTTGTCTCTTTAAGTGCTGAACTACTGTGCTAACTGCAACATGAGTTTGTTCCCACATAGCCTGTCCAAATAGTCTGTGAAAATATGTGACACACAGGCCCATTTTTTTTATTTTTTTTCACATTATTAAATGCCTTTATAACGTGACTTTTCGCTTTAACAAACATCGGACCAATTGTTTCAGTCGGCTCTCGTCTTAGTTTTTCATTTACTTATCTTCAGTGTTTTTTGTTTGTTTTTTTAATTGGGAAAGAGAGGAGGATATTCTTTAACTTTAATTTAACATGATTATCTAATGTTGCACGTTATTCACATTTCATTTTTGTGACTTGTGAAGTAATAATTAATTTCTTACATATACAGTAGGTCACTTTATACCCGTTCGCCTCGGGTATGATGTGACATAAGGAAGTTGGTTGTAAGCTGTTCGAGAAAGTTACTCAGTCATCTTACTGATATGAAGGAATTTTTAAAAAACAACTTTTTTTTAATGGGAAGAAAAAAGATTAGTATAGGCCTCTCTCTGTTCCTTTACTCCACAGAAGTAGGTATTTACCAAACCTGTTCGCCACGAGAAGGATGTGACAGAAGGTCGCAAGTATAAGGCATCCAGCGAGGACCGAACTCGCTATTCTGTAGTTATGGATATGTGAGACTATCTTGCTAACCATTACACCATGATGAGACGCCCATTTGTATGTTTACAATATTTGATAGTATGAGACTCCGACTATTTACATTTAATTATAGAGTCCGGTTTAGGTCAGCCGGTAAAGCATTCGCTTAGGTAATCGCAATGTTCCGAGTTCAATACCGATCCTCGCCATCTCAACGCATGAGTAGCACAGCTTGGGTTCTCTGATTTGTGTGATAAAGCATCTGGGAGTTGACGGTAGGTGTGGCGCTCCACCTCAGCAAAACAGTTTCCATAGTCCAGCGCCAATTAAAGGGGATAGACACCCTCGCTGTTCGATTAATACTGACATAGACCACTCCACAGATTTTTATTTTACTTTATTACAGCATTATGGCATTAGGCTAGTATATAGTGTTTGGATAGGCATTAATCTATCAGATATTGCAATTTCATATGTAAGACTGAGATGTATGTTTTTAACCAACCGATGTCTTATAGAGCTCTGTATATTAAAAATCTGAAGAAAACGCCTTTTGATAATTACTATGCTTAGCACAGAACAGGTGTGGAAAAAAAGATAGATCAATTCAGTGCTCTGAGTTGCTTATTCCTGTCTACCTTAAAAATCAGCATTAAAAGCCTGGTATCGTACCTGAACTTGAATACTGACTTGAGTGTTAGTGAAAATAGATCCCTAATTAGGACTGGACCTATTCTAGTGGTGACCACCCCAAGCGGAGTTTAACACAGTTTTCCTTCTCCTGGTATTAACGCTATGTGAATTGTAGCTTCGTCCAGGATTTGAACTCGGGTCGACGAGTCCATTTCCTACAACTCTAACCATTACACCACGCACCTCCAACTATATGAGCTAGTTTGGAAAGGAATGGAAGGGGGTGAAACAGTCTTCTAAATGGAAAGTGCTCGTTCACCTTTAGAATTAACATATAAATCTTGGCTTTTACCTGAGTTTGAACCCTGGTTTCTGGCATTGCTCTCCGCCACCAGGAAGGCCTCAAAAACGAAGAATATTGTGTGGCGCCAATCTTAAAACTGAGGATTTGTTCTCTGTCTTTGGAATAAGCATTCAAATTTCTTGCCTTGACCTTTTCCTCGAATACCGACGTCTGACACCAATTTGAAATATACAGACATGAGTCACAAGAGAGATATTTACCAGTTACTTAGCTGAGTCTGACATAACGCTCAAAAATGAGGAAAGGCGCCGATCTTCCAATGCAAGAGGACCTGCCTGTCTGAAAAGGTAACATTATCATCTTGGATTTCCACTTCCTATACTTGAACTCCGACATCGTACACTGATATAAAAGACAAAATTATCTCCAGATTTACTAAGCTTAGTTTAGTTTGGCACAAGGCATATCAACCTTTGTGGGTTATTTAATGCCAAAGCTAACCTTGTACTATTTCACCCATGTTTCCTAAGGGTGTTAGTCCGAAAGTGAACATAATAGCACGACTAGAGTTCAAACTAGCAAACTACGTTGTCGCTGTCCAGTACGTTAGCCACTTTACCACGGGATCTACCACCGAGTTTGGCACAAGGACACAACTCAATTGTGCAAAGAAAAGTATGTTATGTCTTTATTGCTAACAAGGAAGGTGTATAAAAACATGAATTCATCTGTTATCCACACTCCCAACTACGGGTAAATAGTAGGGCAGACTGTACTATTTAACCTGAAGAGGGCAATTAGAATAGAAGGAAAATTCTGAATTCAAACCAGTTGTACTCTGCTTAAATCTGACCTGTGTCACATCCTGTTCATGGCTTTGGAATTTGGTACATTATCATCATTATCAAGTCATGCTGACAGCACTGATTCTCATGACTCTTCCTTGCCACCCGTCCCTATCAGTCATCGCTCCGGTAAGGTCTTCTGCACGGCATCCAGAATCCGTACAAAGCTGATTGATCCAGGTTTTTTGTTGGTTGGCATACACTGGTGTGTCCATTTGTAGGTATCCACAAGGGAACGTCGCTTATGAGCCCATCCTTCTTTTCCAGCAGTATCCAGCATGTCTTGTTTGTCATATTTGGATGGTTTGTGTGATAGAAGGTAGCTGCTTTTATAGCTTTTTCTCAAAGTATTTTGTAAAATTCCAAGTGGTGCAGCCATACAGTAGCACTGATACGGATACATCTTGGATGAATACTAGCTCTAACTTATCAGAGAGATCAGATTTCCATATGATCGATAATCTATCTATAGCAGTCCATGCCTTTCCCATGCGTATATTGATATCACTTTCTGTAGATATTACTGCATAGGTATGTAAACTGGTCTACTAATTTCAGAGGCTTATCATCCAGTTTAGAGATATTTCCATCTTGATTAAAACACATGAACTCCATTCTGTTTAAGTTCTAATGCAGCAGTGATTTTTATTTGCGAGAAAGTACTAGATCGTCAGCGTAGTCTACATCTGTAGATTATCATGACCGAAAAATAAATACAAAAAGAAAGATTGGGTTAATACATGCCCATAAAATCATCAATCAAAATTCTGTTTCTGTACTTGGCTCCCGTGAGTGTTATAAAAAATTTATATATATATATATATATATATGAAGTGAACAATGTGTTTGAAATGGCGAAGGCTGACAATTTTTGGGAGATTATGTGCTTACTTAAAGTCATACCTAATTTGTTAATTAATTAATTAATTATAATTAAATGAATTAGGCGTGCATATCGGTTTAAATGTAAAGCGTAAACAAATCGAGAAAAAGTCGATCTGTATGTACATTTCAGCCTATTAGGCCTCATCAGCAGAGCTATAATTATAATTAATTAACAAATTAGGTATGACTTTAATTAAGCACATAATCTCCCAAATATATATATATATATATATATATATATATATATATTGATAATATGAATAAAAGTGAAGTCAGCGTAGTGACCTATTGTTCGTATTAGCCGGACACTGAGGGAGAAAATTTCCCTTTTCACTAGCGCTAGACTAGGGAGATTATGTTTGCATCTAAAGTGGAGCGCCACACTTACTATTAGATTTACCGCACAGATTCAACCTCTGCTACTCATACGCTGAGTTCGCGAGAACCGGTACCGAACCCGGAACCTTGTGGTTTCTAGTGAGCTATATTTATAAGTAAATATTCTTCAATGTCGTTGATAGAGCATGTTTATCTAAGTTAGCGTAGGCATCTGATTTATATATAAATAGTTAAATGATCTTAGCGGTAAGGCTAATTGTCACAAGCTTATCAAGAGATTGCTGTTTCTTTAAGTGTATTTACCCCTACCATAAGATGTAAAATCGTTGATAACCACGGGGTATAGATACTGCGTTCTCTTAAATACCAATTGAATATGACATCTTTCGGAACAGGAACAAGCCTTTAACAACCTGACAATAAACAGTAGTTTATTTATGTATCAACCATCAGATAAATTCATGAGCTGCTCATTATGAAAATATTTCGACTTGCTTAAGTAGTATAGGATTTCATCAGTGTGACGACATATGTTAGGTGTGTGCAGATGTTCTCGGCGCTGTTTCTATGAAAACCAGAAACACAGTTGAAAACCAATTTTTTGCACGTCCTACCTTACAGTGCGAATTGAGGTTAATTAGAATATTAGTTAGAATTGTTGATGTTCACTTCGCACTAAAATCCATTGGGGGAAAAAGGCATGAAACCACTTCTTCCTACACGCGCTCCATCTCCTGTTACGAGGTACTTAAATGCTTGTATATATGCAATTTAACTCGGTCGAGCGTCCAACAGGTTTCCGGGTTCGATATCGGCCCTTGCTAACTTAGCGCATGAGTAGCACGCAGATCTGTGTGGTGAAGTGAGCAACTGACAGTAGGTGTGGCGCTCCACCTCAGACGCCAAAAACAATCTCCTTGGTCTAGCGTTAGTGAAAAGGGGATAGACTCCCTCGCTGTCCGGCTGATACTTACTTACTGAATAGCGCCATTCGATCCTATCTGGATGCTCCATACTTGAGAACCTGTTTCACATCCTACCTTGTATCCATCTATCTCACATTTTTCATATCTATATCACTGTGTTCATATCTATCTTTCTGTTTGAGTGGGAGACGCCGTTGCGTACTGGACTGCAACAACGTAGTAAGCGAGTTCGAACTCCAGTCGGGCTATTACGTTTACTTACGGGCTAATACCTTTGTGAAAGATATGAAAACCTCTCATCCCCCAACTATTAGTTAAATAGTACTACTTTTGTTCTTCTACGATAAAAATCACATAGCCGTCTTGGTTATGCTTGTTAAGATGCGAATAAAGAGAACAAATTTCGCCCGAATCTTGTCGGGTTAATCCTTTCAGAGATTGTGAGAACAACAAAGATGAAGATACTCATTAGAATTTATGAAAGTAAAAGCGTAGTTAAAGGGGATGGGTTGATTTTTTTTTTTTTTTTTTCAAGTTTTGGCTGGGGTTGCTTGTGCATGAAGAAAAGTTTTGAGTAAAAGCAGAAACTACTTTCAAAGAGATTTTTATTCAAATATAACACTTGGTCGTGATCATGCTGAGAACTAATCGTGTCGAATGTCAAGTATAATTTTATATAGATCAATCTTTCAAATATTCGTAATTTTTTTTTTTATCTAAAGGTGGGAGTAAAAACGTGTCCGGAAAATACATGGTGATGCATTCATCGTATGATAAATTTATTGCCAGTAAATTCAACAGATATTTACCCGACCCGTTGACCACGGGTAGGATGTGAAACAAGCTCGCAAACATGGGGCATCCATCGAGGCTCCAACTCGCTATTCAGTAGTAATTGATCTGTGAGACTAGCATGCTAACCGTTACACCACGATGGAATTTCCGAGATATTTAACCAACCCGTTCGCAATTGGTAGGATGTCACACAAAGTCGCAAGTATGGAGTATCCAGTAAATTTATCGTATGCAAATTATTTATAGCTAAATTTAGAATCAAATCATTGCTTTTAAGTATTTAATTAAAAGAACTAAAGGGTTAAAGTTAGGGGGAAATCTAAATTGTAAGAACTAGTAATCTGAAACGATAAATTTACCAAACGATGAATTTACCGCGAATCAGGTAAAAATGCATCTAATGCGTCACTAATTACAACACTTTCTGCTTCTTTTTTTATAGTTTTTTCTTTTTTCTTTTTTAGATATTTTTTTTTGTTGATTTTTTTTAGTTGTTTTTGTTTTGTTTTGTTTTGTTTTGCATCTGCTTTTCTTTTATTATTTTAGTTGTAGCTTCTTTTATTTTAGTTTTTCTTTTTCTTTTCTTTTCTTTTTCTTTCTTTTTTTTTTTTTTTTTTTTTTTTTTTTTTTGTTTCCTTCTCTTTCTTTGTAGAAAAGTCATCGTGGATATCCGTACGGATAATCTCCCTTGAATCCAAGTCCTCTCGCAGTAAAAGGTCAGACGAGAAAGAAAGAAAAATCAGAAAAAGAGCGAGATGGGAAAGAAAAAGAAAACTCAACGCAAACGTCATTACAATCTCCACCCCTCACAAAACAAAATGGCGTCGACATAAATAAATGATAGGTCTATATCACATTCATTCGGTTCCTAAAAAAACTAGCCAAAATATGGCCTGATAATGATAATATTAATTTGATAAATGATTTTATGAACATTTTCATCCCCAAACTTGATAAATATCAGAACATTTTTTAATCTAAATTCATATTGACAACCAGCAGCTTATTTTTTAATATATGAAAAGATGATAAAATATATACCTAATAAATAAGCATGCATACAAATTTTAATTTCTTTTACTTATCGATATATAAATCTCGTTAAAATCCCTTATATTTCTATAAATGACCATACTGGAATACTTTAGATCTAATTGAAAAATTCTGCACGCACTCACACATACAGGTTAAAACACACACACATATACACACACGAGCACATTATATATATATATATATATATATATATATATATATATATACACTCAAATTTGCTTTGATAATCACATAGCCGAGAAACCAACAACCTATATATATATATATATATATATATCGGTTATTGGTTTCTCGACTGCGATTATCAAGCAAAATTTGATAAATGCATAGGCGAGAAACTTTACCAAGCACCATTGACTTTATATATACGCTACACTAACTTTTATATATATATATATATATATATATATATATATATATATATATGCTCTATTACTGATATTGAGCACGCTTTATTTATAAACATACCAAATCATTATATATATATATATATATATATATATATATAAACACTACACTGTTTATCCAAGCGGAAGTTACAGACTAACGAACAATGATATAAACAAAGAAAGAAAATGACATTGTTCATAATAGATATAGATATGTATTACATATTGAAATATATATTACATAGAATATATATATATATAATCTTATTATAAGGGAGATTATGTAATTGTCAGTCTGTAGCCAAAACTACGTCATCACTGGCGTCAAGATTCCCTTAGTTATTTAAGTTATATTCTCAAAGATTATAAAATAGTTATTATTCAATCCTAATTAGCATCTTATTTCCTGACGATGCTTCAATTATAGTCTAGCTGAGTTAGATTTCCGACAAAACTGCCTATATTATTAATGCATTTAAAATCCTGAAATATGAGTTATATATCTCTAAGAAATAAAGATTTACATCGTATATTGTGGGAATAATTTGCATAATAATTTTTAAAAACGGGGTTTGATAAATAATCATTTGTTGTAACTGATTTCTAATACTATCATGTTATTCTCAAACGTCTCAAAAGCGATCCTATATATAATTTTATATAGAAATACAATAAAGTAACATTAAAATAAGTGTAATATTTTCATATTCGTTTTCTAATTTAATATGTATTTTTTAACATTTAAACTTAAATACTTGCGCCCAGGATGCGCATGTTTTTGGTAATAAATAAAATGTATGTATGATTCGTGTATATGTAAATTTTATACGATATAAATATATGAAGCCTTTTAAAAAATCACACGTTATTTAATTGCCACACACATGCACTATATATATATATATATATATATATATATATATATATATATATATATATATACTATAGTGTGGGATGGTCACTGTTTCAGCTTTTGCTGGAATGGCGTACCAAAGGCAGTATTATTGGTAGAGAGCTTAATATGAAATAGAGCTGTTATATAATATAATAAGATAAATATATAAAGGTTTTACACATCTATTTATTAGGTGACAAAGGAACATTCACGACCATATTGGTTTCATGTGAGGCACTCATCAGGTGAAGATGTTTCAAAGGCATTTGAAACCTCTTCACCTGATGATTGCCTCGCATGAAACCAATATGGTCGTGAATGTTCCTTTGTCACCTAATAAATAGATATGTAAAACCTTTATATATTTATTTAATTATATATATATATATATTCAGTACTATTTAAAATTTAAAAAAACTCTCATTGTTTTAGTGATAGTGCTCAATATCCAGAATAGAGACACTTAATAGGTGAATATTGAGCAAAGATTAAAAACGATTATTAGAGATTAAAAACCGGCATTACAAACGTTCCGTACAACAACCAATTTCATAATACCCACAAAGACACACATATATAAAAACATTTATTTTAATTTGCCTAACATATCCATGCGTGAGCAGAGACCATACACATATTACATTATTACATTATATATATATATATATATATATACACACATTCAATTTCTATAGATACATGATTAAATTATTGAATAGTTCGTCTACTAGCTAATAAGCACATTTTAATAAATAGATATCAACGGACTAAGATAGGCCAATCTAGCAATGACTCAGTAAAATAGTTTTGTAAGGATGGCTATATGGAGCAATACACACACACACACACATACACACACACACACACATATATATATATATATATATATATATATATGAAACAGAGAGATTGTGTTGTATTTGTCAATCATTGAGAGGCGTGTTTTACTAGGGCATTTTAGGGTTATTTGTTTGAACACAACTCATGAGAAGCTCATATTCTATGACTTGAACCTTCCCAGTTTGGTCTCGAAACCATAATATCAGATTAGTAGACACGGTTTTCTTGTGGGGTTCTTTAAAAAACTAATGCGTTTTTCTCACCACCAAATACAGCACACACAGAAACAGAAACACAGCGCATATATATATATATATATATATATATATATATATATATATATAACACGTGATATCATTGTGAATCCGACATTCATACAGTACGCAAGCTCACTCAATGCTGTCGCACTACCAAATGAGTGACCTCACACCAAGGGAGAGTGTCTATTCAACACATGTTCCAATATAAGTTGTATAGGCGGACATATCAATGTATATGTGTGTGTCTTCCAATATATATATATATATATATATATATATATATATATAAGTGTATTTTGGCAGCATTTTTTCTTTTATACAAGTTTTGTTGAACTGTACAGACAATTCTAGTCGGACAAGTTTTTCGTTGATCCTTTCTAATTTGCGGGCCATCTTTTTAGTCTCGGGGTGTAACTGGTGTAACAGTCCCCCAAAGGTTTTAAAACGAGCGCTTTCGGCAATACAGTTTGCCATCATCAGGTAGGAAACGATGGTATGGTTTCGTGTCTCGTTTTTAAAGAAAGATGGCTCGAAAATTAGAAAGGATCAACCAAAAATTTGTCCGACAAGAATTGTCTGTACAGTTCAACAAAACTTGTATATATATATATATATATATATATATATACAATCACTACGGGCATATGAATAATTGTATGTCCGTTCATGTGCATTTATATACTAAACATATATATGAATATGCATATAAGGATTACATACACACAACATTATATATATAATACATACACACACTATATATATATATATATATATATATATATATATATATATATATATATAAACCAAGAAAGACGTCACCCACGGAAAAAAAACAGTTTATGCACATTCCCAGGAGAACGTAAATCTGCACTTTTCTTTTTCTTCTGCTAGAAAAAAAAAGATAAGTACAAGCTGAATGTACTGTAATTTTTAAAAAATATCTTTAAAAATTCTACCAGTTATACAAAATATATCGCTTTACTTCTTTCATTTTGGATAAAATTAAAATAAAAAAGAGCCACATTCATTTTTCGCAGAGCATCTCATTCATACAAAAACAAGATTTTAATCTACGAATTATCGTTGACTTTAAAGAAACGACTTCAGTATTTTTCGTTACTCAAAACTATTTTTGAAACCTTATCACTATTATCTTTTTGTCTTATTGTTTATATATATATATATATATATATATATATATATATATATATATATATGTTTTTTCTATATTTACATCTGCGATGCTTATTTTGGATACGCATTTATAAATATGCCTTTTTTTAAGGTTATATATATATATTTGTATATATACATATGCCTAACATAAAAATACTAAGTGTTTTTCAAGGCAGCATAAGTCCCATATACAGTAGAAAATACGAAAAACGTTAAGATATTCTTACTATTTTGTATTTGTATAAATATATTTGAGAAAAATAAATGAATAAATTAACCAGCTCAATAGTTTTAACATCATTATTTGTGAATAATTATTTTTCAGAATCCTTTTCACTGAAAATATAAAATGTCAAACGTGTTTGTATCTAAAATGTCCTTTAAAAATGAACTCATTTACTTTAATTTTCCTATAGTTCAACTCTGTTGAAAAATACGTTTTCTTTTGCAATACATAAACGTGAAAAGGTATCTTCCCAATATGAGTATTGGGAAAAAAATATAAGCCATCCGTAAAGAGGGGTAAGAAGTTTCAGTGGAAACAAATTTATTCAATGCTACAAATTTAACTAAAATACTTAATTTTTAACAACTATGTCAAAAATTATAGCCTAGATTCTAAGGGATTTTTATATCTGCTTTTGAAAAATCCTACTTTTGTCATATTTGGTTTAAAAATGTGTATCTAAAATTCAAACACAGATTTTTCTTCAATACCCGTTTGTCTCTTTTTTTTTCTTCTTTTTTTTTTTTTTTTTTTTTGTCTTCCAAAAATTATCTGCCTCCTTGCACGTTTTTTTTATTAAAATAATCTTGCACCAATGACCGAGAAAAGACAAGGAAACAGTAATAACACGATTTACACAATTAAGAAGACATATTGTAAGGATCCAAGAACATTCCCACGCATGCACACATACACACAATATGGTGGGACCATAGACTGGCTTAAGGAAAATATTTGTTTAACGTCAAACAAGACACAAACATTTTCTTACAAGAATATGAAAAAAATTAGTTTCAAAGTTTAAAGTTATTCAAATAAACTAGTGAATCAAAAGTTTTGCAATATTTTGGTAACGTGAGGTACAAATCGGCAGCTCCGGATACATTTGCTGAAATCGTGAAGATGACAAACCACAAGGGACTGTGAAATACTGAGCTCGCCTGATATTCTCCGAATGTTACTCGCCTGGTTTGCCTCCATAGCTTGAGAGCAGACTCAGAATCCATAGTTTCAAGCCTACTTGGCATTGCCTGATTGTCGAGGATCTTGCAGCACGAGCGAAATTTCTTGAACGATCTGGCTCTTATACAATGATCAATTGTGCTTTCGCCTTTCGCAAGACAAATGATTTTTGATTGCTTCATAAGGCCAGTTCGAACTCGTAAAGTTCCAGAATTAGACAATGTTGTATGTTCACCTCTGCGGTTTTCAAATCATACACGGAGTGAATTAATACATAACATGTCAGCACACCAAATACCACGATACTACCGACAACAGTAGATACCATTTCTACGGTCTGAACTGCTTAGGTCAGGTGATATACGTATCTCAAACTAGCACGTACTAAAATATTGCAAAACGTTTGACTCTTCCTCGTACTAGACATATTGTTATTATTATAGGCACATCGAAACATATTGGTATGTTTAGATATAATAATAGTACTTCTTGTTATCTTCAGTCACAAATGGGAACAACTTATACACATACATAAGCTAAAAAAATAAATAAAATTCCTTTCTTCATACGCATACATTGAATAATAGTCTCTGATCTATAATATAAATATTGTAAAATTTTATCTTTTGATTTATCAATAAAATTTATTCTAAAATCTTTAATTTTGTTGTCGTTTTTCAAAAATTTCAAGTCAGTTTATTTGCAGGATTCTTTTTTTTAATTGGTCACGATCAGAGCACCCATATTCACCATCTTCATTATCAGGGCGTGCTGGCAGCAAGGATCTCCATGAAAATCTCTCGTCAACTGTCCCTATTGGTCATCGCCACAGGAGGTCCTTTGTGGGGCATCCAGAATCCGCTCAAAGCTGATCGATGTAGGTTTTTGCTTGACTACTCATACTGGTGTTTTCATGTGCAGGTGTCCACAGAAGAACGTCACTTAGTTCGTCCCTGTTTCTCCGGCAGAATCCAGAATGCCTTGTTTGTCTTACTCTGATGGTTTGGGTGATAAGGGACAAATGGCTGTACAGCGGCTTTCTTGTGGGGTGGTGTTTCCACGATTTGTTTAAGACAGTCAGTTTTTTCCTTAATATTAGAATTTCACAAATTTCTTCAAAATACATGAAAAGGTACTTGTTTTGAACATTGACAAATAAAAATGGATGAAATTGCAGTAACATCTGATTACCACCCAACAATCTCTTCTTAATATTCCCAAATGAATGGAGGAGGATCTTATATGCCATCACACACCTATACCGCGTAATAGCCGTTGTCTCGTAATCTATACATATATAAAGGACAGTTTGTGTGTATGTGTGTCCAGAGGAAACTATGAAAATAAAACAATTAACGACAAAGTAAATATATATACACATTCACTATCACCAGAGCTTGCTTTTTGCACAAAAATAAAATTTGATTTATATTCGTGAAGATAATTGAAAAATAAAATTTAAATGATAACGGCATGGAAGTTTAGCATTTAATATTAATTTTTCTTTTCAGAGTGTCTGGATCAACACTAGGTCGTTTTTAGATAGGGATTTTAATGGGGCATCCTGCGAGGATCCAATTTGCGATTCAAAAATAATGGATCTGCGAGACTACCTTTCTCTTACCCTCCCTCTACCCAGGTAACGCCGGGTAGCCGCTTCTAGTGTATCATGTAACACCTTGCCCATTACTATTGACCCTTTTAGACTTTAAGGCAGATGCTGCCTGGGGTGACGGTCTCCTGGGATCACTCGATTTATTTTACCATTACTTAGAGACTCAGAAACCGAAGCTCATGAATCAGGTAAGTAACACTGTATTCAAATCTAAATTCGATTTTATTTTTATATAATAAATCTAACAACACTAAGTAAGAAACAAAGCTAAATGGGTAGGAAAAATTGGGTCCCCATTAAAGTATGTGGCCTACCTTTTGAATGTGGCCTATGAAATCATGTCTCTCTCATAGTATGTGGCCTACTAAAAAAAGCATATTATAAGGTTATAATAATAACTGCTAACACTAATACTAGCACCTAACCCCTACCCCTAATCCTATTTCAGAATTTTAGAATATTTTAGAATTAAATAGACCTCTGATTCATGTAAATTATGGATAAATTCTTTTTTAATTATTCTTAATTACTATATACAGCTTATTACTGAATTGCATTTCTTGAAATTGAATATAAGTGAAAAATTATTAGTTTGAATGAATTGCCTACTACTTATATCTATAAATATACTCTTACTGGGGTAGGACACATTCAAACCGGGTAGGCCACATACTATAAAAAAAATTGTATTATGCCGATATCAAGTAAATGCAAGGTGCGTCTTTTTCGAAAATCAGTGTTCAAATTTCTGACTTTTAGCTTTTTACAAATGGTGTCGTTGTGGAATTATGAAAATTTGCAAATAACCGAAAATATTTATAAAATTTAGAGCGACACAATAGTGGAATATCCAGTGAGGCTCGAACTCGCTATACCAGCAAACAGACTGCATGGTTAGGCAGCTATTAAGGACCGATTATTATATATGTCCGGCTGCACACAATTATTGGAGTGAGTGAAACATAATCAATATTTGCACCAATACTAAAATTCAAAGGACATCTATGAGGAGGTAAGTGCATGTATTTTTATTTTTGTTGAATGAAAGCTGTGATTGTCTGAAATGTAGTATCGTAAAAAAGAAAAAGATTTTCTTCCTTTCGACAAGGGCTTCATTCAGAGCGCGAATGGGAAGTAAGCACATATTAAAAAATAATACTGTTTTGCCATATTTACAACCTCCTTTGCCTTCATTCTCATTCAAACTCAACTACGTAAACTAACAGTGCCTTTAGAAGGTCGTATAATATCTTCATTGTCCAAGTCCAACCTTTACTGAGAACATGAGAGCTCCTTTTGAGTTGAAGCTCTTTAGTTATATATATATATATATTAGAGAGAGAGAGAGAGAGATAGAGTGAGAGTAGTCCGTAGTCTGACACCTTTTTCAGTTGAATTTGGATCAAAAGTTTTCACAGTATAATGTTTTATCTATATGATTTATGAGGAAGTATTGGGTTAAGTGTATTGACAAGGAAGGAGATTATGTTGGAAAATAAACATTTGTCGGGTAGAATAAACACTTTTTCATCATTAGGCTATAGACTTATTGATATATACGTATATACATATGTGTGTGTGAGTAGATACGTATATATATATATATATATATATATATATATATATATATATATACGTAGGTACATCAATAAGTTTTTTGTATTCTCTCTCTCTCTCTCTCTCTCTCTCTCTCTCTCTCTCTCTCTCTCTCTCTCTCTCTCTCTCTATAATTAAAATTCTTGTTAGTATAGACATGTAGAGGCGTCTAGAGTTCAAACCTTAGACATGGCTTTTT
The DNA here is from genome assembly GCA_023376005.1 of Doryteuthis pealeii. NCBI lineage: Eukaryota > Metazoa > Mollusca > Cephalopoda > Myopsida > Loliginidae > Doryteuthis > Doryteuthis pealeii. The sequence goes on from CM042137.1 coordinate 30,172,068, forward strand.
GCATTTCATATAGTACTAAGCTTGAAAGATAATGCATCCAATTACTCTTCCTCCAGCAATGGGTAAATAATAGGGCAGACTGGACTCTTTTAACCTTTGTTAAGCAACCGGTCAAGGAGAAGGAAAACTCTGAATTCAAACCTGTTAAACTCCGTTTAAGAAATTGACCTTGTGTCCTAACCTGCTCATGCGGAATGGTTGGTATATATATATATATATATATATATATATAATGTGTGTGTGTGTGTGTGTAACCCAACAAAAACGACATTTAATAGCAGGATTTTCATTAGAGTAACACATTTAAATACCCTAACTCATAAAATAAAGCATTTCACAGTCCAATTTGCAATTGAAGGATAATCCTCTGTTGGGATCTACTTTTGACAGAAATTTTAAAAGATTTTAATCATATAACGGAGATAATAATAAAATGCTAATTTACTCATTCCTTCTAGCGATAATACCCATGGGAAAGGTATACATCTAACTATTCTCACTCCACTTATGTGCCAGTAGTAGGGCAGACTGTACTCTTTAACCTTGTTTGGGCAACCAGTCTAGGAGAAAGAAAACTATGAATTCAAACCCGTTAAACTCCGCTTAAGAGACTTACCTTCTATCACCTCTTGCAGTGGGGTATATATATATTATATATATATATATATATATATATATATATATATATATGAGTATCTCCATGTCAAATCATCCAGGCCATATCACCACCTCCTTTAAGCCAATTTTAGGAGTAGGGACGCTCTAGAACTCATTTTACAGACAAAAATAGATTACAAAAAGTCGCCATTTTTCGCCAACTCCACCAAATTTGGAGAGCTAAAAATCAACATAACTCCGCCAATGTTTGGAATTGGAAGCTCAAATTTTTGGGGATATCTAACTTTAACACAGTCTACACCTGTACAAAACTTCAGAAAAATTTAAGGGGTGGGTGACAATTTTACTTTTTTCTGGATGATTTGACATGGAATTGCCCATATATATATATATATATATATATATATATATATATATGATTGCTTTTAATACATTTGAGAATAAAACTGATATTAGAAATCAATAACACATATATGTAATTATTCATTAAAGCCGGTTTTGTAAAAAAAAAACACTATACAAATTACCCTGACCACATACTTTGTAAACCCTTATTCATCAGTGATTTTAAAATTGGGCCGTTTTGAGGCAAATCTAACTCAGCTAGATTTTTATAGAGACATTATCAATAAATAAAATGCTACGTAAGATTAAATAATGATTATTTTATAATCCTTGAAAAATATAACGTAAATAGCTCAGGGAATTGTGACGTCGATGGGGACTTAATTTCGGTTACAGACAGAGACGCATAATTTCCTTTATGATAAGATGCATACAAAAACGAATTAATCTTATAAATGTTTATTTCCCTATCATGTTTTTATTGACAAATCTATTTCTTTTGTCCCCACCCCCGTGTATACAATATTGTTTGTCCCAATAAATAATCTTATATTAAGAATTTTAATCCCCTCCCACACACAAAAATATTTAATCACTTTATTTAGTTTTTACCTTTTTTATTGGCATCTGTAGAAGATCGCAATAGAATATCAAGAGCCTTACTTACCTGTTAATAAAATAGCAGACGATTCGGTAGACGCCTGCTATTATGCAAACCAGTATAAATGAGCGCGTTTATAGTTTTATGTCATCCTCCGTTGTGAGTTTAATTGTCGTATTCATTTATCTCCAAGGAAACAGGTGAATTGCTAAGAGTATTGCGAAATAATTACTTATTTATTACGGTCATTTTTTAAGTCTCAATGGGAAAAGACTGTCGTAATTTATTTTTAAAGCCATATTTCTTATCGGTTATATCCAAGGATGATCCAATACCAATGCCTCTAAATAAATGGCTGATAATAGAACAGAATTTATATCTAGAAATCTCATTGTCTCCAGAAAGTTGAGGATCCGCGCAATTTCTCAAATTTCATCGATAAAATATGAATACAATTAATACGCAGGCGTTGTATGACTGTGTTGGATCGAGTAATATAAAATTTCCTAGTCTGGCACAAGGATACAAGCACATAACATCCATGAGGATAGAATTCGAACTCATTACAATAATCCGCCAAGGTTCCGGGTTCAATACCAATCCTCACCAACACAACACATAAGTAGCACCCCTTGGATCTGTGCAATAAAGTTGGGAGCTGATGGTAGATGCGACGGTCCACTTCAGACGCAAAAGGAATCTCCCTGCTCTAACGCTAGTGCAAAGGGAATAGACACCCTCGCAGTCCGGCTGATACCGACAATAGACTACTCTGCCACCTTTACTACTTTTTACTGCAGTAATCATCATAATCCTCATCAGGTCGTGCTAATAGCACGGATACCAACCGTCCCTATTAGTCTTCCACACGGCATCTAGAACCCGTACAGAACTACCTGATGTACGTTTTTCTGGTCGGCCTACACTGGTGGATCCATGTGTAGGTCTCCACATGAGAACGTTCGTCATTGCATCTCCGGGAGTGTCCCGCAGTTCTTTTACTTTTATTCTTACTTAGATGGTCTGTGTGATAGGAGGCAGGTGGCCGTACAGTTATTATTTTGTGGGGTGTTGCTTCCAGAATGTGTTCAAGACAGCACGCAACATCCTTGAATAGTTCCCATCAAGTTTTTTTTTTCTAAGTGCTTCGTTTGAGTCCAAGTGGTGTAGCCATACAGTAGTACTGGTACAGCTACAGCTTGGAAGTCTTCTCGCTTCTTTCAACAGTAATGATAGCGTTATTAGTTTGATGACCAGTGTTCTATGGTCAAGGGCATTATTATCTATTGACTCAACTTCTTGTAAAGAGACAATGGCACATCTTGGAATTCCAAAGGACAGGCAAAAAGAACACATTGATAGCTGAATATTAATAAAAAGATGAAGATAATAGTTCAAATAACTAGTGAAATAATTACTGTGACACATCTTAAACTTTGGGGAGTGTTTCCGTGGCGTAGTGGCTAATGTGCTGGACTGCGACATCGTCGTAAGCGAGTTCGAATTCCAGTCACACTATTACGTTCACTTTTTTAACTAATACCCTTGGGAAAGGTATGAAGCCACTCAACACTCCCGGTATGGATTATATAGATATATTCCATCAGAATTTTCTCAGTTCTCTACAAAAGTCAGTTCAACCCCAAGGTTTATAAAATATGGGCATTAATAAGTCATGCATTGGTTTACAGATTCATTCGTATTAGTATTATTTATATTATTCGGACTATTGTCCTCATCTTCATTGTTATCTGTATAACGTTTCGGTCGATATGCTCTCCGGCCTTCTTCAGGTATTTCTTGTCGGACTCGGGAACCTTCTTGGACTCGGGAACCTTCTTGTCGTAATCGGGAGCCATCACGGAACTTTGAACCTAACCCTTTATTCAGTCCACGGAGGTATCGAGTTCGAAAAGGTTCCCGAGTCCGACAAGAAATACCTGAAGAAGGCCGGGGAGCACATCGGCCGAAACGTTGTACAGATAACAATGAAGATGAGTCCAATAGACCGAATAATACTAATTATCAAGCCTGATCTCAACAATTCAGAGAAATATCATTCCTATTATTACACAAAAAATTCCGGATAAATCAGTAACAATCATGTGTTTGCACTACGTCTGAAGATGCTGTTACGAACTAAACTTGTTACCGTTGAAATAAATTATTACATGAAGCTAATTAACATCATTTTCCTTCATATATATATATATATATATATATATATATATATATATATATAAACTGAAAATAATTCAAATCTCACCTTCTTAGTTTTATTCCATAATTTATTTCATATGTTTTATTTCGAATAGAAACCATGGAAATATTAGTTTTGGAATAAACCAAAGAAAGTGAAATTTAAATTGTTTTTTGTTTGAAGTTCTTTTCCTTCCTTTATTCATTATATTGCTCTGTTCGTTAACACATCTGAAAAAAGGTACATCGAGCTCTCACTACAGATGACCTATAATATTATTGTTGGAATTATCCTCAATGCTAAATATATATATATATATATATATATATATATATATATATATATATATATATCCAAAAGTCCAGAGAAGAAATCTTCCTTACGACATAGGAGTTTTTTTAAACAAACTATCGCAGTTTGAGATCTCAATGTGTGCTCTTATTGTTAGAGTCACAGAGCAAATTTATAAGTAAAGAAATAACAAAAGACTTAGAGATTTTGCATTATAGTCTATTTCGGGGAGCTTAGACAAAGTGTCGAATTCTCCTAGCTCATCAGATGCGAATGATGAATTCTTTATTACTTTTAAGGCATTTGAAAAAAGATTTTTTTTTTTATTAATTTTTTTATCACCGTGAAGGATTCCCAGGATTATATATATCTATTTTTTTTTTCTTTCTCAAATGAAACCATTGTGTGTTATCCAAATCGCAAATGATGGCAAAGAGAATGTTTTTGAATGCTGATTCGTGTAATATCCACTTAATCTTAGCATCTGTATGTCCATCATTCAGCAAATGCAGGTCCTCCTCCTCCCCAGTTAGATTATTGGCGTAAAAAAATCATCCCGTATCCATCCCAAATTAGCCTTTTGCTGAACTATTCAAAAATAAAACTGGTTTAACTCAGTCGGTAACACATTCACCTTGGAATCACAAGGTTCCGAGTTCGATACTGGTACTTGCCAACTCAACGCAGAGGTAGTACAGCTGATATGTGCGATAAAGCATCTGGGAGTTGTCGGTAGGCGTGGTGCTTCACCTCATCAAAACTGGTCTATCGCTAGCGAAAAGGAGATAGACTCCCTTGCTGTTTGGATGATACCAACAATAGGCCATTCCGCAGACTTTATTTCATTAGTAAATATCTAATGGAGATTCGCTTCCGGTTTTTGTCTGTAACAAAAACTGCGTCACTGCTTACGTCACACTACCCAACACATAATCCAACGTCATGACATAGAATAAATATACTCAAAATGTGAGTATGCAACGTTAGACAATCCTCATTGTTTCAATAAATAGATGTCCGGCGTTATATATTTATATATAGATTGTTTTATTCTAATATAATATTTAAAGTTATCGGAACTGTTTCCATTTCAAATTTTCTTTCTTTCTTTTTTTTTTTTTTTTTTTTTTTTTTTTTTTTTTTACTCCTTTAATAAATTTGACGATTTTACATACTTATGGTACACACTCTATGACAGTGAATTTTCAGCTCCCATCCCCTCAGGCAATATCTTTCAAAAAACTATTTTTACATTGCCCGGAGGGTGTCTTTTTATTTTGCTAGTATACTTAATGATGCTTAACAAGCAATTTTGAATGTTTTTGAGATTGAAAAGCCAGTCCAAGGATCAAAGGGAACTCTCTTTGTTGAAGCCATTTGTCAGACTACTCTATACGTAATAAATGTCTTTATGTTTACTAATTTGAATGCGTTTTTCGAATGCCAACTTCTGGCGTCAGAGATAACTGTCCCTTGCATTGACACAATGAACTCTAAATATGAATAATATTCGAGTTGACTGGCCCGAATGTCATAACTGGTTTTACGTAATTATTTATTACTTTGATGCTTGGCCCAGTCAACATTATCACTGCCAACTTGGCCAACAAATGACATTCTATCGGATATCCTGGACTGAAGTCAGTGCTAATAGCATCTTCAGTGGCTTTTGATTCAATGCAAAGACTTACAGATCTTCAAATGAGGCGTTTGATACTAGTAACAATGTACGAGGGTCGGCTAAAAAGTTCATAGGCTAACCAAAACACTCTCATGCAATGTAACCAAATGTGGTTTATTTTTCAATATAATCCTACTTGCGGTTGACACACTTCTTCCATTGGTGTTGCGGTGCTTAGATTCCAATAGTTTTTCTTCTCTTAGACTGGTTGTCATATCATGGTTAGTTATCCGTCTGTAGTATGATTTACCCATAGCTGGAGAGAGAGAGTAGTTGGATGCATAAATTTGCTAAGTGTCTTAGTGCTATATGAAATGCAAGTACACTCGCTCAAGATTTTAAAAAAAACATATACAGTGAGGAGAAAAAAGTATTCGTTCACTTTTCAAAATGAGTATTTTTCCACTTAACATGGGTAAAACACTCTGATATTTACAGAATATATGTGTTACAATATAATCTTAACTATTATACAAAAAAGTTAATGAAATGTAATTTTATTTTAATTATAAAAGAAATAACGAAAAGGGGGTAAAAAAAAGTCTACGTTCAAAATCCTAAATTACATTAAATACTTTGTTGCATGGCCATTATAAAATTTTACTTCTAACAATCCGAGTGTTTTTTTTTTTGTTTTTTTTATTTATTTTTTTTTTTTTACAAGTTCTTTGAAACAATGTTTGAGTATTTGAGATTATTCTTTTATGCAAATCTTCAAGGGGTAAGGAGTAACGATTAAATACGCGCCGTATCCAAACTTCTCAACAATTAAATAAATACACCATTGATAAACAAACGTTGTATGACCATCTTGCGTCACTTAGTTTATTCTTATGGTTGGTTGGTTGGTTCGATTTGACGGCATGTCAGTCCTATTTTTATGCCGATGACGATTTTGTTTTATCCATTCTTGTTGGGTATTTATTTTTTTAACTCATTCTTAAACACATTTTTAAGATTCCTTTTTATCGGTTTAACCCATATATGGGACCCTAACAGGTACTACCATTCCGGGTCAGAGAGAACCTGGGAGTAATATCAATAAAGGGGTACTCCACGCCCCCCCCCCTCCAAGAGCTTCAGAATTGAAACCTCAACACTAAATGCAGTTTAACGTCAAAATTTATTACGCCAAAGAAAAATATTATTTATAAATAAATAAATATTAAAACATATTATACCATTTAATTCATTACATTCTATTTTACTATGTTTTTATACAATGCAGTCCTATTTTTCTTATTCAAAAAATGTAACAAAAAATTGGGGGGTATTTTGGTGGGGAGGAGGAACGGATTAATTGCATTTCAGTTTATTTCAATGAGAAAAGTTGATTTGATATACGAGGAAATTTAATGTACAAGGAAATTGAGTGAGGAGGAGAACGAATTAAACTCGTAAGTCAATGTATCACTGAATATTTTAATAATCCCGTCACTTTAAAGTGTATTATACTTGTTAGTATTTAAAAGAAAAACGCCTTCTTCCCTTTTTTTGTGCGATAGGACGTAGAAAATGTGTAAAACGGATTCGGTAAAAGGCCAGCCCACATCCCAAATGGTTGGATTGACCCTGAAGCGAAACACAACACTAAAAACAAGTTAGGACGCTGTTCAAATCAACATTCAAAATAGAAAGTACACGCTTGAGCAATTCTCTGTGCGCACACGAGCCTCATTCAACGGGGCAGGCCACAGAAATACCAACGGAGTTTATACATTTACATCTAACAGATCGTATTATCCAGAAATATTTCAAAGATTACACAACGAGATTCGTTCAAGCAGTGAACTTCCCCCATTTTACAACCTTCGACTGGAGGCGTGGTAGCATTGGCGTCAACCGACCGCCGTCTACTATAAAGAGGCATTTAGTCTCATAGACCATTGTAGTGAGTTCTATCCTCACTGAGTGCCCCATATTCGCTCTTTCGGCGGAGTTTAGAATACGATGACTATATCCTTGGGAGAGGGTAAAGAACCCTCTCCCAAAAAAGAGGTATTATGGGTATGACACTAAACTGCATCTGATGATGAGGCTTTAGTTCTGGATCTCCAGGGGGGGGGTACTCCTTCATTGCCATAACCCCAAGGTCTACTCTGACCCGGAATGGTAATACCTGGTCTATATATTTACCAACCTCTCTGCACGAGTAGGTTAGGACACAAGGTTAATTTCCTAAACCACAGTTTAACAGGTTTGAATTCAGAGTTTTCCTTCTGCTAGACTAGTTGCCTAACCAAGGTTAAAGGGCACAGTCTGCCCTACTATTTACCCATAGTTGAAGGGAGAATAATTGGATGCTCACCTTTCCTAGGACTATTGACACTATGTGAAATGCAAACAGCCTCGTCCAGGATTTAAACTCGTGTCGTCGAGTCTATTTCTTACGACGATAACCATTTCACAATGCATTTTCTTAGGGTCTCATCTATGAGTCAGAGTATTGGGTTGAAAATTATTAGTATCGAATAAGAATACATGAAACCAACTAATTGTGTACAAACAAATGATTATTATTAAACAGAAATAGTTACTTGAAACCATATGATTGTGTAGAAATGATTAGTGTAAGATAGGAATGTTGAGCATCCAGTTCTGGGGAATCTGGAGTACTCCTTTATTGCCATTACTCCAAAGTCCACTCTGAATTGGAATGGTAGTACCTGGTAGTGTCTCCTCTGTTGTTCAAATAGAACTATTCAATCATTTACAGATTATTATTATTATTATTATTAGTTACTTTAAATCATACAACTGTGTGCAAATTATTTGTATTAGATAGAAATACTCAATATCATATAACTGCGTGCAAAACAAAAAACTCTTAAGAAACAACTACACTAAAATGTAAATATAAATTTACAGTGTACGCGATTCCTTAACCTCCAAGCATAAAATAACTTCAGACGGCTTGACATGCCGTTAAAAACAAATCAATCAATGCCCTACACTTATGGCCTTGTGCCAGACAACGCTGTGTTTAGTAAATAATAATACACTGGCATCTGCTGTAAAGTGATGACTAGTAAAGTAGTCCTAATATCATTACTACAATAGTGAGTTCTGTCCTCACTGTGTGCCCTACACATCTGATCTTGTACCAGAATACCTGTAGAGAGTCTTGCCGTGGAATAAGGATTAGTTAGCTAGCTAGTTTCACAAACAACTTCTTATGACTTTCGAAAAATGCAAATATTCTGTTTGTTTGATTATTAGTTTTTGTTGTTGTTTCTTTTTTTTTCTTTGGGGGGGGGGGATTTGATTTATTTTTCTTAGTGATTATTTATGCTGGGTTAAATTTCCCAGATGCCTACTCATCGTCACACACACACACAATTCAGTATTCTTAAACGTAAATGTACACTGAAAAAGATTCCTATCCCCCCCACACACACACACACCTCTAATAAAATTCTTAAAATAAAATTGTTATTGTAACAAATGATATTGTAAATATTGGGCGGGGCAAAAGTACTACAGTAATCAATATCAACATAATAGGAAATAAATACTTATTATAAAATGATCTTATTTTGTATGTTTATGCGCTACTAGAACAAAAGTAGCACATCGTAACGAGATTTTTTATTAGCACAATAATGGTATATATATATATATATATATATATATATATATATATATATATATATATATATAGTTTTTAGAAATTCTATATTTTTTAGAAATTTAGTATTCTATAGTTTTTAGAAAAAACAAGGTGTTATTAGTTTGCTGACAGATCTGTTTCGACTTTATAAAGCGGTCTTTTTCAAAGCAACTATATATATATATATATATATATATATATATATATATATATATATATAAACCGCTTTATAAGGTCGAAACAGATCTGTCAGAAAACTAATAACATCTTGTTTTTTTTCTAAAAACTTTATATACATACTGTCGGATACACTTCCATTTTACTTTTATATATAAAAAGTTATCGGGGCAGCCTAAAGTCGGTATCAGCTAGTCAGCGAGGGAGTCTATCCCCTTTTCAATAGCGCTAGACCAAGGAGATTGTTTTGGCGTCTGAGGTTGGGCGCCACACCTACCATCAGCTCCTTACTTTACCGCACAGATCCCCGTGCTACTCATACGCTGAGTTGGCGAGGACCAGTATCGAACTAGGAACCTTGTGACTTCTAGCCGAACGCTCTACCGACTGTGTGTGTGTGTGTGTGTGTGTGTGTGTGTGTGTGTGTGTGTGTGTGTGTGTGTGTGTGTTATACTAAAGCTGATTGTATTAATGATTGTTTGCTAAAGGCCTTTTCCTATTTAGTTTAATAACAAAAAATACATCCCAAAATATTCTTTAATTTTGGGATTAAGTTATGTTTGACAAACATTCCATTTTATTTGGTTCGTATTAGTCGTAATTTGCAATTAAGTAAAGACCTACCCGTCTCTCACTTCACATTCTGCCTGTCATTTTCCTCCTCTCTATATATATCTTGATTAACCACTCCTTATATCTGTTAGTTTTCTCTGTGTGCGTAAAGAGAGATATTGGAGAATGTGAGCGGTGGATTAAACTTCCCACTTTATTTGTATGTTAATTTTCAGCAGCTAACCACTGGCTTATATATAAGACGGGTCAGTTTTTGACTTAATTGCAAATTTTAGAAAAATGATTTTAATGTTTTTTTTGTGTTTTTTTTCCTCAGAAAAAAAACTCCGGGCGTTTTTTTTTTTATTCGTTTTGCAAACTAACTTTCTACTGATCACAATTACCTACCAGACCTCAATAGGTGATATATATATATATATATATATATATATATATATATTGCTTGAAGGCAATTATAGTGCATGTATCGCATAAAATACGATAATTATAGAAAATAATCTTGAAAAGTGAATCCCGGCAAAGGATGGCTCGCTATGCAGAACACCGTACAGACTGTTTCGACTTTATTAAGTCCCATCAGCGATGTATACTAACGACTCCCCTCCGACAGGAATCGAAACCGGGACCTCAGCAGGCATAGTCAGAGACTATATCCGTTCGGCCGCCGGTACATAGCGAACAATCCCTGCGAAATTATATATATATATATGATGAGAGAGAGAGTTATGGCTATTTTTACTCTCCAATAGACGCTACCCTTTTCAATGAGTAGCAGTAGTTTCCTAACTTTAAAAAAATAAAGTAATTTTCAAACTGAAAATAATAATGCTTAGCCGGGCCATTATAATTTTTCAACAGAGGTAACTATTAATTGTTAGTCACAGAGTACTTCCCTTACTTATTTAATTATTTACAAGCGATTATGATATAAAAATTTTGTAAATATGGTATGATTTGAAAAGGTTTCAAGCGAATTCATAATATACACTTTTTTAAGTCAGCGACTTAAAACAGGGAGTGTTTGTGCATTACATCCCTCACTTGCCACGGTTGCCCTATTTGACGTTAGGGGACACGAGAGATAAATACCTCCCGTGTCTGCCAGTTGGCATCAGGTGACATAGCGAACAGTAGTATAAAAGTGGAAGCGCGAAAGTCAAAGTCCCTTTTTATCTTCTGCCCTGAAGAGAAGAACATGCATCGGTTGCGTCTTCTGTATAAGAACAGCGTTCCGTTGCACGCGAAAACATGCTTAACATGTGAGTTTTTATACTTTCCTCTTTTACCAGCAGCGTCAAGACATTTATCTACTCAAAGTCTATTTTCCTATTAGGACATTTCTCTTATACAACTATGTATAAGTTTCTTTGTATCTTCTGTCATGTTTGTATTCTCTTCACAAAATACATGTAAGAATTATTTGTTTTACAGTCTTTAAAAAGGGGAAACATTTTATAAATCAAAATTTGTATCTGTCAAGATGACGCATTTTTCTCTCTCTCTCTCTCTCTCTCTCTCTCTCTCTCTCTCTCTCTCTCTCTCTCTCTCTCTCTCTCACACACACACACACGTGGTCTTTTTAACGTGATTTGTTTTAATGTGAAACTATATGTGGGCACTTACCACATACTTACCTTCACCCGGTTTCGACTGGGGTTCCGGCGAGCTTCGGCCGCTGGACCGGTGATGTTATAATAATAGCGTCGATCCCAGGGGGCCATCCCCCCAGGCAACACCTGCCCCCTTGATTTAAAGGGGCAGGGCTGGGTTTATTGCCCAGTGCCTGAGGCGCCCCCCTTGAGGGGGAATGCCGACGGGATCGACGCAATTTTTCACCTGCCACTCCACGAGCTTCGGCTTGTGGGTGGTCCCACGTTAATAGGGACTTTGTGCCTGACCCGTACAAGTGGGGTACGCGGTAAATACATACTTACCTGAACTAGAGGGGAGGATCAAAGTGTAGTATCTGTTCTAGTTGCTGTGCTTTGGTACTTACCTTGTCCCCTCGGGGAGTCCAGTGTGCTTCGACCACTGGATCAGGTTAAGTAATAAATAATAGCGTCGATCCCAGTGGGCCATCCCCCAGGCAATACCTGCCCTCTTGGGGGCGGAGCTGGGTTTATTGCCCAGCGTCTGATGCGCCCCTTTGAGAGGGAATGCCGAAGGGATCGACGCAATTTTTGTTCTTTCCGACCCATCAGCTTCGGCTTGTGGGTGGGCCCACGTTAAAACGAGGCCTTGTGCCCAGTCCATACAAGTGAGGTATGAGACAAATATTCCCTTGACACATGTGATACTATAAGGTCCTGGTCACGTAACAGGAATGTGAACATATGTTTCGCATACGTACGACATTGATACTATGTTGGCTACGGTACTAAATGTGATACGTGTCACATACGCACATTGACATCGCTAATTAGAGTGTGAGAGAGAGTAAGAGTTCTTTGATAAGAAAGTTCTTCGGGGATAGAGAGATATTGGAGAGTGATTAGAGAGAGATTGGTCTTACTTGAAGAGGAGATCTTATTTGTTTCTTGCTAATCCCACCATCTCCGGCAGCCATCTTGTTGTCTAGTTGGGTTGACTTCTAACTAAAGGAGTTGAGTTCTTCTAAGGGCTTCTTCTGACTAAGAGCTGTGCTTGTTTAAATTAAATGAATTACAAAGACATCTTTTTGTTACTTGATCAAGTAGTTTTTATTTTATCTTTATGATCACCGCACGGGGGAGACCAGGCCCCAGCCTGTCTGAACCCATCGGCGGCCAGACTCAATCTCTCAACTATCACCTCTCACTCTTCCTTTCTCTCCTTCGCCACGTCATCATTCCTATTCCAATCAAAAACAATGCCACGCGGTCTTTTCTGACATCATCCTTCAAATTTTTCGTTACATATCACGTCACCACTCAAACTTTTCCCTAACTAAAGAATTAAACCACCACCATGGTTACACGTCAGAACCATTGTGCCACATAATTAAGAAATTTAAAGAATTGTTTTAATATTCAAGTTTAGGCTTTGTTCTTAAGTGGGGAAAAATAAAATAAGTTACAATTTGATTTTTTTTATAAAAGTTTAAAGAAAGGGGAGGTGCTCTCGTACCGAGATTTTGACTATACCACAAGGAGTTGATGTGCCGTTAAACAAATAAACCAAACTTAATTAAACCAAACAATATAATCTTCCTGTATGTCAAAGCTTAATGTGTTGCTTGCTAATTTATGAACCTATTTAAAATAATGGAACTTTTTCTTTTATATTTCATAGAAAAAGTTTTATCTTGGCTGCATCTTAATCTCTAAAATAAACAAACCCCAACGTATAGCCAGAAAAACTAACTGATAAATTAGCGTTCGCCATAGTTTGAAATCCAGAAATGAGGTCATCATATTAGTTTCGCGGTTAATTTTTATTGAAAAAAATATATATCAGACAAATAACGTTATTACTGTTTGGATTTTTTCCTAATAGAGTGATATGTTTTTAGAACAAACTGCCTAATCAGATCAAAAACAGCAATAGCGTAAAAAATGTTAAGATTGAATTGGATTTGGTTTGGTTTCTTTGTTTAATGGCATATCAACATTCATGGGTTATTTAATACCAAGACCATCCTTGTAGAAGAACAGCAGTGGTACTATTTAACCCATAGCTGTGGAATGTGAGAGTTCATGTCTTAACGTAGGGTATTCGTCTGAAAGTGAACGTAATAGCGCGACTGGAGTTCGAATTCACTTATTACGATATCGCAGTCCAGTACGTTAGTCACTACGCCGCGGGGACTCCTCATAATTGGATTAGATGAATTCAGAAGTAATTTATTGCATGAAACGGTCAGCGAATGTAACTAATGAAAATTTCAGAAACATGATAACCTCTTTTTCTCTCCATCCCCAAAAAGAATTGGGCTACAAACTCGGCTTCAATTGTATTTTTTATGCCTTTTCGTAAATAAAAATGTATTTGGGACAATACAAAAATGCATTGGATCAAATAAATACCTACACATTTCTAGAAGTAGAATAACAGCAGTGGTACGGTTTAACCCATAGCTGTGGAATGAGAGGGTTCATGTCTTACCCTAGGATATTCGTCCGATAGTGAACGTAATAGCGCGACTTGGAGTTCGAACTCACTCACTACGATGTCGCAGTCCAGCACGTTAGTCACTAGGCCACGGGGACTCCCCATGATTGGATTGGATGAATTTAGAAATAATGGCAAGAAAAATAAATTTAGAGGGCATTTTGGCAACTATCGGATGCAATATTAAACAGTATTCGCTATTTAGAAGTAATGGATCTGCGAGACTAGCTTGCTAACCATTACATGACTGGACGCCCAGCGAAATGTATTCATTAGTATGAAACGGTCAGCGAATGGAACTAGCTAAGGAAAATTTCAGAAACATGATGACCACTTTTTCTCCCCATTCCCCGAAAAAAAAATTGGGCTACAAACTCAGCTCTAATTCTATTTTTTATGCCTTTTCGTTAATAAAAACGAATTTGGTCCAATACGAAAATGCATTGGACCAAATAAATGCCTACACATTTCTATCTCAAAAGAGAGGAGAGTTCATTTGAGTTAAGTCGGAAATTACAAATGCACGCCAAACGATCTACAGAGCAGGTAATGTGTTAAATTATTTTAAATTTATGATTACATTTGTTTAAAAATTATTCTATAGTATTTAATGAACCAAAGAGGGGGACAATTTAAAATACCGGACATGTATGCCGAAAAAGGGGCTCCCTTAGAGAAAAATTGGGATATCGTAAAAAGTACCTGGTATTTAGTACTTAAGCATAATATTTATTGTCTAAATGTAGTTATAATATAAATGATTTATTTATATATCTAGATATCAAATTAAAATAATTCATAAGAAAGTATTTCAATTTTTTTAAATGCATGTCATCATGTTATTTTTCTAATAATTTTAACTGTTAATTTAATTAATCAAGTAATTTTAGAATTTGATAAAGATAGACAGCTCCTTCAGTTGGGGCATATAGAAATCTAATAGATTGCAATGAAGTTATCAGAATAATAATTAATTAGAATAATTTTATTTATTTTGTTATTGTCTAAAAGAACTAATGAATAAATTACAAAAATATCAATAGTACCGAGTACTGGCTTGATTACTTCATTTTAGGAATGACCCCCCCCCCTCTTCAGGACCCAGATACGTTTTACAATATCCCAACTTTCGTTACCCCCTCCCTTTTTCGACCTACATGTCCGGTACCTTAAATTTGATCACCCTCCGCTCAGTGAACACATAAGAGTCGATTATTAATTTTTATATTAAATGTTAACAAGAGGTAAACGTCTTATCCAATAATATTCTACTTTTAATTAGATGCCTTCTTTTTCCAATAAGACAAACTCCTATTGTGAACTACGGTAAAAAAAATACTGTTGAATAACAGTTTTTTTAGGGGGGGGATTTCTTCCATTAATGTCATTAATTTTCTGTAATTCGGGTATGTTACTTGGTTTGCAATCAGATTAGAATTTTCTGAAAATTCTTCCAAAACTCTTCAGAGTTTTTGCCTCTGATAAACTTTTACTTCAATGAAGAATTGTCTATCTCAGTATTTTTAAATATTTGATTCATCGATTAGACCATGTAGAACATTACGTCTAATGTAAATTAGAAATTTAAAAAAAAAAAACGAGGAAAACTTCTTCAATAATGTTCTACTTTTACCTAAATGTTTTCTTTTTTTTTTCAGTTATATTAACTTTCATTATGAAACTATTAATAAATTTTGTCATGTTATGACCACCAAAATTGTCATGTTAGAAAGAAAAAAATGAATTTGGAGCGTGGAAAACTTTTTCAAAAAGTTGTAAATAATACTTTTAAATTTATTAAGTTTACGTGTTTTTTTACTTTTTATATAATAAAAAATTGGAAATTAACGATTTTTAAAAATGTATTCAAATTATTTTAATTTTGAATAAAAAAAAGGGGGCTTCTTCGTAATTATCAGTCTTGATTAAAAGCGCGGTGAGGGTAATCGAGTTTTGGTAAGCGGTTTTATCTGTTTACTAAAAGTTGTCTTGTTCCCCAATGATACCTACATCGATAAAATAAGGTCTAAAAAAGTTCAGCTTTGGGTTACCCTTACCGCACTTTTAATCTGGGCTATATTTCTCAAAATTGTAAAAACAAATATAAAAATTCACTTTAGAATAAAAGTTGTTTTTTGTTTTGTTTTTTTTTTTTTTTTTTGTTTTTTTTTTTTCTTAGATTTTGAATAGAATTTTAAACCATGCAGTCTGTGAAGCAGAATTGTCTACTAACTTTTGTCTCGTACTCTAATAATTCGCTTTAAAAAATATTTACCCACAAACTATTCGTTTACATATATATGCAAGGAAAAAAAACGACTTGGTATTGAATAACCCACAAGGGTTGATATGCCATTAAACAATAACCTAACCTCACATTAAGCCGTGCCAGGGACTTTCTTTTACTAATTCAGCACTTGTACATATCTTCTCTCTCCACTATTATTTATACTCCCACCCCATCCAACTTATAAAAGTTTCTCGACTAAAACATTTCGCTGGATTTTCTATTATATTTTAAGAAACAATATAATTTGACCACAGATCAATAACTTGGATGAAAATCGATCTTTAAAAAACATTTTCAGGCAAATGGGTTCATTTGTAATCTCGAGGCTGTTGTAGGGAGACAAAAATAATTATCCTTCCTTTGAATTGTGGGTGTGTCTTCCCACATCATGTGACCGTTGGTCACGTGATAATTGAGACCTTAATCTTCCTAGATTTGGTTCCCTAACCACAAAGTGAGAATATCTATGCTGGTTGCTCTGTTAATTTAACAGAGGACGAACTTTGTTTCAAACTCTTGCCAAGTATTTTGTTTCACCTTCACCATTGAATCACAGGCCCTTATGGCTATGAATACCAAAAGGAGTTAAATCAGATATTTTACCTTCTTGTACCTCCTTTTACGCGCCTCTTATTCATGGAACAACGTGTGTGGTTTATCTGTTTCGGATACGTTGCTTATTATTATTACATGTTATGCGTATTAAATGTTATATTCACATGAGTTTGTCTTTGCTTTCTGTTTATTCAGTATTAGTATGTCAATGTATACACTTATGCTAATATTGGGACTTGGTGAATTGGGACTAAACTAAAGCTCCTCCCTAATACCCAATAGCCGGTATCATTCCAATATTGGTGAAGGTATAATTCCAAATATTAGAATAAAACTCATTTACTCATACAGAAATATCTAATACATGTTATATCTTTGTTATCCCATAAAGCGTATGGTTTGCAAGGAAGAATAATGGACAAGATTAATTTGATAAAAATCGTTTATTGAAATAACGAGTGTGAAAATTGTTGTTGTCGCCGTAGATAACGGTAGTAGTTCTCTGGAGTGGCCGAGGGGTCGGTGAGGTGTGGGTATCGTATGATACGTCGGAATCTCTCTTGGCCTGGTGCAAGGCGTGAGGTAGAAGTTGAGTTGATACGGTCACTTGGTGTAGGGACCAAGTCAGGAATATCTCAGTGGAATAGTGATGGTCAGGGAATGTAGTAGTGGCCGAGGGAGTTGAGTTCGTGCCGGTAGGATACCGTTGTAAGTGGATACGGTCACTTGGTGCGGGAAATAGGAGTGGAATATCTCAGCGAGTTGTAGCGGGTAGCGCTGTAGTGGTCAGGGGGGGGTAAGGATGTCGCCTGGCTACGGTGAGGTGTTGAAGTAAGGCTGAGTGTCCGGGTGGGCGAGGGCGTGCGTGCGTGGTGGTGGGTGCGTAGCAGTTCCTTGATCCTCTCGTCTGGTGATATTCTCGGTTCCAGGCCGTCCGTCCAACTGCCGATTCTCAAAATACCCGAGCTTATATGCTGGTAGATGGGCTCCAGAATGCTTTTGGGGTTTTTAGCGGGAGAGTTTTTTATTGGCTGAAAATCCGGATTCCTTACAATATTATTTTTTGTTTATTTTGGAATTCCTCTCAAGCGTAACTCAATCCGAGCCTATGCGCAGAACTGCGTCGAATTGGTCACTTCGTGAGAGGGTACCATTGAGTTCACTTCCGTTTGTTGCCTCCGACTTGAGTTTTGATGTTTTATGCTAGCGAGGTGTATTTTGTGAGTAAGCATTGTGAATCATAAGAGATATCTTCTCTCTGATATAACAAAGCTCCCCAAGATATCAATTTGATTCACAATGTGTATGTATGGTTATGTAGGTGGTGTGTTGACAGATGAATAAATTAGAATTCTTTTAAGACGTGTATGAAATAGGCCTAATATTAGTATTATCGATATAGGTTTTAGTTTGTTTTTATGTTGTTGATGTGGGTTGTGAGTTGACTTATTTGCCCCATAACGAGGTGGAGGCGGGAGATAATGTGCATTCATGTGAGTGTCACATGATGAAAATGGTGAGAATGTTGGTCTTAGTACAAAATTTTTTTGTTTCGCTTCCATTTTAAGGTCAGTCCCTTCGTTGGTTAGGGTGGCGTGCGTTGAATGGTGATTTTGCTTTGGGAGATAGTTTATCGACATCATTGGGTTGATATTCGTGGTTTTCTCTTCACGTGGTTTTGGGAGATTGAAGTTGAAGCTAAGATGTGGGGATAATTTTCGTCTTTCTCTGTGGTGGAGAGATATTTGCTGGTTTACCCCACCGATAGCTTTGGTCGTGTGGTCTCTTTCGCCTGGTGTGGTAGAAAAGTATCGCTTGAAGCTAATTATGATGGCTAACGTGTAGCGCAGAGCGACGAAGACGAAGGCTATTTTATATGGTACATCTACTTTTGGAAGGAGTTTTTCGTTCGCTAACACTAGAGTGGATGTACTTGGATTTGGAAAAAATGGTGTGAGTTTTTCCTGAAGGGGTATTGTCTGGATGGCGATTATGGAGTTGGGGTAAGGCATGGGGAATACAGTCCTGATGCTTATGGATGGTTTGTCATCATCCGTCCGAGCTAGTAGTGGTTGTGAATATGGGCAGTCGCGTCCGTGTGAGCGAGTGGGGTCCAAGTAATTCTTGCTTATAGCGGGTTCTTTAGCGTGCTCGCATTCCTGTGGTGTGGTGGTGGCAATCGTTTGTACGGGATATCCCGTTCTGGTATTTTCGTCAGTAGTAGTAGTAGGGGTCATTATTTTGGTTGTACTGCTGTCGTCAGTCTCGTTGCCATGGGTCGCTATGGTATTTACGTCAGTTTCAATCACTGTGCTGGTTGTGGAATCTTTTGCAGTATGTGCAGTGTTGTGTGAGGCTGTGTTGTCAATCTTGTTGCCATGGGTCGCTATGAGGTATGCCTTTAGTTGTTCAAAGGTGGATGTGTCCTGCTTGGACTCTATCATCTGTTCAAATATGCTGTAGTCGAGTAAATCCTTGGCAGCCTTGACGAATTCGTTCTCAAGGTCAGGATACACGGCAATCTCGGGCGTGACGTGGGTCGTATAGGTCACGTTCAGGCTTGTGATAAATTGATTCACGTCATCTCCCGGACTGAATTCGTTTTTCAGTCTCATAACGTCAAGTATGGATTTGAGACGCCTTGATCTATCTTGGATGTCGACTATCTGGGCTATTGGTGGTATTGTCGGCTTGGCATGATCCAGGGCTTCCATCATCCTGTGTAAGTCGGCTTTCAAAAATTGTATATTTTCTGGTTTTGGGGGTGTGGGGCGAGTTCTTAATTCTTGGAGGAACTTCATCTGGTCTCTAATAAAGTCGAGAATTTCCGAGCGAGTTAATCTTGTATAGTCCATATTCTCCATTGCAACACGCTGACACCAATGATATATCTTGGTTATCCCACTTCTGACACCAGTGTTATATCTTTGTTATCCCATAAAGCGTATGGTTTGCAAGGAAGAATAATGGACAAGATTAATTTGATAAAAATCGTTTATTGAAATAACGAGTGTGAAAATTGTTGTTGTCGCCGTAGATAACGGTAGTAGTTCTCTGGAGTGGCCGAGGGGTCGGTGAGGTGTGGGTATCGTATGATACGTCTCTCTTGGCCTGGTGCAAGGCGTGAGGTAGAAGTTGAGTTGATACGGTCACTTGGTGTAGGGACCAAGTCAGGAATATCTCAGTGGAATAGTGATGGTCAGGGAATGTAGTAGTGGCCGAGGGAGTTGAGTTCGTGCCGGTAGGATACCGTTGTAAGTGGATACGGTCACTTGGTGCGGGAAATAGGAGTGGAATATCTCAGCGAGTTGTAGCGGGTAGCGCTGTAGTGGTCAGGGGGGTAAGGATGTCGCCTGGCTACGGTGAGGTGTTGAAGTAAGGCTGAGTGTCCGGGTGGGCGAGGGCGTGCGTGCGTGGTGGTGGGTGCGTAGCAGTTCCTTGATCCTCTCGTCTGGTGATATTCTCGGTTCCAGGCCGTCCGTCCAACTGCCGATTCTCAAAATACCCGAGCTTATATGCTGGTAGATGGGCTCCAGAATGCTTTTGGGGTTTTTAGCGGGAGAGTTTTTTATTGGCTGAAAATCCGGATTCCTTACAATATTATTTTTTGTTTATTTTGGAATTCCTCTCAAGCGTAACTCAATCCGAGCCTATGCGCAGAACTGCGTCGAATTGGTCACTTCGTGAGAGGGTACCATTGAGTTCACTTCCGTTTGTTGCCTCCGACTTGAGTTTTGATGTTTTATGCTAGCGAGGTGTATTTTGTGAGTAAGCATTGTGAATCATAAGAGATATCTTCTCTCTGATATAACATACATAATATACATACAAGTAGTATGTACAATAGGTACCACCAAACCGTTTAGGCCATCTTGAATAAAACGGAAATAGATATTTCCGAACTTTGTTTATCAAAAATCTCGTAAAAAAAAAAAAGATCGTACAGGGTTGTTACAAAGAAAAATAGTTAATTCAAAGATCAAATTATCCAATTGGGAAAAATTACATCGTTATCTTAAAAAATAAACAAACCTGCCCGTATTACATGCGAAAGGGTAATTTTCAGACCGTAATATAGACAGAAAAGTTACAAATTATTTCCCTTTTACGATTAACCAGTAAAAGTATGGAATGAAAATTTGAATATTTTTTCTAAGAGAAAAACTGATAAAATAATCTATTATACTTACTTTTTATTTTAATTATTGAAAAAAGTTAAATAAAATAATTTTTTTTCACGCTAACACTGTCAGCCTAACAGGAAAAAACTTCGGTTACTTAGAAGCGTCTCGTCTCTTTGTAAAACAAATATGTCAGCTATGCTCTTCCATATATTCTAAGGATCATACATTACTATTCAACAATAAAAATTACAAATTCTTTTAAAAATATTAATCGAGCTCGTATCGGACCAATGTTTAGTTCACCTGAATTATAAAATTCATATTTTTAAATATCTGTGAAAAATTTCGATTTTTTGACGCAGGAAAAAAAAATTTAATTTATTTCACGCAGAAAATAAAAATATTTAATCACACAAAAGATTGAAAATCTCTTAAAAATTAATTTCTTAAAAAAAATTTTTTTTTTTGACAATTTAATAGAATATAGTACATACCAATTATAAAAGCAAAAAAAAGTTTTCAAATATTAATATTATGACATTTTTTTGCACTTTTTATTTCCGATTTCATTAATTTTTCCTCAAAAAACTACACCTCGTACATTCATACAATTTCATTGATATAGTTATTCAGACTCTTATCTTTATAGAAAAAAAGAGAAAATAATTTTTCTGACGCGTCATTTTTTTTATCTCATAAAATAAAATAGGGGGGGGAATAGACCTCGTAAAAAATATTTCCCCTAATATATTTTAGAAAAAAACTATTTCAGATGTATTTACATACAATGGTAAACATTTATGGAAATTTTCATGTAAATCAGATTATTAATTGATTTTTCATAGAATTTTTTAAAAATCCTCTTATCGTAACTTGTTTTTAGCTACGTTAAATTTCAGTTGATTTAACAGTGCAAAAATGAAAACATTGTTTTTCAATCATAATTTTCATTATTTCCGTATGCTGAAAAATTTTTTTAAAAATCATCAGTTTATTTTATGTTTTTTCTTTAGAATGTAAAAAAAATTTCAAGAAAATATTAAATTTTCTGTAAGTTTCATTGTGTTAAATATAGAGGGGGCAAATTTTACAGGGTCAAATTGGTGGTACCTAATGTACAAGAATACACAAACGTTTTCCAACAGATAGAAATTGTTCTATGAAATAGGCAATATATGAAAGGAGTATAAAAACGCCCAAAAGTTTTACTTGAAGATGAATACAACGTACGGTAAAGCTATTCTAGGCTTTACGTTTCAATGAAGAAGTGAGGCACAACATTCCATTAGAGGAGACAAACTCTCTACTGTTCAACGAACGAGATAAACAAAAAGCACGTTTCACGCGTTCAAAAAAACACTAATGCTAATA
The DNA here is from genome assembly GCA_023376005.1 of Doryteuthis pealeii. Taxonomy (NCBI): domain Eukaryota; kingdom Metazoa; phylum Mollusca; class Cephalopoda; order Myopsida; family Loliginidae; genus Doryteuthis; species Doryteuthis pealeii. The sequence goes on from CM042137.1 coordinate 30,194,593, forward strand.
TTGGAACTTTGTAAATTAGGACTACACTGTATATCATCCCTAGCACCCAATCGCCGGTATCATTTCGATACTTAAGGTATAATTCCTAATATTGTTATTACGTTTTTAGGTCTGAACACTATTCAATCTTCTTCGAGTGAATAATGCGTATCTCGTATTTCTGAATATCACTGATCTTGTTATAATGACGATTTTTAAAAAGTGTGGCTTATTAGAACTCCAGGTGTGTTTAGTAGATTTTCTTTGAATACACCTGCACAAATCGAATCCCTGCCGCATAGCCTAAGGCAGCGACAAGAGGCATTGGCCTCTATGTAAACTCAGATAAAACTGAGTTCATGTGTTTTGAATAATTTGGAGACATCTCCACTCTGGGTAGTAAGCTTCTAAAATTAGGTGACCAGTTCACATACATAGGTAGTAATATCTCATCTACAGAAAGCGATGACAGTGTTGGAAAGGCATGAAATATTATAGACCAGTGGTTCTCAACCGTTTTTACCGATGGATTTTCCTCTGGTTAAATCCCATATCTATTCGATGTTTAGAATTCCTATTGTATTTTTATAATTAAATATATTTTACACTCCTGGACCCAAAAAATGTTATATGGTCCTTGATTGAGAACCACTGCTATAAACAGATTATCGATCATACGGAAAGGTGATCTCTCTGATAAGATAAAGCGAAAATCCCTCTAAGTCGTAGCCGTATCGGTTCTCCTGTGGACAACTACACACGGACATACCAGCAAAAATCTAAGTCAATCAGCTCTAGATGCTGCATAGAAGAACTCCCAGGAGAGATGACCGATAGGGACGGTTAGTGTGAGAGACTCATGGATATATGTGCTGCCAGATAGACATGATGTGATGATTTCATTGTGTTTGCAACGGCCACGCCTATGAGATGATGGTCCAAGTTATTATCAATGAATCCCAAATCGTTTTGTCGCAATTCAAAGGGGTTGGATACCATCCGGACAATCGGCGTATTATTTTTCCGGACTTCAGTTCTAACGCGGAGACATTCTCTTGTTTCACTCAACTTTTGTTTCGTGTATTTCAAAATAACAACTTGGGCTAAACCGGATTGTTTTAAATGTCAAATAGAAAAAGATAAGATTTTATTTACTCTGACCACAACTGGCTTGATCCTCACCGAGTGTCAACGAAATGTGACCTTCTCCAATAACCCTTCTAAAGTGCACACGTGCATCCAACATAAGACCATGGTTAGCGTAGGTGTCTAATAGATCATTTGCTCGTTTGCTAATCTAATGAGTTTGATCGTAACCGGGCGCACTATTCTTGTGACCTTGTACCAGACTACACGAGGCTCAAAGAAATTTTCAAGCGGTCCTCTATGTACTGACCAGGCGCGACGTTGCTTAACTTTGGTGATTTGGCTGTAAGTCTACGTTGCTGAATGGGACATCATTTCTATGCCAGACTAAACTAGATTTAGTTAACTTTAAAGATTCCTACTGTAGAGTAGTGCCAGTGAGTCCGATCTTCACGGGTTTCACCCACCCGGTTTTGATCTTCTACAAAATTGGCGTGCATATATATAAAACAAAAAGTGTCAAAAATTAGAGGCAACTACACTGCTGCATAGTGGGCAGCCATAGTCTCAATATGAACTCGGATAAAACTGAATTCATAGTTTTCGATAAGATGGAGACATCTCCTCACTGGATGGCAGGCCTCTGGAATTAGTAGACCAGTTCACACACTTAGGTAGTAATATCTTATCTACAAAAATCGATGTCAATATACACATAGGAAAGGCATGAACTGCCATTGAAAGATTATCGATCATATGGAAATCAAATCTCTAATAAAGCGACAATTTTTTTCAAGCTGTTGCCCGTGTCAGTGCTGCTGTATGGCTGCACGACTTGGACTTTAATGAAACACTTGAAGAAATGGTAGATTGGAACTACACAAGAATGCAGCGTGCTGTCGAACAAATGCAGGAATCAGTACCCAACAAAAAGCAGCTGTACGACCACTTACCACCTATCACTCAAACCATCCAAGTAAGACAATACATGCTGAACACCACTGGAGAAGAAAATGTTCTCCTGTCGATTCCCACACATGGACACACCAGGCCGACCATGGACACATCAGTGTAGGTCAACCAGCAAAACCCTACATTAATCAGCTCTGTGCGGATTCTGGATACTGTTTGGAGGATGTACCTCGAGTAATGATCGACAAGAACGTTAGGAGATGAAGAGTCGTGGGAATACGTGCTAAAAGCGCGACTTGATGAGGATAGAACGACGGTTAAACGACTTGACATCTTTTTAATTTGAAATGATTTAAATTTTGTCGAATCTTTTTTTTTGTTTTTATGGGGTTAATTTAAAATGTTATGAATCTGATTTATTGACAAACGTATCGTTAATTTCACTGAACATTTTTAAGAGTATCTTTCCTGGTATCTTTGAGAACATAGTGTCGCCAAGTTTCCTCAACAGAAAATTATGTAAGCACTTTTCAGTGTATGTTCCGCTTGAAATGGACAGAGATAAGTAGATACGTAGAAAGATGACGTAGTTTAGAGTCAAAACATCTTGAGAAATGGACTCTCTCTCTCTCTCTCTCTCTCTCTCTCTCTCTCTCTCTCTCTCTCTCTCTCTCTCTCTTATATATATAATGTATTGATAATGTAGTTTGGTACATTTATAAGTAAAGAGTGATCAACATCATTGATAGAGCATATAAATCTCGTAGGGTAGCGAAGACATAAAGTTAATAGTGCTTGGTAACTGCTATTTGGTTGGTTTGAAAATCGCATAGGCGAGAAACTGACAGTTACCAAGCGCCGTTGATTTTGTCTTTTCTTCCCTAATATATATATATATATATATATATATATATATATATATATATATATATATAATGAGAGAGAGAAAAAAAAACACATGATAGTAATATCATATATATATATTAAATCAAATAGAATTTACTAAGCGAGTTCGAGTCTCCGTTTAAACTTTTTGCCATGACTTTGTCATAATATGCTTATTGTTGTGGAGTAGGTGGAACACATCCCCACAAGACGAACTGGTCTAAGACTATTTAAACAGCAATCTCTCTATACTGAAGAGGCCAAGTTAACGATTAACTATTTATTACATTAGTCTGTGTACTAAAACGTTGACCATAATCATTCACCGGATTGAACTACCTTTCACTTTCTATGTGTGTGTCAACCTTATTTATTTTACAACACAGGATTATGAAAAGTGTAAACTCGCTTCTCTATCAAATATTTTGACGAGTCTTTTCTTTGGCATGCCATGAAGATTAAGTCAATACTTAATTAAATAAAGTCTTAAAAGGTTATTTTTCTGGTTACCCTTACTGTGCTTGTAATCTGAACTAATTGGGAAATAATACATTTTTTTTAGAAATCATCCATAATGTAAATCTTTATTCCCTTCTTTTCGACGGGACACGTTTTGTTTTTTTATTGTGATAAACAGTTTTTGTTCTATAACTTTCTCTGACCTTGGTTCTTTTTATGCAAATTTATCATAATACAGAACAATAGTCCATGGAAAAGACCGGGCTTGCATGCACCCCCTTTACTAATCTACTTTATGGGGAGGGGTAAGTTTCCTTTCTTAGACTATCCTCAACAAGAAAAATGAATATTCTGGTATTAACACTGAACTGAATCTGATGGTGAGGCTCCAGCTCTGGAGAAGGGAGTACCCCTTCATTACTCCCAGATTCAGTTAGGGTCCCGTCTATGGGTCAAATGTAAATATAAAAGTACAATGAACGCCATTCCTTAACCTCTAGGTATAAAATAACTCGAGACGTGTTGACATGCCCTTAAAATCAATCTATCAAAATTGTTACCATTAAAAATTGATGCTGTACATTTTCTTGCATTTTTTCCAATGTTGAATCGCAACCCTATTACCCTTATGATAAGCCCCAACCCTTTTATCATAAATATGCTAGAATGTCTTAGTGTTCTTTTAAAAAGTTAGGATTTTCCTAACATTTTAATATATATAACTTTTCTTAAACTTGTTTTATTTGGATTTTTCGGCCTGTTGTCCTCATCTTTATTGTTATATACACAACGTTTCTGCCGGTGTCTTCTTCACATGTTTCTTGTCGAACAAATCCGAAAAATCCAAATAATACAAATTATCAAGCCTCATCTCAAAAGTTCAAATAGTTTCTTAAAATTAGTCAAAAGTCTTTTCCTTGTGAATTCTGAATTAGAACTAAAGACTTAACTCTCATTAAATAACTGAGTTTCATAGACAATTTTCTCAAGTTTTTAGTGGGAGTCCTCATGACGTAACCCTCGTATATATATATTATTTGTATATATCTTAAAGCTAAAGTAAATGATAAATACAAAATAATTTTTGATTCTCTCAGAAAGTAAAGTTCCACAGTTCTGGTAGATGATAAAGAAACCATTCACAAACTTTGCTGAGAATATTAAAAGTCACTGTCCATTTTATCATCATCATTTAAGGATTACATAGATTTCAGGCCGAATCATCAAAACTGTCTAGATCCATGTTATCTTTGAGAATATCTGCAAAGTGTAATGGTAAAAGTTCTCCATCTGTCCAGAGGAATACAAATTGGTCAGTACGACTAACAAAACCAGACCATCGTGATCAGTCGCCTCTGGATTATCTGGACGCGTAATCTCTTTCATATCCCAACTTGATAATTGACTTTTTTAATGTGTAGAACTAATGTTGGTCTACATGGTGCCAGTGTTCCTTTATCAATATTGTGTGATGAATTGAATTTATCAACATCACATTTGGTTGGTACAATGAAACATCTTAACCCATTAACACTGCTAAACCTTCAACATCAAGTGATGATAGCAAATATTACTTCGACTCTCATTGCGCCATATTCCGTGAGAGCATCTTGGTCAGCGTATGAACTTTTCAGCCGACCCTCGTATATTAGCAAGATTACTTAATAAAGTTATGATAGTTAATATCAAAACATTTTGTACAACATTTGAATCGTCTGAGTTAATAACCTATATTACCAAGTTCGTATAAGACGTAAATTACATTTACATTATGATATTAGCACAGTGGTCAAATCAAACATTTTATTCTTTTGATGTGACATAAAAATTGATTTAGGTATTGAAATTGCAGCTTAAGTTGATTCTTTGGACTCTAACACCCTATCGACCACTGTACTAGCTAAGTCCCTATAGACAACACCCAGTGTCCGCACAGAATATAAGTTTTAGCTAGTCGGAAAACACTCTAATGTCCATGTGTAGGAGTCCATAGGAGAACCTCACTTCTGAGTTCGTCCTTGCATCTTCAGCAGTTCCAAGCATGTCTTGTTTGTCTCGCTTGCATGGATTATGAAGTAGCAGACAAATGGCCATGTAACTGCTGTTTTGTTGGATGTTACTTCCAGGATTTGTTCAAAATAGCAGGCAGCATTCTTGTGTAGTTTCCATCGAGCTTTTTCTCCAAGCGTTTTGTTTAAGTCGAAGTCATGTAGTCAGTAGTACTGACACGGCTATAGCTTGGTAGAATTCCCGTTTTATTTTATCAGAGAGATCAGATTTCAATATGATCGATAACCTATCAATAGAATACCATGCTTTTCCAATGTGTATATTGACATCGCTTTCTGTAGATGAGATATTGCTATTGAGGTATGTGAACTGGTTTATTGATTTCAGAGTCCGAAGAGCATAAATATATTTTTCAAGAGAATCTATATTGTCTTCTAAAATGTTCCAAGAGTCATCCAATGCAAAAAGTATATATCCATATTTGTATATTTCTCAAGTGTCTTCATATGTATTTTTAGACACCTGTGCTATTGCGTCTACTAAAACATGGGGCATCATGAGTTTTGTGCAGTGTTCTTGAGTAAATTCTTGAAGCCCTTCATTCACAGAACTCAAACTTTTGCTAGTGTTCCAGTCTCCAATAATCCTGCAACATTGTTAAATGTATGTTTGTATTTACAAGGGATTTGTTTAGCTCAGTCAGTAGATCACCCGCCTAGGAATCACAAGTTTCCGGGTTCGATACCGGTTCCTGCAAACTCAATGCATGAGATTCAGTAATCTGATATGTGCGGTAAAGCGGGGAGCCCCATCTCGGCAAAAATAATATCCTTCGTCTAGCGCTTGCGAAAAGAAGATCGTCTTCCTCGCTGTCCGGCTGATACCGACAATAGGCTATTCCGCCAACTTTACTCATGTATTTACTCCACACGCCACCATGGGCAGGGTGTAACACTGGGTCAATTTTCAAGCGGAGTAGATCTGGTTTGAAATCAAAGTTTTTTTCTCTTAAACTTGTTAGCTAACCAAGGCTAAAAGACCCTGTCTGTCCTATTTACCCTTAGTTGGGATGTGAGAGAACAAATGAATTCATGCCTTCTCCAAGAATATTAGTGTGAAATGAAACGCAAACAACCTCGTCCAGAATTTGAAGTCTGGTAGCAGATTCTATTTCCCACGTCAATAACCATTATGCTAAACTCGCTTCTTTATATAAGTTCATAGGCTGAAAAGTTCATAGGCTGAAAATTTCATATAATGACGTCATATCTGATGTTGATGACTTTTTTTACCAATGGGACACAACCATTTCAACACCGATTGAAAATGGAGCAGCTCGCGAGGTATTAATGGTTTGCGAGCAGACCATTGGTAACGAGTTCAATTCTCACTGGGTGCCTCATAATTTTGACCTTGTGCCAAACTAAGCTAAATTTAATGACAACACCGATGAAAGAAGTGTGTTGGCCATACGGGGAGACAACATTGAAAAATAAACCGTATTTAGTCACATTACATGAGAGTACCTTGGTCAGCCTATGAACTTTTCAGCCGACCCTTGAATCTAATGCAATAGAATAAAAAATGCATCATTGTCTGGGCTTCTCACTTTGATATATTTATAGTTCTTTTGTTTCGCAAACAAACAATACAATGGAATCATTGAATCTGTTTCTTCCTATGTTGACCATAGGTTAACCATTTTGTCATGTTTTTCATCTTTGAAGACAAACCGTCTGCTGATCCTTGACATACTAGAAAAACTTTAGTCATTAAAGTTTTCAACAAAACAATACAGAACATTTTATAAATTGATATGGTGTCACATCCTACCCATGGCGGACAGCTTGGGTAAATACCTATCACCACAACAATGTTGGGTGTGCCGTCTTAGTGTAATGGTTAGCAAGCTAGTCTCATGGATCCATTATTACTGAAAGTGAGTGTCCTGTTGGTTGGTTGGTTGGTTGATTGATTTTAACGGCATATCAACCCGTCCGGGGTTATGTGCCGTTAAAGTGTCCTGTGTATGACGTTAAACTGCATCTAATGATGAAGTTCCAATTCTGGGACCCTGGGTAGTGTGAAGTACCCTTCAGCGCCATTACCTCCAGATCCCCTGTGTCCCGGAGTGGTAGTACCTTTTAGGGCCCCATCTATGGGTTAAATAGAAAAAAAAGAATTTTAAAAGAATGTGTTGAAATATTTTAAAAGATGCGTTGAAAAAAAAATTGAATAGTTATCAAGCCTGAATAGAACAAAATGTCTTCGGAATAAAATAACCGAACAATGGTTGATATGCCTTAAAATCCAACAAAAATTGAGTTTGATCTTCACTGAATTTCACATCCTACTCATGTTTTACGGGTTTGGTAAATTCCTACCACTACAACAACGTTAGGTGTCCCATTTTAGTGAAATGGTTAGCAAGCTTGTCTCGCAGATCCATTATTACTGAAAAGCGACTTCGATCTTCGCTGGATATCCCATACTTGTGACCTTGTGTAAAATCCTACCCGTGTCGTACGGGTTTGGTAAATAATTACCTTCCTTCTTGCATTTTATCAGGGTTTTGTTTTTTGTTTTTCATCTATTGTTTTCCACTTTAGTTTCTTTTATAAGATCAACGAAATTATTTTTCTTTTTCAGTCTTTCCTTTTATGAACAACTCCGTTGCTTTTTTGCCAGATTTTTCTGCTCTCATGACATAATTCTTGATTTTATCAGGTAATGTGTGGGGGTGAAGATATGTAGTAAAGTGGGGTTCTTGGCTTTTTGGTTGGCACCTTTTCGTCCACTAAGAACGATGGCGCAGTGTCCAAAAAAAAAATTAACATAAAAATAAAAAAATTATCTGCGCAAGTGGTTGTCCAGGCCAATCTCTGAGTGACATTCTTTGATACAATGACAGCACAAAAACTGGAATGCTTTCTAGGGCTGCTGTTTTTTCCCTTCCTTCTAGCTCTCTTTGCTGTCGGGGCTACTCTCCTCTCCACATATTCATGCCTTGACTTCTACATCCAAAGTTTTGATAAAACTCTTGAACCTAGATGCTTGTCCCGATAGTATTCTTCAAATTGATCTTATGGCAAACACCCAACCCTTTTTATCGTATGGGTGCTAGAATGCGTTGACTGAGGGTATCCAACCAGTTTATTAAGTCTACACATTTATCAATACACATGAAGTTAATTAAAATTATTTTACCAGTCTATAAAACCAAATAGAAATTTTTACCTACAAACTATTCGTTTAAAAATCATATAAACAAAAACAAGATTTGGCATTAAATAGCCCACAAGGGTTGATATGCAATTAAGTAAAATGATCGACCAACCAGCAGTTTCTTCTTTGGTTTTATCTATTTCACAGCAATTGCCTGGTAAGTTTCTGCTGGTCGACCAACGTATGTCCATGTGTAAAAGTCGACAGGAGAACGTCATTTATGTGTTCGTCCTTGCTTCTGCAGCAGTGCCCACCATGAGCCAAACTAAATGTACCTCATTTGGATGATAATTTTCTATATTTGCCATGAAAACAAAAATAAATAATTTAGTGTTAAACACCAACATTTAAACTTGTAAGATATCAAGTAAATACAATAAAATACATTTTAAAGGGAGTCGTTAGTTTGTACCAGCTCTGATGGAGGGGCTTAGAATACGCTAACTGTATCCTCCTGCTGAGGGGTAAGACTCCCTCCCCCTAATAAAGAGTTGTCCTAGGTATGACACTACACTTCATCTGATGGTAAAATATCAATTCTTTACATCTGGTGGGGTGGGGATAACCCTTTCATTGCTATTATCCCAGGTCTACTCTGACCTAGCCTGGTTGTACCAGTTAGGGTCCTATTTATGGGTCAAATAGATGTAATTAAAATTTTTATTCTATGGGACCGAGTGCAAAAAAAGGTTCTCAAAAATAAGTACACAAAAATGTAAATATGAGTCGACCAAAAATGTTCTCGTTCTCCAGTGATACCCATATCAGGAAAATAAGGTCTACAAAAAGTTCGGTTACGGGATATCTTTACCGCATTTTTAGCCTGGACTAAAACCAGTGGTAACATTATCAATTAGATAAAAACACGTCAAGGAAACTATCTACAAAAATACACCTGTAAAGGGAACTTGATTACCAACTTCAGTCACGTACTCTAAACATTCGTTTAAAAATAAAAAATATTTACCTAAAAACTATTCCCTTACAAATCATATATACAACAAAAAATATTTGGCATTAAATAACCCACAGGGACTGATATGCCATCAAACAAAATAACCGTAGAACTAACTTTTAAATAAAAACTGAGAACACTCAACGTTTTTATTTTTCTTGTCAATGAGAGAAAGAGGCTTGTAAAAAAATGTCATTGTGGAGGAGGAATCACTGTAAAAGAGGACACTTAATTACTCTCGTCTTGGTAATAATTTTCTATGAAATTTAACATAAGTAGTTAAATAATGATTTCTACTAAAAATATGTTCAGGAAGTTTCCATTGCCCATTTGTGAGAGCCCTAACATCTTGAGCAATAGAGCAATCGGTACATTTTAGTTAAATTCGCTGGGGGGAGGGTCATGCCTTTTCTTCTTTTTCTTTTTCTTTTTGCATGTTATAGTTTGAGTTCCCACCAACTGGTGTCGCAAGGCAAAGTTCCCTACCCTGTGCGTAGATAGAAACGCAACGGGTGCGTTCTAACTTCTGTCGAAGTAAGAAGTAACTAAAATACTTTGGTGCGTTTCTTTTAGTAAGTACTGTTGACCATGCCACCTAGTGGCTATTTGCAGGCACGGGAGATAATTACCTTGTGTGTCCCCTGGCGTCAAATATGAGAACTGTAGTAAGTAAGGGGTGTAATCTCCACACCGCGAAAAACGTGTTGCCACGTGTCTTTGGCCAAAATAAGCAAAAATGTGGACATTCTCTCTGCAAGAAAAAGGTGGTATGGATTCGCCATTCTTGTGTTCTTTATTAGTTTTTTTTATGCTGAGTCATTCTCGTTCACTTTTGCTGTTGCTACTGCGAATGCCACTACTGCTACTGCTGCTAACTCTTTTCAGTGTTCTCGTCGATGTGGACCTTTAGAATTCTCGTGGCAGCGAGACTCATAGACGCCACACGGATCACAAAAAAATAACAAATTTCAAGAACAATAAACAATGACGAGTCCAACTCTTTTAGTGGCCGTTGCAAGCGGAAACCTACAGAGATGCATTTGCAGGATTATATCTAACTAGCTTAAAACCCTCCCTACCAGGCGGCAATGAATCATCCTGTGTAGGATTCTTAATTGGACCTTCAGCTCAACAATGGTAATAATATTTAAGTTTACCTTTTTTAAAGGTTCAATGATGATTCTCAAATCACTTGGTGATTACCTTTATTGCCGCAAAATAATTATCAGAAACCATTGTAGTAATGAAAAATTAGGAATCTAAAATTTCCAGATTGCGGGTTCAGATTTGGTCCGGAATGTTTTTAATTTGCTCACAGATTCGGCCTGATTCCAAAATGCTATATGTTGGGCTATGGCCTCTTGGGGTGAAGTTGAAAAAATGTGACACATTGACATTCACATTTATTATATCAGATTATTGAAAAGGTTTAAGAGAAAATTGCTTATGAAACTCAGTTATTTAATTGGAATTATATATTTCACCAAAATCCAGAATCCATCAGGAAAAAGCTTATGAACAATTTTGATATGTTGGTTGGTTGGTTGTAACGGCATGTTAACTTATCCAGGGTTATTTTATGCTAAGGGGTAAATTGTGAAGGATGGTCAGATTTATGTTGGATTAGGAATCGTTTTGAAGTATAAATTTATAGTTTACTGTTATTTTTTTTTGTCTTTTTTAAATATATATTTCATGTTGTTTGTGTTGTAAAAACGTTGTCTAATAACATCAAAATCAGCGCACACACACACACACACACACACACACACATATATATATATATATATATATATATATATATATATATATATATATATATTCTGAAAAGTCGTCTTTTTGCAGAAAGATATATGTAGATAAATGTTATGTACTATATACAACAAGTACTGTCTACAACAATACTTCACAGACAATCTGAAGACAGTAGATAGGGCAACTTTCTTACTAATCTATTCCATGGGGGTAATTATTTTCCTTAAAGATGTGCATAAGTGTGAAAAATGAGTTCATTGGTGTGTTAACTACAAAAATTCTGCTGTCAAAAGTCGTAGGGTCGCAGGCTCAGAAAACAGCTGTTTTCAAGCAGGGGTTTGGGAACCCAGTAAGGAGACGGTTTACATGTGTTTGCGACCACAGCTGTTTTATAACAGTACCTCTGCATTGCGGTTATTCCAGGTTGACTCTGACCCGGAGTAGTAGTACTTATTAGGGTATGCTTCCTGGGTATGGTGTCAAATTGCATCTTATTGTGAAGTACCAATTCTGTAGCTCTGGGGAGAGTGGAGTACCCCTTCATCGCTATTATTCCCAGGTCCATTCTGACTTAAATTGGTAGTACCTGTTAGGGTCCCATCTACGTGTTAAATAGATGAAAAAATTGTTTAGTTTTTTTTTTATTCGAAAAAAAATGAATACTCAACAAGAATGAATAAAACAAAACGTCTTTAGCCTAAAATAACCCAAGGGTTGATATGCTGTAAAATCCAACCAATCTGTTAGGGTCCATTCTATGGGTCAAATAGATGTGGATAAAAATTTCCATTGTCCCAGTTTTGAGTTTTATCTTAACCATAATTAAATAAGCAAGACTTTTAAACTGTAGAATCAGGTTCTATGGGGAAAACAACATTAAAAATTGAATGTCTTCAAAGAAATCGACACTCAAAATTTGTAATAAAAAAAAGGTTCTCATGTCAAAATGTATTGCATGGGAATGTATAGAATACCTTGGAAATATGCATTGCATGCAGGGCCGGTGTTACCTATAGGCGGACTAGACAATCGTTTTAGGCCACAACATCATGGGTCGCTACAAATTCAGGGCAAACTTGGATAAAATTAAAAATGAAGGGAAATCTGTGGTGGACACTGTTTCGTGGACATTTACTTCAAGGATTTATTAACTTAATGTAATAACAATAATTGTTTATTTGTATGGAGGAAGTAATTAAGCCAAAAGATAAAAACTGTTATCAATGGTGTTTTGAGAATTAGAAACAATGTTGTAGAGAGTTACTGTACCTACATAAGCTTATCAAAACTTTCAAATGGTGCGCGTCTAAAGGCTTGCCTAGGGTGCCAAATCATTTTGCAAGTACCAGTAGAATATCTCGGAAAGATCTAATATCTTTGATTTTTTTTTTTTTTTTTTTTTTTTTTTTTAATTATAAAACGGTTTAACAAAACTAAAAAAACAAACTCTAGAAATGTACATAAACAAGTTTTCTCATTAAATGTACAAGAAAAAAATTAGTGAGAAGTCCAGACAATTATGGACTATTTTATTTGATTGCATTACATACAAGGGTCAGCTGAAAAGTTCATAGGCTAACCAAGACACTCCCACGGAATGTCCGCCCTGTCGGTTGGAGCGTTAGAATGCACCGACTGCACCTCTGCAGAGGGGTAAGACTCCCCCAATGGAGCCACCTGTTGGCCGTGGGTGGCGACCCGTGATGCTTAAGGATAGAGCCCAGGTGGATGAGCAGTTCATGACATGCAATACTCCACTTTGGCCTTATCTTAGGCTAGACGGGCAGTCGGAGAGGCCCCCCTCCGATCAATCGTCTGATCACGCCAAGCCCTAGCACCTATATGATTTTCCCAACCCTATTGCCCTTATGGCAAGCCCCAACCCCTTTTTATCAAATGGGTGCTAGAAGGCGGTGACTGAGGGTTTTCATGGGAATGACGTTAATCTCTATCTGATGGTGAGGTTCCAGTTTTGGAGGTTTGAGGAAAGTGGAACACCCCTTCATCACCATTGCTCCCTGGTCCACTCTGACCCGGAGTGGTAGTACTTGTTAGGGTCCCATCCATGGGTTAAATAGAAAAATGTATTTATAAAAAAATTGTATTATCCATTAAGAATTAATTTATTTCAAAACTTTATCGGCATTAAATGACCCACTGAAGTTGATATGCTGTAAAACCAAACCAAACCCACGGAATGTGACCAAATGGGGTTTTCAATATAGTCCTCCTTGGGGTTCACACACTTCTTTCATGGGTGTTGCAGTACTTGATCCCATTGGTCAAAAAAGTCATCAACAGCAAATATGTCATAATAGAAAGTTGTCTGCAGTCCCTGTAGTAGACGGTAGAATCGTAGTAAAAAGTCCATTATAAACAGATATCTTGGACATCACTTCTTTTTTTTGGGGGGGGGGGGGGGGTAATGCAATTTAATATTCAGAAAGATTCAGGACATTTTTGATATGAATATAATTTTTCTTGTTCAGAACATACTAAGAAAGGAAGGAAAGTGAGGGGTTGTATGACAGCCATGTTCAGCCCACTGACTACAATTTTTTAATATTTACTATTAAAGTTTGTGTAGTACTCGACATTTTTTAATTCTTTTTGGTAAACATTTGTTCTCTAATATTGGATGCGACTGTAGAAGGATTATCAAATATTTAAGTGAATTTTGTATCATTTTAGATTATTACGAACTTCTTTATATTTTTTTTTTTAATTTATTTTGTCTGCTGAATTTTATTAAGTAATCATGACAGCACGGATTCTCATGATTCTCACCGCCCGTCCCTATCGTTCATAAAGTGCCATTATAAACTTGTTACTTAAAGTATTCTTTTCTTTCTTTGGGTTTTTATCTGTTTATGTTGTTTGTTTTTTGTTTTGTTTTTTTTTTTGTTTTTAACATGTTTTAGTAGGAAGTTGTTCTGATGTCGGCAGTTCATTCCTTTTATTCAGTCGTTTGTTTTTATATCCAATTATACCAACTTCTTTCTTCTGTGCATAGACTACAATGTTTTTGTTCTCGTGTTTTCCTTTTTATTGTGTTACATTCTATAATCAGGTTTTCATTTTTTTTTTTTTTTTTTTCATTTGCCAAACATATTTTAAATGGTGATGCTGGTGTTTTCACATTTTTCGTTTTAGTGATGCTAGGTAATTGGATTATCTAGTTTTTTCCATTATCATTCTATAGCAGTAATATATATATATATATAATGGTGAGCGTTGGGGGAAAATTGGTTGTCTTAGAAGCAAGAAAAAGAGTAAAAATCAAAATTTAATATTGATTTCTTAATCTTATTTATTTTCCCTATATTTCGAGATACATTTCTCTTTCTCAAAAGTTTGATCGTTTGATATGGTGGGTTATACCATAGTATTTTACTTTTTCTGTTATTTTTCTTGTCTGTTTTTGTATGATTTTTTAATCTTTTTTTTTTTTTCAAAAGCACTGTTTTGTAATGCAATTCCGTATGGATTTTTATTTTATTTCCATAATTATTATATTATAAGAGTTGTTAATCTTCTGCTTATTACTTAAGTATGTTTTATTATGGATGAAAGATGGTTAGATGAGGCATGTTATATTTTGGTAGTTCATATTTTTACAATTAATAATTATACATATATTGTTCCATGAACAAGCAGTATGTGGAAGTGGTGCAAAAGTGTGAAAATGCTTACTTGATAAATGTGGATAATATAACCATGTAGCTTTACCGTTCCCAGATAGGATTAGACAACGTTATCACTGTTAAAAGAACAGAGGCAAAAAGAGGTCGAGAATGAATTTCTGGACTACCATGTGACATCCTACGCCTACTGGACTTGTAAATTCTCTAAGGGATGTAACTGTTTATTGTACTCTTATACGCCTTAGATCGAAAAGTAGTAACCATGTGCTATGTGAAAGGTGTAATTCCAATTTCAGTACTCCCTATATTTTCAAACTATTTTCTTTTATTTCCTTTTATCCATTAACATTGTCTTGACAAAATAATGCATATATTTTTATTCAACGAAAAGTTAAGAGAAAAAGAAAATACTCCAAGACCAGGAATCGGCTGGTCACGCCAAGCCCTAGCACCTATAGGATTGCTTCAACCCTATTGCCCTCATGGCAAGCCCCAACTCTTTTTATCATATGGGTGCTAGAAGGCGGTGACTGAGGATCTTCATGTCCTGATAGTGAGGTTCCAGTTCTTAAGATTTGGGGGATATGGAACACCCCTTCATCACCATTGCTCCTAGGTACACTCTGACCTGGAGTGGTAGTACCTGTTAAGGTCCCATCTATGGGTTAAATAGAAAAACACGAGTTTATAAAAAAAAATTTAGTATCCATTAAGAATGAATTTATTTCAAAACTTTGTCGGTATTAAATGACCCACTGAGGTTGATATGCCGTAAAACAAAACAAACCAAACAAAACAAAACCAAGACCAGGATTTTTTTAATATTAAAAAACAATATTCAAAGCCAGAAAAAAGGTCAAACTTATTTCTCTTGTGACGTCATTTCATTTTTTTAATTGTCTATTTCACACACTCGTCGTTTTGCAGGATCTAGACGGGGCAAGGTCTAGTCATGATGGGGCAGAAATACTTGGCCAATCAATAAAAATCATAATTGCGTTTTATATTGTTTAACATTAATTGCCCTATTACTTCTGGCCCATAACATATATAGTTACACCCTAGAGAAAATTCTCATGAAAAAGAAAAAATGACAATGGAGAAAAAGAGTGAGGAATTCTTTTTTCTCTTACCACGCCCCACCCACCTACTATAATTTGGAGTTATCTGCAAACGGACTTCCCAAGATCTGAAAGCGGAAGCTGAATTTGAAGTCACCCTAAAAATAAGTATATGACCACTTCACATAATTGTGTCACAATTTCAACAGAGCGCTACTTAAAACGAAGGTTTTTATTTTTCCTGAGAAATTCTGCTCAGCAATTGTTTGTAAACAACACAAGGGACTTTGAGAGATGGCCAAGTGGTTCCAACCAATTCTGAATAAGATATGGTGCGCTACAATGTTCAACAACCGGAGCCTAAAATAAATGAAGGATCATATCGTATTTGCGAGCAATGAAAGGTAAGAAAAAGAACGTGCTACCTGTCAAAGGGGAAAATAAAGCAAATATAGAAAGGTGAGCGATGGGAAGCAATACCATCTATCGTCTGTTTCAATAAAATAGGAAAAAATCAGAAATTATAAAAAAAAAGAAAAAATGAGAAAGAATTTCGTCAGTTTATTATACTTTTTACATTGGGTCGGTAGAACATCCGCATCGGAACCACAAGGCTCCGGGTTCGATACCCGCCTTGCGTATGAGTAGCACAGTTTGGATCTGTGTGGTAAAGTGGGGATCTGATGGTAGTTGTGGCACTGGAGACCAACAAAATCTCCCTGGAATGGTGAAAGGAGATAGACTCCCTCAATATCCAGCTGAAACCGAGAATAGTCCACTCCGCCTACTTTACATATTGAACTATTTTACAATAGCTCTTAAGTAAAGATATCAAACGTTGTAATAGTCAAATTATCATACCGTGATATATACGGTTCCTGTTATTTCTCTATGACTACCTCAATACGAGACTTCAGCTTGGACATTTAAAACGAGTGTCTAGCAGAACATTACATTGAATGCAAATTCAGTTGTTATTGTTTGTATTGCAGTACATCATTCAGTCGCCTCAATGTAACTGTTACAGAGATAGACTGTCGGTAGGACTTGAATACACTGACTGTATCTTCTTGTAGAAGAGACTAGATCCCGCAAGTTAGCCTGGATAGGACACTAAACTGCATTTGTTGATGAAGTTCTAGTTCATGAGTTCATGGAGTCATCCCTTCATTACCGGGAAGTCACTGTGGCGTATTGGTTAACCTGTTGGACTGCGACATAGTAGGAAGTGAGTTCGAACTCCAATTGCGCTATTACATTCCCTCTGGGACTAATACCTTTGGGAAAAGTATGCAACCCCGTTCCCCAGCTATAGGTTAGATAGTATCACTACTGTTCTTCTACAATGATGCATTTGGCATTAAATAACCCACTCCTAGACTGGTTGTCTAACTAGGGTGTCACATGACTGTCCAAAACCCATACTAATCTTCTTTTTGCCTCTGTTCTTTGAACAGTAAAGACATTGTCTAATCCTATCAGGGTGTGAAAAAGCCATATGGCTATATTATCCACATTTATCAAGTAAGCCATTATTCATTTTTGTACCACTTCCACATACTGCTTGTTCGTGGAACAATATGTGTATAATTATTAATTGTAAAAATATAAACAATCAAAATACAGTCTGAGGAAAAGATATATTTTTTAACCTAACCTAACTCCTTTATCCACTAGGCTATTTGTCCAATTGGACAAAAAAAATTACAGATAATTTGAAAAAAAATAACGATGCCCACTATATACGCATGCCTCGTCTAATCCCCCTTCACCCACTCCTAAACTGGTTGCCTCGCCTTGGTTAGGCAACCAGTCTAGGAGTGGGTTATTTAATACCAAATTCATCATTGTAGATGTACAGTAGTGTTACTATCTTAACCCATAGCTACTATTTATACATTGTTAGGGAGAGAACAAATGAAATCATGCATATCCTTCGGGGAAATTAGCACGAAATGAAATGCAAATAACCTTATCCAGAATTTGAATTCGGGTCACCAATTTCATTTCCTATAGCGATAACCATTACGCTAACACACCTTGATATCAGTTGACTGTGCATTTTTTGTATTAAGAATAGTTACTTGATGCTATAATTGTTTACTAAGGATTAATATTTGTTACTTGAAACCATGTAACTGTTTGAAAATACTTTATAATTATCAAGTAGAAGGGGTTACTTGAAACCATATAATTGTGTATAAATTATTTGTATTAGATAGGAAAACCATATAATATAACTGTGCCAAAAACTGTTAATAAACAGATACACAATACATGTTAGTGAGTCCGATTCTCATTTAATGTCCCCGTCTCATACATCTGGTCTTTATGCGAGGCTTAGTATTACTAAATGACAATTACAATAAATCGTTTACAATCCTTAAGAGAGAATCGAAAGCTAGAAAATGGATTCAAAATGAATTTACGAAAACGAATATGAATCTGTGTTTAAATATTGCTTTCTCTTCTGGCTCGATAGAGAGAACCGTCACTTTTAGACAAGCAAAAACTAATTATGAAAATAAAGAAAACTTTCTTTTTTTTTCTTCTTTTTAAGATCTAAATCTATTGAGGAAAAAGTCTAAAGGTTTTTGACGAGGAAGTCCTCGTGGCGTAGTAGTTAACATGCTGGACTGCGACATCGGAGTAAGCGAGTGCAAACTCCAGTCGTTCTATTACATTCACTTTCGAACAAATACCATTGGGAAAGGTATGACCTCCTAAACCACCCAACTATGGGTGAAATAGTACCATTCCTGTTCTTCAACAAGGATGGCATTGGCATTAAATAACCCACTAATTTTGGTATGCCATTAAACAAAGAAACGTTGGGATCTTAAACTGCTGCACCACCCTGTTGGTGAGGCTTGGAATATGGAGCTGGGAGTCATGATAAACGGGTATTCTACATTCAAAAAAGCTTGTATCCTTGGTATGAATGCTTCTGATGGTGAGGCTCAAATTCAGGAAATGTGGGAGGTGTGGAGACACCCTTTGTCATTACTCCCAGGTCACTCTGACTCGGAGTGGTAGTACCTATTAGGGTCCCATGTATGGGTCAAATAGACCTGTTTAAAAATTATTTGTATTCGAAGATTATATACTGTGACACCAATTCACCACGAATTGAATCCTCGGTATGACACTAAACGTCATTACTCCTAGGTTCACTCTGACCCAAAGTGGTAGTATATGTTAGGGTCTCATCTATGGGCCAAATCTGTTTTAAAATTATTTGTATTCGAAGATTGTATACTTCGTGACTCCCCTTCATACTCTTTTTTAAACTTCTTCTTATCGGTGGAGCTTGATTGTATCACCTGCGGACCCTCTCCAAAACTGAGTGTCCTGGATGTAACAGTAAACAGTAACTCTGGGGAGTGTAGAGTACTCGTTCATTGTCATTACTCCCAGGTCCACTCTGACCTGTTAGGGTCTTATCTATGAGTAAAATAAATCTGTTTAAAAATTATTCTTATCCTATGAAAATTTATGCAAAAAAATCTCAAGAAAAAACTGCACAAAAATATAACAATAGACGTACAAGGAATGCAATTCCTTAACCTCTCGGCATAAAATAACCATAGATGGGTTGGCATGCCGTTAAAATCAATAAATACAACGCAGCAGACGATCATGGAGTAAGGTGGGAAGTTTTTCCTCAATTGATGAATACTAAAAACCTGTAACTTCCCCCACCCCCTTTTCACTTGTTTTGTCCAATGCAGTACTCCTTCTGGTTTTATAGGGCTGCCTGTTACACAACCCAGCACTTACCGGAAGAAACAAGAGGGAATAGTGTAAAGTCATCATCATCATGTCGTACCAGCAGTACGGATATCCATGACAACCTCTCGCCAACCGTTCCTGTCTCCGGCAGGTCCCAGTATCTGCACAGAGCTGGTATATGTAGGTATTTGCTGGACGACCCACATTAGCATGTCCATGTGCTAGTTTTCACAGGAGGACATCACTTACGAGTTCATCCTTACTTCTCCAGCAGTGTCCAGGATGTCTTGTCCGTCTTACTAGGATGGTTTGTGTGATGGAGGCAGGTGGCCGTATACCTGCTTCCTTGTGAGGTGCTGTTTCCACGATTTGTTCAAGATAGCACGTAGCATTTTGTGCAGCTCCCATGTGGCCTATTCTCCAGGTGCCTTGTCAAGGTCCAACTGGTGCAGTCATACAGTAGCACTGATACTACCACGGCCTGGAAGAATTGTAGCTTTAACTTGTCGGTGAGATCTGATTTCCATATAACGGACAATCTGTTTATAGCCGACTATACCTTCTCTATGCGCGCATTAAACATCGCGTTCTGTGGAAGAGATATTACTACCTAGGTACGTGAATTGTTCTACTGGCTTACCGTCGAGTATGGAGATGTCTCTTTTCTTTTTAAAGTACATGTACTGTTTTATCGGAACTCACGAAGGGCGATGTTCCGTGCTGCCTTCTCTAGGCTATGTAGCTGGGATTCAGCTTGTGCAGGTGTATTTGCAAGAAGCGCTAGGTTATCTGCATAGTCTGCATCCGTAATAGTCTGTGCAGGATATCGCCTGCTTCTTGCCTTTTTTTTTTTTTTTTTTAAGTGTGAGACCTTTTTCTTTTTATGGGGTACGAAGTCTAGGCAAATTATGAATATATACGGTGCTAGGGTATCTACTTGCAGGACTCCGGTGACTATGTCAAAGAAGGCTGTATCACCATTAGGTGAGCGTACCATTGTTTTAGTGTCCTTGTAGTGTAAAGTAAGGATGTAATTCCTATAGATTGATTATTATTATTGTTATTATTATCAACAATGCTATTATTATTATTATTATAAAACTGTTTAAATGACAACAGATGGAATAATCAACTATAATTAATAAACGGTAGAAATAAACGTTAGAATACGAGATGTCACTACTCCAAATAAAGTAAAGTAATAACAAACAACAGTCCGAAAAATCTGAATAATACGAATTAAAGTAACTTCTAATTTTAAACGTTAATAAATGAATAAAACAAATATATAGATAAATACATACATATAGTCGCTGACAGTTATCAACTTATCAAGTTTTATCATCACTTAATTTGATATTTTAATTTACTCTAAAGACGTGTTCTGTAACTGAAATTGCCTCAGTACAAATTTGGAAGAAAAAAACAAAAGAAAAATGCAAATAGCAATGTACAAATGCTTAAAAGAAAATATTTTGACTTTATTTAAATAGAAGAGTTTGACAATATCTTGAAAATGTTTATCAATTATATTTCATTGAATCTTGTCAAGGTTGACTACTGAGGTAACAGCTTATTGCTTATAATACATGGGCAGGTAAAATTGTTTGGGGAGAGTGGTCTACGCAAGTCCATACACATTCACTATCATTGTATTGACGCGTCGCATGGTGTAAATGTAATGTTATGTGATCTAGGCAAGCAGACCATTGTTAATGAGTTAGATTCTCACTGAGTGGCCGTATACTTCTGGCCTTGTATTAAACTTAATAAATATCAACTATCGTTGCATGCCAGTAATGAGACGTTTTGCTGGGATATGAGATAAAGCTTGCTATTTTTTTTTTTTTTTTTCAACTGAGCTGGTAAAATGTCTCGAGGTCCCCTAACACCAAGAGTTCAGTCCCATTGGTTACGGATAATACAGGGTGGATAGGACGAAACTTTAGGTTATTTCCTATAACTCCAACCTAAAAAAAGGGAACCACTCTGAATTAATTTTATCTGTTAATTAATCTACCCATTATTTTCCCATTAAACTAACCCTAACCACGTCGTCTGTTTTCCTAGTAGATCAATAAATAATTCATCAGTCAATCAGAGTGGTTCCCTTTTTTAGGTTGGAGTTATAGGAAATAACCAAACTTTAACATTATAAACACGAAGAAATACGAACAGGGTGTCCAATTGTCTGGACAATATTGGGTAGGAGGTAGAGTATCATTGCTTTTTTTCTTTTGTTTTCTTTTATTCATTGTTTTTTCTTTTTTCTTTTTTCGTTTTCTTTCGGTTTTCTTTCTTTTTTTTTTTTTTTTTTTTTTTTTTTTTTTCTAGTTTTCCTTTTCATTTTATTTTTGTCACATTTATCGTAACGCTCACGTTATTATATTCGACGAATTAAAAAAAAAGATACAAAATAAAGACATAAAAATACCTCTCCCTGGATATAACACTACATCTGATGGTGAGTCTAAAGTTCTTCCTTCCCATTACTCTCAGGTCCACTTTGACTTGGAGTGGTAGTACCTGTTGGGATCTCATCTATAGGCCAAATAGATCTGTTTTGAAAATGATTAATATCCGATAGGAATACGTGAAACTCTAAGTGAAAAGAAATGATTATAGATAAATAAAAGTGCATTTTTTAATTCATTGTAACATGGAAAATATAATCATGAATGTAATCGAGCATTTAGAAATGGATCAAATTTCGAGAGTAAGTAACCCATTAGGAGTTAATATGCCGTTAACTAAACAAAACCAAATAAAAAAATTAATCAATTCACACAAGATCTAAATTTAGATGCCATGTGTATGACATTAATCAGCATCTGGGATTGTAGAGTCATCCCTTCACTGTCAGTACTGTCAAGTTCACTACAATTGCTACGGTCTCGTCTATGGGACGAATAGGTCTGTTTTGAAAATTACTACTATTATATAGAAATACTTGATACTCTGTAGCTGTGTGCAAATTATTTGCGTAGGAAATAATTGCTTGACTCATAAAAAGTGATTTCTTCTTTGAAAATGTAATTATAATTACAATCAAACATTTACAAATGAATCCGATTTCGGTTTTTAATCACCGATAAGTAGTTGATATACAGTTAAACAAATCAACCAATCAAAACTAAATGCAGCCATGCAAGGGAAACAACTCGTTTTATTTTTTGCAGAGTTATTTCCCATTAACAACAAATTCATCAACGCCTTATAAATTCGTTGTATTTTCTTAATTCTTTTAGCTTAGCTGTGTTCCTTTTTTAAAATCGATATTCAAAAAATAGTCGTTTTTTTTTCTTGTTGCTTTGGTTTTTTCATTAAGTTATCAGGAAGTAAATATATATTATTATTAATAATACTGATTTCTTAAAATGTTCAAAATCATAGTCATCCAACACTTATCAACCTAAATATGAAAATAAACAAACATTTTTTTTAAATAGTGTAATATAATTAATTGCTATATTATTTTCATTCTCTCTCTCTCTCTCTCATTTTATGTATATATATATATATATATATATATCAAATTGACTGGTAAGTTGGGGTCGATTCTATATGGGATCATCTATCTCCTTTGTATATCCACAATACATGCCCATGCGGATACACATCTATATATTTATACAAATATTATTTCAAATCCCTAAGAGAGCTCCATGTAAGATGATAAATAAATTATGTACAGAGCAATAGTCATATAGATACGTTTTACAAAACTAATAGATTCTCTCCTCGTCATGTGTTTAATGAGGAGAGAATTTGTTTTTTTAAATGAGAAAGAAAAGAAAAACTTTTTCCTCCATTCTATTTTATAGCCAAATGAGGGTTTAAGTTTTTCTCTCCTATTGGAAGTGTGTGTGTGTGTGTGTGTATATATATATATATATATATATATATGGTGGGCCAAAAGTAGGGTTACAGTTACTTCATTATCTGTTTCGCCTTCACAATCACGGAATTTGTGTCGTACTGTGTGCCAGTGTTTTGGACAGATACAAAGATTGTTGCAATGTTGAAGGTGGACACTTTGAGCGCTTGAGAGATTAAATGTTTAATGTAAAATGTCTAATATATAAATGTATGTAAATATATGTAAATAAATGTCTAAATTTATAATAAAGGTAAAATGTTTGTTTTAACTGTAAACCTACTTTCGGCCCACCCTGTATAAATATATATATATATATGTGTGTGTGTGTGTGTGTGTGTCATACCTTGACTTACGATTTTAATTCATTCCACTTGTAACTCGATTTCCTCGTATATCAAATCAATTTTATCCATTAAAATAAACTGAAAATGCCATTGATCTGTTCCAGCCCCACCCAAAACATCATATTGTTTTTTTTTTCTTTGCTGTTTTTCTTATTAAAAAAAAACAATGTATTGTAATAAAAACATAACAAAACAGAATGTAATGTGCTGTAATATGTTTTACTATTTATTTTTTTAATAAATAACTTTTTTCTTTGGTGTAATGAATTTGGAAAATTAAATCCGGTTTAGATTAGTCAGTAGAGCATCCACCAAGGCACTACAAGTTTCCGGGTCTGATACTGGCCCTCACCAACTCAGCACAACTGCAGATTTGATCTATACAGTAAATTGGGTAGCTGATAGTAGGTGTGGTGCTCCACTTTGGATGCAAAAACAATCTACCTGGTCTTGTACTGGTGAAAATAATCAATACACTAAAAAAAAAATTTTTTTAATAAAAACCAGAATATTTAGATATTCTTTTTTTATTTTAAATCAAAACAAATGTCACATCATTTTAAAAAGACATGACAATTGTTTTTAATTAAAATAAAATGAAAATACCAAAAATAAAAAGATATTTTAAAAGAGAGGGTGGAATATTTACATTTACTTGTCAGTAAAAAAACTTGGGGAGGACTGTCAAATATCACATTAACTTGTTGATTTTAATGTCTTCAAACCACTAAAAAAGACATTTGTCGATTTTTTTTTTTTTTTTTTTTTTTTTTTAAAAAAAAGCATTCAAACCGCTAAAAAAAATATTATTTAAAAGATTGGAGGTGTAAGAAAGGTTCAAAGTTATATACTTGATATACATGACTTTGACGAAGGTTGACAGACAAAACATTTAATACAGTACAGCACATGGATATGACGAGATACAAAGTACATGAGTAAAACAAGTTACATGTAGACAAATAGATACATACACATTCATGAATGGTACAAGATAACATATAAAAGTACAGGCATGAGACTAGGGATAGTCCATGCTGTGAAGAACTTACAGTAATGTAAGTGGAGCCAAAAGCCCCAACGAGGAGGGATAGACTGTGACTAGCCCATGTGTCTCGTGGTTACTGGAACAGGAAAAGAGGCCGAAAGGGTTTGAACCCGGCGCTTAAATACTATAGCCCCCTAGCGGGCACCAGCAAACTAAACCGGGCAGACAACTCTCCCATGCAAATACGAAACCAACGCCACAGAGGGTTAAAATATTTGTCGACTTGGGGGGGGGGTATCGTTTACATATCGCATTAACTTGTCAGTAAAAACGCCTTCAAACCACAAAGCAGTTCATAACTAACATAGTTAACAATTTCAGCAGACTCCGCCTAGCGTTTTTTTCAGGGCAGGAGGCCAGTTCAACAAAATCCGAAATGCATCTTAATATATATTAAATACATACAAAGCAATTCTAATGTGGTGAAGTAAAACATAGTTGTCTCCCCTGGAACAGTTCACAATAAATGTAAAGTAATTACCTCGTTTGTCTTTTATCACATCTATGTATAATTTTATATAGAAATCAATTAGAATAAAATTAAAATAAGTGTAATCTTTTAATATGCATTTTTATTTAGTTCCATTAGTTTTTTCTAATTTTATATTAAAAGTTATATTTTTCCTATTAGTTATAATTTTAAAATCCCACTGGATATCACAGTTCAATGGGTGTTTTTCAATAGAAAATACTTGTGGATTTCCTTCTTGAATGAGTTTTACAGTCCATTCTATTATTTCAATCAATAGTTCTTTTATTGGAGTTATGTTTCCTTTCAATTAAGTATGTCAATCACTTGGTGAGGTCTGAAAAAAAAGTCTTAACAATAAACCAATTTGCATATCTAGGCTTCTGCTGGTATTTGTTTAAGAATGCACATTACAAGATAATTCCATAATTTTTTCTACAACATTGAATCATTCTATTATATTTTTCTCTGTACAGCTTGGAAAAAATTATGCCATTAATCTAAATGTGAATTCTGTCAAGCTGTAGTTGTGGCAGTACTACTGTATAGCTACACCACTTAGACACTAATGAAACATTTAGAAAAAAATCTATGTGGTAACTTCTAGAATGAAAAGAAAATAGAGGGGAAAAAATAAATATTCGATTTGTTGAAAGGGGGGGGAACAATGTTGTCGCCGTCAAAAAATCTTTAGCAGCTAAAAAATTTGTCGTCGCCGTCGTAAAATCTTTAGCAACTGAAAAATCCGTCGTCGTAAAATCTTCAGCAACTCAAAATCGCAACTCCACTCCTGCGGTCACCCCACTTCTACTTATACTAGTTTCCCCTCAACATCCGGGTGTCTGCGCCCCACACACGAGATTGACGAGCCAATCCCGGCTGCCAGAATCCTCATAGCTATCATCCGGGCACCTAGCGCTTACATCCGGGACTGTAGCATCTCGACTTCGGTGCCAATGTGTCGCCCGTTCGCATTCTGAAGGAAGGAAGCGGGTTCGATTCTACAGTCCTACATGCCAGGCAAAGCCCAGCCTGCTTCCTTCGAGAATACGGCAGGCCTTGACGTTCGCCATTCACCTCGTGTTCTCTGTCGCATAACTACACAAGGATGTTACATGTATTAGTTCTGGTTGTGTGTTACACATGTAGAATAATTGTTCTAAGTTCCAATTACTGTCGAATTGGTAAGACAAGGCAACAGGTGGCTGTAGCTGAATGCAGATCTGGTCTTGTTGCAATACTGCTGCAGAATTCCAGGGTATTTATGAAGCCTCATAACATCATAGAAACCAAGCAGCCAATCAGGACTCAAGGAATGGAATCACTAAAATACATGAATGGACTATTTTTGATTTCCATAAATACCAGCTGTCTTGGGCACTAGTTCAATTGTGCTTAGCCAGTTGCTGTTGTTCAAACAAACAATATACTGACTGACTGACTGACCTCAATAGTCCACAAGATGAGTTTACCTATCACTATACTATAAATTGCAAATAAATAACACTGGGTGGAGTGGGGGCGATTTTGAACATAATTTCTGTTGAGGTCTTTTTTTTTTTTTTCTTTTTCACTTGATTTAGTCTAAAATTGGCATGATGATTTAAAAACTAACAAGTTTTCTCTTCTACAACTAACTTTCTGAATAAGCACAACTGTATTTGTCTGTAAGTAATAGGGATGGTCAGTTTATTGCTTTTATTATTTTATTGATAAGGAGTAAGAATTCTTCAGATCTGTCAACTTCTTTTTTTCCCACCATGTCCACCGTTCAAAATCTCCCTCCAAAAATTATCACGATTATTGACCAATCAGGTGCCTCAGCTGGTTTTCAGCCCTGTTTCAAGAGTTTATGGGTGTGGACCAAGGGAATACATGAACAGTTAGCATTTGTTATACCTATGATTTGGCAGGAGCCAAAATATCATTGCACAAACCTCATTCATTGGCCTGTTAATAGAAAAAAAATCAAGACCATTGTGTTTGATGGTCCATGGATTTGGTTGTTTGTCAAAGATGACCATTTCATCAGGACAATGTCCGTACTCTAAAAGAATGCTTGGTTATCATTCAAAGACCTTGTCAAGAACTTTCTTGGAAATACCTGAGCAAAGAATTACACAATAATTGTCCAGAAACTACAAAATGCTCAGTTGCAACATAAACATCAAGTTGCATTTTCTACATAGCCATCTTGCTGACTTTTTGGAAAACCTTGGCAAGCAAGTTGAATGATTCCACCAAGATTTGAAGGTCATGGAAGAATGTTATTAGGATAGATGGGATATAAATATGATGACTGTCTATTGTTAAAGCATAAAGTGAAATTTTTCACTATATATTTCATTATAAAAATTTTGCTATAACTGTAAATTTTTACATTAACTACTTGCACCAGATTTTACTGATAGTAACAATGTCCTTTGTAATGTTCATACTAATTCATTTTGTTAATATAATCAAGCAATGTTTTATATTTTGCCATTGTCTGTAAATTTTTAAAGTATAAATGAGCACAATTTTGTTAGATGCAGTATTTTAATGGTTATTATGATAAAATGACAGTATTCCAGTATAGCTCTAAAAATTGATGTGATGCATAAAAGACTGGGGTTATTTTGGGATTCAGAGGCCAAAAGTTAGTCAAAAACAAGTGTCGGATCTAACTCAATAAAAATTATGTTGTCCAATGTAATAATTCTAGCAGAACCTGTGGATTTACCACAGTATGATAATTTAATTACATTTGATATGTTTATTAAAGAGCTATTGCAAAATAGTTCAATATGTATAATAATCTTGATTTAACTCACTTTCTCACCCTCCTTTTCATCATTGCTTGAAACAAATTAGCATTATTGCTTCGATGCGCTCACCCCTTCTCTCTCAATCTTTCCACTACAGTCTTTCTAGTATTTTTCCTGTGTAGCATGTCCTTTCTTTTTTTTTTTTATAATAATAGACTGGTGCATTATTTAGCTGAGGTGATGACACTCATAAGAAATAAGAATTTGGCTGATAAGTGACACCAGATAATTAGGGAATACATTTTTGCATTTTATCTCAGACGATTTGGATGATCTCATTTTTAACCAGAGGGTGTAGCAAGATGATAACAGTCAGAAGATTAAGAAACACCAGTATTAATATATAGATTAGCATTTGATATTGTTGTGGGGGTTTAAGGGTCAAAAATAAGACAAACGACTGGTAACAATGGATACAAATATATTGAACAAAAAGGAGTAGAAATTACAGCAAAGAAAGTGGAGATTGCATCTGACCATACAGTTACGAGCTGACTCACATTTGCTTCGTCAAGCCACAATTGTTCCTGCTACTTATAGTAGTTGTTGGCACATTCCATTTATGTACATAGGTTATATCACCTATAACAGATATTCATCTCCCTTGAAAATTATGATTAGGGTAAGTACAAGCTTTGACCACATGTTGTTATTAAGTTGCAAATTGGATTGAAAATTGCTTTATTCTCTAAGGATTTCAACACTGTTGTGCTTGTAAGACTACCTGTTCTGCGCTCTGCACCTTCAGTGCACGATGTCTAGACCCCAAATGTTGTAACACTCTGCGCTGGCCGTATTTGCATGAGACAGAAACAGGCTCACAAGGATAAAAATAAAAACAAACAACAACTACAAGTGTTTGTAAACAAGACGTGGATGGAAGAAGGGTGTGTGTGATGCTTCGCTGTCTATCCAACTGGCTGCTACTGGCTATCCCTACCGGCGACCTTGAACACCTCATGGGCCGAGTTCTAACTGGCTTAGTGCTCGAGTTTAGCTTTATTTATGTCAAATTCCCTCTTCCCCAACCATCTTCTCTGGACCACACAGATGGCCAGCACTTAAATCAAATTGCAGACTTCTAGTCGTCATTAACCCTTAAAATTAAAGTAATTAAATATTTTTTCAGACACTATGTCTTCAATACCATTAATTTTTTCAAAAGAGATTTTCTCCTAAAAATCCCTTTTGCTTTTAATACTTGGGTGCATAAGATATTATCATCAAGTGGTCCCATTTCATGGTGGTCGTACACGTCTCTTAAACTTTACGACCTAATCTTTGGATTCGTAAAAAGGTCAGCCACCCAACCCTTTTACTTATGCCTGGCTTTAACCTATTCTCTTTCTTATTCATTTATTTATTCTGATCATGTTCGTCTTCAACCATAGTATCACATGCTAGTAAAAATCTTTTTGATGTGCCATTTTTGCTGTGTTAGGGTAACATACTTTCAGAAACTAGATCATAATAATGTTGGGGTAACACACTTTCAGAAACTAGATCATAATAATGTTGGGGTAACATACTTTCAGAAACTAGATCATAATAATGTTGGGGTAACATACTTTCAGAAACTAGATCATAATAATGTTGGGGTAACATACTTTCAGAAACTAGATCATAATAATGTTGGGATAACATACTTTCAGAAACTAGATCATAATAAAGATTTCACATCTTTGGTCTACAAGATGAGTTTATTTATCACTATACTACAGCAATCACCTACGTATCTCATTGTGGTGTAATGGTTAGCATGCTAATCTCACTGATCAACTACTGAAAAGCAAGTTCAATTTTTGCTGAATGCCCCATACTTGTGAACCTTGGGTCTCATCCTACCCATAACAAACTGGTAGGATAAATACCTACTTGTGACTTTGGTTCATATCCTACCTACAGCAGTCACCTTTGACATTCTGTAGATACATAACTACTGTCCATATTTAGCCTGATTTGTTGCCTATTTCTTACAGATGTTATAGTTTGTTATTCCGGCCAAGATATAACACTGAGTGGTAGTGCCTTTTTAGAGTCCCATTTATGGGTTAAATAGGGAAAAAAATGAGTTTAAAAAAAAATTTGAACACCCATTAAGCATCTTTGGCATAAAATAACCCAACAAGGGTTGACATGCCATAAAATCTAACAAACCAAACTAAATAAAATGCAAGATTTTTAATGCTTAGCATCTTCTTTGCCTTATTTTGTGTTGTAATGTAGTTAGTTGTAAAATAACCCCCCACCCCCATACACTTATTTCTAATCTTAGAAACATAACTGTTACATAATTGTTAATAGCAATTATGGCCCGGCTAATTTCAAGAAGAAAATAACGTTTATTAAAATTTCATGTCTTGTTTCATTCTCACTTGTTCATTCACAAACTCCCTCTCACTCAAACCATTTCCCCAGGACAATAGCCTGAAACAGTTCAACTAATTCACAAACAAGAATTAAATACAATGTTTCTTGATTTTGTAACTTTCCATAGAAAGTAACATTTTCACATTTTTGCTTTAGAAATGTTTATAATTTTTTTCTCTGGGAAAGATTTTTTTTTCCTTCAAAAAGTATTTTTCATATACTAAAATGAATAAATTTTAATGTACATTTTTATTATGTACTAGTTGTATGTTCCTGGCCTTGCCCAGATTAGAGTATCCAATTGAATTTAAGTATACACTTTTTAATCTCATATTGCTCATCATTGGATGGTAGTAACACTACTACAGAAGTTTATCTAATGACAACTTGAAATATGTTTCTTCTTCCAATGTCAATTAAAAGTGACTCTCCCTTACTCTTTCAATTCTATATATGCAGGTGTCAAAACTTGTTGGCCACTGCTTTTTCTAGGTTAGTGACAATAGAAAGTGACCCCACCCCACCTCTTTCATGAGGTCATTTGGGTGTATCATACAAATCCCTTGGAGCAGCGCAGTGAAACTGATTCTCTTATCTTTAAGCCTGACACAAACCTGCCTCATTGGCTGGGGTGTTAGAATACACAGGACTTCTGCAGAGGGTTAAAACTCCCCCAATGGAGTCACCTGTTGTCCATGGGGGGGCAACCTGTGAGAATTAAGGATGAAACCCTGGTGGCTGAGCAGTCCATGACATGCAACACTCCACTTTGGTCCTTACTTAGGCTAGATGGGCAGTCAAAGAGCCCCCCTCCAATCAATCGACTGGTTACATCAGGCCCTAGCACCTATATGATTGTCCCAACCTTATTGCCATTATGGCAAGCAGCAACCCTTTTTATCATATATATGCTAGGAGGCGGTGGTTGAAGGTTTTTAGTGTCCTGGGTATGATGTTAAACTCATGGTGAGGTTCCAGGTCTGGAGAATGTAGAGCACCCCTTCTTCTCCACTGCTCCCG
The DNA here is from genome assembly GCA_023376005.1 of Doryteuthis pealeii. NCBI lineage: Eukaryota > Metazoa > Mollusca > Cephalopoda > Myopsida > Loliginidae > Doryteuthis > Doryteuthis pealeii. Next base: position 30,226,234 of record CM042137.1, read on the forward strand.
GGTCCACTCTGGTCTGGAGTGGTAGCATCTATTAGGGTCCCATCTATGGGTTAATAGAAAAACCTGAGTCTAAAAAAAATTGATTACCCATCAACTATGGATAAACAAAATATCTTTAGCATAAAATGACCCAATGGGTTGACATGCCGTCAAACCAAACAACCGACTTGACACTAACTGATACTAATTTTTCATGACCTCTCATAACTCCATATATCATTCAACAGAAGATCAAAATTTCTTCCATTGTTATTGTACCCATTAACCTGATCTGCTTTTAATCCTTTATTTACATCATTTTAAAAACTTAAAATATGTGTTTGATTCTTTAAATAGTTCTTCACATTTAATTTTATAAGTTTGATTTTCAATTTATCCTACTGGCCATTATCCCTCGAATTATTCAATAAATCATGCAGTCTTGGAGGAGTAGTGGTAAGAGCCATGTGAATGGGGTTTGCCAGTCCTGAGTTTGACTTGTGGCAAGATTCTTTTGTAATGAACACACTGCTACAACATGGAGTAGCTAGAAAGGAGTTATGTTTGGGGATGGAAAGAATACAGCTCTAGATTGCCCCCACTCCTCTTTTTTAAACAAAATTACTGAATAGCGAGTTTGTTCCTCACTAAATGCTGCATACTTGTAACCTTGTGTTGTATGCAGTCACTTTACCATTGACTACCAATACAAAGGGTGTGAAGCAATCAAACACTACCCACATATTCATAGGCAGTACACCCGCACCAGGGTTTACATATAACAGGATGTGTTATAGATAAACACTGATTATTTTACTTCACAATTTCCTTCAGCATTTTTTTGTCATTTAATGTCAAATCAAGTAATTTTGATATATGTTGCTTTCTGTAACTGCTGTTGCTTAAATGGTCACCCAACTAAGTACTGAGCAATTGGTAATCTAGCAAGATCAAGGGCTTTCAGCAGGATTTTATCATAAGCCCATTTTACCTTCTGTTTCTATTTTGACAATAATAACTAAAGCTATTTATTTTTGAATTTGGCTTTGTCTCACACACAGCTACAAGTGTGGGTTCCCAATGAGGAATCAGGATAAACTTGTTAACTTTTAGATTACAATAAGCATACTTGAATATTTACTAATCTTAAGCAAGGTCACACTAATGAAGTGTAAAGATAGGAACGTTCCTTTTAAGGCTATAAACAAAATATGAATAGATATTTAACAAATCCTTTTTACCTAATTATAATTTGCAGTGGTTCTCAACTGAGGGCCATATGGTCCTCCCCATCATGCATGGACCATATAACTTTCTTTTGAATCCAGGCAAGCCAAAAAATATCTAATCATAAAAATAGAATAGGATTTTTAAACTTCGAATAGCTGGGATGAGGGCACCATAGGTAAAAGGTTATATCAACAAAATGGTTGATATACCATTAAACCAAACTCAACATTGTCAGAACCACAACCCAAATGGCATAACTGCTGGAAATATTCCACCACTTAGTTTTAATGTCCTGTCAATGATATTTGTAAGACAGAATTCCCCCCCCCAACTAATCACTCCTCCCAGATATTAATGTATCAGTCTAATACACATTTGGATTATTGTCCTTATCTTTATTGTTATCTGTACAACGTTTCAGCTGATGTGTCCTCTAGCCTTCTTCATGACGACCTTTTTCTTAGTAAGTTTGATTCTCATTGAGTGCTCCATACTTCTGGCCTTGTGCTAAAAAACCTAAGCTTAGAAAATGACTACAATAACAAGGAATTGTAAATAATACTCCAGATGGGCAAAATATAAACATCTTAGGCTCTTGGTAATTATAGCTTTATCTAGCTAATGGATTACCATTCCATTTTTTTTTTTTATAAATCTTTGATTTTATTTTCATTTATTTAGATACCATCATGTCTCAAATACTGTGAATTTGCTGTTGACATGTTTAAGACTAGAGAATCTGTAATTGCTATACAGTAATTTTTTTTTTTTTGTGCCCATTTCACATCATACTGGAATGATGATGTTCTGAATAGTAAATCAATGCTGCTATGCAGGTTTGCCTCTTATCATAAAATTATTTTACTGTTTAAATATCAGTTACTTTGGTCTTCTTGTCAACCTCTAAAAAGATGGAGTCCAAGTCCTGATCATACTGTGTGTGTGTGGGGGGGGGAGACATTAGCTAAATGGAGTTACCATTGCTACTTGTCTAAGTTTACTTTACCTTTTGATCTGTCACCTGGGTAGTGTGAGGGTGATCAAAAAAAAAAATTTTTTTTTTTTTTTGTGTGTGCTGGTAGTCTGTATCAGTAATTGTGTGTGTGTGTGTGTGTGTAATATACATACATACAGGGTGACTTTTTTTTGGGGGGGGGGCCACCCCGTATTTCTACTGAATTCCATTCCTAGCTAAATTTCAGGAACCTTTTCATGTAGAATGGAATTCACTGTCAATGAACTTTGAGAGCTGAAAAAAAAGTTTTATATTAAATGTTTAAATTAGAAACAATCTTGATATAAGATTCTTGGCAATTTCTTACCTGTGCTGATTAGAAAATGAAGTAATCAGAGAAAACTGTTATTGATTTCATTATTTTATGATATCTACCTTGATTAAAACACAAAACCAAAACATTTTATAGGTATGGCCAAAATTTCATGTGCTTTTAAACCCTCATGAATTAAAATTCAACAAAACTTGGAAAAATGAATTAAACAATGTGATTTTATCTGTATTATGAAGAGCAGGGATTTTTTTAAAAATCACATGCAAAAATAATTTGTATTAAAACGTGAGAATTTTATAAATTAAAATCTGAATCTGTCAAAATGATGGGTTTTTTTTTTTTTTCTCTTGAAGACATGCATTTTTTAATGTGATTTATTTTACTGTTATTGTTACGTTTTTATGGGCCATCCTTTAGGCTTCAAGCAAGAGCGATTATAATTAAGAAATTCATAGGAAATATTTTTTCTTGAGGAAAAAATAAGTAACAATTTTTATTTTTAAAAGTTTAAAGAAAGTGGGAGGTGCTGCCATACCTAACATTTTATTCAAGATGTGGGATATTATAATTGTTGCAATACAGAATATGGATTCTGAAGAGTTCAAATTACAGCTGAGGCACCTTATATTCACTTGCATCCCTACATTATTATTATTTAGGTAGCTGTTTACAAAATTTAGTTCTTGCACAAGTACAGGGTACCCACAGAAAATTGAAGTCACTATTTAGAAAGATTATTGTTACTAACACTTTTTATAATTGGCCAATGGTGAGACATTCTTACCAAAATTACATGAAAATATCTTGAAATACTATAGATTAAATTTATTCAAAGAAATTGCTATTGTCTTCAACCATGGCTTGTAGAAGACTTCAAAACCTTTCTGACAATCTTCTTGTTTAAATTGGTAAATGCTGTCATTATCTTTTGCCTTCTTCCAGCAGCCATGTCTCTCAATCCAGGGTAACACAAGCTTTTCTCATCTGAGAAAAAACAAAACGTGTTTGGTTTGAAGGAATGCTTGAGTTTGTTGAAAAGCTTTTTAGCATGGTCTTTCCTCTTGTCCTTCAGGTCCCCTCATCTTGTATATATTCATACACTGTCTTCCTGATAACAAACTCATGTCTCCCAATTATGGCCTCACCAACAAATCCAGTGGGTTTTTTTTTTTCTGAGACAATTCACCTTATCACACACTGTATAGTGTACTAGTGGGTATACTCAGTGTTTCGCGGGAGAAATAGTTTCGTTACAATTTTGAAATTTATTATATTGATTCATCTTGATACTCAATTTGATGCCATTGTAAATACTTGGAACTGAAGGATCTTTTGCCCTGTCTTGGTTTTTGCCTGTAGCTTTTCATTTCTTATTCTTCTACAACATCAAGAATCAGAAAAACAATCTCGTTTCAGCTTGTTTCTGGTGCTGCATTGCAAAGGCATTAGGCAATTTCTTCCTAAAGGAGGCCTTATGCCAAATTTCAGTTCCTACAGGCAAAATTAATTAGTTGTTTTTTTTTTTTTTGTTTTTTGTTTGTTACACATGATTTTCCAGGTAATCTTGTTTTTTTTTTTCATGACCCCCCTCCCCATAATATAATTTACTGGTCAATTGCTAAATGAATTGTTTTGATTGGATAAAGAAATGAAATGAAAAATTATTTATTCATACCAACCCTCTAAACATGCATGAGATTTTTCTGCAAGCATCAAAATTTTAATTTTAGGCCACTATGTGTGTATATATAAGCATAAGCAAACCCAGGATTTAAACTGTTCTATCAATGGTGGCTTAGATTATACAGAAGGGCATGTCACTAAAGTTGTTCAAAAATTGTGTGCAAAAGATAACAAAGGCTGACTGTTTATGGTATGACGGTTTTTATTATAAATTTAAGAGATTCAAAGCTTTTGACAAAACTGGACAAAAGAAGAGCGTATTTTTTTTTTTTTTTAACGAGGATAGGAAGAATGACTGTCGCTTCACTGGACTCAGGTCAGTCAAGTCTCATTCACAAAAGTGCTTCAATAAAAGTATATTAATCAACAAAATGGTGGTGTTAGTAAACAGATTCTGTATATAGAAGGTTAATACTGATTAATTTAGATGTTGTCAATAATTTGTCAGGTTTATATTTTTGTAGATATAGAATGACAATTGAAGAATATTTGCTCTTCTTCCCAGTGTTTGTATGCTTACATCTTCTGCACGGGTTGAATTCCCAAAATATGGAATCCAGTTCGAATAACACTGGCTGTTGCTTCACACAACAACAAACGGCTCATGTTGATTTTGATGATTTCACCTGAAATGCGAGAAGAAAAAGGAAATAGAATAAATTTCATTTTTCTTTAACTGAGGCTAAAATCAAAACCAGGAAGGAAGAGCATTCTGTTGCTTGATAAAGCCATACACAAGTTGATGCACTGATTTTGGCTTTGGAACAAAAATTATACAATCATTCCAAAAAGAAAACAAATATAGAAGTCTTTTATAAGCTATAATGCAAAAAATATTAAACATTCACAGTAGCAAAGTGGGTAAAGAAATACCATGAAATATACAAGTCTACTGTAACCTTCAAAATTTTATGTTCTAACAATCGATCTTTACCAAAAAAAAAAAGTTACATTATCTAAAATAAATACAAGCTAGAGCTGAAATAATATCTGAGAAAGTTTTTACATTTTTGCTATTGCCCAATTATATTAACTTTGAATAACCACATATGGGGCCCTGTCTTACATAAAGACTGTATAGCACCAAAGAGTTTATTAAAAAAACTAACCCTTTCATCCCTATCAAGGAATCCTTCTCTATTGATTTTATCATCTATTAAAATCTGCCGATTTTTGTAATTTGTTTTGTTTAGCTATAGCTATCCCTTTAATACAACTACACATACACATTGAAAATTTATAGGCACAAGAGGGATAAGTGGATTGTGTTATCATCTTAGGAGTATATACATTGCATTTTTATTTCACATGCTTTTGTTTATACCTCCTCTTTTTTTAGGTTGTTGAGGACTGAACGATACCAATTTTTTGGGAAACCCCCTCCTAAATGCTTCAACTAGGGTATGGAGATAAACAACAACGTATGTGCAACATTGTGTTGCAACCTCAGTTGACTGTTCCATAGTGGAATCTGGAATAGCCTCCCTATTCTCCTGATTTTATTCAGTGTGACTTTTCTTTTTCCCCAAGCTCAAGAGCATCACCAAGTGGATCCATTAAGAGAAGCATGGGAAGGGGCTCAAGGGGAATTACTTTGAAGGGGAAACCATGTAGGTTATTATTTGGAATTGGAACACCAGCCCCTTACTTTTCAAACATTTGAATTAAGCCATTGCTAGTTTGTTAACAATTTATATCTTTGTTGCCCATTTAGTAGTGAGTGTTTTTTTTTTTTTTAATTTTCTTTTTTAAGTTCTGACTTAGAGAAAACTCAAGTAACTTTCTTTTTTTTTTTTAATATATCCACCCATATCTTCATATTATGCCTTTAGGGGATTAATTGAAATAAAATAGAAAAATAATTTATACTTAATTTTCTCAGGTCAGTAAGGAAGGAAGATAACATAGAAACATAATTAAAATTTTAGAAATATGTAAATAAAATTCTTAAATAAACCTACCAGTCTGGCGATCTTTTTCCACACAGTAGCACTGGTCATAGAATTCTGTGAAAACAGTGGCCAATTCGTAGATAAAATCGCAAAGGGAATGCAAGAGCAAATCATCGAGAATTTTCTCAATCACATCTGGGAAACGCATAATACATTTGGCCAGCTTCCATTCTTTTTCATGATCAAGGACAATTTTAGTATTATGGGCTGCGGCTTTCAGCTTCTCTTCAGATACATTTGCAAGACGAGCAATCGACCTGGCCAAAGAGACAAAAACAGGTTACATTAGAAAAAGAATGTAAATAACGTTAAGATAAATAAATAAGAATTTAATTTTTCTTTTCTTTCTTAACTCCATGCAGAAGTATTTTTTAAATAACCAGAATTTTGATTTCATGCTAACAACAAATGGGTGGTATTCAACCAAGAGCATTTGTTTTTTTTCTCCCTTAAATGCAAAGTTTATATACTGGTCCAGGTTAAAAGTGTGGTGAGGGTGACCTGAAGCCAAACTTTTTTTTTAGACCTTATCTTCCGAGCCAAGTATTATTGCAGAACGAGAATGATTTTGGTAAACAGACCCATTCACCAAAACTTATCTCATTCTCCAATCATACCTGCATCGTAAAAATAAGGGTCTAAAAAAGTTTGGCTTCCCCATACCACACTTTTATTCTGGACAAAGTACATCTTTTCAACTGTAAAATAATGTCTTGACTATTCTTAATGCAAATAATTTAGTTATATGGCATCTAGTATTCCTATCTAATATGAAGAATTTTTAAACAAATCTATTTTTTTTTTACAATAAAATGTAATTCAAGACTTACCTGATTCTGGTGTAAGCATAAAGAAGATAAGCAGCTGTGTTACCACGGTCATCTAACATCTAAAAAAGAAAAATATATATATATATAATTTTAATTATCAATATTGATGATAGAGATTGTTTTATTTATGAGTAAAGAGGGCTCAGTATCATTGAAACAGACAGTTTCTTGCCTGTGCAATTTTCAAACCAAGTGGCTAAATTGTCTGTTTCTTGGATATCTGGGCTGAATATTGCAAATTTATCAAATTTCACAAAGAATCCTTTTATGATCTCAAAATAGCCTTATGTTAGAAAATTATTAGACTAGGTTTGAAAATAGCATAGGTGAGAAATTGTCAGTTGCCATAACTTGTGTATGTATATATATATATATATATATATACACACACACACACACAAGAAGTATTTATTTTCTCAGGTGAAGCAGTCATTATTATTCATTTGGAACTCATTTCTTTCACTTTTAATTTTCAGATCATTCATTCTTCAGCTGTTAAATAATTGAATGGATTGAAAATAAAATTCCAGCAAGATTTGCAACTTGTTTCAGCATTTGATGACTGACTATTCATTGATATCATAACAACATTAATCACTGGGGTAAGTGATCTCATGTACATGGGAAAATGGTTGGAAAAATGCAACTACTTGAGCCAGAAGACTAAGTGAGAATAATTAGTCGACTTGAATTCCCAATTTGTCTATATTCATCAGATAAATTGATCTCTCTGTTCCAATAATATAAACAAAATAATAAATGGGGGAGATTTTTTTAAAGGCTTATAATTGTTGTATTTTCATTGGGCCATCATTTATAATGACTTCGACCAGCATTTGATTTTATAGGCATCAGGCATATATGGCAGATGCAACTGTCATTTTAAATGGGCTGGTTCAATCTGGATTTTCTATAGCTTTCTTGTGAATCACCATATAGAGATAGTGGCTTGCAAAAGACAGGTTCAATCCTGACAATGGCCAATAATAACATAGAATACTTAAAACTTGTACCCAGTCATGGTTAACAGAATGAGAACAATCTACCCTAATGGATTAAATAAAGGGTTTGGTTCAAAGTTCCGTGAAGGCTCCCGAGTTTTACAAGAAACACCTGAAGAAGGCCAGAGTGCACATTGACCGAAATGTTGTGTATATAACACTAAAGATGAAGACAACAGTCTATCCAAGTAAAACTAACAAAATGCTGCTGGAGAAGTAAGAACAAACTCATAAGTGACATTCTTCTGGGGACACTTACACATGGACACACCAGAGTAAGCTGACCAGCATAAACTTACATAAATCAGTACTGTATGGATACTGGATGTCGTGAAGAGGACTTGCTAGGAGTAATGACTGATAGGGACTGGTGGTGATGGAAATCTGTGCTGTCAACATATGATGACGATTTCATGAACTAATTTTTATTTTCCTGAGCTAATGTTAATGGATTACTTTCTATTTTTTATGAGACCCTCTTGCAGCTGAATGGCTTTCTCATAATCTGCTTAGCAGAGAGCATTAAAAGGAGAGTTTGATTGAAGCTTCCTAATATTATCATCGTTGTAATCAAACCAGTCATCATGTTTCTTGACAAAGCCCAACAGATCAGCTTCAACTTAATAAACTTGGGATTCAAAATTTCCCCATATACCATGAAAGTTAACATTGTTGTTCCTTATGTCAACTAAAGCTGTTCAAAGCCTACAGCTTTGTCAGTTTGGACACATTAAGACACTTGGGAACCTTCACCTGATTTACCCGGATCTTTCTTCAAATCCTCAACTCAAATTACACAAAATAATCTCACATTCAGCATGATGAAAAATACAAACATTACAGGCATCTCCAATATCTCTCTTCCAGGAAATAAAAATCTATTAGGTGTCCATGTTTTAATCTGAGAAGAAATCCACATAACTTTGTTTCCCTTTTTGGTAGAAGAAAGTATTACTGATTGCAAGATCAAATGTGAACATAGTTCAAGTATGCATTTACCCAATCCCTCCGCACATGCAGGGTGTGACACAAGGTCAATTTATTTTGGAGTGGAGTTAAACAAGTTTGAATTCAGAGTTTTCCTTCTTCTAGACCAGTTGCCATACCAAGGTTAATTATGGTATAAACACTTTCTAGAGTTCAAGTAAGTATAATTGATTGTGGTTTCTCTTGCCCCAACAGAGATGCCTTCTGGGTATCATTTTGCTTCTCTGCTCTTAAACTCTCCAAGGATTATCAGTTTCTCTTCTTTTGGGACTGATCTTATAGCATCCCAAAGAGCAGCATCAAATAACATGATGTTGTTCTTTACTGGCCATCGAGTTGGAGCATACATACACAGAGAGAAGCAGAAGCGATAGATAATGATCTCCAGCATATCTATAAAAAAAACTGCTGATGATATTTAAAGGAGATGATCCTCCTCAATGGGATGTAAACACATTATATATAACAAGTCTCACTTGCAGACAGACAAACTGATCCTCACTGTGTGCCCCATTATCCCAGAGACTCGGAGGGCATCCCATCATGGTGTAATGGTTAGCAAGCTAGTCTCACAGATTCATTACTACAACCTTGTGTCACATTCTAACCATAATGAAAATACCCACTCCACAGACTTGGATGTATTGAGGTAGTATAAAGTATTTTCATGGTTTCCAGAATTTTCTTCTTTTACTTCTTAGAAGTTAGTTGAAATTTTCAATTTTTAATGAAAAAGTCTTTTAACAAAAAGATACAATGGCTGTGTTCTGGAAGTAGCATCAAGCACTTTAGTTCAAATAGTGCCCTAAACATGGTGGCTGCTCGGGGGCACCTATGAAATCAAGCCTTCATACCATTTCACAAAAATTATTTGAATTACTCATTTTGCTCGTCCCCTTAGAAATCTTTCATAAAGGAAATGCATCAATGTGCATCATCTTCATCAGAAATTGTATAATAAACAGATTAGTCCACATTAAAAGTGTGGTAAGGATAACCAGAAGCCAATTACTTTTTAAACCTTATTTTTTCAATGCAGGTATCATTGGACAACAAGAAAAGTTCTGGTAAATGCTCTAAAGCCTGGCTCGTTAACTACCATTTGTGAAACATGCCTCTTGCTGAAACACTTAACCTTTGAGACAATATCAAAAAATTAGTTTTAAGTTAATTCTAATACTGGCACAAATTCAGAGAGAAACACAAAAAATATTCTAAATAGGAAAATAAATTATCAAGAAACAAAATAAATAAATAAAAATTCCTAGAAAAAAAATCTAATTAAAATTCTAATACTAAAAAATGTAAAATCTTTGTCAAATTCATTGAAAAAGAAAGAAAGAAAAGCCTAAACTGAAAATAAAAGAAATTAAAATTCAATTTTGCAATGATTAAACATTAAAGAATAAATTTTCAAAATGGAAAACTGGAAAAATTGAATCCATATGAAAAAAATGAGCCTAAATGGAAAAAGCGGAAAACATTTAATTCAATTTTTTCACAAGAAAATTTTGATAATTTTAACATTTAGGATAGATCAATAAGTTTATAGACTGACATCTAACTGAATGAAATAAGATATTTCTGGTGGAATGATTTTAGAAGTTTTACTTAATCTATTTATCTTCAATTTTCAGCCAACTGAAAGTCAAGATGAAAGTCAAGAATGGTCTGAAATTAATGTATTTCCAGCAGAATTTTATTCCAACCAACCCCTCTGCATGAGCGGGATGTGACACATGGTTAATTTTTTAAGTGCATTTTAACAAGTTTGAATTCAGAGTTTTCCTTCTCCTAGACTGGTTGCCATATCAAGGTTAAAGAGCCCAGTCTGTTATAAAGAAAACAAGACTCTCATATATATATATATATATGAGGAAGAATGAATAAAGAAAAGAAAGTACAGAATGGATAATAAAAGATAAATTTAATCAATATCACTTACACGTGTTTCGGTCAGTTTATCTATGTGTACATGATTCAAAACTGACCGAAACACATGTGTAAGTGATATTGATTAAATTTATCTTTTATTATCCATTCTGTACTTTTTCTTTATTCATTCTTCCTCATATCGTCGGATTCAATTCCATTTCCATATATATATATATATATATATCCATCCGTAGATGGGTTACCAGCTAAGTTGGTATTAGGATGATTCTAAGTTGGAGTTAGCAGTCTGAAACTCAGATACCTGTGGGTGGAAATAGATCTATAACTGCAAAATTACCGATGTTTAAGCCTTTTTCTTTACCATATATATATATATATATAAAATCAAGTCACAATTTATTTTTATTTGCTCTAAAACCAAAAGAAAAAACTTAACCCCAAATCTTTATTTGATGTGAAGACTTCTCAGCTTTAGGTTTAATTAAAACTGAGATTTTGGTATTACATGAAGGTCAAATACTGATAAATAGACAATTGTATCAACCATCAATTATATTCATCAAAGGACAAGTTGACTTGAATTCAGCATCTGGTGATTATGATTCTACTGATTGACAAGCAAAGATGTAAAATCTATTCATCATTATCATCAATATGATCATCACTACCCCCCAACAATATTCAACAGATGTGCATGTTGTTATTTGCTTAGCATATACAGCAATGATTTTTAGAACCCAAGTTTCTGGAAAGGGGAAAAATCATAAATCTATGGTAATCATTTGAAGCTCTTCAAATACAACACTCTCTCTCAATTTAGTACAACCTGTTTTGTTTATACAAAGACATTTGGAAGATATTTAAAATAGGAGGAAAGAAAGAAAAACAAATCTTATCAGAGAAACAAAATATAAGATGGATAAAAATGTGTTTATTATTCATAAGATTGTTTGACAATATTAAAATGGTTGCTGTGACACTGTTCCAGCTATTTAGTTATTAACATTACAAGAAACAATAATATACACACACACATGTGTAAGATACTCCAAATGACTGGTAAGTAAGGGATGATTCTATTTGGGATCATCAAAATCTCACTGTAGAACATAAGTATACTCTTGTAGGTGCAAACCTATATTCCTACAAGGATTTTTATAAATCTCTAAGAGAGCTCAATGTATGATAATCAATAAATCAATTATATACAGAGCAATATTTAACTTTTAATATTTAACTTTGAGATGGTTTGCTAAGTTTTTCTTTCTTTGAAATGTGTGTATATATATATATATATATATATATATACATACATACACACATATATATATAGGGCTGGTTTAGCTCAGTTGTAGAGCCTCCACTTATGAACCACAATACCGGACCAGATACCATTCAGCTTGGATCTGTGCAATAGTGCTCCACCACAAAAGCAATCTCCTAGTGCTAGTGGAAAGGGGATAGACTCTCTCACTGTCTGGCTGATACCAACAATACGCCACTCCACCTACTTTATGATAGATATATATATATATATATATATATATATATATATATATCTTCTAATAAGATTTACTAATCAGAGTAGGGACACTTGTGGGTATAAAGATTGTGTAGCACCAGCTCTCTTGATTCGAGAAAACCTTGTGCATAAAAATCAGATATTAGAATCCAAGCTGTCAGTTTGAGGTCCAAAACCAACCAGCGGGCCAATATCTGAACCATGACAACACACCAGTTGATATTTATTACACTTAGCGGAGTCAAGCACAAAATTAAAGGGAGAAGATTCATTGTGAAAATTAACAATCAGAACGTATCTATCAATTCAATATTTCACTAGACAAAAACAAAACTACTCTTGTATGTGCACCAAAGAATAAAATGTATCTATACAGAATGTACATGGGTCAGAGAGTCACATTTACCAAAACTTTTCTCATTCCCTAATGATACACATCAAAAAATAAAATCTAAAAAAGTTTGGCTTCAGGTTACCCTTACTGCGCTTTTTTTAAAACTTTTCATCTATTGCTTTTTCTCGTCTTTGATTGTACTTTGTATGCTACAAGGACAATATCCTGGGGGGAGACAATGCTATTTCCTACTATTAAACTTTTGCTTCCCCTGAAGTTGTGAGTTCAATCACTTTGTTAGGCACTCTACAAACTGGACAGAAGAGTAGTTTAGTACTATAAAGAATATCATGAGTTCAAATCCACAGATAAATAAAACGTAAAGAATGGGGACAACAATAACAGCCCCAATCTTATTCTTTGAGGGCAATTGGTGACAATGAACATTTAAAGTCAAGAGAGTATATCAGCCAAAAGATGGAGATACCAATGTAAGAAAAACAAATTATTGATTGTTAATCCTAAATATATGATGAAAAAATAGGGAATTATCAAAAAAGAAAAGATAATTATATTTGGTAAACTTACCGATCAAAAGAGAAGATGTAGTCATGGCAACGGTTTTTGGACAGATCTGCATATTTGATACAACCGTAAGCCACAGCCTTCATAGCCTGGTCCATTTCTTCAGCAGTAAGGACCTGAGAGAGAGAGAGATAAAGAAACATTTAAATAAGGTCAGTAACATGGTTCAAGTCCTACTTTAACCAAACAGAAAAACTTGCTGCTTCTAAGGTACAGATTTGTAAAAGGAAGAAAAAAAAAAAACAGAAAAGGCAACAAAAAAAAAAAAACAACAGACTTTTATGACACAGTATGGATGTAGGGGTTATTTTCGTATTTGATTCGGGAGTTGTCTGCCCGTTTAATATCGCTGGTTCCTGCTAGGGGCCACGTGTATTTAAGAGGCTGTTTTGAATGTCTCTTCCTCTTTGCCTCTTTCCTCACTACGAGACCACATGGGTTAGACAATTGTCATTCCCTTATCGTTGGGGTTTCGGCCCTCAACTTCAGCTACTGCTCACTGTAAGTGATTTATACAGCATGGACTATTCTTAGTCTCATGTCTGTACCTTTATATTATGTGTACTTTTATATTATCTTGTCAGTGACTTTTATGTATATGTTTATGTACACTATTCTATCTTCCATTGTTTATGTATCTTGTTTATTCATGTGCTGTATCATATAAAATGTTTTGTCCCTCAACCTGTGTCGGAGTTTGTTTGCGTCTCAACGAGTTATGACTTTGTCATAACCTTTGAATCTTACATGGATATTTACTAACTTAGTTTAGTATGGCACAAGGCCAACTAATAGGAAGTGTGTGCCAATTTATCTAAGTGGGGAGAACCTACTTAGCTACCTTGAAAATCAACATTCAACCCCCCCTTCATTACATTTTGAAGACTGATCTCTGACACAGGCAGTAAAATATAAAACTACCTCTGACACAAGTCCTTCTTGAATTAGATAAATTTTAAAAGCCAATAAACCCTCAACTTAATATATTTGGTCACTTAAGGATAAAAATAAGGATTCCTCACAGTAAAGATTACTGATAAACATGGTCTGCAAGAGTGGAGTTTGTATTTATATATGAAAGCTATCTTGTGTATCACCCCTATATTTATTTAAGAAAACCCATGCCCCGAATCTATTATAATATTTACATATCATATTAATGCAACCAAGCCATGTTTTCTTGATAGAAACAAAATATCACAGCAAATTTATCAAAAAAAAAAAAAATTATTAGATAAATTTTAGTAGCTACTAAACCTTGGATTTTGGTATCTAAGGACAATTATAATGATTTCTCTAAGAGAGAACAATCTTGAGAAAATTAACTCTATTTTTTAAACCTAATATTTACAATAAAAAATTATATATATATATATATATATATATATATATATATATATATATATAGAGAGAGAGATAGAGATAGAGACTTTAAAAAATCAAGTATTCACATTCTTATAACAGTTACTAGAAGTTTCATGTTGTGAAAATGGCCACAATCATCAGACAGAAGAATCTTGTCTGATGATTGTGGCATTTTTTACCACATGAAATTTCTAGTAACAGCAATAAGAACAGGAGTAATTATCTGTTTAGCTTTTATTTATACTGCTCTGTTTACAAGCACTTGAGCACTCAAATTGTTATTACCAACCTTGTTTCTTATTAGTGTGTGTATGTGTATGTATATATATATATATATATATATATATGCCAATCCCTCTGTACAAGCAGGATGTGACACAAGATCAATAACTTTAGCAGAGATTAACAGGTTTGAATTCAGCTTTTTACTTCTCCTAGACTGGTTACCTAGCCAAGGTTAAAGAGCCCAATCTGCCTTACTATTTACCCATAGCTGAAGGAAGTCTAGTTGGATTCATACCTTTCCCAAGGGTATTAGCACTATGTGAAATGCAAACAGCCTTGTACAGGATTTGAACTCCAGTCAGCAAGTCCATTTCCTACGACTCGCACCACGTGCCTCTAAAGTGTGTGCATATATATATATATATATATATATATATATATATATATATATATATATATATATATATATATATATATCATAGATAATATGCTACCATAAGCATATGTCTAAAGAAAATATTTACTATTTCCCGATATATCAATCTAGGAGAAAATTTTACCTACATTCTGTTGGCAGCAAAAACCTTTATAATTTAATCACAAATATTGCCGTAATGAATTTAACGAGCATTCATTTATATTAATCAAATTACTCAGATATTTTGGAATCCTTATAGGGGAGAGAGAGCTAAAGTTGTTCTGTGAATTTGAACAGCAAAAACTGAATGTAGTAATTATTTTATTAGAAACATTTCAGAAGCCATTAAACTGTCAATATGTATATTTTTGACTGTTTAATGTAAGAGAAATAATGTACCTTTTAGGAAACTGTTATATAGATGCTCAATAGAACTACTTTGAAGGAGACAACAGAAACTAAGTGTGAAGTAGTAGTTTTCCTGGTCAAATTACTTATGTTCTAGGTAGCATCTCATATGTTTGGGTGGTATCCATATGAAATAAATTAGCACCACAACTTGTTTGGGCCAAACAAATGTGATCAAATATGTTAGCAGGAAAGTGGTCAGATATGTTAGCCAAAAGGGGAGGGCATCATTACACTCTCAGTCTCCATAATTGTTTTTTCCCCCCAGTAATACAATAAAGGCTGAACATCAGGCAGTCCTTTGGCTACAGGGGTTACAAAAGGAGTGTTTACTCCTAATCTGCCCGGGGGGGGGGGCCCACTCCTATTTTGGATTACAGTCAAGTCATGCTAAAAAGTTAAGCAGCAATGAGCCTGTTCAATATCTAATTCAGTGATCACTTAAGTAAGCAATCTGTTTATTAAGATAACTTGATTTGGCATTAAATGACCTGAAAAGGGTTGATGTGCCATAAAACAAACGAACCAACCACCTATATTGGTTGGTCATTTATCCTCTCCTAGATTGGTTGCCAATCAAAAAAAATCAGATTGCTATAAATGAATTCAGGTCTTTGTCATAGAGAATATAATGTAAATAACTAAGGGAATTGTGATGTTGGTGGTGATGTACTTTTGTTTAGAGATAGACACATAATCTCCATTATGATAAGATTTTCAAATAACTAGTATCAGCAACTTTATTCTTATTTAATGAAAATATAAAACCATAATTTCTGATATCTGCAGCAGCCACAGAGAATAAAAGGATGTTTTCAAATTCTTATGAGACATTAAAGAACATTGTTAGAAAGTTATTCTTTCAAGTGTGGCTTTATATATATATATATATATATATATATATATATATATATATATATATATATATATACTTGTATCAAATACTGATTATTGCTAAGACTGTGATGTGGGTAGATTATTTTGTTCTTCTGATCATTAACTGTTAAATCAGATTCAGTCATCAATATTTTGGCTTTGTTTCAGATCAACTTAGATGGTGACCAGTGTCCCTAGAATTTAATGCACATGATTTATTGATATAACAACATCTGTTTCATGTAAATATTTCTGCACAAACACAAGTGTAATCGACAGCAAATAAATACTGAACACAAGTGGCAGATAATCCAGATTTGCCAAGGTACAATTAACATTTTAATGGGGGTTGGATAGCTCAGTTAGTAGAGAATACACCTAGGAATTTGAAGGTTCCAGGTTCGATACAGGGCCCTCGTGAACTCGGCACATGAGTAACACAGCTTGGGTAATCTGAACTGAAAAGCAAGGCATCTGAGAGCTGACGGTAGGTGTGGCACTCCACCTCAGTAAAAGCAATCTTCCCGGTCTAGCACTAACGATAAGAGAATAGACTACCTCGCTGTTTGGCTGATACCGACAATAGACCACTCTGCAAACTTTACTTACAATTAACATCATTCTACAAATTATAAAAACAAGTACCATAATTCAAAGACAATTGTTGGGAAGGGCCGGGTTAGCTCAGTCGGTAGAGCGTTCGGCTAGAAACCACAAGGTTCCTAGTTCGATACCCGCCCTCGCCAACTCAGCGTATGAGTAGCACAGGGATCTGTGCGGTAAAGTAAGGAGCTGATGGTAGGTTTGGCGCTCCACCTCAGACGTTAAAATAATCTCCTTGGTCTAGCGCTATTGAAAAGAGGATAGACTCCCTCGCTGCATGGCTGATACCGACATTAGGCCGCCCCGACAACTTTACTTACTTATTGGTGAGGTTATTCTTGTTTGAATTTTTCCTGTTATTCAATGCCAAAGCCACCCTTGTAGAAGAACAGTAGAGATACTATTTAATGTCATAGCTAGGGGGTGGGTATCATATCCTTTCTCCAGGATATTAGTCTAAAAGTGAACATGATAGTGTGATGGGAGTTCAAACTCACTTATAATGTTGCAGTCCAGCACATTAGCCACAACACCACTGGGAATCCCCCTTTACCAATACAGGTGGATGGTGAGAGAGTCAAGGAAATCTGTACGGTCAGTATGTCTTTAGGGGTGCTGATGATGAACAATTTTTTTAAAAAAGGAGAGAGAAAAAAATGACCAGCTCAGCTCATTATCATAGATTAGTTACAATTTCCTTTCTATAGAAAAGTGAATTTTCTTTTTGAATTGTACACTTGAAGAAAGACTGTAGAATAAACTGGCTGTATGTTGTGGCAATAAGAAAAGCAAGACAAAGACCAAGTTCAATAGTCCAAACAACACTTGGAATGATAATGTATCTTTATACACCTAAAGAAGACTATAGAATAGCTCATCTTGAATGTGGTAAGAACAAAAGCAGCTCAAACAATGAATCATCTGTACATCTAAAGGTGGACAGAGCATAGATTATTTGAAACTCTGATCAACAAAAGGAAGAGATCAACTGTTATAATGAGGACAAGTTTGATTAATTTCTGGAACAATTACTATGTGGCAGTAGACTCTGTGAATTGTCCAGTTTTATTTGCTAAGTGACCTCAATCCCACATTTTAAGAAAGATTAATCGGACATAGGTCTTGGTCAAATCTGTATAAGCCATAGGTTTTGGTTTGGTTTCTGTGTTTAATGGCATATCAACCTTCATGGTTTATATAATGCCAAAGCCCCTCTCGTAGAAGAATAGTAGTGGTACTATTTGACTTATAGCTGGGGAGAGGTGAAGGGGTTCGTAGTATTCCCAAGTGTTGCATACCTCTTTCCTTACTTACTTCTATTCTTCTTCTGGCGTCTTTGATATCTTAAGTTCTTCTAGCGTCTCTTCTAACATCTCTTCTAGCGTCTGGACTTTGTCTTGGTGGTCGGTCGCACTTAACTCATTTCTTCTTCTAGATGAGTCTTGTTACCAAGACATTCACCAACCACAAAACCGTGTTATTTTCGTGAGCTTTTATTTACTTAACTAAACATTTCATGTAACTAAACATAGCACGCGTATGCAGGTGAGTTCCAGTTAAGGCAGTACATCTTCTCTGCCTGACGTCCAAACTGAAACTGAAGACCCAACCAGGTCCCACATGACTTCACGTATTTTGCGGGCTTTCTGTAATATTCCATGGAAAGTACCGCCCGTGATATGAAAAGGGGCATCCCTTTAGAAATACAGGGGATTGACAATAATCTTATGCAACCGCATAGATTATGTAACACAAATTTATAAGGCCTGCAAGTGAATGTCATAGTGCAACTGGAGTTCAATCTCACTTACTATGCTGTTGCAATCCAGCATGCTAGCTACTATGCCATGGGGATAAACCCCCACAAGTTTTGGTCAAAAACGTATAATCCACAAATCAGCTCCATAAAAGAAAAACAAATATCAGCATACACATGTATTGCCATTTTTATTTACTATTTATGGGGTTGGTGATAGGTGATAGGTGATGGAATGTGTGACATTTTGCGATATGGACAGTGGTTGAAGATTTAGACGCTTAGACCATCATGGAGGCACATGGTGTAATGGTTAGAGTAGTGGGAAATGGACTCGTCAACCCAAGTTCAAATCCTGGACGAGGCTGTTTGTATTTCACATAGCACTAATACCCTTGGGAAAGATATGCATCCATGTACTCTCCCTCCAACTATGGGTAAATAGTAGGGCAGACTGGGCTCTTTAACCTTGATTAGGTAACCAGTCTAGGAGAAGGAAAACTCTGAATTCAAACCTGTTAGACTCCGTTTAAGAAGCTGATCTTATGTCCCATCCTGCTCGCGTGGAGGGGTTGGTAAATATGTAGACTTCTTTTAATTCTGCTGTCTACGAAACTGCTACTATTACTGGTGACCCACTATTATTTACTACTCTGGTCATTCTCCTTGAACTGCTACTGGACCATAACTCTTTCTGTGACCAATTATAGTGGATAGTGGGCAGTTTAACATCATACCCAAGACACCAAGTTTGGTTTGACTGATTTTAATGCCAACCTGTCTAGGGTTATTTTATACACAGAGTTTATGAATTGCATTCATTGTACGTTCAGATTTACATTTTTTCTGTAATTGTTTCTTGGGACAAGAAAGGGTCCATCACTATTGATTTCTTTGAAGAAGCTACAACTATAAACAGTGTTTTCTATTGTCAACTCTTTAAGCAAAATCCAGCTTAACTATTGAATGACTTGAGTATTTGAATGAATAGTTGAATAATTCTGGGAAATTCTTCATCAAAAAAATTAAATTCCAATCGTTGATCGAAAAGAAACTAAATATAAAATATTAAAATTTGCTTTCAACAAACAAGCAAAAACAAAAATGTCAAGAAAATATGCCTCAAATGCAAATTATCAGAGAATAATTAAGAAAAGAAAAAAAGAAAAAGAATAATTAGAAATTAAACATGTATAATGATAGAAATGAAAATTAAACTCAAATGATGAAATTAACAAATAATGAAAGGAAAAAGAAAATGTTCTATATTCAGTAAAATTTTCCAGAGGCTAAAAAAAAAATTTAAAAAATTAAAAAACTAAAAAAAAAAAAAAAAATTTTTTTTTAAAAATCCAGAAAATTCCTCAAATGATTCAAATCTCAAGATTAAAGGAAATTTGGAAATTAAGAAAAAATAAAGTTCAAAAGAAAAATTAAGCCAAAATGTCTCTCCTCTGTTAAGAGAGTGTCAATTGCACAAGTTACATCATGAGAAGAAGGTCCCAGCTGTTAAAAGTTTTTTAGATCGTTATAGAATCCTTATGTCTGCATTGGTTCTTTTAAATTCTCAGGGTGGAATCGGCCAAGTAATTACAATCCTCAGAAAGTCAGCCACAAACATAACGAAATATGCCCTGCCTGATAAATTCATGTTACAGGCAAAGGAAAAGGTGGCAGACCTTTTTCTCAGTAATAAATTGGGTGATAGATTCTGAGATTCAGAAATACTGTTGGAATGGTGAACTAGGGTTGGTTTAATTAGTTTTTAAAAAATTCATGTATTTATAGTAATAGTATACCATATAATCCAGGTTAAAAGCACAGAAAAAGTAAGCCAAACCTTTTTAGATTTTATTTTCCTGATGCAAGTATCATTGGGGAAAGAGAAAGGTTTTGATAAATTGATCAGGTTTACTGTACTTTTAACTTGGATATATGGGTCAGAAATGTTGTTAGGTGGCTGTGTGTGTGTGTGCATATATGTGTGTACAGCTGTATATTTAAATTATTGTTTCCTCAAAAGCAAAAATTGGTAGAAAATAGGGTTCTTTACATCTTGGAAGAGTTATTTTTAGGGGTGTTTGAAATATCTAGCAAGACAAAAAGAATTTCTGACTAACTTGATAGATAAAAATATTGGTGAATTTGTTCATTTTGGATAGCGCTTTGTGCATATGTATATATAGACACACATTATTTTGAGGATACTTCACATTTAAGTTTTTTTCTTAATTGCCACAATATTCTGAACAGGAAAAAACTTTATAAAAGAAAAAGAAAAAAAACAAAATGGTCTATTAGTCCCAAATCTTATTCAATTATTTTCTTCAAAGCTAAACCCATGTAATTGGAGAAATTTATTCATAACCCTTTAAGTTGAAGTAGCAATGATCTTTTAGATGAGCCTGCTCACTAATAATCTAAAAATGTAGTACTTAAATTGATATTTAACAAGCTTAGTCCAACACAAGTATAGGGCACCCAGTTAGATTCAAACTCACTACAGTAGTAATATTTTTTTAGGCTAGCTTTCTAATCATCAATAAATTGTCATTGTTATTAACAGCGAAATGAGATCAGTCTACCCTGTGATTCAAATAAAGGGTTAAGTTCAGAATTCCTAAAAGGTTACTGAATACGACAAATAGCACCTGAAGAAGGCCAGTACAGTGGCTGAAACTTTGTGAGTATAGTAACGAAGATGAGTAAAGTAGTCCACAATGTGTACATTTTTATCTAACACCATGATAAAAGACAAGGTCAATTTTTAAGTGAAGTCTAACAGGTTTGAATTCAGAGTTTTCCTTTTCCTAGACCAGTTGCCATAACAAGGTTAAAGAGCCCATTCTGCTCTAAAATGTGTAGATCTCAGAAATATAGATAGAAACATTCTGCTCTATAATTAGAATTCCCAGTTGATTTTTTTAATTTTAGGTTATCGTTATTTAATCACATTAGTTACATAGAGCTGTGTAAATGGAGTTCAGAACTGTTTGAATTATACAAATATCCCCAGTAGTTCAAATGTTATGAGAATTTAAAGCCCCGAAATTGGGGGTACAAAAGTGGACATGATTTTGTTAAAAAAAATATGTCATATCACGGATCAACTCAATCAAGTGTCTTCTAATTAAGTGTAAAATTTCAAGAATATTGATGAAGATTAGCCACTTTGATTTTACAAAAAAATGTAACATAAAATTCAGCCTCGGAAAAAAATTTGTGTAACACATTTTTGGCTGTTCAAAGCAAAATACCACTTTAACTGTAAAAAATAATTAAATGGATAAAAACACTTACAAATTACATATTTAGAAAGATCATTTTATTTTATTTTATTTCCAACCATATAAATATTTTCAAGATTGGACCAGAAATACGCAAGAAATTCCAAGTAGAACTGAACAAGATGCAACTCTGTCAATGTCCACCGATTTCACAAAAATGCTGGTAATGCTACTACAATGTGTTATCTCAGAAATATACATAGAAACAAACAGTATATCAGAATCTATAATTCACTGCTTCAACTTTCACAGGTTTCAGTTATTGAATGGACTCCAGAAGTAATTCATAACTTTGAGTTAATAATGATTCAAAAGAACAAGAATAATGATGCTGGCTATTCAGATTTGCCAAAGAGAAGCCATAAAATCCTTCTTTTAGATGAAGAGGTTATCTAATGCTGAAGTCAATCTTTTTTTTAAGCAATTATATAACCTCAAGTAACTATTTCTATTTAATAATAATCCTTAGTAAACAATTATATGTACTTACCCAAGCCTTTCGTACAACCAGGATGTGAATCAAGGTCAAGTTTTTAAGAAGAGTTTAATGGGTCTAAATTCAGAGTTTTCATTCTTCTAGACTGGTTACCATAGCAAGGTTTAAGAGTCTGCTCTACTATTTATCCATAGCTTGGAGAATAGTTGGATGCATACCATTACCAGGAGTATTAGCACTATTAGAGCTATGTGAAATGCAAACAGCCTTGCCCAGGATTTGAACTCATTACACTTTATTTCCTAATATAATAACCATTACACCATGAGCATCTTTATAGCAGACAATAATAGCTTCTATTCTTGATACAAATAATCTATACACCGTTTCAATTAACTTCCTATCTAATAAAAGTAATTTTCAAACAACTAAATATCTTTAAATGATTGCTAATAATTTGATAATATTGTATTATCACGACCTTAGTTGACAGCCACCAATTAATGTGATATGACCTCTCATCACTTATGGTCAACACATTGTCATCTTCATCCATCAAAAATACCCTTTTCTCCACCCATTTTGTGATTTTGATCTGAAGAAGGGTTTCAGTGCCTGGAATTGAAACATCTCTTGGTATAAAAATGGCCACAATGACTGCTGACACAATACAACATCTAATAGCAGGCTGATGGTCATCGCACAGCTAGGTCACTTCAATCAAATGATTGACCCAGTTGCAACAATAAAAGTTTAATTTCTTCTTTTACAGAATTGTAAGCTTTGGTGCGGAGAACCTTTACATTTAGTTTCTAGTGGCAAATGGTAGATTTCTTTATAATTAAAACTATGGAGCCAGTTAGCTTGGTCGTTAGAGCATTCACCTAGAAATTGGAAAGATCCAGGTTTGCTACTGGTCCTTTGTCAACTCAGCGCATGAGTAGCACTGCTTGGGTAATCTGATTTGTGCGGTAAAGCATCTTGGAGCTGACGATAGATGTGGTGCTCCAACACAGCAAAACAATCTCCCTGGTCTAGCACAAGTGCAAGGGGATAGGCTCCCTCACTGTTCGGCTGATACAAACTATAAGCCACTCCGCAGACTTTACTAGTATATTTCCTATAACTCCAACCTAAAAAAAAATGGGAACCACTCTGACTGACCGATAAATTAATTATTTATTTATTGATCTACTAGGAAAAAAAGAAGACAGGGTTAAGGGTTAGTTTAATCGGAAAATAATGGGTAGATTAATTAACAGATAAAATTCATTCAGAGTGGTTTCCCTTTTTTAGGTTGGAGTTATAGGAAATAACCCTTTACTACTTATCAGATCTGAGAAATTTATTTAAAATTGCAGCAAACATGAGTTGATTTCAGCTACACTGTTTCTTTGCTAGCAATATTCACTCTTCTAGATAAACTTCAGATTGGCATGCCTAAGTTCTTTCAACCAGCAACTCTCTGAAAAAATTGTGGAATATATTTCACTAGTTTCTTATGTTCCTCTTCTTAGCACACCTGAAAAACAGTCTCTTGATAAAAATTTTTATTTTTACACTTTTTACCTCGGTGTATTTACTAAAACTTCTGTCTACTTCTAAAATCTAAAGCACAAATATTGTTATGCAATTTATTAAGTTTAACTCCATCTGACATAAAGCCACAGTAGACAAGCACCCAGTGAGGATGTAGTTTACAACAGCAAATTGGTTTGTATGACAAAGTCTCTAATCTTTGCACTAGTAACCATTTATTTGCATTATTTTTTAAAACTAAAATTATACTGTAAAGATTTTAGTTTATTTTTAAAAAATTTTTTTTATGCTGGTATAAAAATAATTCAGATTCAAAATTATAAGGATTTCCTGGTAAATCTATCTGAACTGATTTGTTTATTTTCATACATTTGAAAAAAAAAACCCTGATTCTCAAGACAGCAATGAGTTTAGATAAGGACTATGTTGTTGGAGGATAAAGTATTGGTTTGGTTTCTTTGTTTAATGGCATATCAACCTTCATGGATTATTTAGTACCAAAAATATCCTTATAGAAGAACAGTAGTGGTACTATTTAACCCATAGCTTGGAGGATAAAAAAGTTCATACTTTTCCCAAAGGTATCAGTCCAAAAGTGAACATGCCCCCCCCCCCCAAGCCATCTTTGTAGAAGAATAGTAAGGGTACTATTTAACCCATAGCTGGTGTTCTGAAGAGGTTCATACATAATCCCAAGGATATTAGTCCAAAGTGAATGCAAATGCATGACTGGAGTTTAAACTCACCTTCTACGGTGTTACAGTCCAGCATGTTAGCTACAATGCCATGGGGACTCCCCCAGAAAAGTATTGATGTTAAAATGCAAAAATATATACTTGTGTTAGAATAAGCCTAATGGAACAAGACATAACACAAAATTAAGAGTTTATTCCTAACTTTGTAGTCTATGACTTTTGCCTTTAGCCAGACTAAGTTTAGTAAATTACATATGCAGACCAGTTTACTACAAGCATCAGCTGAAAAGTTCATAGGCTAACCAAAATACTCTCATGGCTTGTGACCAAATGAGGTTTATTTTTCAACAGTCCTCCTTGCAGTCTACACACTTCTTCCATCAGCTTTTGTAGTACTTGGTCAAAAACGTCATCAACAGCAGATATGACATCAGCCTATGAACTTTTCCCCCCTCATAGTATTGTATTCTATAACTGTTTCCCTTTACTAATTTAACTGTGCAAATAATTCTGTAAATATAAAGTAATTAAATTTTATATTATTATAGCTAGCACTTTAAAATTGTACAAAAAATAATTAGTTTTAAATAAGTGAATAGCATAATAATTACTTCATAGAAATCCGACAAATGATTTGGCAAGATTAGGAACGTGATCTGCTTGAATGTCGTGCACATAAATGTGACAAATAAAATAATCTAAGAAGTAATTAAAAAGGCATATTTGCATAGTAATTACCATGACTAAGAAAAGCAATATAGATGCATACACAAATTTTATATACGTTATCCATCTTTATCTTTGGGGTCGCTTAATTGAGGTGTAATGGTTAGAAAGATAGTTTATCTTTGTTTTTGTATTACAAAGTTTCAGCTGATACATTTTTCAGGCTTCCTTTCTTGCGTTGAACGTGGTAATTTTTTTTCTTCAGTATGGTTCTGTCCTTTTTTTTACCTCTTCAATTAGAAACATTGTTTTTAATTAAGAAATAGAAGCATTAAATATTTGTGGATATATTCAAAAAGAAAAAAAACTTAATCATATGAGGGAGGACTGAAAAGTTCATATGATGACATCATATCTTATGTAGATAACTTCCAAGCTCTGCAACAACAATGAAAGAAGCGCATGGACTGCAAGAGGTCTAAATAACCTAATAGACACTGGACTTAAGAGTAATGGCAATGAAGTGTTATTCCACACTCCCCAAATCTCCAGAATTAGAGTCTCCCAATCAGATGCAGTTTAGGATGCCACTTTTTTTGTGGGGTTTTATCTCTTGCAGGGGATGCAGTCAGTGTAATCTAAGACACAGCTGATAAGGAAAACAAAAAAAAAAAAACAGAATTCTGAAGAAGGCCCAAACTGAAAATATTGTCCTAAAAGCAACAAATATCAGGATACAAGTTTGAATAATTCTTAGAATGATGAAATTGATTCCCATAAAACTGACAAAAAAGACAAACATTTATGTTAACAAATTTTCAAATTCCATAAATATAAATAAAATTAAAATAAAATAAATAAAAATTTGTTTAAAATACACTTGTTCTCAAAATTATTCATTTTTAATAGCAAATATTCAATCAGGCAATAATCACTACAATAAATTTAGATGAAAAAAAAACAAAAACAAACAAAAAAAACAAAAAAAAAAACAACAAAGAGCAATTCAACAAGTTTCTTTCATATTTTCTTTTCCTCTACAGGCAAAAAGTGTGTTGTTTTTTTTTTGTATTTTTTGTTGAATTTCATATAAGTATTGGAAATTATGAGTTGATTTGAACATTGAAGACATTTCTAATGAAGAATTCTAAGAGAAAGAGAGAAATGGTAAAACAACCAGTAAATTGATTGGATGAAGAAATCCTTGCAGATCTCCAAGAACAATGCCTCCAGATGTTCCATGAAAAATCTCATTATAATGAAGTCTTCAGCAGCAGACAGAAAAGAAGGGATAATCTGTTAAAGATTTACAGATAATCCCAACAAGGTGACCTTGAATAACAAAAGAAATAAGACACTCGGGGTGTGTAGCTATAGGCAATGAGGACATAACATTTGCAACAAATAAAAAACAAAAAAAAAAGGTCAGTGGTAACCTTACCCTCAGACTGGTAAAGTAAGCAATGGGAAGTTGGAATAAAGTATGTATTTAAGGAGCCAGGAAGGATGTGATACAAGGTCAATTTGTAAGTGGAGTACAGGTGGTTTGAATTTAGAGTTTTCCTTTTTCTAAACTGGTTTCCTAACAAAGGCTAAAGAACTCAGAGTGCCATACTATTTACTCATAGCTTTTGGGGGGGGGGGGTAGGAGAACAGATGGACTTGTGCTTTTCTCAAGGTCATTAGAGTGAAGTGGAATGCAAATAGCTTCATCCAGGATTTGAGCATGTCACATATTTATATTATGATAACCATTACGCTAAGCACACTCAATTGGAATAAAGTACTTTCTAATGAGATTCGAAACTCAACACTCAATGATAAACCTCTGAAATTAGTAGTCCAATTCACATACCTGGGTAGTAATATCTCATCTGCAGAAAGCAGTGTTAATGTATACATAGGAAAGAAAAGACATGGAGAGCTATAGATAATTGATCAAAGGGAAGACAAAGCAAAAATTCTTCCAAGCTGTAGGTATATCAGTACTACTGTATGGCTGCACCACTTGGATTTTAAGAAAACACTTGGAGGGGGGTACATGGGAACTACACAAGGATGCTGTGTGCCTTAATTTATTTGACTGTAGAAGAAAACAGCTCAATGGGATCCAAATTTATAGATTATCATACTACCTAATAATAATAATCTAAAGTTATTTGATTGGTTGGTCATTTTGTTTAATCAAATCAACCCATGTGGGTCATTTAATACCAATTTTTTTTTTATACATGATTTTTAAATGAACAGTTTGTAGGTAAATATTGGTTTTACAATTTAATTATTTATAAATCTAAATATAAATTTGATTCTTAAATGAAGAATCTATACATGAAGAATCTATACATAAATTTGATTCTTAAATGAACAGTTTGTTGTAAATATTGGTTTTACAAACTAGTAGAAATAATTTTCCACAATTTCATGGGTATTAAGTAATTGGTAGAATTAATAAACTGGTGGTTGATCTTAAGCCACCACCTTCTAGTAGCCACATGATGAAAATAGTGGAGTGTTTGCAATAAGAACAATTTGAATTCAGTTGGGACAATCATATAGATGTTAAAGCTTGATATGACCAATTGATCAGATCGGATCTCTCTGACCGCCTGTCTAACCTAAGTGCAGTCTTGCATGACATGGGGCCACTTAGTACTTGGATTACTTAATCAAAATGATCCCATCCTCAGGCATTACAGGTCACCACTCATGGCCAACAGGTGGCCCCATTAGAAGGGGATCTTACCCCTTTGCAGAGGTGTAGTTGGCATATTCTACAGCCCCAGCTGACAGGGTGGTGAAGTTATTTAAATTGTGTGATCATGTATTTTATTGTTACTTTCTAATTAGTTAACATGTTATGATTCTTTAAATAATATATAAATAATTCAGTGCCAGTCATAGGGGAAGTGAATCTAAGTCTCACAGGAAGAAATTATTTCTTTGTTCTTACTTAATTCTACTTCATGGTTGAAAGGTTGGTTGATTGGATTTTATGGTATGGCAACCATTGGGTCATTTTATGCCAAAGACATTTTTGTTTTATTCATTCTTGTTGTGCATTCAAAATTTTAAAATTTTTTTAACCCCCCCCCCTTTTTTTGACTAGATGGGACATTAACAAGTGCTACCACCCAAGTCAGAATAGACATGGAAAGTAATGGTGATGAAAGGGTACTGCACACTCACCAGAGCTCCAGAATTGGAACCTCACCGCTAGATGCAGTTTAACATCATACCCAAGACCCTAAGACCCTCAGCCAAAGCCTTCTAGCACATATATGATAAAAAGGATGGGAGGGGGTGCCATGAGAGCAATAGGGTCAGGAAAATCATACAGGAGCTAGGTATCATGTAACCAGCCAAATGATTGGAGAAGGCCTCTACAACTGCCCATCTATCCAAAGTAAGGGCCAAAGTGGAGTATTGAATGTCATAGACTGCTCAGCCATGTAGATTCCATCCTTAAGTATCATGAATCGCCACCCATAGCCAACAGGTGGCCCCAATGAGGGAGGGACTCTTACCCCTCAGCAAAGGTGCAGTCGCGTATTCTACAGCCCAACTGACAGGGTGACATGGTTGAAAGGCATTTTAACTTATAAAGTTGTAATAAAAGCAACAATAATATGAAGAAAACCAAAAACTGATAATGAAAACACCCACATACAAAATTCAAATAACTTAAAACTAATGCTACTACTAGTACTAAGTGATGACAACAATATGTATTTACCAACCCCTCCACACGAGAAGGATGTGACACATGGTTAATTTCTTGAGTGGATTTTAACAGGTTTGAATTCAGAGTCTTCCTCCTTCTAGACTGGTTGCCTAACCAAGGTTAAAGAACCCAGCCTGCCCTACTATTTATCCATGGCTGGAAAAAGAATGATCGGATGTATAAATTTCCCAAGGGTATTAGCGCTATATGAAATGCAAACAGCCTCATCCAGGATTTGAAACTCATGTTGCTGAGTCCATGATAACCATTAAACCCCATTCCTCCACGCATGATGAAAACAATAAGGTGTGATACTTTAGAGTGGAAAGGTAACAGGATTTGTGCTTTCTCTAATTATAGGCTTCTGTGAAAGAATTAAGTTGTTGTCCACAAAAGACAAGCTCCTGGATTATATCAGATGTAATTTCATGTATTTGTCAGAATTTCTTTCTTTATTCCAGCTGCAAGCTATTTCTGATCAAAGGATATTCAACTTGAAAAAGAATTATGATAAAAAAAAATAAAAACTGAAAATAAAAACAAAGAGATTACAATAATACCAGCCACCATTAACCTCCCAGCACATTAATGTGAAGTTCGAAACAAACAGACATACTTTTCCTATTAATATTAAATCTGATTTCTCTAATAAGACAAAGTGATAGTTCTTCCTAACTGTATCAGTGCTACTGTATGGCTGTGCCACTTTAACAAGACACTTGGAGAATATGCTATATGGGAACTACACAACTGTGTGCTGTTTTGAACAAATCCTGGAAGCATCAACCAACATGAAAGCAGCTCTATGGTCACTTTCCTCTTATCCCACAAACCATCCAAGAAAAAGAAAAAGATGTCTTTACTTCTCCAGTAAGTGGAGAAGCAAGGACATTCTCTGGTGGACACTATTGAAGTCAGTTAGCCTACTGTTGGTTTGAATAACATCAGCTAATTACAACTCAAGCAGTGTCCAAGACAGTTGATATAAATAGAACTCAAGAATGATCCATCCATGAATCTGAGTGATTTGGGTGATTCCATTCCTTGAGTTCTGTTGGCTTGTTTGACGTGAATTGTCACTTTAGATTATTCTTCAGACACCTACACATGGACACACCAGAGAGGGTCAAACCAGCAAAAACTGAAATTGATTATCTCTGTGCAGACACTGGATGCTGTACAGGAGCAATAACCAATACAGATAAGTAGCAAGAGAGAGGCATGGGAATCCATGCTGTCAGCATGACATGATGATGATGATGCTCATCTTTATACCTATTAGTGAACTCCATCTTTAATCAGTGCTGATATTGGGCAACCTAACTAGAGGTTAGGGAATGGTGTTCAGATTTACTTTTTGCGTGTAGTTGTTTCTTAAGAGTTTTTCTTGTCCATGGTCCTATGAAATAGAAATAATTTTTAAACAGATCTATTTGATTCATGGTAGACCTGGGAGTAATGGCAATGAAGGAGTACTCCATACTCTTCAGAGCTCCAGACCTAGAGCCTCGCCATTAGGTACAGTTTAGTGTCATACCCAATACTCTTTTTTTGCATATTAAAATATAGGCAAACCCCAATTTACATGGATAATATTTTCCCTATTTTTTCCTTATGTAAAATAAATTAAAAAAACAAAACAATTATTTACCCAACCCACTGACCATGGGTAGGATTTGTCACAAGTATGGAGCATCCAGTGAGGATCAAACTCGCTTTTCAATAGTAATGAATCTGTGAGACTAGCTTGTTAACCATTACACCACAACAGGATACCCTAGGATGAATAGAACTAATGTGAATAATTATAATAAAATTCCTGTCTTTTCAGATTGTCAAGACTTAAAAAAAAAATCTATTCTAGTTGGTAGGTTAGTTATTTTATTTAATGTCATATCAACCCTTGTGGGTCACCTAGTATGTAGTCTTTTTGTAAATATGATTTGTAAGCAAATAGTTTGTCAGTAAATATTTTTATCATTTCATAAAATGGTAGAAATAATTTTCATTAACTTTATATATATTAATAAACTGTTAGAAATAATTCTTATGTTAGGCTTTTCATTAACTTCATGTGTATCAATAAACTAGAAGAAATAATTTTCATTAACTTGCAAACAGATCAAATTGACCCATAGTCAAGACCCCAACAGGTACTACCACTCTGGGAGCAATGGCAATGAAGGGGCACTCCACACTCCCCCAGAGCTCTAGAATTGGAACCTCAAACTAGATGTTTTAGTGTCATACCCTGGAAATTTGGTAGTGCTAGCTATGATAGCAATTTGAAGAATACAGTTGGAACAATCATATAGGTGTTAGGGCTTGACCAGCTGATTGATCAGATTGGTCCTCTTTGACTGCCTGTCTAGACCAAGTAAGGGCCAAAGTGGAGTGTTGTATATGACAGGACAACTATAGTATCTGGCTCACAGACCGCATAGCCACCACAATCCTGTTTTCAGGCATTATGGGTTGCCACCTATGGCCAGCAGGTGGCTGTACTGGGAGGAGAGGGTGTTAACCCTCAGCAGAAATGCAGTCTACAGGCCCAACTGACAGCAAAAAATCTATTTCACAAAAAAAATTTTATCAGTAAAAAAAAAAAAAGTTAATGGCTGGATTCCAGGATATCTACCCACCCAGTCAGTACACCTGCATTAAAAAGGTGAGAGCAGGGTTTATTGAGTGGTGCTTGGAGTACCCCCTAAGGAAAATGCAGACGGAATCCTAGCATTTTTTAAACCCACTGCTATGAGAGGCTTGCTTTCCATGTACCACTCCATACTGAAATGACCTTGAGTCTATATCAGCTTAGTGGGAAGTCGATAAAAGATCACATATATATATATATATATACACACACCAATCTCTCCACCATGAGCAGGATGTGACACAAGTCCAATTTCTAAATCAGAGGTTCCCTTCTCCCAGACTAGTTGCCTAAGCAAGTTTATAGAGCACAGTCTTCCCTACTATTTACTCATAGCTGGAGAAAGAATAGTTGGATGCATACCTTTCCCAAGATTATTAGCACTATGTGAAATGCAAAATAAAACATGTCTATGATCTGAACTCAGGTCATAGAGTCCATTTTCTAATCTTATCTGCATATGATGCCAAATAGTTTCCATTCATTTCATAAACTAAACCAGTTTGAAGAAAAATACTTGTCCAGAATTTACTGCTCAGGTTTTAATTTTCTGGTTACGTTATGCAATTTTCTATAGCTAACAATGGCTTCTTTTTTTTTTTCTTTCTTTTTTTCCAACTTTCTGTGGACTTTGATGCTTCTTTTCATGTTAGGATCAATGTTTAGATAAATTCCTTGGTGGCTTCAATGAGTTGAAATTTTGCTTCAATTTCTTTTATAATGATTTCTTTTCAGCTTTGTCCCTCTTTGTCTTCAGCTTCTTCAAATGCACGTGCCTCATCGAGTTGAAAATCATTTTTGTTTAATTCTTTTACATTTGAATCAAGAAGATGAAGAAAGAAAAAAAAAAAAGGGAATTTTAAAGAATTATAAAGATGGTTCTATGGCCTTGCATTCTCTAAAACCTAATCCAAACATTGCTTGTAAGTCCAGGTCATGTTAGCTTAAGTAATATGTATTGAATTTTGCTTATATATATATATATATATATATATACATATATATATATATACACACACACACACACACACACACACACACACACACACACATATATATACACACACTAGCATGGTACCAATAAAAAAAGATGGGATTATAAAGAGCAGAACTATAAAACCTGAAGTTATTTTGCTTTACTATAAACTATATATTGTTTTATGATATCGATATGATATTTTTGTTAATAAATATTTTTATTTTTTATATTGATATATCTTTATGATATTGACACTTTATTGATATGCATAAACTGTATATTGTTTTACTGTAAACTATATATTGAATTTTGCTTATATATATATATATATATATATATATATATATGTATATACACACATCACAGACACACATATATATATATATACACACACACTAGCATGGTACCAATAAAAAAAAAAAAAGATAGGATTATAAAGAGCAGAACTATAAAACCTGAAGTTATTTTGCTTTACTATAAACTATATATTGTTTTATGATATCAATATGATATTTTTGTTAATAAACATACTTTTATACTTTATATTGATATATCTTTATGATATTGACACTTTATTGATATGTATAAACTGTATATTGTTTTACTATAAACTATATATTGAATTTTGCTTATATATATACTAAATAGGGGCCAGTTTAGCTCAGTCGGTAGAGTGTTCGGCTAGGAATCACAAGGTTCTTGGTTCGATACCAGCCCCCGCTAACTCAGCATATGAGTAGCACAGAGATCTGTGTGGTAAAGTGAGGAGCTGATGGTAGGTGTGGCGCTCCACCTCATATGCTAAAATAATCTCCTTGGTCTAGCGCTAGTGAAAAGGGAATAGACTCCCTCGCTGTATGGCTGATATCGACATTAGGCTGCTCCGACGACTTTATATATACTAGCACGGTACCAATAAAAAAAAAGAAGGATTATATATAGCTGAACTATAAAACCTGAAGTTATCTTGTTTTACTCATCAAAATCATGAAGATATGCTGGTGGTAGTTCTGGTTAGATGTATATCTTATTTTGGTGACAGCAATTATTGAATTTACCATTTAATCGATTTTCTGATGAAAAATAACAGACATTCCAAAAATGGTAAACAATCATCAGATCATGCTGATACCAAAGATTCCCTTGAATCTCTATTGGTCATTGCTGCTAGTATTAAAACAATCTGAATATTTTTAAGCATTATTTTGAACTACTCTATTTCTTCTATTTTGAATAACAGCTGTTTTTCTTTATATTCTTTTAATACAATTCTCTCCACTTTCGACATCTATAAGATCCCAAGATCAATTCTTTGCAACTAACCTCTTTTGGTTGGCTTCTTTTACACACTAATTTTGCATTCTACTTTTGAAGTTTCTTCTTATAATTCAATGTCTTTGAGAAAATCCTGATCTATTTCAAGCCTTGCTGGAGTTTCTTTTTGTGATTCTTGTCATCTTGAATCAGTTCTTCAGTTCAAATCATGTCTGTCATTGGCTGGATCTTGTGGCAACTGTCATCATCTTTTTTGCTGTTCAAAGACAGGCAATTTCTCTGCACTTCATTTTCATTTCTTTGTCATCTATTCAAAAAGTGTGAATTACTTTTTGCTGTGTGTTGTTTTTCTGTGTCTTGAGCTCCTTTGTCTGGCTTTGACCCCCACCCAACACCCCACTCACCAATGAAAAATCTTTCATTCATGTCTTCTATACTCAGTAATTTGGAAAGACTTGAATATATTAATATCACCAAGAAAAAAAGTAACTATTACAATGAATTAGTCTTCCTGTTCAAATCTAAACTTAAATTAAAGGAAAAAAATCAATTTTAATTCCATTACTAAAATAATAATAATAATAAAATAGTTAACACACATAAAAAAACCTAGCTTTATGCTCAGCAGAAAATGTTACATCTGTAGGTTTAAGTAACCTCTTTATCTGTTTGGGTGAACAGACAAACAAATTTAGTGACTATATATACATAAGTATTGATAATATAGTGTGCTATATTTATAAGTTAATAGTGTTCAATATCATAGATAGAGCATGGTTTGGTTTGTTTTATGGCATATCAACCTCAGTGGGTCATTTAATGCAGACAAAATTTTTAAATAAATTCATTCTTAATGGATACTCAATTTTTTTAAAAACACATTTTTCTATGCATCCCCATAGATGGGACCCTAACAAGTACTACCACTCCGGGTCAGAGTGGACTAGGGAGCAATACTGTTAAAGAGGTGCTCCACATTCTCCAAACCTCCAAAACGGGAACCTCTTCATCAGATGAAGTTTAACATCATTCCCAGGACATGAAAAAGCTCAGCCACCGCCTTCTAGAACCCACATAATAAAAAGGGTTGGGGCTTGCGATAAGGGCAATAGGGTTGCGGCAAGCTAGGGTTTGACATGACCAGCCAATTGATCGGAGGGGGCTTCTTTGACCTCCCGTCTAGCCTAAGTAAGGGCTAAAGTGGAGTTTTGCATGTCATGGACCGCTCAGCCACCTGGGTTCCTTCCTTAAGCATTACAGGTCGCCACCCATGGCCAAGAGGTAGCCCCATGGAGGGAGTCTTACTCCTCTGCAGAGGGGCAGTTTGTGTATTCTAACGCCCTAGCCGACAGAGTGCAGATAGAGCATGTATATCTAAGTTAGGGTAGTGTAAACATGAAGTCAATGGTGCTTGATTACTGACAATTTCTTGCCTATGCAATTCTCAAACCAAGTGTTGGTTTGAGAATCACACAAAAAATTTGATATTGATAATATATATTTTTTTATATCTATAAGTAAAGAGTGCTTAATATCATTCCTCGAACTTATATATCTCTAAGATGAACACCCTGAAAAACAGATACAAATTCAAGTCTCCTCAAAAAATACTTTATTCTGATTTCATGCAACTTAGTTTACTTGCCAAAAGGTTAATTGCCCAATAAAAATGCAACAATAAAGCAAAGCAAAACAAAACTTTTCAATAAAGCATCCACTGACCTTATCTCGTCCTTTCTCTATGAGTTTTTCTTTGGCCCTCCTAACACCTTCATCAAGAAGATCCATCAAACGCACTGTGTCTCCAGACCGAGTCTTGAATTTTTTTCTGTAAAGAGAAAGAAAAAAAGTGTCAAAATTGGTTTAATATTAGTCTTTTTTTGAAAATGGTAATTAAAATAGTAGAACAGGAAAATAGTCTGGAGTATAAAGCTATGGTTTTGTGAGATTGACGGATATCCTCACTGGGAACAAAGTATTTTAAGATTCTTGAGATTGCTTTTCTTCTTCAAATTGAAATTGTTTATTTATCAAATTTTGTTTAGTCTGGCACAAAGCTCTAAATTGCTTACAATATCTGGTTTTAGTTTCTTTATTTAATAATGGCTTGTCAACCTCTGTTGGTTATTTAAAGCCAAAGCCACATCTGTAGAAGAACAGTTGTGGTATTATTTAACCCATGGTTGGATGCATAAGGGGGTTCATACCTTTCAAAGTGGATTAGTCTGAAAGTGAACGTAATGGCACAACTAGAGATTGAACTCACTTACTATGATGTTGCAATTCAGCATGTTAGCCGCTACACCACCGTGACACATCTGTTCCACTATAGTAAACATATTAGACTAGTCAGGAGAGAGAGAGAGAGAAAGTAATAGTCAACAAGCTAGTTGTACTGACCATAACTAGAGCAGAAAGTACTACTTTAATAGGTGCCCAAAATTGGTGGCCATGTGCCTTATTATGTTTAGTAAATATCAGTATAACTTGATAGTTTTTGAGTTTGTAGAATTTCTTACAGGAAATGACATTTTATATTTGATATTTGCACAGAATTATAAAAGTCAGCAAAAGATTATAAATGAAAGAATTCATTTCATGTTGAGAATTCCATGCAGAAGCTTCAAAAGTGCAAGTCTCGAGCTGAAAGTATTGTTTGTGTCAAATGTGAAGAAGACGTATTGCAAGACATTATGTAGAAATTAAACTGTCTCTCTGAGAGGTTAACAGCAGTGAAATAAACTCCCTTCTCATTGACCATTCTGTCAACTTCCATCACCAGAAAAGGTGGACAGAGGTTATGGACAAATGGTCAGTTTAGAAAGAGAACATGCTCATTGGAACAGTAAAACTATTTGTGTAAGGTAACCAATGCCTCTATCAATATCAGTTTGCAATACACTTAATATTGATATGGACAATCAAAGAGGCTATAGAATTTATGGCAACCAAGTTGAAACCTTAAATGGTATGTTATTACTTTTTTCATACTTCATTATTTTAGTCCATCTGTATACTATATAGAATGTGTAGGTAGGTATATATATTATATATATATATATATATACATACACACACACATTATATAAGATAAATATATAAAGGTTTTACATATCTATTTATTAGGGGACAAAGGAACATTCACGACCATATTGGTTTCATGCGATGCAATCATCAGGTGAAGATGTTTCAAATGCATTTGAAACATCTTCACCTGATGATTGCATCGCATGAAACCAATATGGTTGTGAATGTTCCTTTGTCCCCTAATAAATAGATATGTAAAACCTTTATATATTTATCTTATTATATTATATAACAGCTCTATTTTATATTGAGGACTCTACCAATAATACTGCCTTTGGTACGCCATTCCAGCAAAAGCTGAAACTGTGACCATCCCACACTATAGTATATATATATATATATATATATATATATATATATATATATGTGTGTGTGTGGAGGCATGTGTTGAAATGTCATATTTAATTTCATTTTTCATTTTTGTACTTTTTGACACCTTGTATTATAAAAAAAATCACTCATTAATTTTTTTCCGAATACAAGGTGTTTCAAAAAAGTACTAAGTTTAAAGTTGTATTTACCAAGATAGAAACGAATGAATGGAACGTTATTTTTTTCCCGAATACAATGTGTGTCAAAAAAGTACCAAGTTTAAAGCTGTATTTACCAAGATAAAAATGAATGAATGAATGCAACGTTTTTTTGTTTTTTTCCCAGAATACAAGGTGTGTCAAAAATCAACTTTTTGGGAAATCTGGGCAATAAAGAAATCATATAAAAATTCTGAAAAATCAGGCTTGATAAACAGAAAAACATAACAGATATGCGCTCTCTATCTCGCATACACATACACACTGATTTCTATAATCCTCAATATAATCAATAGATTTCCTACCAACAATAGACAAATAAGCTTGTAGTCTTTTGCTTGAGTCTTATCCAGAATGTATATATTCCAATTTTCTTTCTCTGGTAGGTAAACAAGTTATATTTGGATAAGTAATAAAATATATATATATATATATATATATATATATATATATAATAAAAATAAAGAATAAAAGAAAAAAAAAATAAAGGAAAAAAAAGAACAAAAGAAAAAAAAAGAATAAAACAGTAGACATTTGGCAGAAACTCTGAGTTAATATTTCTTTGGGGAAATTAGATCATAGGCAGCTTTCAATCTAAGACACCATGAAAAGACGGACATAATTTTATTAATTAGCCAAAATAGAACGTACAACAGGCTATTTTAGCTTTTACTACCAGAAACAAATGTTTTTACATTGTTTTCAACACTGGTCAATAATAATAAAAAAAAAAAAAACACCTCACATTAATTTTTCATCTGCTGAACTTGCAAAAAAAAAGAAGAAAAAACAAAAAACATTTTCATAACATATTCATATGGTTATTATGGCTTCTTATTGAATAGAGAATACCTGCAAAATTTAAATACCTTGTACCAAATAAATAATTCATTAATAAATAGATGACTTAACTGATACTTCCAGTAAGCACAAATATAACATAATTTACAAGGTTGAAAATGTATTCATTTTTAACTTAGCAGAACCTTCATGCACAATTTTTAACAAAATGTTTCTATTATCTATACTAGCAAGTATATGCACCCTCCGGGTACAAGTATTTAAGTTTTGATATAATAAAATATCATATTAAATTAGAAAGGCTAATGAAACTGACTAAGAATGCAGATAAAAAGATCTGCAACAGAGGGGGTATAATCGAAAAATAGAACAGCTTTGAAACTAACTATTCCATCATTTTCCATTACTCCCCTCTTTCATTGGTAAATTTTCCTAATTTAACTATTTAGTTTAAAATAGGAAGTAATGGATAATATTGCAGTTATTTCTTCTTGTAAATAAATTTCTTTTAAGATTTATCCACGAGATTTTTGTTTATATTTCTTAAGATAAAACCAAACAATTAGAAATCAATAATACCAAGCACATATTTATTAAAATAAAATGTTAAATATCAATATGCAAATTAGCCTTCTCGTTCAAACTGTAAACCGCTATTTTGTTGTATATATAAATACAATGGCATGTTATTAGTACGTAGATATGGTCAACAGTATTAATAATGTAAAACAATTTTTATTAATAACTGAAGGTTTAAAAGAATGAAATCATGGAGAATTTGACGTAAATAATTAAGGGAATTGGGACTTGAGTAGTAATATAGTTTCGGTTACAGACTGAAAAACACACAATCTCCATTATAATAAGATTTTACAGACTTTTGTCACTTTACTGTTATATACACAATGTTTCATCTGATGTGCTCACTGACTTTCTCCAGGTGTTTCTTGTCAAACCCAGAGTCTTCATGTCCACTTGGAGACAGAATATAATGGATATAAGTATTGAGTTAATAGAGTTCTAAGTGACTATCATCTGGAGGTTGCAAGTTCAATCCTGAATTCAGGTGAAAATAACAATACTTAACATAGCCTAACACTTGTACCTGGTCATGGTTATTGGAATGAGAACAATTTACCCCAATGGATTGAATAAAGGGTCCAGTTTGAAGTTCTGTGAAGGCTCCTGAGTTTAACAAGAAACACCTGAAAAAGGCCAAAAAATTGGCCAAAACGTTGTGTATATAATAACAAAGATGAGAACAATATTCCAAAAAATCTAAATAATACAAATTATCCAGCCTCATCTAAAAGATTCAGACAACTAACACAATGTTTTATTCATATAAATTTAAAGCATCATTATTCAGTCATTAGAATAAAATGTCTATTTTTCTAAAAGTGCAGTAAGATTAAACGAAAGCCAAACATTTTTAGACCTTATTTTTACAAAGCAGGCATCATCATAGGGAATCAGAAAAGTTTGAGAAATGGGTCAATAATAACTTTTTTGTTCCATAATGATACCTTCATCGGAAAAATAAGGTCTAAAAAAGTTTGGCTTCAGTTTACCCTTACCGTGCATTCAACCTGAATTACAAAGAAGCCCTTTTTTGTCTATATAAAAAGGTCATTTAAAACGAAAGAAAAAAAAGTAAAAAATTTACTCAAGTCTAAAGGTCAGTCGAAGCCAGAACTTGAAGCTGTAGTGTACTTGTGGACTTATACTAAGTTAATACTTAAATATCTAATGAGCAATGAAACTGGCACTCTTAACAAGTGCATCCCGGTTGTCTGGATAGGAGGGTGAGTAAACACTAGTACAACAAAAACTAATGAGCTGGAAAGGAGTTGAAGAGTTCTAGGGGAGCCAACCACTATCCACACATAACCCAAATTGGTTAGATGTGGCTTCCTGGCCATGGTTGTCTATCCATCTAGGACAATGAAGAGTTTGTTACAAAACCACAGCTGCCGAGTGGCTTATATGATCTTGAGGAAAGCAAGGAGAGTAAACCCCGAAAACAAATCCAGAGCCAGAGTCCCTAAGATGGAGTAAAGCTAAACTCCAGCACTACACAGCAACTCTTGCGATAGTGCCATTGCCAAATTGCATTGTTTTTTTTACCTTTCCTTTGGACCACAGCGACAGTGTGGAAAAGGGGGGATCATATCAACCCACCCAGGTTAAGTAAACCCCCCCCCCCAAAAAAAATCTTTTTGGACACTACTCCATCGTCTTTTGCAGACGGGAGGATGCTAACAAAAAAAAGAAAAAAAAAAGTCATATCAAAACTTAGATAATGTTCCTGTATTTAACTCTTTGCCAACCAAATTTTCCCCATGGCTCTACCAAATTTTCTTGGTATGTTTTACCTGTATGATAGGATATTTCAATGTTCACTATCTATTCACCTTAGAACTCATTCACAGTCAAAACAAAAAGATGGCAGGCGAGTTCACATAGTGATTTTTTAATGTAAACAAGTGACACATGCTAAGGCCGCTACTAGCGGTTTACAGTTGGATCGCTGAGAGGCTTAAAGTAGGCAAAGAGTTAACCCTCAGAAGCAAGTATTTAGAAGTAATTATCTGATTGTTCACATATGCTACAAATTCTATTATTTTGTCTCGTATACAAAAAAAAAAATATGTACCTCTTGAAGGGAATTGTAATTAAGGTAAGTAAATTTGGATTTACATAATTTTGTAAACTACTATAAAGTGCTACATTCTAAAAACAAGACAAAAACATAACTAGTTTAAAGTTAAAGAGAAAAAAAAAAGATTTAAGGTTTCCTATCCATGAGACAACAGCAAACGAGTAAAGTAGACCATTGTGGTGAAAACTTTCCAGTATAAACACAAAAGAGACCCAGAGTTTCCTATGTATGTGTTTGTTGAAGGTCACATCCGGACTTTCCCATTGGCAGTAAACAAAGCCATGGAGTCTTTAGATATAGGCTTTTAAACAAATCTGTTACATCCAGGCCTTTTTGGCTAATCTGCCACAACCTGGGCAATCCCCTCTCATCTCTCGTCAATAAAAGCAATCAGCAGGCTACATTGGCAGAGACTAGCTGGGTCGTCATTAAAGGTCCTTGGGAAAAGTGGCAAAGATTTACAACATAAACAAGCATCATTTTACTACACCCATTATTACTGAGTAATAAATAATCAGTTCAAACCTTACCGTTACCTCATACTATGCTAGGCTCATACTCTTTTTATTACTATAACCATTAATACTAGTATTGATTTTAACGGCATGTCAACCCATCCAGGGTTATTTTATGTCAAGCGGTAGGTTGTGAGTGATGGTCAAATTTATTGTCTTTTTTCAAGGATTTTTATTGATTTTCAGAGGATTCCGTCCTTAAGCGTCACGAGTTGCCACTTACGGCCAACAGGTGGTCCCATTGGGGTGGGGTGGGGGTTCTTACCCCTCTACAGAAGTGCAGTCAGTGTATTCTAAAGCCCCAGTTGTCAGGGCTATTATTACTATAGTAAAGTAAAGTCGTCGGGGCGGTCTAAAGTCGGTATCAGCCAGTCAGCGAGGGAGTCTATCCCCTTTTCAATAGCGCTAGACCAAGGAGATTGTTTTTAGCATCTGAAGTGGAGCACCACACCTACCATCAGCTCCTTACTTTACCGCACTGATCCCTGTGCTACTCATACGCTGAGTTGGCAGGGACCGGTATCGAACTAGGAACCTTGTGGTCTCTAGCCGAACGCTCTACCGACTGAACTGACCCGGCCCCAGTCTAGTATGAGGTAACAGTAAGGTTTGGACTATTACTCAGTAATAATTGTTGTAAAAACTATGAGCTTAATCTAGCATGAAGTAACAGAAAGGTTTGAACTGACTATTACTCAGTAATAATGGTTCTAGTAAAAACTGAGAAATAGTCAGTCCAAACCTTACTGTTATCTTATGCTATATTAAGCTTATAATTTAATAGATAACAATAGAAAAGATATTTTCGCAAAATTTCCAAAATATCAGATTTTTACACCAGAATGTTTAAAAATTAAAAAACTATTTTTGAAAAGCATCACAGTTTTGGCCAAAAATATTTGATCATATTGAATAAGATTACATAATTAAGCACGTCAACGTACGCATAGATCCATAAAGCCTAAGGAACGTTTCCTTTCCCCTTTTTTATTGATTATAAAATCTTGCACAAATTCAGACTCATTATTTCAATAACATCCTTATTCTATCAACACAAAAAGACATTATTTATAAAACATTCCGTTCTCCGTCAATAATTTAATAGATGCAATCATCTTTATTGAATATTGTAAATTAAATTCATGTATCATGATGGTAGTGGCAGGTGTGGGAAAACATGCAAAAACTGTGCTTATCTATGATTGGTCAAAAGTGATCACATGATATTTTAATGGTTCCCATTTGCTTCAAATGCCGTAACTATGGTAATCTTGATTACTGAGGGGCAAGTACCTTAGATATACTTGTTTGGCATGCTTGATACAAAGAGAAGTGACATCATTCAAAATGATTGAAGTTTGAAATGCACAGAGGTCATTTAATCCTCAAAAATTACAAATTCTACCTTCTTTCATAATATAATCTATGCCAAGAAAGATTTTCATGTAAACTGTTTTCTTCTATTAGTTTGGTTTCTTTGGTTAATGGCATATCAACCTGCATCGGTTATTTAATGCCAAAACCATCCTTGTAGAAGAACAGTTAGAAAAAAGTAAAGTAGGTGGAGTGGCCTATTGTCGGCATCAGCTAGACAGCAAGAGAGTCCATCTCTTTTCACTAGCGCTAGACTAGGGAGTTTTTTTTTTTTTTGTTGTTGTTTTTTTTTTTTTTTGGGGGGGGGGGGCATCTGATGTGGGGCAACACACCTACCTTCAGCTCCCCTATTTACCATACAGATCCATGCTGTGCTACTCATGTGCTGAGTTGGCAAGGGCCAGTATTGAACCCATGGTTCCAAGGTGGATGATCTACCGACTGAGCTAAACCGATCTCAAAATATTGCATTCGAATGCCAGGTAGAAGAATAGTAGTGGTACTATTTAACCACTATTTTTTGCACTAATTTCTTCAGGAAAGGCATGAAACTCTTCCAGTACTACTGCCAGTTATTTTGACTCGGGCCTTATCACTTGTATGCCACAATGACAGAGAAAACAGTGGCTGAGTACATAATTTTTCATTAATTCTCTTACCTAGCTACGGTTGCTATATCCATTGTCATTCTTGACAAATTGTGGTTTTGGGATCTGGAGAGAAATTAAACCAAGTGCAAGAGGAAAAGTAAGACAGGCAAGAGCTGACACAAGGCTACATATATTCAGCTTTCTCTCATAATTTACAAGCAAGTATCCAACTTTCATTATAATTTCTTCTACATCCAGTTATTGCATAGTCCTCTTATTAAATTCTTTTTAAGATCTCTATTGGAATAATGCTTATTCTTTCATCAGGCATTTTTTCATTTTTATATGGGTTGGAGTTTTGTCTCTTCTGCTGGGAGTGGCTCTCTGGATTCCATCTTGTTTTTTGTTTTTTTTTGTTTTTTAAATCAGGAAACATTTTCTTGTGTGCACTCAACTTTATCCCCCACCCCTCATTAAGTGCCCCAATATATTGGTTAGACACATCTTGTTTAGAAAAACCTGTCTTGCCCAAATGGGCCACTAGATTCAATATCCTTATTTCTAATTCTATTTTCCAAGCATTGCCTTATCATGT
Organism: Doryteuthis pealeii; assembly: GCA_023376005.1. NCBI lineage: Eukaryota > Metazoa > Mollusca > Cephalopoda > Myopsida > Loliginidae > Doryteuthis > Doryteuthis pealeii. Next base: position 30,270,581 of record CM042137.1, read on the forward strand.
GACACTCTAAACCAGGTGTCACCAAACTTTTTTCAAGGTAGGCCGGATGATTGAAAAAAAAACAAAAAAAAAACGAGCGTGGGCCACATTATTATTGTGTTCAATAATTGCTAACCAGAATGAAAGCTCTGAGAAAAAGATGTAAAACAAAATTTATTTCTTTCCATGTTATATTCATGGATGAGTGGCGTAAGATGCACAAAAACAAATTTAACCAATATATCTATTTTTAAAACATTACCAAAGAATCAACATTCAAATATTGCCAGATCCGGCCTGTGGGCTATAGTTTGGTGATCCCTGCTCTAAACCATTGAGAACCACATTCCAAATGAACCAGAGGTGACAATTTGTCAAAGTATATGAACTCTTAGTGCTTTTCCACTGTTTTACTGTTATTCTAAACTACTTGCTAAAAATGATAGGCTATTCCTATCAATTATGTAACAGTCATTTTGAACATAGAAAAATGGGTGAAAAGAGTATAAATCTACTCTCTTAGAATTGCTTTACCTGCACAGGTAATGAAAAAAGAATTGTTGCTATAATCCTCTGGGAACTTGCTTAGAAGCCTAAACAGATCAGGAAATCTATCACCACCAACAACCTGATTTCATAATGCTTATCTTAATTCCCAAACATTGATAATCAATTTCTTCTTTATTTTCAATGCACAAATCGAAATTTATTAAACAAATTTGACATTAAATATTGCAAAATTTAGTGTTTAATCATCAAATTTATTTTTCCTAATAGAAATAGTTACTTTGTTAGTGTAGAAATCAACTAAAATTAAACAGAGAAAATTTGAATTTAGAACTTTAAATTAAGACTGCCTGAAATATCCAGGTGTCATTCCCATTTTGCTTTTTATCCAAGCATTTCATTAAAGTCCATGTGGTGCAGCCATACAGTAGTACTAACACAGCTACAGCTTGGAAGAATTCACACTTTATCTTATCAGAGATCAGATTTCCATATGACCGATAATCTGTAATTAGTAGTCCTATGTGAATATTTTGACATTGCTTTCTGTAGATGAGATATTACTACCTAGGTATGTGAACTGGTATAAACATATACATACACAAAGTGGATTCTACTTAAGCAAAATACATTAGGACTACAAATTCTTTATAAACAGTTATATCATTCAAATGAAGTAAAATAAAAAAACACAAATTTTTCACTAACATTTGATTCTGTTCTTGAACTGTTGGTCCAGCTAAACATTAATTCCATGTAACTGATGTTCCATTTAATTTGAATACATTATGCATATATTTGTGTGGTCTACTGCCCCTGTCAAGGTTGGCAATGTGTATAAGAGCTTTTGCTGTTGTTACTACTTTAGTAGTAAGATAATTCTGAAAGTGTTGCTTGGTCAAGTGCTTACTCACTCACTTCTTTGTCAACCACCGTGACATACCAGCAACAAGTTATGTCAGAAAAATATGTAGCAATTGGAGAGAGAGTGCAGAGATAAACAGACTTTATGTCCTTCCTAAAGGCATTAATGCTAAGTGAATATCAAGCAGCCTCTGCCAAATTCAAACTCAGTGTGATGCCTCTTTTTTTGTTGTTGTTATTGCTCATAACCATTATATATATATATATATATATATATATAATATATATATATATATACACATACACACATTCTATGGTAGTTGAACAGTCACATGCACACATACATTACATGATAGATGAATAGATGCACGCACACACATATACAAACATACACACATTACATGATAGATGAATAGACACACACACACATATTCCATGATAGATGAATAGACACACACACACACACACACATATTCCATGATAGATGAATAGACACACACACACATATTCCATGATAGATGAATAGACACACACACACATATTCCATGATAGATGAATGCACACACATTCCATAGTATATGAATAATAGACACATGCACACAAACACACATTTCATGGCATATGAATAGACACATGCACACACATATTTCATAATTGATGAATAAACCCACACATACACACATTCAACAGTGGATGAACAGACACATATACACACATTCATTGGTTGATGAAGAGAGACACACACACATTCCATGATTGATAAACAGACACATACACAGAGTAAATGATAGATGAAGAGACACAGGCGCATACACACACACATTCCATGATAGATAAACACACACACACACATTCCATGATTGACACACACTCATTCTATACATGCACATATAAACAAATTGAAATATGCATATATTGTTGAAGTTGAATTAGTTTCATAATTCACATTAAAACCTGTGGTTGGTGTTCAATCCCTGGTTAAATCTATGGTTTGAAAGCTGAATTTCAAGGCAAGTAAGTCAAGTTCATTCTCCCTTTTCCCTATATTAGCCAAGTGCCAGACAATGTTAAATTTAGTAAATACCAACAGATTATAAAATGGAAATGCCAAAGTACAATGGTGGCAGTAGTAATGGTTCCATCTTTGTATCTTGTCATACCAAAAGGAATTGATCCAGTTGGACCTATTTGTAACCATTCATTCTGTTGCCAAAGTCAGAATAAATATATTTACTTTTCATTTTTGTTCTTTTTCTTTCTTTACAGATTATATACCTGACAAAGACTGAAGAATAGGTCAGCTGTGTTAACAGCATCAAGAATACAAAGGAGTTTGATTGTCCAGACAAAGCAGGCAATGTTAATGCTGCGTCTTAAAAGTTTACATTACGGATGCAGACTATGCAGATGATATAGCGCTCCTTGCAAATACACCTGCCCAAGAGCGCTTCTTGCAAACACACCTGCCCAGGCTGATTCTCTGCTGCATAGCCTGGAGCAAGCAGCAAGAGGTACTGGCTTCCACAAGAAATCAAATAAAACAGAGTTCATTTGTTTTAAATAAGATGGAGCCATAACCACATTAAATGGCAAGCCTCTGAAATAAGTAGTCCAGTTCATATACCTTGGTAGTAATATCTCATCTACTAAAAATTGTATCAACATACACGTAGAAAAGGCACGGACTGCTATTGACAGGTTATTGATCATATCAAAATTTGATCTGATAAAATAAAATTTGAAATCTTCCAATCTGTAGCTGTGTTAGTACTACTGTATGGCACCACATGGACTAACAAAATGCTTGGAGAATAAGATAGGAACTATGCAAGGAGGCCGCATGCTGTTTTGAATAAATCCTGTAAGCAATACCCCCCCCACCTAAACAGCATCTGTATGACCACTTACCTCCTATCAAACAGACCATTAATAGAAGATGAATAAGACATGCTGGGCACTGCTGGAAGGGTGGAAATGAACTTATTAGCAATGTCCTCTTGTGGGCACGTCAGCAAAATTTACATTGATCAGCTCAGTGCAGACACTGGATGCCAGGTAGAGGACTTGCCAAGAGTGAACATTGATAGGGACAGATGGCAAGAAAAAATTGAGGGAATCCGTGCTATCAGCATAACTTAATCATATATATATATATATATATATATATATATTCGGAGGACCTAATATCTACCTCAATAAGAAGTAAATGCATGCAGTTTACCACCAATCCCAGATTTGGACCTGAAAAATGTCCTGTATATCTGAAGTTGCAGTGGATTGGCAACACATCTTGGCAATTACTTGAGTGCATCAAGCGGTCTGTCCACCATTGTTTTAATTCTGTCAAGTTGCGAATTGTTCTAAAATCTGACGCGCTCTTCCCTCCCAATCTTAAAGATAGTGTAACCCCTCATGAAAAAAGTTACCTAATCTACAAATTCAAATGCAATGTTTGCTACATTGGGCGCACTACCCAAAGATTGGAGGTCAGAATAAACCAACACATTCCATCTTATATCAGTAACAACAACTTTGACCACTCTTCTCCGCCAAACAATTCATATTCACCCTCCACCATTGGGCGTCACCTGTTGGACAATCCTGATTGTGCTGCAGCTTATAAACCCTATATATATATATATATATATATAAATGAGAGAGAGAGAGAACTAAACAAATACAGATCATTAAATAACTTTATACAACAACTGTGGCAAGACAGCAGCACAGCCTCTAAGAAAGCCATTATCAAATAATGATCATGGGGGAGGGTCAGAAATATTTCAGGGCTTAAGGATCATGAATACTAACCTAGGATGCTTGAGAAATACTCCAGAATATCATTATGCTTTTATCGTTTTCAATCACAGAGAGAGAATGTCAGATACAGCCTGTTCCTCACAATATATTTCAACTAGTCAAAATTTTCATCAAAAGAAACTTTATGATTCAATTGTGGAGATATCGGGGGGGGGGGGAGAACTATACATGCCGCAGTACTTATATATATATATATATATATTAAAATTTATATATACATACAAAAAAAAAAAAAACATTCAAACTTGCTTTACAGTTGAGTTAGCTGCATATTTTTCTTATAACAATATGTTCAGGTAAGAGTCCAACTTTCAATGGTTGGTTGGTTGGTTGGTTGGTTGGTGTTTAATGGCATGTCAATCTATGTTGGTTATGTAATGCCAAAGCTTGTGTTTTTATATATATTTTGTTTAATTTCGTGTGTATTAATAAATTGATTGAAATAATTTTCATGTTAGATTTATCATTAACTTCATGTGTATCAATATCTGGTAAATACTTTTGGTTTGGTTATATAAACTGGTAGAAATAATTTTCAATAACTCAACCTGTAGAAATGATTTTATGTTAGATTTTTCATCAATTTCATGTGTATAATCATATTAGAAGAAATAATTTTGTGTACTAATAAACTTGTGGTTATGTTAGATTTTTCATTAACTTCCTGAGTATCATTAAACTGGTAGAAATGATTTTCCTGTTAGACTTATCATTAATTTCATGTGTTAACTTGCAAACAGATCTATCTAACAGGTACAACCACTTCAGGTCAGAGTGAACCTGGGAGTAATACCAAATTTTAAATGTTGATTTTTTTTTTTTTAGATAAGTAGACCCACTATATTTGATAGATGAATGCATAAACTTACTGTGCAAGTCTGTGCTTTCTTAAACTATACTTAGAAAACTTATCAACAGATATATACAAAAATCAGACCCAAATGTTATCATAGGAGTAATGGTTTTTATTCATTGCCTGAACAGGTAACATAATTATGAGAGAATTTTCCCTAAGTGTGCACAAACCCACTCTTCTCTATCAACTATCAGGTCATGCTAGTGCTGAAACATCACTATTTCAGTCAGTTTAAATTTATCAACAGATATATACAAAAATCAGACCCAAATGTTATCATATTCATTGCCTGAACAGGTAACGTAATTATGAGAGAAGTGTGCACAAACCCACTCTTCTCTATCAACTATTGAGTCATGCTAGTGCTGAAACATCACTATTTCAGTCAATTTAATCATGTAATTATAAAATATGTATTTACCAAAGGATAATTGGTTATCAGTCCCTAAAATATAATCTTTTAATGTCTATCATCTGAAAAAAAAACAAGGAATATACCAGCTGAAGCATTAAAAACAAACAAGATGATAATTCATAAGATATTGATTTTTTTTTTCTTCTTTTTTAAGGAACTTTCAACTGAAAACCCGGGAAATATTCCTAAGACGGTAAATCTAAATGGACATGTACAGGAAATCATAGATTCGATGTAAAACATGTTGCATGTCACTGCAGATGTATACAGGGGAAAAAAAGACATATATATATATATATATATACATGTGTGTGTGTGTATAAAGAGGCTAAAGCTGAGATGTCAAATACAGAAAGCATTCATCGTCATTTCTCAATCAAAACTGAATGATAGATGCCTAACCAGAGATAAAGAAAGCCCAAATAATCCGGTTAAAGCTAAAACTTTGCTTAAGGTCAGATAAAACATGTCATCCTGTAAACAATGAATATTGCAGATACTGACACAACTTGTTTTCTTATTGATGAGTTTTGTATCAACAGATTCCAGCAGTTGGTTGGTTTTTAAAGGCATATCAACCCTTACGAGTTATTTAATACCAAATCTTGTTGAGAGAGAGGGAGGGAGAGAAAGTGTGTGTGTGTGTGTATATGATTTTCTAAAATTCATGTGTATTAATCAGCTGGTAAAAATATTTATGTGTATAAATAAAGTGCTAGAAACAACCTTTGTTAGATTTTTCATGAACTTCCTGAATATCAACACATTGGTAGAATTTTCATTACCATTATATGTACCAATAAACTTAGAAATAATTTTCATTAGCTTGCAAACAGATTGGTTTGGCCCATAGTTCTCTAAGAGGTACTACCACTCTGGGTTAGAGTTGACATAGAAGTAATGGTATTCAATGGGTACTCCACACTTCCCAGAGCCCCAGAATTGGAACCTCACCACTAGATGCAGTTTAATGTACAAACAGGACACTAAATTGGTAGAAATGATTTTTATCAACTTCATTTGTATCAATAAATTATTTTAAAAAATTCATGTGTATTAATAAACTGATGGTGAACCCTGAACCACTGCCTTTTAGCACCCATGAGATAAAATGATTTTGGTGTTTGCCATAAAAGCAATTTGAAGCATATGGTCTGAACTTAATCACATAGGTGTTCAAGCTAGACATAACCAGCTGACTGTTTGGATAGGGCTTTTCCAACTGCCCGTCTAGCCAAAGTAAGGGCTGAATTGGAATATTGCAAGTTACTTGACCATTTTATTACAAGGGTCATGAAATGTGGCTCAATTTACTCTTCTGTAGAGGTGCAGTTGGCGTATTCTATGGCCTCAGCTGTAGTATGCAGTTGGCGTATTCTATGGCCTCTGCTGTAGTATTTTTGGACACTTTTTCTTGCAAACTTTTCTCATTTACAACTTTTTATATTATGTACCCACACACACAAAACTGTGATTGCATACATATATACAATTACACACCCATGCTAAATATGTCCTCATCTACCTACTCAAACATTGCACCCAGAAAGAGAGAGAGAGAAAAACTGTTAAGTTTAAGTGTTGTAAGTGACAAACACTCAAGTTCATTAAAGATAATAACAAAAATAAAAACAAAAAAAACATGTCGGTTCAGAAACAAACCCCTTTCTTCATGTTATTTTGTCTTAAGGAAAAAGAATGATTGAACTAAACATTTGTTGAACATCCAAGATTTATTTATTTGATAAACATGGTATTTGAGCTTACAAGACCATTACCAGCATAATGGAGTCGATCGAAAAGAAGTTTTAATAAAATGTGGCTGGGATAGTTTTAGATTTTCCCCTAATGACAGGGGTCTGATTTTGAGCCTATGTAAAGGATTTTTAAAGGAATTTGATTGGTGGAATGGTATCATCATCATCAGGTCGCTCTAGTAGGATTGATATCCAAAACTCTCTGTCTCTCAAAACATCCCTATCAGTCATTGCTTCTAGCCTGGTCCTTTGCACAGTGTAGATTAATTTAGGTTTTTGCAGGTCGGCCTATACTAGTGTGTCCACATGAGAATGTCCCTTATGAGTTCTTTCTTGCTTCTCCAGCATGTCCCGTTTGTCTTACTCTGATGGTTTGTGTGATAGAGGGCAAGTGGCCATACAGCTGCTTTCTTGTGGGATGCTGCATCCAAGATTTGTTTAAGACAGCACACTGCATCATTGTGTAGATCCTATCTATCTTTTTTCTCTAAACACTTCATTAGAGTCCAAATAGTGCAGCTGTACAGTAAAACATTTATTTTATTTACCATTGAGTCAGCCTTGTGCCAGACTAAACTTATACTATGAAATATCAATTTATCTATTTTATTTCCTTGGTTAAAAAAAAAAATATCCACTTGGGAGAAGATTTAATTTATTTTTTTACTCCTTTTGTCCAAAGAGTTTTTTTTTTTAGTTTTTTTAGATATTTCTAAATGGCAATTGACAGCTGCTCCAGGACACTCATTTCTTTTAGTGTCTTAATCACTATTTGATTCAGTCCAAGATATTTCTCTTGACTAGATATCTTGTCAACTAATTTCAAGTGGTTAAATGTGTAAAATTAGAAACCAAAACCTTCATTGAATCATGACTATTTTTCTAATATTGATTTTTAATACAGAATTTAGAGATTAGATTAATATCATTTTTTTTTCTTTTTTTTTTTTTACAGAATGTCAACCTGTCTGGGGTTATTTTATGCCTTAAGGTTAGAGAATCATGTGCATTGTACACTTATATTTAATTTTTTTGAAGATGCACGTGATGTAATAGTTAGAGTCGTAGGAAATGGACTCGTTGACCCAAGTTCAAATCCTAGACGAGGCTGTTCGCATTTCACTAATACCCTTTCTTTGTTCAATGGCATATGAACCTTCATGGGTTATTTAATGCCAAAGCCACCCTTGTAGAAGAACTGTAGTAATACTATGCACTCCAAAGATGAATATATATCAAGTATTCCTAATACAAATAATTTGCACAAAGTTGTATGGTTTCAAGTATTACTATCTAATACAAATAATCTATATAGAATTATATGGTTTCAAGTAACTACTTTTATTATATAATCATTTGTTTGCACACAGTTTTATAGTTTCAAGTATCCTATCCAATATGAGTAATCTTTAAATATATCTATTTGACCCATAGATGAGAAGCTAACAGGTACTATCCTTAAGGTCAGAGTGTACCTGGCAATGAAGGGGTACTCCAGAACTGGAGCTTCAATATTAGATACAGTTTAGTGCCTTACCTGGGACATTCTTTCCTTTTGGGGTGGGGGTGGAGGTCTTACCCCTTTGCTGGGGATACATTCAGTGTATTCTTAGCCCCACAGATTGGGCAAACAGAA
>CM042137.1:30284414-30469667 GCA_023376005.1 Doryteuthis pealeii
TAAATCTATTTAATCCATAGATGAGACCCTAACATGTACAATGACTCTGAGTCAGAGTGGACCTGGGAGTAATGACGAGGAAGAGGTATCCCACATTCCCCAAGAATTGGAACTTAACCACTACATGCAGTTTAATATCATATCCAGGATACTAAAACATATAATAAAAAGGGTTGGGGTTTTGCCATAGGGTCGGTACACTCATATAGACGCTAGGGCTTGATTTGACCAGCCAATTGATCAGTAGGGGCCTCTTCGACCACAGATCTAGCCTAAGTAAGGGCCAAAGTGGAATGTTGCCTGTCATGAGTGGCTCAGCCACCAGGATTCTGTCCTTACACATCATAGGCCACCACCCATGACCAACAAGTTGTCACATTGGAGTAGAGGATCTTACCCATCAGCAGATGTGTAGTTAGTGTATTCTACAGTACTAGCCGACAAAGAGTGAGAAGAGTTAATTGCAGAGCTTCATAAAAAAAATAATTTTTGTTTATTTCATTTGAGCAAAAACCTATTGTCAGTAATTGTCAGGAGAAACAGGACAATCATATAAAGAATAGGATGAAAAAGCAGCAGCAGCAATTTTTTTTTTTTTTTTACACTTCCATGGAAATGGAATGAAAATGCCAAAGTCCAAAGTCTTTCATTAGTATCCTAGTTTTACCAAATGATGAGTTACACAAATATTTAATGGCTGATATTTGTCAACTTGTCACTGTCCTCTATGTCTATATCAAAAGACAGACAATGTGTCAACAAAGCTAACATTTTTTTTTGGAAAAGCAGGTGACAAAAATTTTAAAAAAACAATGAATGAAATACTGAAATCAGAGCAAACTCTCAACTGTGAGCAAATGGCTAGTTTAAAGGATGCATTGGGAAAAAAATTGATTTTTAAAGATTTGACCAACAATATACAACTGATGACATTAGAAAATTGACAACAAGAGTAAACTCAGATAAAATGAAGTTCATGAATTTTAAACAAGATGTATTTGAAATAAGATGGAGACATCTCCACACTGGATATCAAGATTCTGAAATAAATAGACCTGTTCACATACCTAGGTAGTAATATCTCATCTAGAAAAGTGATATCAATATATGTATAGGAAAGGTATGGACTGCTATTGACAAATTATCAATCACATGGAAATTTGATCTCTCTGATAAGATAAAGTGACAATTCTTCCAAAACGTAGCGTCAGTGCTACTCTATGGCAGCACTACTTTGACTTTAACAAAACACTTGGAGAAAAAGCTATATGGGAACTGCACAAGGATGGCGCATGCTGTCTTGAACAAATCCTGGAAGTAGCACCCTACAAAAAAGCAGTTATATAGCCACTTACCTCCTATCAAATAAACCATCCAAGTAAGACAAATAAAACATGCTGGACACTGGAGAAGTAACAACAAACTCAATAGAGACATTCTCCTGTAGACACCTACACACAGACACACCAGCAAAAACCTATAGTGATCAGCTATGTACAGACACTGGATGCTGTGTGGAGGACTTGCCAGGAGCGATAACCGATAGGGATAGGTGGCAAGAGAGAGTTATGAGAATCCATGCTGATAGTTTGGGAAAATAGGATGACTCAATGACAGGATATCAGACAATGAAACAGACTGGAGAATGCATCCACCAAAGTGTGACGATAACTTTGGGCATGATGTTGATTCATCTAAAACAATGGTTCTCAACCAGGGTCCACATAAGGTTTCTTTTGGCCCACATAAACAAAATATTAGGTTGGGAGCCCACAATAGTGTTTTAGTGGTCAATATATTCTTGACTTATATATGACTTATCTGTAGGAAGCGCGTGGTGTAATGGTTAAAGTCATGGGAAATGGACTCGTCGCCCCGAGTTCAAATCCTGGCTGTGGTAATTGCATTTCACTTGACGCTAATATCCTTGGGAAAGATATGAATCCTACTCTCCCTCCAGCTATGGGTAAATAGTAGGGCAGACTGGGCTCTTTAACCTTGGTTAGGCAACCGGTCTAGGAGAAGGAAAACTCTGAATTCAAAACCTGCTGAATTCCGCTTAAGAAATTGACCTTGTGTCACATCCTGCTTGTGCGGAGGGGTTCGTAAATGTAAATATATATATATATATGACTTATTCTACTAGTGAATATAAATTTTCCATAGAATTTCATTGTTAAAGTTCATGTGTATAAATTAGTTATAATTCTACAATACACAAAATATTTTATCAATCTTTTGACACAGTTCCTGATAATATTTGATAATAAAAATACAATATGATTTTTTAAACATCAAATGTCTATGGGTGTCCACCAGAATAAAATAGGAATTAAAGGGGTCCATAGGTATAAAAAAAATGTTGAGACTATTAATCTACAACATATTACCAAATCTATGTGGAAAAGCAACTTTTAAAGGGAGTATACACTTATAAAATCATAAAACACGAACACAAGAAGCTTCATTTGGGAAATCTACTAAGTGCGGCAATGGCAATGGCACCGATGAAAAGTTAGCCACAGCAGCATGATTAATGAAAGTGATATCTTGCCACTACAATGTCTAATCAATGGCCAAACAGAAGCCTTATGGACTCAATGGAAATATTTTGTTTTTCTTGTTTTCTCTCTCTCTCTAATTCTTCAAGAATCTTACAATTCTAATGACATATTCTCAAGATTTCAATGTTAAACACAAACACCATGTCAGTTAAGCAGAAGAAGGATTTTTTTTTTTTGAAGCAATACAAAATGAAAAACAATAGAAGAAAAAAAATGTCTTGTATTATTTAAAACCGAAATGATTAAAAAGAAATTCTAATTCTTTCTGTGGAGAGAATATAGAGAGAGATTCAATGAGTTGAATTCCGAGACAAAGTATCTTAATTATTTCTATTTGGCTCATCTTTTAATCTTAATGTTACATTTTATCACAATGCTTAATGTTTGATACTATCAAACTTTTACAATAGTGTTAAGAATAAAGAAAGTTAGGTTAGGTTTCTTTGTTTAATGGCATATCAACCTTTGAGGGTTATCTAATGCCAAAGCCTTGTAGAACAACAGTAGTGGTACTATTTAACCTGTAGCTGGGAAGATGAGAGTTCATACATTTCACAAGGGTATTAGTCCAGCATATTAGCCACAAGGCCATGGGGATACCCCCGAATAAAGAAGCTTGAAAAAACTTGCAAATAAAATATTGTATAGCAGGAACTCATCTTTCATTTTTTTAAACCTTTATCGATTCAACGAGAGAAGCTCATGATGGTGCAATCCCCGCCCCCCAAAAAAACTTTTCTCAAAATCTTTATTCTGTATTGGTTTTGTTTTAATTACCTAGCAATAACCTTAGATTACTTGAATTCTAATACGAAGTATTTTAATTAGTAATTTTGGACAAGTCTTTTCTTTGAAAGATTGTATTTTGCTGCTGGTATCATGTAACCCAGTACAACCTGTTGCATATTACTTAGAGAGGTGTTGGACACAACTGAATAACCCCTCCCTACAGCACTGAGAGATGACACAAACAAGAATTACTCAGCATAGCATCCGTGATGATCTAATAGGTTATGAGTAATGAAAAAAAAAATCTACATCAAGTAGCCTCATAGTGTAAATATATTACAGAATTGGAATAAAAAAAAAAGTAGCTTCTGATGAAACTTAAATTTGCATCCGATATTCTGGGAGCTCATCTTTTATAGATGTCTCAATTTACCCATAAAAAAACTATGTCTAAATCAAGTACAAATCTACGGTGACATTGCTTCAGTCAAGAGAGTGATTATCTTTTAAATTATTCAGAGCTTTTGAGATTTATTTTGATGCCATGGCACAAATGAGTTAATGAAATCTGAGATATTTTCTCAGTATCGTCTGGCATAAGACCACAATAATCAACTAATCATTTGAAAACAAAACAGGTTATTATTAAATATAAGGTTGAAAATTAGTAATAAAAAAGTTATTCATTACAAATATGTAAATTAGCTAATCTCATTAGGAAAAAAGCTATCTTTAAGTTGTATAGTATGCTACTGAGAAAATTGTTTAATGTGGAAGAAGCAGTTGTTTTGGCAACACAATTTCATGTAGACCCTGGGTGACACACCAGTTAGCATATATATATATATATATATATATATATATATATATATATATATATATATATACTGAAGTTAAAAAATACTACTTAAATGAATAATCCAAAATACCTAATGTAATAAATTCACGACAATCCAAATTAAATAAACAAAACGGATTTACAGATTGCACCCATACAAACACAGACTTAATTTAAATATAAAATTACAATATTTCCTTAAACAGACACTTTTTTTTTTAGCTACCATACAATATGCCAATCATAAAACAACACAACTTCCAAAATACAAAAAAAAAAGGAAATGAAATAGTTACATCTCGGATACACATTGACAGCCCAGATATCACAAGACAGATACAAAGGGAACATCAACACCTTAAATAAGACTCATTTCCTGTTGAAGAGAATGCGACAATTCCTTGTTCATTTTAATCTTATTCACCAGAGGCAGAGATAAGGTATCCCAAAATATAGCAGCACAAACATTCCCCTCTCCTCATGCTTCATTCTTTAAGGCCTTCAAATTGTAAGTACATTTAATTTTTTCTACACTTTCTTTCATTTGCATTAGTTAAATAATAGTCATACGAATTTCATATATATATATATATATATATATATATATATATATATATATATATATATATTAGTATTTTTATCTTTTCTTTTTTATCTAGAATCAATGAAATGAAACATCATGTTTGAAATATTGTTTCATTTCATTGATTCGAGATAATAAAAAAGAAAAGATGATAAAAATATTAACTAGGATGGTAATATTTCGAACATCTATTAGTATTATAATAATATATAGTTATCACTAGGTCACTTGGGGAGTTAGTAGTGGAACAAGTTTTTTTGCAGTACTATTAGTGGAGTGTTCAATATCAGTGATAGAGCTAATATATATTACATTACATGAGAATTTTTTTTACTTTGGATTTTATGTGATGGAGCACATGCTTGATGAATGAACCACTGACTGACATTCACTCATACAGAAACAGGAAAGTCTAAGTAAACAATTCCTAAAAATTATTTCTTGTTTGCAGGTCTTAATCAAGCATTTATTAATGAAGGATTGTTACCCAAGTACACACGCAAGCACACTTGTCACCTAACAGTTGTAAGCAGCTTATTATTTTTGTATTTCCTGACAAACATCAATCATTGACCCTGAACAGAGAAAGAAAGTTTGAAAAGCAAGGAGGCAATTTAAACAAAGGCCAATTTGTTTATCACATGTTTTTATGAAATACTTATCAACATCCTGTAACTCTCAAAGAAAAATTCTTTTGAAATGAGGAGAAACTTGTTAAAAATGGTTTCTCATTTAATATTTCTTAATATAACTATCCAAGAGACTTTCTATACACTGAAAGACAAATGGTGGAAGAAGTCAGTCAGTTGTAAGTTTAATATTCAAGTGTGAGGGGGGGGGGGTCACCATGGTGTAGTCGCTAACATGCTAGACTGCAACATCATAGTAAGCAAGTTCAAACTCCAGTTGCACCATCATGCTTACTTTCGGACTAATACCCTTGGTAAAGTTATGAACCCCATATCTCCCAAGCTATAGGTTAAATAGTACTACTAGTGTCCTTCTACAAGGCTGTCTTTGGCATTAAATAACCCATGAAGGTTGATATGCTATTTCATAATATCTTATTATAATGGAGATTGTGTGTTTGTCTGTCTGTAACCGAAACTAAATCACTATTCTATTATTGATAAAATTGTTATACCTTATTAATACTGTTGACCATATCTACCTAATGTAATTGTATTTATATATACAACAAAATAGCGGTTTACAGTATGAATGAGAAGGCTAATTTGCATATTGATATTTAAAATTTGATTTTAATAAATATATGCTTAGTATTATTGATTTCTAATTGTTAGGTTTTCTCTTAACAAATCTGAGCAAAGATCTCGGGGATACATCTTAAAAGAAATCCATAAACAAGACGAAAGTACTGTAATCTTATTAAATACTTCATAATCTAACTAAATAGATAAATTAGGAAAAATGAAAGACGGGAGTGAAAGAAAATGATAGAAGAGTTAAATCTAAAGCTGTTCTATTTTTCGATTATACCCCCTCTGTTTATCATTTTCTAAATAGTTTATAATGTGATACAATATTTTATAACATCAAAACCTAAATACTTGCACCCAAAGGGTGCATACATTTGCTAGTCATTAGTAATGAAGATAATCTGTGATCCATCATGGAGGTTCTGTGAAATGTTTTAATTAGTTTCAGTTTGCTGAAACTTCTTTAAATGTTCAAGGTGAGTCCCCAATGCGCTGGACTGCGACATCATAGTAAGTGAGTTCACACTCCAGTCACACTATCATGCTTCCTTTTGAACAATAGTCTTTGGAAAGATATAAACCACCTCACCCCTCCCCCAGCTATGGTTTAAATAGCACCACCACTGTTCTTTTACAAAGATGGCTTTAGCATTAAATAAGCTAGTAAGGTTAATAAGCCATTAAACAAAGATACCAAACCAAATATCTAAAGATGACCACTTTATAAATTGCTTTGAAGAAAGAAGTCATTTATTTTTCAACTGATGTTAATGAAATCTTTAAAGTGTCTTTCAAATTCAATTTTCCAACCTTTTCCAGGGTTATTAACACTGTGAAATGCAAACAGCCTAGTCCTGGATTTGAACTCTGGTTGTCAGGTCCAAAAGTTCTTCCACATTCAGTATATTCTTTGGATCTTTCACCTTCAGATTATCACTTGTTTTGCTCCATGCAACATTATCTGGCCAGTGATACTTAAAGATCAAGATCTCAAAGAATTTCAGTGAATCAAAACTGGAATAATTAAGATGAAAGGTGGCATAGAATCATAAAAAAAAGCCAGCAAAAATTCTTTGATGACTCAATAATGATGCTATAAGCTTATATGAATAAAAGATTTTGTTGAAAAAAAAAAAAAAAAAAGAAAAAAAAATTCTGACCATATTACATCAAGCTAACATGTATCTGATTAATCATCCACTTGCCTATTTAAATGTAGAAAATGTTCAGAAAAATATAAAAAAAAGTATAAAAAAAAAAGAAAGAAAGTATATTGCAATGCTATAAAAAGATAAACTCTATATAATTAGAAATTATTATTAGACTAAACTGACAATATTCCAAGAGTTATTCACAAACTATTGATTTCATTGTTTTGGTTGCTTTTGTTGTTACATTTTGGCTGAGCAATTCTATAGCCTTCTTTATGTATATATTCCATAAGACAAGAGTGAAGATGGAGGTCTGGAGCACGCTTTTACTTTCTCTCTCTTGGCAATGTAAACCAAAGAATTCTTTTACCTTTGTTAGATATACAATTCATATGAATTGTACAAAGAAGAAAAGTTTCCCCTCCATCTTTCCATACAGAATGGAATGACCAAAACAATAAAGGGGAAAAAAATAAAAGGACATAAATAATAGTAATCTGATTAACATTTGGAATGATAATGATTCATCTAATAATTAGAGAAAGTGATGTCAAATTTTTGTTTTCAGTAAAAAATCTACCTTTTCTACTTGAATTAATTAGACCAATAAAAACAATTTTATTTTAATTGATATGTGCACAACCTCCAAAATTTGAAAAACAAAATAAAAAACAAAACAAAAATATGTATGAGGGTGGACTGAAAAGTTCATGATTGTTGATGACTTTTTTTTACCAATAGGATCCAAGTACTGCAACACCCATGATCACATTCTATAAGAGTATTTCAGCCTAGGAACGTTTCAGTTGACCCTTATAAATAATTCTAGGAACAATGTTTTTATTTGTTAGTAAAATCGGCAGAGTGGCCTATTGTCAGTATTAACCGGATAGTGAGGGAGTCTAACTAAATTCAAAACAGCTATACTCAGCTTATAAATTGACCCTGTGTCACATTCTCCCAGTGGTAGAGGGGTTGGGTAAATACATACATTTATTTCTTTGTAGACTATAAAGCTAAGCTTAGTAAATATGCTGAGGTATCTTTCACAGCCAAGCAATGGTTAACAAGTTCATGTTGTATATCATTACTACTGTTCAATCCTCTGTGTGCCCCACACTTGTATTGTTGTGTCAGACTAAGCTAAGCTTAGTAAATATTAGAAAAATACATGAATGAAGATGGACAAGTTTTGTTCTGTCTCAGAAGAATGTAAACGCAAAAAGCTGAAAATAGCATTAATTGATGAGACGGAATATCAGAATGACTGGAGTGTTCGCTGCCACTTCTATGATTACTGACCACCAAAATAGATGATAAAAAACTATTGTGCTTTGCTAAAAATACCATCACTAAAAGACTGGTGTCATTGCAGTTCCAAATGTCACACTTCCTACTTGGCTTCAAGCCTGAATTGTCCAAGGTAAAAAAAATAAAAAAAAAGGTTTAATCAAGCACAAAAAAAAAACAACAAAAAAAAAAACAGAACAGAAATGTACTTTTCCCCTCCCCCAAACATATACTGAAGCTGATAATTCTTTAGAGAAACCACCTGATTTTATACAGCATTGTCAACTCTTGAATCAGATTTTATAGCTAGACTCTGCATCATTTATAGTTAAGATTAGGTAGATCTGTTATTACTGGAGTTGGAATTATAGCTAGCTAAAAGATGAAAAATATATATACAGGTAAATAGTAATGGAAACTAATAGTCCAGGAAAAGGGTAAATCTAAGCCAAACATTTTAGACCTTATTTTTCCAATGCAGGTATCATTGGGGAACAAGAAGAGTTTTGGTAAATTGGTCAGATTTTGGCTGTTTACCAAAAATCTTTTTGTTTCCCAATGATACCTGCATTCGGAAAATAAGGTCTAAAAATGTTTGAATTTGGTTTACCCTTACTGTGCTTTTTTTTCCTTCTTTTTTTTAACCTGAACTATAAGCTCTAGAAAAGTAATTTATTACATATACCCTAACTTAATAATATAAGATGTTCTATCATTGTTGTAATAGTTAGCAAGCTAGTCTTGCAAATCCATTACTACTGAATAGCAAAGTTCAATCCTTGCTGGATGCCCCATACTTCCAACCTTGTGTCACATGCTACCTGTAGTGAATGGGTTGTGTAAATACTTACCCTAACTTAATATCATCATATCATATTGTAGATGCTTAATAAAATTGTTGTTGGTCCAGTAGTATCATCACATTCATGTTGCAATTATTCCAATGAATTTAAGCATTTTATCAGCAAGTTCAGAATTAAGCCAAATTTTACACACACACACACACACAAAAATGCATGTAGAAATTTCAGTTTCATTTTGTTTGTTAATTTTACATTATTGAAGCAGGTGAATAATCTCCCCACATAATAAACATAGTCTGAAAGATATTTGAAAGGATTGTGACCCCCCCCCCCCATCGATGTACTTCATTCCAAAAGAATTCTGTTTCATTGTTACTTGTACCTGGATTTTCTAGTAGTTAATATACATGTAAATTACTTCCTTTGAATCTAAAAACTTCAGTGCATCTAGGCTCAATTTAGAGGTCTTCCGATTTCATATGAGATAAGACAGAATATTTAGCAGTAATAATATTTTTAACACAATCTACAGGGTGGACTGAAAGTCATGTCTACCCTAGCAAAATATAACTTAATTAAAGTAAGTAAAGTCAGCAGATTGGCCTATTGTCAGTATTAGCTGGACAGTGAGAGACTATCCTCTTTTCACTAGTGCTAGACTAGGGAGACTGTTTTTGCATCTGAGGTGCAGCACCACACCTAACGTCATCTCCCCACTTTACTGTACAGATCCAAGCTGTGCTACTCATGCACTGAGTTGGTGAGGGCGGGTATTGAACTCAAAAGCTTGTGGTTCCTCAATTAAATAATTACATGAAATAAGCTACTGGAAATATGCAATAGAATTGAATATTTTACCATATCCCTTATATACTATCTTGGTTGGTTGGATTTTAAGGCATGTCAACCCTTGGGTTATTTTATGCTGAAGATGTTCTTGTTGAGTATTCAGTTATTTTTTTTAACACATTCTTTTTAAGAATCTATTTAACCCATAGATGGGACCCTAACAGGTACTACCACTCTGTTTAATTCTTTAATACTCTCCTTTTAATTCTTTAATACTCTTAGAGGATTTTTCTTTGCTTCGACAAATGTTTCACTAAACCTTCATGGTTCTGGGTAGTCAAATGAAACTGATGCCCAATTATCACTTTTTGACTTGAAGCAAATACAAAGTGATAAACTTAATGAGTTTTAAATGCATAAGGATTTGATATTTAGTTTGTAAAATAGCTTTCATTTATTATCGTAATAATGATGAATTAATATTTAATTCACATATACATAAATAATATATGAAAGCATCAATGTTACAACATTTAACTAAGACTGTTAAAAAGAAACAGCAGTCACATAGCTGAATACACAAGCTTTAAACATGTTAAGATCTTATAATGGTTATAAAAGACAACTGTACACATTATATTCACAATTATAACAACTAGCAAAAATATGCACATAATTATAATTCAAATTATAATGCGAGGATTATTATACTATTATACTATAAAGACTAACAAAACTACATAAAAATGCTTATGAAAAGGTTACACTGATTTTAATTTAACATTATTTACTAAAACATATTTAGTAACTATTCAATGGGGTTTTTTTATTAGCTAGTCTATCAAAAAAGAAATATCTAGATCTAACTAGAAAATATTAAAGTTAGCTATTTTTTGTATCAAAAACTACTCCAATTACATTTCAAATATATTAAAACTGAGATGAGCCAATTTAGACAGAGGACACTGCTTTTATGTATTCTAATCCACAAAGTAGAGAATATATAAAGAGGGAACAATAAGTCTGTAGCCTGACAGTTATTAACTGATTTTTGATCTATAGTTTTTGTTATTGGTCAAAATCTCAATAAAACTGCTTACCAATTTTTTTTTTTTTTGGGGGGGGGGTAGGCAAAATATTATCCATTAAAGAGGTTGGTTGGTTATTTTATTTTTGTTTACAGCATATAAACTCTTCTTGGGTCATTTAATGCTGTATCAAGTCATTTTGATAAACAAAGGATTCGGATTTCTTAAAGTACCTGCTATTGCTTAAGTGGTCACCCAATTAAGTATTGAACAGGCTCATCCCTGCTTAACTTTGGTGATCTATCGGAAACTGGTGCTTTCAGCATGACTTGACCATAATCCCATTAAAGTGGAAACTATTAATTAACATTCAACTTGTCTACATAACCCCCTCAACTCCCCAACAATTACAGCTGTGGTTGTGAAGTGTCCAAAAAGTATGTGGGCTGGTTGAAAGTTAATCAAAATTTTTGTTAAAGAATGTTTTGTCAATGAGGTAATTAATTGGTAATTTAATTTCTTAAATCTTAATCAAATTTGAACAAATTACAAAACCGGGTCTACTTTATATTTTCAAAATACAATCATAATTCTATCTTCTTTCTTTACATGTTGACTAAAATTTGGCTCAGCAGGAGAAAAGTGCAATTTATCCAAAATCTTACTTTCACAATGTAGAAAATTCTGCAGAAAATTAAGAGTATGGTGTATCAATGATGCTGATAGTTTTTTTTATTTAGTGCATCCTGGGATGCGCATATTTGCTTTGAATGAGTGAGTCCCCAGGAAAATTTATGGGCCCCAACTAAAGTCATCTAACTCCTACCTTGTAACCTAACCTGCATAATTCATTTCTAAAAACTATTGAAATATATTTACAGTTAGCTTGAAATGGTGGGGGAAGAAAAAAGAAAAACACTGGGATGCATGGATATGATTTTACAGCATTCTTTTAGATTTCTATGTGTCAGGGATGCAGGATGTGTACCTATCAGCATCACTAGTGTAGTAGTACTTTAAAATGATTACAAAAAGGATCATTTTTAATTTTGATTATTCAGATTTTTTTCAAGGTTGTTGTCCTCATCTTTATTGTTATATACATAACATTTCAGTCGATTTGCATTCTGGCCTTCTTCAGTTTCCTTGTCATAATCGTGAGCCTTCACAGAATTTCAAACAAAACCTTTTGTTTCATCCATTGGGGTAAATTGTTTTGATTTCATTAACCATGACCAGGTACAAGTGTTAAACTATGTTAGATATATTATGTTATTTTCACCCACAATCAGGATTGAACCTGCAACCTACAGATGATTATCACTTAAACTGTATCAAATTAACCCTTATATCCGTTGCGCCATGTATCCAACTAAAATATTGTGTATATAACAAAAGATGAGGGCAACTCTCCGAAAAATCTAAATAATACAAATCATCAAGCCTCATCTCAAAAATTCAGATAATTTTTCAGTTCATCTGTATGTATAGATAATAAATAGTAGTAAAAAGAAGTCTGTGGAGTGACCTATTGTCCGTATCAATCAAACAGTGATGGAGTCTATCCCCTTTTTGCTAGTGCTAGACCAGGGATATTGCTTTTGCCTGAAGTGAAGTGAAACACCTACCGTCAGCTCCGAGCAGATGCTTTACTGCACAGATAAGATTATCCAAGCTGTGCTACTAATGCACTGTGTTAGCAAGGTCTGAACCCAGAACCTTGCAATTTCTAGGCAATTGCTCTATCGACTGAGCTAAACCCAGTGTACATAAAGAAAGACATTCAAAATAGAGAAATAGAAATTATAACAAAATCCTCAAATATACAGTTTGATGCACAGACAAACATTTACATGGATATATGCACATGCATTTTGTGGCCATCATTTCCATTACTATATCAATTGTGCAGAGTTGGTGAGGATCGGTATCAAACCTGGAACTTTGCAATTCCTAGGTGTATGCTCTACTGACTGAGCTAAACCGGTCTGAATAAACAGTGAAAAAAATAAATAAATAAATAAAAAAATTTAAAAAAAAAAAGAACTTAATTTCTCATGTACAAAAAACCTTTTCTTAAAAAGGTTTTTTTGTAAATAAATGACATAAAATCTGGTTGAATTTAGAAAAAGAGAACTGATTACTATGTCTGTTGGTTGTTTTATTTTATGGTGTATCAACCCTTTTCAGGTCATTTAATGCCAAATCTAGTCATTTTGATAAACAAAGGACTCAGTAAGTACCTGCTCTTGCTTAAGTGTTCACATATCTAAGTATTGAACTGGCTACATCTGTCTCACAATAGCTGTTACATTCAATTGTATAGAATTTAATTAAATGCAAATATGATATTAATTAAAAAGGGGACAGAAGTAATATTACTTTTCTGTATGTTTTTCATTTTGTCAATTTATGAGTAAAGCAATTAGAATGGAAATTACTTATTGAAAGTAGAAATTATATATAAATCAAAAGGCATGCAAATAATTCAAATTATTACACATATTATTATTATCATCATCACTCCTTAGGAGTGTTTCACACCTATTTTAACTGGTTGTCTTTCACTGGAGACAGAGTGTCAGAAAGTTTCCTCAGGTCTCCAGGACTCTTCTGAGTATTCTAGACTTCCTTAACAATGCTATTGTCTGAATGGTCTTGATTCTTCCTCCTGTCAAGAACTGGCACAGTGGAATTTTTATTATTATTTATTTTTATGTGGGCTGGTTGAAAGTTAATCAAAAAAAGAATCAATGTTTTGTCAATAAAGTAATTAATTGGTAATTTAAAAATGAATATTGTAATATAATAATAATCATATATACATTTATGTATACACACACACACACACACACACACACACACACCTATATATCACTACATGTAACATATATAAAGAAAATTCTAGTAAACAAAACTAAACTGTAGAGCCAAAATATTAGTCAGCAAACTAATAATATGCAGCTCCTCCCTTCTCTTAAATAACAGCAGCTACATAATGTGACATCAGGTTTATGCAGTATATATAGCCAAGCATGTTTTGAGGCTGTCTCTACCTGAGTCATGTTTGTTGGGTTTGACTACATGGAATTTAGTGACATCTCTAAAATGACCAATACATACTTTAAATCGGACTCCAGTTCTCAACGCTGATGTTCTCTTCAAATGTAGAGGTGTTAAGACAAATACGAAATCCCATGAAATACAATGTACAATGAATTGACTAATGAGTTAAATGGCACCAGCATTGAATTTGGATAAAATTTGATACGAGGATAATCCCAAAGGTAAGGTCTCCAAAATATTTAGAAATCATAGAAATGTTCATTGTTTCTTGTCAATGATGTTTACATCTTTTTAAAGTTTAAATATCTATTTTTCTACATTACGGTTGTTATGCTACTACCATTCACATCCATACATTAACACATATTTACACATTGTAAACCCTTTTTCTGTTTTTGTTGTTGGTAACTGACATGTTCCTGCGACCTGTGTAATTGGGTGGGACATGTGGCTGTACACGCACACAAGTCTTTTTGCCACGTCTTTGGATCAATTGAAAATATCTTCAACAATGGGAACACAGAAAAGACGCAACTCCATGTAAAGACGCAACTCTGATCTCTCCATAGCTGAATTTTTTTTTTTTACTCTCCTCTTATTTACGGTCTGTTAAGAAATTTGAACTTTTTCCTTTGTAATTTTTGTAAACTTGTTCATTTGTGTTTGTCAATACATATATTTATCATTCTAATTCATTTCATCATCTTTCATTTTTTCCTTTATTGTTTGTTGTTTTCATAAACTGTATTGGTTAAACTATCTGTCAAGTTACCCAGCCTAACAGCATAGAATATCGGTTAATTTATTTTCGTAAGTGCCGTGGCAGGTTTTGTATGCCCATGTCATACCAGCTCGATGTCATGTTGTTGAGAAAGGATTGAACCATGTTGTCGTTGTTGCAAACTCCCTACACCACTTGAAGACATTTTTGACATCCATGCACAACTCTCTATACACTTCCGTAAATTGGTGATGAATTTCAATCAATTTAATGCTTTTTGCGCTCTAAAACTGAATAACTGTGTGAACTTCATACTTGGCGATAGCGTCAATCAGGAGCTACATCAGAAATAACTGCCAAGCCAAGACTCAGCAAGGCGTGCATAGGGGCAGGTGCAGGCACAACAAACATAGGTGTTGCCAATAGCTACATGAACAGTTTTCCTACGTCTCCAGCAATTTGGAGGCCTTACTTTTGGGATTACTATTGTACAATATTGTTAAGCAGTTATCATCCTCGTTGTTTGCCAGCAGCACAATCTATAAAAACCTGCAATTTTCATATGTTGCTCATGTCTCGAATTCATGTGTGCCTGTTCCTAGAGAAAATCTAGAGCAGTTGACAACTAAGAAGGAAATAGAATACACCAACTTTCTGATTCCAACCATTATTCCATAGTCAAAAGGTGTTAAATCCTTTCAATGTCTAATGGTTGCCATAGTTACACTGCCACAGCTATACAGCCTCTTTACCTATTATGTCACTATTAGGTCATCCTAAGTCAATTTTTACCAGTGGGAGAAGTGAAAAGCATCCAGGGCATTGGCACTTCAGTCGACCATAAGGAATAACCACTGTATTTAGCATGAAATCAATATTATTCAGAAATATTATACAAAAATTATAATTATTATATTTAACTATATTCTTTTGGATGTACAACACATGGCCAGTTTAAAGAGGGGGGCTCAAGTGCATAATCTTAACAATAACACCATATATATATATATATATATATATATATATACATATAAGTAAAGAAATAACAAAAGACTTAGAGATTTTGCATTATAGCCTATTTCGGGGAGCTTAGACAAAGTGTCTAATTCTCCCAGATCTGATGAGCTGGGAGAATTAGACACTTTGTCTAAGCTCCCTGAAATAGGCTATAGTGCAAAATCTCTAAGTCTTTTGTTATTTCTTTACTTATGAATTTGCTCTGTGACTCTAACAATAAGAGCACACATTGAGCTCTCAAACTGCAACAGGTTGTTTAAAAAAACTCTTATGTCGTAAGGAAGATTTCTTCTCCTGACTTTTGGATTATATATATATATATATATATATATATATATATATATATATATATATATAAATATATATATATATATCTCACCCAAGCAAGTTTAAATTCAGAGTTTTCCTTCTCCTAGACTGTTTGCCTAACCAAGGTTAAAGAGCCTAATCCACCCTACTATCTACCTATAGCTGGAGGGAGAATAGTTGGATGCATACCTTTCTGAAATGTATTAGGGCTATGTGAAATGCAAACAGCCTCATCCAGGATTTAAACTTGTCATGCCAGTCTATTTCCTAAGATGATATCCATTACACCACATGCCTCCATAAAAATTGCAATAAATGATATTTAACCATATTCTCTTGAATGTTGGACACATGGCCAGTTTAAATAGGGGGTACAGGTGCATAATAGTAATAATCGGCCGGGTTAGCTCAGTCGGTAGAGAGTTTGGCTAGAAACCACAAGGTTCCTAGTTCGATACCGGTCCCCGCCAACTCAGCGTATGAGTAGCACAGGGATCTGTGCGGTAAAGTAAGGAGCTGATGGTAGGTGTGGCGCCCCACCTCAGATGCTAAAACAATCTCCTTGGTCTAGCGCTATTGAAAAGGGGATAGACTCCCTCGCTGACTGGCTGATACCGACTTTAGGCCGCCCCGTAGACTTTACTTTTACTTTTATATATATATATATATTTGCACATTCTCTCCTGATGAGCCCATGCATTTGTAAATATCCTTTGTTTTTTTCAATATATCATATTTACACTGTTGGATTAAGTTCCAATTTTATTTCACACACACACACATATATATATCCACACAAGCAGAAGAACCCAGTGTTGGCTGTCAGAAAATATCTCTGACCATATTACCCTTAACATCTGGCCTAACTCCCCAGATTGCAATCTCCTTGATTAGTATGTGTGGGGCATGGTTGAATAAGAGATCAACAAAAGAAACTGAAGGTAAGGATAACAGCAGCATTTACCAATTTAAATAAGGAGATCATCATAAAGGATTCTAGGAGATTTCAAAGTCGTCTGTAGGCCGTGGTTGAAGCCAATGGCAATTTCTTTATATGAATCTAATCTAGAGTATTTCAAGATATTTTCATGTAATTTTAGTAAATATATCTGATAAAGTGAGATGTCAATATCATTTTCATTCTTTGCATAATTTAGACAATTAACCCATCACATCCTTTGAGTGAGTGAGTGTGTGTGTGTGTGTGTGTGTGTGTGTGTGTGTGTGTGTGTGTGTGTGTGTATCTCAATCATGATATGGTAGACTGTGAATTCAGGTGTGTAAATGTTTACCATAATCTACCAGACAGATGTTTGTGGAATATGAAATGAAGTCCAATATATATATTTTCAATTTTTTATACTTGGATAAATACTTCTGATAAAGATGACACTCTAAGGAAAACATAACTTAAAATGTTAATTCATTTATGAGTTTTTAAGAAAATTAAAAGACAGCATTAATTGATGTTAGATCAATTTGAAGTTGTTGTGTAGTGATACAGTTATACACTCTTTTTTTTTAACCTCAGAACTGCAAAAGTGGAATGTTTTAAGTTTTTTTTAATTTTATTTTTTTAAAGTTTTTATTGTTACTCTGAAATAGAACTATCATTAAATACTCAGCAAAATTACCAGCAAATAGTAATTTTCAATTTACTTCAGTGTAGGACTTTATAAGTTTATAATCTAAATTCCTTTAAAATAACAATGCTGAGGACAAAAAAGTGTATAACTGAATATATTCAGTATGTGCAAAAGTAGAGAATATGTATTCCTGGTATACCTGTGCCTAGGGTAAATTTAGAGCAGTTGCCACCTATAAAGGAGATAGAATACACCATCTTTCTGGTTTCAATCATCATTCTACATTCAAAAGGTGTTAAATCATTCCCCCTGTGTCAGTTACAATTAACTGACAGACAGGGGAATATTAATAATATATACATTTACCAGACACTCAAAACAAGTAGGATATGACACAAGATCAATTTCTTAAGTGGAGTTTAACAGGTTTGAATTAAAAGTATTTCCCTCTCCTAGACTGGTTGCCTGACCAAGGTTAAAGAACCCAGTCTGCCCTACAATTTACCCATAGGTGGAGGGAGAATAGTTGTGCATACCTTTCCCAAGGGGATTAGCACAGGATTTGAACTTGGGTTGCCAAGTCCATTGCCTACGATGATAACCATTAGACTATCTGCTTCCACATTAATAATATAGTTTGAAATATAAAAATTCCAGATCAAATTGAAGCTTAAAAGTATGTGTCAAATTTATTAGGATATCCTTATAATTCCCAAAACTCAAAAGGTAGCACACAATATTTTTTAATCAACTAATATTAAATCAATACCAAATTGAGGCTAAAATGATTTTTTCCCTTAACTTTAGGTCCCCCAGGCAGGAGTCAGTGTCACTGACTGAGGCACCACTAAAAAGGGGATTACCTCAAAGCTGAGCTATTCAGGACCCTACCTATATTTTTCAATATATCAAATTCACACTGTCGGATTAAGTTCCATTTTATTTCACTTACATATATATAAGGGAAGGATCTCTGTCAGGACCTGCTCTCAAAACCTACCTACAGCAAGACACACAAATAAATAAACTGAACCTAATCTTGATGTTGCTGTGAAGAAGAAGATTGATTGATTTTAACGGCACGTCAATCAGTATGAGGTTATTTTATGCATAGCTGTTAGAGATTTGTGTACATTTCTATTTACATTTGTGTGTTATTTCTTAAGAGTTTTTTTTTTTTTTTTGCACACGATTATAAGATATCAGGAATCTAATACTAATAATTTACAAACAGATCTATTGTATCCATAGATGAGACCATAGCAGGTGCTACCACTCAGGGTCAGTGTGGATTTGGGAATAATGGCAATGAAAGGGAGACTCTACATACCAGAGCTCTAGAACTGGGGCCTCACCACCAGATGCAGTTTAGTGTCATACACATGTCACACTTTTTTTGGGGGGTGGGGGGGTCTTAGCCCCCTCTGCAGAGGATACAGTCAGCCTATGGTAAGGCCCCATAGAAGAGGAGGAGTCAACTGACAAAAGAAATTTTCTTTATGGAACACAGAAAAACTTTTAGGAATACAGTAAAACTTAAAAAGTTCATCATTTAAAAAGGAGGCTATTGTAGAAAATGGACACAGTGATCTTAGTTCAACTCCTGGATGAGACTGTTTACAGTTCACACAGTGCTAATACTCTTAGAAAATGTATCAATCCAACTATTCTCCCTCCAGCTATGGGTAAATATAGGTACTGGCAATAAAATTGTCTGCTACGAGTTTTAAAAGTGAATAAAAAATAATTAAATTTATTATTTAAGGTCAAACTTTGTCTAAATCGATAAGTAGTAACATAATGACCATCATTAAAAAAAAGAAAAATATCATTACATATGCAGTTTATTTTTAATAGATTTAAAACAATTTGTTTTGGTAAATTTCGACGCAATCCGCCATTCTGTCTATTTTTCAATGGTTTTACGCGCTTGTTTACAATTTTAATGTAGCATTCACGATTGCAAAAATGTTTACCAAAAATCAGGTAATTATCCGATTTTAATGAAATTTTCAGTATTCATTTATCAATTAATGAATTTTATAATGCATCAGTTATTTTATTTCAAAACTTTAATTTAGTATTTTTGCTATGAAAAATGAATATATAAAATTCATTTAAAATGTGAAAAGCATGATGTTAAGTTTAAAATGTTATATTTTTAGATTCTAGAAATAAATATCTACTTAATGCAAACCTTATTTTCTTTAGACGAAAGTAATAAGTTTTGAAGAAAAACTCTATTGAAAAGACCCCCCCCCCTTTAAGCAGAACAAATATCAACGTATATTTTTTTTCTTTTATAAGATAATAGCCAATTAAATAATTATCGAAATGAGTAAAAAAGAAATCTCCAAAAAATTAATTATTTATTATTTTTTTTAGATTTTATTTTTCAATTTTCGGTACTTATTTTCTCATAAAAAAGCCACCGTAAAATTTTTTTAGGTTTCTATTCATAACTTCGGTCTTTTATCTCATTATTTATACTGTAATTAGTACAGTATAAGACCAACTCGAAAAAATGTTACGCCCCCAACATAGGGGGGGGGGGTCAAAATTAAGTGACCTGAAAAAAATGAGAAAGTTTTGAAATAAAATAAATAATGCATTATAAAGATCATTCATTGATAAATAAACACTGAAAATTTCATTAAAATCCGATAATTCCCTGATTTTTGGTAAATTATTTTTTGTAGGGGGGGGGGGGCTAAAGTCATTTTGTCAAAAACGCATTTTAGGCTCATTTTGCTAGTACATAGTTAAATAGTAGGTTAGACTGGATCCTTTAACCTTGGTATGGCAATCGGTCTAGGAGAAGGAAAAAATCTCTGAATCCAAACCTGTTAAACTCTGTTTAAAAAAAATTGACATTGTGTCGCATCCTGCTCATGTAGAGGGGTTGGATAAATAAATAAGTCAACAGTGACGCAACGATAGTAAAAAAAAATAAATAAAATTTAAAAAATAAAATAAAATAAAGCAAATTGGTTTTATTGAAACTAAGCAAACAGTAAATAAATAAGATAATGGTCGTAGTGAATTTCCCGGTTTCAGCAGACAATTGGAGGGGGGGGGGTTAAAACAAAATAAAATAAAAACAAAAAAACTGGTTAAGTATCTACCCAACAGTGACTCGTAGTGTAAAAAGTCAATGAGTGTAGGAATAATAAGTTACTTCAGTAAACGTTAAAAAAAAATACGTGAGATATGTCGGTAGATATGAGAGTTTAATTACAAAGGAGATAAGAATTGTAGCAATATTATAAATAATAACACCGGTGGTAGTCAAAATACTAATTGTAGGTCAAGTAACTGTTTATAGGAAAAAGACGTGGTGTAGTGATACTCCTGGCTGAAGTACTAGTAGTAAAACTAATTGTAGTATTGCGAGTGGTCAGAGTTGAAGTCAGATTTGCCAGCCTCCAGAGACCCGCCACCGCCACATCTCATTCTGGTTAAAAGACAATAATCAATAAGAGAGAGAGAGAGAGAGATAGAGAGAGAGAGAGAGAGAGAGAGAGAATCTGCCCATCATATGGTTGGTTCAGGAGATCCCATTCACACAACCATAACTGCTTCTCCTGCTATTAAGTGCTAAGGCTGGATGACTGTTTTACAAATTACACATGCTGCTACCCACTCTTTGTACCACAACTCCGTCACCTCCCCAGGTAACACACACACAGATCCCTCCTCCTCTTTCTCCACACACACACCCTCCTCCACCTTTCTCCAGACACACACACCCTCCTCCACCTCTTTTTCTCTCTCTACACACACACACAGACACACACGTTTAAGACAGACGAAATCAGACTTCGGGACTAGTATTGGCAGAAAGTGTTTTAAAAGCAGAGGACATTAACTTACATATAGGTACACCTTGACACAGGTAAGAAAGTGTTTGCTAGAAACGTTTAAGTGTGAAAGAGACCTGGGTACATGGCCGAGGGGGGGGGGAGTGCACGTGGGAAACGAGGAACAGGAAATACAAAAGAGATGTACATATTTTGATAAAAGAAAAGAGAGAGAAAGTTAAGTGAATGAGTTCGTTAGAGTCTTGTGGTCGGCCCGTACAAACGAACAGGTGTGTGCGCGCTCACACCTGTATGCAATATACACACGCACACTTTATATATATATATATATATATATAATATATATATATATACGGACCAGGCCGATGAAAGGGATAAGGTGATCCACAATCATATCTGAATCCTGGATCTTGCGGAAAACCTGATGTTCGGAGAGAAAAAGAAAAGGAAAAAATAGCGGAGTTGCTTGAGCGTATGATTTAATAATAACAATAACACTAATATCGCCATTTCTAAAAAAACATCAAAATTTTAAAATTGTTTAAAAAAAGAATAAAATCAACAAAATAATTGAATAACTATTATTCACCATTTAAAACTATTTTTTCTTCTTCTTTCTTTAACTTTAAGTGCCCACCTCAAACTAAACTTTTTAAAATTACGAAGTGGACTAAAAAAGAAAAAAAAAATTCAATTTATGTCATGTCATAATAGGCACATTTTCTTTAAAACCTGCAGACTATCATGTTGAAAGAAAAAAAAAACGATTTTTTTAAACACCAATTTTGAAAAGTAAAACTATTGCAATTAAAGTTGACAAATTTAATCTCGTAATTTATTAAAATTCAATAATGTTCTTTTTCTTCAATTGTACTAAGATAATAAGCATGTTTTCACACTAAACACATTGAATAGATGTGTACAAAAATGAGCGAAAAAAGTGCGCAACTTTTCAAAAAATAGTTTAAGACGTAAACTATTTTTTAAGATGATTTTAAGATAAGTT
Organism: Doryteuthis pealeii; assembly: GCA_023376005.1. Lineage (NCBI taxonomy): Eukaryota > Metazoa > Mollusca > Cephalopoda > Myopsida > Loliginidae > Doryteuthis > Doryteuthis pealeii. The sequence continues at coordinate 30,306,936 of CM042137.1, forward strand.
TCCATTCTTTATTAACGACTTAAACTTTAAGTCGTTAATAAAAAATGGAAAATTATCTTATTACTGTTTTCTTTTACGTTAAAAGAAAAATTCCAAGTTTATATGTTAAAAAAGAAAAAAGAACGAAAGATCTGTTACACATAACGTACGTTTATTTTTTCCTTCTTTTTTCGATGAATACTTTGAAGGAGAAAAAAAAAGAGAAATATAGAGAGATTTTTATAACAGATCCCAATGTCCAAAGTGAAATATAAATATTCTCGAAATGTGACTGAGGTCAGTGTATTAAAAAAGTGCAGATGTTTGCATGTTGATTTTTCTAAGCCAAACACTGAGACCCTCACTGCAATAGTTGCACTTTGATTTAAACTAAGGAAAGTTATCAAACTTGTGTATGCGGATGTTTCTAACTACACGCACATTTTGAGACACTTTGCTATGAGGTAATGGTTAACTATGTCGCTTAACAAATCATTATTACCGCGTGTCCCATGTTTATAGCCTTGTGTCAGACCAAGTTAAACATAGGCATACTTCTTATTAGAGACAAATTTTCATGCCTTTTCTTTTCTTTATTTTTCAAATATCAATTTGCAACAATTATTCCGTGTTTATTTACAATGAATTGTATTTAAAAATATTGTGCTAAAAAAAAAAAATAGAAATAACTTTGTTACTACATGCATTATTATTATTTTACAAATGCTCCCCACCCCCCCAAATCAATATTTTCAACTGACCCTTCTTTGACAATTAAACCACGAAGCCCACGCAGGATTCCTTAGGAAACTGGCTTTTTCGTAACCCGGGTTTCCTTTGAATCATGTTCGTGGTTAAATAAAGATAACCTTACAAATAATTAAATCAAGGGTTCCTTGATGAAATGAAAACTATTTCAAGGTTACTGCCAGGGTTATATATATATATATATATATATATATATATATATAACTGCACTTAGAACATTAAGCAGCCAAAGCTGCCCTGGGGAGAGTCCTCACCCTTAACCTTTCTGCCACCGGCCTTTTCTTTTGATTTATTCAATGCTGTATTGTTGACTAATAATAATATTTTGAGATAATCAGATTAAGCATGTTCATTCTTACACACATTTTTTTTTACTAGGATTGTTTATTTTTAGGCTTTTAATCGCGTTAATTTTAGCGCATCCATCCATTCTTCTGTTGTTGTTGTTATTGTGTGACAAGTTTGTAAGGCAGATAAGTCAGAATTGTGTGCAGCACACGCTCGGGTGTGGATATTAACTAAGCCCAGCTTAGTTTGGCACAGAGCCATCAACATTGGTGGGACACCTGTGAAGAAATGAATCACTCTATGGGTGGGGTGGGTGGTTGAGAAGAGGTGACGAAAAAACAACCGCTCCTCCCCCCCTCCTCCTCTTAAGCCGCTACTATCAGTAATTCAGGATAGAGATAACCACATGTAGATATTTATGTATGTCTTACTAAAAGGTGATATTATGAAGGCAAATGTTTATGATTTAAGTAAAAGAACTTAGAAAACAATTCTTCGGTTACATTAACGGATGTATCTTCTTGTGTATGGAATTACCGTATATTCCAGGTGATGTGTGTTTCACGAGGTTATGTTTCAAAAGAATCCTTACTAAAGTTCAACCCAAAACGCTTGTGTGTAATTTGAACCCCCTATACATAATACGAGCAAATTGGATGCAGTTTAAAATTTACATACTTTTTAAATGTATCGTGGTATCAAGATTTCTGTTGATGGTACAGATCACAGGGATAAATCATTCATGCCTTTACTGAGTGCTTTAGTGTAATGTGGGTGTAAGCAAACTCATACAAAATTTGAGCTGTGGTGCGGTTTTCTGTGTTGATATGGACAGGTTCATTCTCCTTTGTATAATACCGGCAAAATTAGACAATCCAATATATTGGATAGTTTTTTCTTCTTTTTTAAATTTCTATTTTCTTGATTTATTTAAGTGTATCGTTTTCAAGAATAAGTACTCAATGTGATATGATTAAATGAATAAAATCACAAATGGGACAGGTTTAAGGAAATGTGTGTGTGTGGGGGGGGGGTGACCAGTTAAAAGAAAAGGTTGCATACCGAAGAATATTCAATTAGATATCACTATACAAAAATTGAAAAAAATATTTTCTTGGCCTCCCACCAGGCCAGATTAACAGTCTTTTTATGTGGGGATTTTTATAGGGCATCCAGCGAGGATTGAACTTGCTATTCCGTAATAACGGATCTGCGAGACTAGCTTGCTAACCATTACACTACTCAAAAATAAAGGTAGCACTTTCTTAGTAATAAATAATCAAGAAATGAGGTAAAGTTTTATAAACATTAGAAGACTTGATTATATTCAATAAGACAGTTCCATGTGAGAGTTTTAAACTATAGAATGCATTTGAGGACTTTATGCGTCCCATCATGGTGTTATGGTTAAGAAGCTAGTCCTGCAGATCCATTACTACTGAATAGTGAATTCGAGACTAGCTGGGTGCCTCAAACTTACGACCTTGTGTCACATCTTACATGTGGCGAACGGGCTGGGTAAATACCTTCATACATTTGAGGGCTTATATAATGAATTCATTCTGTATGTATGTATGTAGACACATACACTAATGTTCTCCATTTAAATATACACATTTTTGATATTTCTTACAAAGTAATAAATTAGAAATATAAAATTTCTTTAAAAAAAAACCTTAAATGTTTATTAATAAGTGTTCGTGCTTATTACTCATAAAATAAGAAGAGCCTAAAATAGTTCTAAGCTGATGTAAACATTTTCAATGAATGGAGGTTTTTTTTTTAAAGTAATTATTTGTATTTGTTTCAAAGGTCAAGAAAAGAAAAAATAAGCTGAAAAAGAAGCTGACAAAAAAAAAAAAAAAAAAAAAAAAAAAAAATCAATTCTAATTAGATTCATTTTTTTGTTTGTGTGTTTTTTTTTATTTTTAGTTTTTTTATTGAAAAGTATTATTTAGCAGTTTCAGCTGATACATCATTATAAAAACAGCTATTAGCGTTGATCCAGGGGTTATCCCCCCCCCCCCGGCAATACCTGCTCCCTCGATTTAAAGGGCAGGGCTGGATTTATTGCACGGTACCTGAGGTGCCTCCCTTGAGGGGATATGCCGATGGGATCAACGAATTTTTTCATCCACCACCCATGAGTGGATGTTCCCATTATTAGGGCCTTGTACCTAATCCGTACACGTGGGGTACGTGGTAAATATCTAGTATGTTGATAAGGCCAACAGTATCAATAATGTAAAACAATTTTATTGATAATTGAGGTTTAAATAAAAAATAAAATCATGGAGAATGTGATGCAAATAACTAAGGGAACTGTGACTTGGGTAGTAATATAGTTTCGGTTACAGATAGAAAAACACACAATTTCTATTATAATAAGATGTTTAATAAATTCTTTCATATAGAAGAATAAATGTTATAATAAAGTTTAAAAAGAAAATCCGCCAATGTTTAAATAAGGCTTCGAGTCAAATTCTTTTTTTAAATGCTGTCATAATTCAATATTGATAAACAGTGAAAAATATTTGAAGCCACATATATATTATTTGATTATAGTTCTTTGTGATGAAATAACAAATATAACAATCAATAAATAAAAAGTGTACACAATATTAAACCATTTACATGAGACATTTTACGAAACAAAACAAAAATGTTATACACATATATATATATATTCATACACATATATATATATATTCATACACATATATATATATATATTCATACACACATTTATATATATATGTGTGTATGTATGTTAAGTCATCATCTTGTTGCTACATAAATGTGTTTACACACACACACACACAGAATATACGGTTTTAGTAACTCCCATGTTACACACACATACTATGAATTGAATAATCCCTTTGTCGCAACATAAATCTGTATATATATATATATATATATATATATATATATATATTGTATTAGAAATCTCCCTGTTGCAACAGACATATAAAACGTTTTACACACACACACAATGCATGTGTAAAGGCATCATTTTGTTGATATATATATATATATATATATATATATATATATATATATATACACATACACGCACGCACACGATTTGAGTAACTCCCTCAATGTGTAAGAAGTTATAGTTACACACACAAACTCATCTGCGTACCGTACATTCCCCCCCCCACACACACACACAGACACACACAACCTGTTGAAATAAAGCAAATTCCAATACTATTCTGTGTGCCTGGATCTTATTAATTGCTTGCATGCATCGAGACATACAAGCAGGAAAAATAAATTCATGACAGTTCCAAAAAGAAAAAGGAAAAAAAATCAGTTTCGGTTTCCAAGCAAAAGCATGTGAAGAAACTGGTCGAGCGGGCATAAGAGTTAAACTTACATTTATTTTTTGGTCTTTTTTATTTTTTGTATCTAATATAACGATTTTTTTTCTTTCTCTTTCTTTCTATCAAGGACAAAATAATTTTACATTTTACATTGCACATAAAACACAGACTAGCTAGTTAACTATTGCATCACCAGAAATTACTAATAAATAAGAAATGTGACGAGATGAAAGAAACCTGACACGAAGATAGAATAATAAGCCGTAATATTCTTTTAGTAATAAAACAAACGTGTCATCTGCTAATGCTAAAAGTGTAAATAAATATAGACAGTAAGTCAGACAGGTATCTTGGTACAAAGCACGCAAAAAGGAAGAACCTCACAGGATGCTTTTGTAAACTATCTCAGATAAAAGAAACACTGGTTACTGATGAGACAGAAGGATAAATACAAAAAAAAAATCCAACACTCAGTTTTGGAAAACATTTGATGTGGTACTTAGTAAATAGTTTCCAGTAAATGTTCCTCACTCAGGTGCGGAGGGGGGGGGGGTTAAAACTATCTATATATTAGAGCCATTCAATAAATAAGGGAATTAAAAAAAATAAAGTGCATCCCCTCCCGAATTTTCTCCATAAATATAAACTCTGCATTTTTTGGAATTGGTTTAAAGGAAAAATTATTTTAATCTCACAAAAATATTTCTTTTGAGGCTATTCAAAATGGCACTAAATCAAATAGAGTGCACCATGCTTGAATAGAGGCCTGTCCTTAAATCTTTGGTGGAAATCATGTGAAATCTGTAATGTGTACAGAGAAGCATGTTTTAGTTGTAAAAAAATGTTTACGTGTTTGCGATTTTGATCCCAAGTTGAAAGGACAGTTCATCAAGGGGAAACACACTAACCTACCGGTAAAGAAAAGTTTCGGGCGCAGCAGTCAGTGAAGAAGGTGATCTTGACAGTGTTCTGGGACATGAAAGGTCCCATCACTATTGATTTTCTTGAAAAAGATGCAACTGTAAACAGTGCTTCCTATTACCAACTCCTTAGGCAAAAATTAAATGACCCACCTATATAATACTTTATATAAAGTGTCTTAAAGGTATATTCACACCTATCTATTCATTAATATTTTTTTATTATGTGTACAAAAAAATCTGAGAAATAGGTAAGTGATTATATTATAACTAAAACTAAAAATAATAATATTTTGAATTAGTATTTTGATTACTTTGCCCAAGAGACCCAGTTGGTTTCATATTTCCTACCACTATTGATCAGCTCTAATAAAAGGTTTTGGTTTCTTTGTTTAATGGCATATTAACTTTTGTGGGTTATTTAATGCCAAAACCATACACGAAGAACAACAGTAGTGGTACTATTTAACACATAGCTAGGAGGATAAGGTGGTTCATACCTTTCCCAAGAGCATTAGTCCGAAAGTGAACGAAATGGTGCGACTGGATTTCGAACTAGCTTACTACGATGTCGAAGTCCAGCACGTTAGCCACTACACCTCCCCCCTACCCCCACCCCAATAAAAGGTCAGGATTTTGAATGCTGATTTTCAGAAAAGGCAAGTTTCCTCTACTAAGAATATTGGATCAATATAATCTCCCTACCTTCTATCTGGATTTGTGACTTAAAAAAAAAAAAAAAGAGTTCATTAAATCCTATCAAACGGAATTTGAAACCTTCAAGTAGTCTCATATTGTATTCTTAAAGTTATTTTACACTGCTAATAGATTTTATTGCCATTTTATCAAAATAGGTAGACAGTTGGGTGAAAAGAAAAAAAAAGAAAATGATTACTTTCTAAGTATAGGAAATAAACATGATACATGACTGTTTGAATGTGTAGTTTTTTTGTTTTTTTTTTGTAATTTTTTTTATTTGGTGGGAGGGGGGGTCATTAAATTATTGATATTACTCTCTAATTTCATTTTCAGATAAATATGTACCCAATCTCCCCAATATGTACGTCATTTCATTCTTAATTTTGATGTTTGTAAAAGTTGCTGTGATGTAATATTAGTCATTATGTCAATGTTTTTTTAATCAATAATAATGATTTTAATTAATCAGCTTTTCTCTTTAAGTAGGTATTTTACTCTATGCATTCCATTAAAGTTTAATTATTATAAATTTACTTATTAAAGTAAACCACCATTTGGGGATTAGCTTGCTTTACTATCAGATGCAGCTTAGTGATGTACCCAGAAAACTATTTGGGGGGGGGGATACAGCTAGCATATTCTAGGGGAAGCCAAAAATAAGTTAAAAACAGAAAAGACTGTGACTCATGAGTAGAAATAATTGGGAAACATGAAAGAGAAGGGAATATATAGGGTGGTCTGAAATTCTTTTTACCTCCACATATATATATATATATATATATATATATATATATATAATTAATAGATATATAATAATTACATGATACAATTCGAAATTCTAGAAAATAATTTAAATCTAAAGATTGTTTTTAGAGGTAAAATTACATAACTTATACACTATATTATTAAAACAGAAAATAATGAAAGTTAATACAGTATGTAGGGGTGACAAGACTTTCGGACCACCCTGTAAATTCAATTTTCCATTATATGTACGTGAATTTCATGGAAACATCTTTAGCTTTTATGCTATTCAATAATAGAGTTTCTGTACACCAGACACCAATTTAGGGTTATTTCAATTGTTCACTTGAAATTTTCTTTCAGTTAATTATGTTTTCTCTTGAATTAAATAGGGATCAATTGAATTTAGCAAGATTTCTTATTCTTAGCTGCCCTGTCAAGGCTGACTATGGAGGTAACAAATTTTAGAAACTACTGCTCAGTAGTAATTGTGTCATAATAGTGACAAGACATTTTAATCAAGATATCCAATGATAAAACAGAGCTCAAGTGGAAGCAAATTCATATCTTTCCTAAGGTTGGTTGTTTGGTTTGGTTTGAGCGAATATCAATCCTTATCGGGTCATTTAATGCCAAATCAAGTCATTTTGATATTCAGTTTCTGTCATGCTGACAGTCTTCTGAGAGATGAAAGGACCTATCACTATTGATTTTCTTGAAAAAGGTGCAACTGTAAACAGTGATTCCTACTGCCAACTCCTATGGCAAAAATCATCTTATGGAATAACTCACATATCTTATACTTTATATAAGTAAAGTAAAGTCGGTATCAGCCAGTCAGCGAAGGAGTCTATCCCCTTTTCAATAGCGCTAGACCAAGGAGATTGTTTTTGGCATCTGAGGTGGAGCGCCACATCCACCATCAGCTCCTTACTTTACCGCACAGATCCCTGTGCTACTCATACGCTGAGTTGGCGAGAACCGGTATCGAACTAGGAACATTGTGGTTTCTAGCCGAACGCTCTACCGACTGAGCTAACCCGGCCCCTGTCTCAAAACTATATTTCACATCAATTTATCAATATTTTCTAATCATGTGTACTTGCTGTTGTTTAAATGGTCACCCATTCTAAGTATTGAACAGGCTCATCACTGCTTAACTTCAGTGATCTAGCGGGAACTGGTGCTTTCAATGTGACTTGACCGTAAACTGTTTCCTAAGGGCATTAGCATACAATGAATATAAGCAATTTGGTTCAGTCTATTTCATTCTTTGCGCTGGTAACATTACAATACTCAGCACCGACTGGTATGATATAAAAGATGAAAAGGAATGAAGTGTCCACCAAGAATCCTCTTCAGCCAAAGTCATGATAGCAATCATAGAAGAGGGTCAAACATTAACATAAGTCTCAAGTTGAAGGCAGCAAAGGATGATAAAAGGATTATTAATCAAATGGAAATTTCTTCATTGTTCATAGCACTGGAGTCAGCTACTGTTTAAAGTTACTAGGAGCTCAACATGAAGTTATATATTTGCCAAACCCTCCGCACGAGTAGGATGTGACACAGGGTCAATTTCTTAAGCTGAGTTTAAAACGTTTAAATTCAGAGTTTTCCTTCTCCTAGACTGTTTGCCTAACCAAAGTTAAAGAGCCTAGTCTGCCCTATTATTTACCTATAGCTAGAGGGAGAATAATTAGATGCATAACTTTCCTAACAGTATTAGCGTCATTTTAAATGCAAGCATCTTCATCCAGCATTTGAACTCAAGTCACAAATCCATTTCCTACAATAACCATTATAACATGCGCCTCCAATATGTAGTTATAATTTGGATTTATGTAATTAATATTAACCACTGAATGAATTGAGTGCATTGACAAGGAGATTAAGTTGAAAAATAAATATTTGTTGTGTAAAATAAATGCTTCATTCCATAAAGTTGGGTGTGTCCTCCATTTTCTTTGTGATTGCTCAGCCATAACTCATCTTAAAATATTTCTATGATTACAGCTTTTCTGTGTTTCTTAAGTTTTATTTCATTTATTTTTGGAGGTGGTCAGTCTCACCATTGTATAATACAGTAACAACTTGGAATATTATAAATACCATTCTTGGAATATTATAAATACCATTCTTAGTAATGTTTTCTTTTGATTTGAGATATCAGTGTAGCTGGAGGCTACCTTTGATTAGTTTGGTTCCTTTGTTTAACAGCATATCAACCTTCTTGAGTTATCTAATGCTAAAGCCATTCTTGTAGAAGAACAGTAGTAGTAAAGTAGGTGGAGTGGCTTATTGTTATATCAACTGACAACAAGGTAGTCTATCTACTTTTCACTAGTGCTAGACTAGAGATTGTTTTTGCGTCTGGGGTAGGGCACCACACCTACCATCAGTTCCCACTTTACTGCAAAGATCCAAGCTGCGCTACTCATGCACTGAGTTGGTGAGGTCCGGTATCAAACCTGGAACCTTGTAGTTCCGAGGCGGCTGCTCTACCAACTTAACTAACCTGATTTTGATTCAAGACTTAGTTATAGAAGAGTGGTTTATCCAACTGCTTACTTCTCCATTAGAAACACTGTGCAAAAATGGGTGGTCAGAAATTTATCAGAATGTGTTTCCTATTGGTGACAATGGTTGATTTGTTGGATTTTATGGCACGTCAAACTTTGGGTTATTTTATACCGAAGACATTTTGAGATTCTGAGGCAGATGCTATACTGACTGAGTAGTGGTACTATTTAACCCATATCTGGAGGAGGGGAGAGTTTCAGCCACTTTTGAAAACAGTCTTGAAACGTCCAAGACAGCCACATATGGGATTAAGAAGGGAAAGAAATATAACTTTATGGTTAAATTTGAACGACTCCTGCTAGTTAGTCTTTGTGGACTAATTAGAGAGGCCCTTTCATGAAAAGACATGCTTCCAAGGATAACAGATGCTAATTTAAACCATAGCTGAGATTTATCTTACGGTTTACTATCGATTGTAGAATGACAATCTGTAAGTTGCAATAAAAAGCAATACTAGTAAAATATCAATAATTGTCAATACTTTGACTAGCAACTTTGGATACTGAGACAGAAATTGAGTTGGATCAAATTATTTAGGCCTGGATATGAATTCAGGTTTCTTTAAAAGAGATTTATTCTTCATAACCACTTATTTATTAAAATCAGTAAAACACTGTCCTGTAGAATACAGTATTTGAAGAAAAGGGGCACGGTTCATATTTTGGGTGACATAACTGTATTTTTTATTGTTATGAGAAACTGGTGTTCAGATATAGTAAAAGGCGGGATTTTAAATGCTGATTTTTAAAGCAAACACCACAACCAACAACTTTAGAAAACATGTAATTTTTTATCACTATTTTCTCCCATTTAGATTTGTTCTTGTTAATTTTATTAATATATATATATATATATATATAATTACTGACAATAATGCTGGAGGAGACAATTAAACCAATGTGGGAAGCACCAGACAGTACTGCTTTGGGGATTCAATCAAAGGAGAAAAGAGAGAAATTTTGAAAGTTTATTAATTGTCTACAAACTTAGACCAGCCCCTCCTTAGCTAAAAGTCAGTGATTGAGCACTGCTACTAGACGACAGTGTTCACATACAGGTAAGAACAATGATTAGAAATGATGATTATCAAGCTTGAAAGACTGTCTAAACACAATCTTTCAACCCCAACTTCATTTAACTTTGTGAAACATATTAAACTTAGTACAGAGACATGTGCTGTAATAGTTATTGTTGTAGGAAATGGACATGGTAAGACAAGTTCAAATCCTGGGTGAGGCTGTTTACATTTTGCATAACACTAATACCCTTAGGAAAGGTAAGCATTAAACTATTCTCCATCCAGCTATGGATAAATAGTAGGGCCGACTGGGATCTGTAACCCTGGTTAGGAAACCAGTCAAGAAGTAAAACTGAGCTCAAACCTGTTAAAACTCAGCATAAAAATTGACCTTGCATAACATTCTGATTGGTAAATATATGTTTACTAAATTCGGGGAATCCCAATGTGGTGTAATGGTTAGCAAGCTGGTCTCGCAGATCCATTATTACTTTATAGCGAGTTTGATCCTTGCTGGATGTCTCATACTTATGACCTTGTGTCACATCCTACCCATGTTGAACGGGTTGGCTAAATACCTACTAAGCTTAGTAAATGCTAAACAGAGGGATATAAGGTTGGTTTATTATAACCTATCAAACTTTTAAATGCCAAACACCCTGCTTTCAAGAGACAGTCACTTGTCAAACAGAACAATATTTATTCAATTATTCCATTGACAGTTTTAACTCTCTTACCATTCTTGCCAACCACCCCTTACAGTTATGGGTGTGTCAAATTCCTTTCTCCCTCATCAGTTTATATCTCACAGAATAGCATGTAAAATGTTTGCAGAACTCGAAGTAAAGGAAATACAAATATTTATTAACAGGAAAATATGCACAAACAAGCAGATATAAGGACACAGTACAGCTATATATATATATATATTATATATACATACATACATACATACATTACACACACACTCAAAGGAGATGGTAAAAAGGTCTCACCCAAACCAGAGCCATGAAGCACATGTTATTCCATATATTCATACCACAGTTTGACACACTCAACATATCCTTTCTCAAGTTACCTTATTCCAAAAGTTTTACAAAAAAAAAAAAAAAAAAAAAAAAAAAAATTAAAAATATAATTCTCTTCTTGGTTGGGCTGTGTGCGTGTGTGTGTGTGTAATGGTTATTATCATAGGAAATGGGCTTGGTGACCAGAATTCAAATATTGAAAAAGGCTGTTTGCATTTCACATAGCACTAATACCTTTGGGAAAGGTATGTATCTAAGCAACTATCAGTAAATAGTAGGGGTAACTGAGCTCTTTAACCTTGGTTAGGCAAATAGTTGAGATGCAAAACTCTGAATCCAAACCTGTTAAACTCTACTTAAATTGACCTTATATCATATCCTACTCATTGGTGTGTGTGTGTGTGTGTGTATATATATATATATATATCTTATTATAATGGAGATTGTGTGTTTTTCTGTCTGTAACCGAAACTATATTACTACTCAAGTCACAATTCCCTTAGTTATTTACGTCACATTCTCCATTATTCTATTTCTATTTAAACCTCAATTAATAATAAAACTGTTTGACATTATTAATACTGTTGGCCTTACCTAAATACTAATAACATGCAATTGTATTTATATATACAACAAAATACCAGTTTTCAGTGTAAACGTAAAGCTAATTTGCATATTGATATTAAAAAAACTGATTTTAATAAAAATATGCTTGGTATTATTGATTTCTAATTGTTTGGTTTTATCTTAATGATTATGAGTAAAAATCTCTTCAATAAATCCTAAAAGAAATTCATTAACAAGAAGAAATAACTGTAATTTTATTCTTTACTTCCTATTTTAACTAAATAGTTAAATTAGGAAAATTTAGCATTGAAAAACGGAAGTGATGAAAGAGTAAGTTTCAGTTGTTCTATTTTCCGATTATACCCCCTCCGTTTCAAATCTTTTTATTTGAATTCTTAATTTGTTTCATTAGCCTGTCTGATTTAATCTAATATTTTATTACATTTAAACTTAAATACTTGCACCCAGAGGGTGCATATATTTGCTAGTATATATATGAGAGAAAGAGATGAAGATTTACTGATACAGTTTGGTTTCTTTGATAATTGCATATCAATCTTCATGGGTTATTTAATGCCAAAGTCATCCTAATAGAAGGGTGTATGAGGGGGTTTATACCTTTCCCAAGGGTATTAATCCAAAAGTGAATGCAATAGTGCAAATAGAGTTCGAACTCGCTTACTACAATGTCAAAGTTAGCCACTATGCCAGGATTAGGGTGGGATAGACAAGGCTAAGCTTAGTAAATATTCACCAGATATCACTAAGATGTATCTGACACAGAGAAATAATAAACCAGCTACATTTTTGATAACTTTGAGAAAGTCATTAACATTCCAAATTTGGGGATTTTGCTGTTTTTGTCATTGTTTTGGTTGATCCATTTTTCAATCTTCATTAGGTTTTTAATTGGTAAGAAAAGAGAAAGAAAAATACAACTTATTTTCTCAGTAAATAATGACAGACAAAAATGATAACTAATTTATCAACTAGACCAATTTATTGTGGCAACATAGATGTAGAAAATAACGTACCATGATGACTTACTTGAATGCACATCCTTATTATTACTATTTTTTAGTGGGGATGCCCTATGGCGTAGTGGCTAATGTGCTGGAAGGCAACATCATATTAAGCAAGTTCAAACTCCAGTCATGCTATTACATTTACATTTGGATGAATACCCTTGAGAAAGGTATGAACCACCTCATTCCCCCCCCCCCAAGTTATTGTTTAAAAAAAAAATTATCCAACGGGTAGGATTTGACACAAGAACACGAGTATAGGGCATTCAACAAGGATTGAAACTTGGTTTCAGTAGTAACAGATCTGTCCAACTAGTTGCTAACCATTACACCAAGATAGGACATAGTTAAATCGTACCACCACTGTTCTTCTACAAGAACGGCTTTGGCATTAAATAATCCACAATGGTCGATATGTCATTAAACTAAGAAACCCTGTGGTGTTAACAAATGTTCTTCACCTTTCCTCATTGTCAGTCATTGATTAATGATATTTCTCAAATTGTTGTCCTTCACCATATGGTCTAATAGATATTTGCTGATCTTGGTTGAACAGAGAGTTATAATAAGGCACCTTGGTAGGACAATACACACAAATACAGTCAATCATATATCCAGGTTATTAAAATCAAGAGCTATCTAACACCTTTGTCAAATAAAGAAAACCTCATAGTGATGAAATTCATACTAGTTTGACTCGTGTACCTATTTAACAGATGCAACTTTCTCCCTCTACAGCAGTGCATCTGCTTTCAATTATCTGGCCCTTATCACAAAGAGAAAATGTGCCCTTTTCTTAGCAAATAATGGTCTGCTGTACCTAATTTTCTAGCTATTGTTTCTTATCTTTCTTAAGAGGGTGGCTGATTTCTCTCTTATGTATTTCTCTACATGGCTTTTAGCAACCATTTTTCTGTTTCCATTTTCCAAAGAAATAATTTTTTTCTCTAGGTTTATGGATTTTATAATCTATAAGACTGATGTTTTGTTTTGTTTTATGGCATATCAACCTCAGTGGGTCATTTAATGCCAATAAAGTTTTGAAATAAATCAATTCTTAATGGATAATACAATTTTTTTATAAATACATTTTTCTATTTAACCCATAGATGGGACCCTAACAGGTACTACCACTCCGGGTCAGAGTGGACCAGGGAGCAATGGTAATGAAGGGGTGCTCCACATTCCCCAAACCTCCAAAACTGGAACCTCACCATCAGATAGAGTTTAACGTCATTCCCAGGACATGTAGACCCGCAGCCACCGCCTTCTAGCACCCATATGATAAAAAGGTGTTGGGGCTTGCCATAAGGGCAATAGGGTTGGGAAAATCATATAGGTGCTAGGGCTATAAGACTGGAAAAAAACTTTTTAAACTTTATAGTTTATACTTTTAATGACATATCAACTCATCACGGGTTATTTTATGCCTAGATTCACATTGTACATACCAAGGGAATTGCATTCATTGTACATAGCACTAATACCCTTGGGAAAGATATGAATCCAAATATTCTCCCTCCATCTAAGGGTAACTAGTAGGGCCAACTTTAACCATGGTATGGCAAAGGAAAACTCTGAATTCAAACCTCTTAAATTACACTTTAAAATAGAATTTGTTTCGCATCCTGCTCATGCGAAGGGGTTGGATAGATACATATATTATAGTATGTACAAAGGATCACACCCAGAAAAATGTGCATACTTGTTTTTAAAATGCTTTAGAACTAAGAAGTACATACATGTAACACACCAACTCACCATGGTCTTGTCACTGTCATGCCACAATGGGTGCTGGAGATGAGTGCAGTCAGATTAGGCATTCTTCTCTGCATTACTATGTGACCCTGTAGTATCTTGTTAATTGAAAAAAGGATAAATATTTAAGTCTCCATATATATATATATTTACTGTCAGGTCAGTGATCCTTTTCTGCTACAATGTCAAATATTATTACTTGGCAAGATGGTGGGCATCACCAGGTGACCATACCTTGCTCTAGGACAAATCATCCAGTATAGCACCTTGTAAATCTCCAAATCCTGAAATCAACCATCTTAATCTGTTCATATCTTGTTACTTTGAGAGGAAATGGGCACCATCAAATAAATATTTACTTTCCTGAAAGATGCCATATAAAACAAGTTCAGCATAAGATTCAAATTTGCTATAGCATGGCACTATATATATATATATTATATATATATATATATATATTGCTACTTGGAGAATAGATGGACATTGCCAAGTCAAGTAGTGGTTCTCTGATGCTCTACATCACGGAACCAGTCTATTTATCTCCGTCTTACTACTTGGGGAGAAGATGGGCAGCACAAAGTAACCTCCCACCTTGCATTCAAGACATCAAATTCAGCATCACAAGAGGATGATTTGATTTAAGGACAGACACATACACATGATCAATAAATCTGCAGCATGACATGCAGTCATTAGCAGCAATTTTTACTGCAATTTTTTTACCATATATATATATATATATTTACCCAATACCTCTACCACAAACAGGATGTGACATAAGGTAAATTTTTAAGCAAAGTATAACTGTTTTTAATTCAGAGTTTTCCTCCCCCCAATACTGGTGGGGGTGGAGGTGGATTCATATCTATCCCAATGTCATTAGTGCAAAGTGAAACACTAACGGCTTTGTTCAGGATTTGAACTTGGGTCACCTATTTCATTTCCTACAATGATAACTGCTATGCTAAGTAAACAAGATTTTATTGTATAAGTTTTGATCTGTGTGATTGATATACATCACTGAACTATGTTCATTGAAAAGGAAGGAGATCATGTTGAAAAATAAATATTTTATTAGTGCATAATATAAAGCTTCTTCAATTTATGAACTTATTGATATATATATATATATATATATATTATATATATATATATGGTCTGAAGATCGTATAGATGAGAAACTGTTAGTAACCAGGTGGCGTTGACTATGTCCACGCTACTTTAACTTAGATATAAATGCTCTATCAGTGATATTGAGCAGTCTACTTATAAATATAGCACCCATATTATCTCTCTCTCTCTCTATCATAAATATATATATATTTACTAATATTGATATGTTTTGCTATATTCATGATTAAAGATTGCTCAATATCATTGATAGAGCATGGGTATCTAAGTTAGGGTAGTCGAAATAAAGTTAACAGCACTTAGTAACTGACTTGGTTTGAAAATCGCACGGGCAAGAAACTGTCAGTTATCAAGTGTTGTTGACTTAATTACATTGTTGGATTTTATATCCCTTTTTCTTCACACACACACACACATTATATATATATATTGTAGATTGCTTTATATACGCTCCCCAATTTTCAGGTTGAGTACTCTGTTTGGAAGGGATTAATTGCGAAAATTCACCACTTCGGCGCAAAGCTAGTCTCACTCTCTCTCGATTATTCTGCCTTCTATTCTTGGCAGCTGCTTGTGGACCCATCGGTAAGAGACTTGACGAGCAAAAGTTCGTTCGGGTCTCGAACCCGACCAGAGGTAGCTGCTGAAAAATAAGTATAGCTGCACTGATGAGGGGTAAACCCCGAAACACGCGTCTGTAGATTGCTATATATATATATATATATATATATATATATATATATATATATATATATATATATTGTAAATGGTTTGAGGATGCTGGAGATTCTCAAAGATGAGAATCTTTCAGTTGAAATAAATTTATAACTGTTACCATGACCAATATTTAACCTTTTTCTTTATCAATCCTATGTATAAAAAAAATGATAGAAATATACACATCATATAAATACAGCTGAAAATACTTAGGCATTCAACATGGAAGAACTTACTTCCTTTCTCACATATATGTATGCATGTACAGGTGAATGAAAATGTAAAGGCAACAGCGCGTGGGGGGGGGGCACAAAAAAAAACCCAGACACATGCAAATATGCACAAAATGACAGGAAGGGCCTACGGGGGGGGGGGTGAAAGATGAAGGCCTCTGGCATGGCAGAGTTAGAGATGGAGATATAGTATCAAGCAAGAAATGAACCTAACTTTTTACCATTGATAATGAAGACATGTTTAGAGGGGGGGCTTTTGTCAATAGTGAAGACTGAGGCAGCTGTGGTTGGCAAAGCAAAGAGATGCTCACATAATTGAAGCAGATGCAGAACGGGGGGAAGACAGAGATTGTCCAAGACATGTAATCAGCTGGTTGTTACCATAGAGGCCAAAGAGCAAGAGAGAACAAAATTATAGTCACTGAAATGATGGCCACAAAATGTGTGTGTGTGCATATATTCATGTAAATATTTGTGCATACACACATACATTTATATATATATATATATATATATATATATATATATATATATATATATATATACACATCTTTTAAAATGTAGGGATTTTGCATATGCTTCTAGTATTATATATTGTATAAAAATAATTATTCTGGATTTTTTGAAGCATGAAAGAATAAGACTAATGATTAACTAACTACTGACCTACCTTCTTAGCCCAGAAAATTTATTGAAATGATACTAACATTTCTTTATATATTCTTCAACTTTCTGTTTGGAGGGATTAGTGGTTTCACAACAAATTTTAGTATAATGTATAGAAAATATTTAAAGCTGATGTGCACACATACATACATAAATATACTCTTTTAAAATGTAGGCATTTTGCATATGCTTCAAGTATTAGATAACAAGGTTGTATAAAAATGAATGTACTGGATTTTTTTTTTGAAGCATTAAAGAACAATGCTAAAGATTAACTGACCTACCTTCTTAGCCTGGAAAATCTGTTGAAATGATGCTAACAAGTTTTCTTTAACTTTCTGTTTTGAGAGATTAGTGATTTCACTGCAAATTTTAGTATAATGTATAGAAAACATTTAAAGTTAATCTACATTTAGATAAAAAAAAAAATGATTTGAAGAATCATTATTTAAAAGGAAGAATTTGATTATATGTGTATGAACTTTTTAATATATATGCATTTAAAAAATCCTGTACATTTATTTTTATACAACCTTGTCATATATATATATATATATATATATATATATATATCTTATTATAATGGAGATTGTGTGTTTTTCTGTCTGTAACCGAAACTATATTCCTACTCAAGTCACAATTCTCTTAGTTATAGACATCACATTCTCCATGATTTTATTTTTATCTAAACCTCAATTATTAATAAAATTGTCTTACATTATTAATACTGTTAACTATATATACATACTGACAACATGCAATTATATTTATATATACAACAAAATAGCGGTTTACAGTGTGAATGGGAAGGCTAATTTGCATATTAATATTAAAAAATCGAATTTAATAAATATGTGCTTAGTATTATTGATTTCTAACTGTTTGGTTTTATTTTAATGAATATAAGCAAAAATCTCTTCAATGAATCTTAAATGAAATCCATTAACAAGATAAAATAACTGTCATTTTATTCTTTACTTCCTCTTATAACTAAATACTTAAATTAGAAAAAATAACAATGAAAGACGAGAGTGATGGAAGAGTAATTTTCAGTTGTTCCATTTGTTATTATACTCCCTCTGTTTCAAATCTTTTATCATACTCCCTCTGTTTCAAATCTTTTTATCTGTATTCTTATTTAGTTTCATTAGCCTTTCTAATTTAATACAATATTTTATTACATTAAAACTTAAATACATGCACCCGGAGGGTGCATATATTTGCTAGTATATATATATAAAGATAAATCTAATGAGTCAGACAAACCTACTAAAAGTTTCGCTTAATGCTCTTCGGGGCTAAGATATGATTATTTGCTCTACTTAGGTATTGAGCACTTTTTACTTAATAGCTTTAGTCTCCTGGCGGTTTTGTATGAATATATATATATATATATATATATATATATATATATATATATATATATATATATATATATATATATATATATATATATGCATATAAATTGTTTTTTCTTTTGGCCAAAATATTGTACTAATAGATTATTTTTTGTTGGTACGATTATCTTGGTCTTTTCTTTTTTCCAAAAATTTTTCTTCTTCCCGGTTGATGTTTGGTAGTATATTTTTACAATCAAACTATTTGCTGTTTTTTTTTTTCTCACCGCGAGGATTTACCAATAAGTTTGGTATATTATATATATATATATTTAGAATGATATAGTCAAACAGTAGATTTGGGGATTTTATAATTTGTTCATGTTTAGAGTTATTTTGGATGTTTTTCTCTATATACATTGAGTTTAGCTAAGTCAGTAGGGAATTCACAAAAAAAATCACAAACTTTTGGGTTTGATACCAGTCCTTGCAAACTCAGTGCACGAGTAGCACAATATCGTAATCTAATCAGTGCAGTAAAGCATCTTTGATGGTAGGTGTGGTGCTCCATACCTCAGCAAAAACAATCTCCCTGATCTAGCACAAATGAAAAGTGTATAGATTCCTTCACTGATACTGTTTGCATCGAATCCAGAACCTTGCAATTCTTAGGCAAATCAAAATATATTCATTATCATAAAAAAGAAAACAGCAAAGATAATACCCATTTGAAACAATTTGTGAAATAATGACAATGACCTACCAAAGAATTTCAGGAAATAATTATGTTCATGAAAAGATGTCCTCAAATTTGTCACCTGTCTGTCCTTTCATACAAAGTTTACCTAGATGTTCATTGGCTTAGAATGAATTGTTCTTTTCTAAGTGCCCAACACCCCTCAATTTCTTTTTCTTTTTTTTTTTTTTTTTTTTTTTTAAAATGTCTGTAAAACAAGAATAACACTTTGCCTGCAAAATGGTGATATGCACATACAAGAATAATTCTGTTTTTTCTTTCTTTTCTTTTCTGTATTTAGTGGATTAGAAAACATAAATATATGCATTTTAATCTAAAATTGCAACAAGGATGAGAATATTAATCTGAGCAATTATTGTTACATATCATTTGCCTGCAGGATTCTAAGTCTGAACTGAATATTATTAATAAAGTTATGTATTTATTAAAATACAAACTAATGACTTAAATTTGAGATGTTTTAGAGAATAATTAGCATTGTGAGTGAATTAAATTCAGAAAAGCATTGGCTTGGTTCGGTTTCTTTGTTTAATAGCATATCAACCTTTGTGGGTTATTTAATGCCAAAGCCACCCTTATAGAAGAACAGTAGTGGTACTATTTAACCTATAGCTGGGGGGATGGGGTTTATACATTTCCTAAGGAAAGGAAAAGTGAATGTAATAGCATAACTGTAGTTCAAACTTGCTTACTACGATATCACGGTTCAGCATGTTAGTTGCTACACCTCAGGGAAAACACTTTTTGTTAGTGTCCAAGAAAAAGTTAGATGAGAACTACACAAAGATGCTGTGTGCTGTCTTGAACAAATCTTGGAGGTGGCACCCCACAAAGTAGCAACTGTACGGTCACTTGCCTCCTATCACATAAACCATCCAAGCAAGACATGCTGGACACTGCTGAAGAAGCAAACACAGACTTATAAGTGACGTACGCCTGTGGACACCTACACATGGACATACCAGCCAACCAGCAAAATCCTATATCAATCAGCTCTGTGCAGATACTGGATGCTGTGTGCAAGACCTGTCACTGATAGGGATTGGTAGTGAGAGAGTCATGGGAATCTATGCAGTCAGCAGGAACTGATGATATGTTCACACAATGGATATTATATTTGAATTGAGTACTTTCTAATATTGAATCCATGTTTAAAACCAGAGTTATTTTTTACTACTAAGCTAGAATAGAGTTGGAATACAAAACACTGGTGAGTCATGCCATTGGACATGTCTGGTGTTACATCAATACAATATCTAATATCACAAAGTTCTGTGAATATGGCAGCGGAACGAAGGATTTACATTACGTTTAGAATGAATGACCGATTATTAAAACGGAACAGCAATCACCACTTGATATTAAGCTTGTGTTAATGAAGCAGTTTCATAAAAACCATATCAAAAGATAAAACCTCTTTCATGTTTTTGTGCCAATCGTTTCTTGCTTTGCCTGACGTTAAATTGAAAGACAATGTATTCACTGAACCTGATATTAGAAAAATAATTTAAAGGTGTAATGAACGACCAAGTATGTATTTGTCATTATGAAGCATTATATATATATATATATATATATATATATATATTCCAAGTCCTCTGCATGAGCAGGATGTGATACAAGGTCAATTTTTAAGTGGAGTTTAACAGGTTTGAATTCAGAGTTTTCCTTTTCTTAGACAGGTTGCCATGCCATAGTTAAAGAGCTCAGTCTGCCATACTATTTACCCATAGCTGGAAGGAGAATAGTTAGATTCATACTTTTCCTAAGAGTATTAGCACTATGTGAAATGTAACCAGCCTTGTTAAGGATTTGAACTTGTGCTGCTGTGTCCATTTCCTGTAATGATAACCATTACACAAAAGATACCTCCGAGTGTTGAGTGTCATTCAAAGAAGTACCCAGAGCTGGAGGGAGAATAGTTGGATTCATACCTTTCCCAAGAGTATTAGCACTGTGAAATGTAATTAGCCTTGTACTGGATTTGAACTTGTGCCGCCATATCCATTTTCTGTGATGATAACCATTACACAAAAGGTGCCTCCAAGTAAGAGAGTATTGAGTGTCATTCAAAGAAGTAAATTTAAAAGTTCTTATGTAACAATAAGGACCTAAGTTACAAACAAATTGGGGATAAAATGTGTTTATCAAGATTAATAGATTGCAATAGGAATCTTGGAGTTCACATTTCTGATTAGCATTAAGAATTTTCCCCCCAAACGTCTTGGAGAGTTGAGTGAAGAACAAAATGAAAGATTTCATTAGGTTTGGCTTGTTTTACGGCATATCAACCTCAGTGGGTCATTTAATGCCGATAAAGTTTTGAAATAAATCAATTCTTAATGGATAATACAATTTTTTATAAATACATTTTTCTATTTAACCCATAGATGGGACCCTAACAGGTACTACCACTCCAGGTCAGAGTGGACCAGGGAGCAATGGTGATGAAGGGGTGCTCCACATTCCCCAAACCTCCAGAACTGGAACCTCACCATCAGATAGAGTTTAACGTCATTCCCAGGACATGTAGACCCGCAGCCACCGCCTTCTAGCACCCATATCATAAAAAGGGGTTGGGGCTTGCCATAAGGGCAATAGGGTTGGGAAAATCATATAGGTGCTAGGGCTTGACGTGACCAGCCGATTGATCGGAGGGGGCCTCTCCGACCGCCCATCTAGATTTCATTAGGATATTTAGGAAATGAAAAGATGGCACCAGGGACATTGGGATATCAGTATATGATGACATATAACTGCTAGAGGATTCATCAGAATGCACTAGAGAACAAAAAAAAAAGAGAAATCTAAAAACAACTGCTGACCAAACAAAGGTTTAAAGGAAAAACATTGAGAGGTTACAAAAGCTAAAGAAGTTGGGAGGTATTTACCCAACCCATTCACTATAGGTAGGATGTGATACAAGGTTGAAAATATGGGGCATCCAGTGAAGATTGAACTCGCTATTTAGTAATAATAGATCTGTGGGATTGGCTTGCTAACCATTGTATCACAATGGGATGCCCAAAATCTAGAAGTTGTACATAAATATTGAATATATAGTTATTTGTGTTAAGCAGGGTTGGCGCATACTACCTATAAACTACCCTAACAGAGAGGGGGGGGGACTGCTTAGGGACCCTGGAAAGATAGGTTTCATATATCTTATATGAATACTACTTTATGAAAATCCATATATAGTAAAGTAGAAGCCCCCTGTATCATAGATGGGGTGCAGGGCAGTAGACCCTAGTACTGGCCCTGGCTTTATGAATATGTCTTTAAAATCAGATTGGAAAGATATTTCTCCATAAAAGTAATTTTAAATAATGTTATGTAGATACATTGAAATGTATTATTCTCATTAAATCCTTTTTATATGAATTTGATGAAAACATATATATATTTTGTCTTTTTCTTTTGTGTGTGTTCGTAAGTGTAGAAATAAATCACAACTCAGGTGAAAATCATTTTTTTCTATAATAGAAATGCATTGAAAATTAGAAAGAAAGGGGCTATTAGTGATTAATGCAAGCTTTAAATGCAAGGTAGTGTATATATAATGTAAATGCTATTGCTAATGATTTTACTATAGAAATATATTATAAACAAAGAAAAAAAAATTGTTAGTAGTCTGGAATTAAGGAAAGCACAAAGAAACTATCAATGTGTATTTTCTTAAATTCAGTCCATGTTACTAGGGTAAGACAAAGGTTTTGCAATATTTTAATGTGTGCTAGTTTGCAGAGTGTATATTACATGACCGATGCAATAAAAGGTATCCACTGTAGTTGGTAGTACTGAGGTAATTAATGCACTGACACATTAAACATTGCTTCCTTCTATGTATGATTTGAAACCCTCAAAGATGAAGGTACAAATTAGTCAAATTTGGGAACTTATCCTTTATAAGTTTGGGCTGGGCCATAATGCCAAGGAAGCAACTAAAAGTATTTGTGGTGCAAAAAGTAAAAGCGCAGTTGATTACAGTAATCAAATGGTTCAAGAAATTTCACTTAGGCCGTAAGAAATTTAATTATCACAAGGGTAAAATTGTGTACCAGCATTAGCTAGATTCCATATTTCAAGAATTAATGATTGATTATATACCATTTAACAAACATTAGATGGTATAATTCAGCTTTTTGCATCCATGGTACATGGCTCATGCTATTTTAGTGGTTGGTTGGTGTTTAATGGAAGAGCAACTCTTGTGGGTTATATAATGCCAAATACTGCTGGTTATATTATATATATATATATATATATATATATATATATATATATAAATAAAGAAATGCCATAACTAGACTACTTCAGTTCCAGTGATCTTTTGAAAAAGAGATTTTATCTTGAAAATTCAAGAATTAAAATACAGGTTAACACACACCATTGTTACTGTATTATTTTTTTTCTTCTTTACATTGCATTGTGATAGCCTTCTAAATCAACCTCCTAACCAATATATATATATATATATATATATATATGTATGTGTGTGTGTGTGTGTGTGTGTGTGTGTGTGTGTGTTGTGATTTGTTTAACTTTATGTGTATAGGTAAGTAGAAATGATTTTTATTAACTTTATATGTATTAATAAAATAGAAGTTTATTCATGTGTATGAATAAACTGGTGGTTGACCCTCAGCCACTGGCTTTTAGCACCTTTAAGATAAAAAAAAGTTGGATGTTTTTGTCTGTCATAAGAGTAATTTGAAGAATACAATTGGGACTTAATTATATAGATGCTAGTGCTTGACATGACCAGATATTTATCAGATTAGGCCTCTCCGACCACCTATCCAGCCCAAGTATGGGTGAAGTAGTGTTGCAGGTTATGTGACCACTTATTACCTGGGTCACAAACTGCCCAGCCACTAGGATCCTGTCCTCAGGTATTATAGGTCACCACCCATGGCCAACAGGTGCAGTTGGCATATTCTACAGCCCCAGCCAACAAGGTGTATTATTTTAGAGTCTATGGTCAAATCTACAACATCATAACACAGTGAATATGATGTTGCGAAATACTTGAGTCTAAGAATAGTTCACATTTAGAAAAGGTGAATATTTTATTTATACCAGGTAATTGGTTATCTTGAGAGCAATTTCAAAGGTTAAAGAGGAATAGGGAGGTCAAGGAGTTTGAAGTTATGTCTCTAGTCTCAGGTTGATTAGTGTTTTTGTCAGTTTCCAGAGTCATTCAAAATTTTAAATTGAGGTGAAAATATTAAATTTTTTTAAAAATTAAGAAAAGAAGGAAAATTCATTTTATTGAAAGATTAGAATGGGGGAAATAAAATATTATTAAAGTCTTCATTCTCTTTTATGAAAGTCTGAAGTAATAATTACCAGCAGATACTGAGTTCAAATTTCAACTAAGGCGGTTTCAGTTTAATTAGCAATAATTCCCTTGAGAAAGACATCAGTCCATTTCTTGTTAAACATTGTCAGTTATTTACTAAGCGCTATGGTGTGGCCATTTTCTTAGGATTATACATGGAACTGCCAAGGCTAAACAACTAACAAAACATGAAACACATGATTCAATGTGTGTCTGCATGCATGCGAATGGATAGATGGACCAAAGTCAAAGTAAACAAATGACAAGTTTAAATCACAAAAAATTTTTAGATTTAGTATTATCTGCATTATTCAGGCTATTGTCCTCATCTGTATTGTTATCTGTACGACGTTTCAGCCGATATGTCCTCATCTGTATTGTTATCTGTACAACGTTTCAGCCGATATGTCCTCATCTGTATTGTTATCTGTACAACGTTTCAGCCGATATGTCCTCCGGCCTTCTTCAGGTATTTCTTGTCGAGCTTGGGAACCTTCTCGGACTCGGGAACTTTCTTTTCGAACTCAGTGACCTTCTTGTCGTATTCGGGACTGAATAAAGAGTTAGGTTCAAAGTTCCGTGATGGCTCCCAATTACGACAAGAAGATTCCCGAGTTCAAAAAGAAGGTTCCCGAGTCCGACAAGAAATACCTGAAGAAGGCCGGAGGGCATATCAGCCGAAACGTTGTACAGATAACAATAAAGATGAGGACAATAGTCCGAATAACGCAGATAATACTAATCATCAAGCCTCATCTCAAACATTCAGAGAAATTTTTAGATTTATAGAAACTGAATATATATGTACATATATGTATATATAATAGAATATTAAGAATTTTCAATCAGTAGAGTTGTTATTACAAGGTTCCAGGTTCGATACCGGCCCTCACCAACTCAGCAGATGAGTAGCACAGAGATCAGTGCGATAAAGTGAAGCAATGATGTTAGGTGTTGTGCTCCACCTCAGAAGCAAAAAAATAATCTCCTTGGTCTAGCACTAATGAAAAGGGGACAGACTCCCTTGCTGTATGGCTAATACCGACATTAGGCCACCCTGACGACTTCACTTTTTACTTATTAAGTATTAGTCAAGACAGAAAAAAGTTTGTTTTAAAGAGAGTCTCTTGACAACAAGTCTGTACATGGTTTTTTGGAGGGGAATGAAAAACTATTTTGATTGACTGCATTGTGGGAGGAAACCACCCAATCTTTCAATTTTTAATCTAAGACTCCTAATCTGTCACTCTTTAGTGACCTGCTGGGAGGTACTTAATATACTTTTCAATGCTTAACCCTCATTAATTGCTTGTTGCAAGAAACCACACTATGCAAGTTGCATTCCTTCACTGCCAAAGTTCTATTGGCAAGAATGTAAACAGTAATAGTTCACCCCAAAAGTCTGTGAAAATTACTACATATGATGTTGCCAATCATTTGAGCTTTTACTACGGATTTCTCCTAATGAACAATAGATTTAATAGACATTTCTAACCCAGTAATACTTTTTAAATTTGAAAAAAGTGGAGAAGTACTACCAAAGAGTTAAATCACTCAGTGAAACTACTGAATCAAAAAGATATTGAAATGCTAGGAAGAAAAAAGTAAAGTAAAATAAGTTGGCAGAGTGACCTATTGTTAGTATCAGCCGGACAGCAAGGGAGTCTATTCTCTTTTCGCTAGCACTAGACCAGAGATATTGCTTTGCTGAGGTGGGGTGCCACAATTACCATCAGCTCCCCACTTTACCACAGAGATGAGATTACCCATTCTATGCATTGAGTTAGCGGGGACCAGTCTTAAACTCAGTAACTTGCTATTCTAAGACAGGTGCCCTATCGTCTGAGCTAAACCAGCCCCTAAAAAAAAAAAAAAAAAAAAAAATAAAAAACCTGGCCTGAAGAAAAAAACACAGCCTAATTTTAGTTAAGATATTCCCTGAAATACAGATGATATTAACTCATGCATATGGGGGGGGGGGGGTCAGTATATAAATATATATATATATATATATATATATTTTTTTTTGGTGCCTACAGCCCAACTGATATATGCTTTACTCAGATGCATGCTGAATCTGGACTGAATTTCCTGCTAAAAAACAACAAAGATAAATATACTAGCCAGAAAAATGTGTGGAATAACAAAACAACTTCATCTCAGAAAATCCAAAAAGAATTAAATAACAACTCACCCACATAATTGTCCAAAAAAAAAAAAAAAAAAAAAAAAAAAAAAAACAATACTATAGCCATAATGTCAGAGAAGGATGTTGTCTGTCATAGAAGCAATTCAGGTAAGAATACATTCCAGTCTATTGGCAGGCACTCAATCATCCAAAGCCATTCCAGTTCAATTTCACCATTCAGTCTCAGAGGATTCGAATTAAAGTTGGGCGATGACAATGACACACGGTCAAAACATTAAAATTTCAAACTTGTTTCAACTAATTCTACTGACAGTTTGGAATAGCTAATATGTACGTCATAGTGTTTCTACCTATGGACAGAATATTGCTTATCAAGACACAAGTATAAACTTTATTATGAATTAAATCTTCTTTAAATCATATAATGTCAAATGTCAGTTCTCTTTCTGCATTAAGATTGATACAATGAATAATAATAATGTTAACAAGATTTGAGAAAAAGAAAATAAAACCAAAATTGGCATATGATAAAAAACAGCAGATGCATTTATAAATAATAATAATAATAATAATAATACCACCATGGGGAATTATGCAAAAAACTAAATGTTGACCATACAACAAATTGGTATATGCATAAACCAGAATCTGTTCTTGAGAATGAAAGGCATAAAATTCTCTGGGATTTTGAGATTAAGATGGATCAGCTTATCCCAGACAGAAGACCAGACCTAGTATTGATTAACAAAAACAAAACAAAAAAAAAAAGAAAAAAAAAAAAGAAGAGGAGAACTTGTCATCTGGTAGATTTTGCAGTTCCAGCAGATCACAGGATGAAGATGAAGGTAAACGAAAAGATAGACAAATACCTGAACCTTGTCAGAGAATTCAATTGGCTGTGAAAGTGATACCAATTGTAGTTGGTGCACTAGGAATGGTCCCAAAATGCTTGAAAAAAGACTGGAGGAACTGGAATTGAGACCATCCAGACAACGGCATTGCTGAAATCAGCTAGAATATTCAGAAGAGCCCTGGAGACCTGAGGAGACTTGTCACTCAGACTCCAGTAAAAGACCATCAACTTACGCTGATGTGAAAAATGCAGAGTGAACATAATAATAATAATCTCTTGAAGGAAATAATAATGGCAGCTCTTGTAACCAAAGCAGGTTTGGTTTCTTTGTTTAATAGCATATCAACCTTCATGGGTTATTTAATGCCAATGCCAACCTTGTAAAACAAATGTAGTGGTACAATTTAACCTATTGCTGGGGAATGAAGGGGCTCATATCTTTCCCAAGGATATTAGCCCAAAAGTGAACGCAATATCTAGATTAGAGTTCAGACTCATTTTACTACAATATCACTACACTACAGGGGATTCCCCCTGATAACCTGTTAAAACAGTTCAAATACAACAGTTTGATTACAAGTAAAAGCCAGTGTTTGTAAAATGGTAGATGTGGGAAGTGTACAAGTTTTACACAGAAATTAATATCAAGGTCCGTGTACAACAGCTGAACTATTTAAGGTTGTAAAATAAAAGTTTTATTAGAATTTTGATTAACAAATACATCAATTCTAAGAAAAAAATTAGTATATCTATAATTATTATTTTGTTTTTTATGTAAAAAATTAACAAGACTCCTTATAACTTAATTCCTAACTTAAGTTCAATTTAAGGATAACATCTAAATGGAAGGTAGCAATTTATTACAGACCACTTTTGTAACACTTAATTGGAGACATGTTCAACAGATTTGAAGAAAGAACTAGTATTAGCAACCACATATAGAAAAAGAAAAAAAAAATTAAATACCTTAAGATAAATAATAGCCTACAATTAGCAAGCTATTAATTGTGCCCCACCTATAGTTTAAAAACAAATGACTCTTTAATACTTAGGAAAATATCTTAAAAAGTATAATCTTATAAAAGTCATGCCAGAAATTGTTCAAGACTACTGAACCTTTCTTTGGAGTCTTGGTTTGGTTTGTTTTGTTTTACGGCATATCAACCTCAGTGGGTCATTTAATGCCAATAAAGTTTTGAAATAAATTCATTCTTAATGGATACTCAATTTTTTTTATAAATATATTTTTCCATTTAACCCATAGATGGGCCCTAACAGGTACTACCACTCCATGTCAGAGTGAACCAGGGAGCAATGGTGATGAAGGGGTGCTCCACATTCCCCAAACCTCACCATCAGAGTTTAAAGTCATTCCCAGGACATGTAGACCCTCAGCAAACTGCCTTCTAGCACCCATATGGTAAAAAGGGTTGGGCCAATCATATAGGTGCTAGGGCTTGACATGACCAGACGATTGATCGGAGGAGGCCTCTCTGACCGCCCGCCTAGCCTAAGTAAGGGCCAAAGTGGAGTTTTGCATGTCAGGGACTGCTCATCCACCTGGGCTCTATCATTAAGCATCACGGGTCGCCACCCACAGCCAACAGGTGGCCCCATTGGGGGAGTCTTACCCCTCTGCAGAGGTGCAGTTGGGGCATTCTAATGCCTCAGACGACAGGGCAGTTGGAGTCTTAATTTTCATTAAAGCAACATTAAGTTAGGACATGATTGTGGTGTAATGGTTAACAACTAGTTTTGCAGATCCATTATTACTGCATAGCGAGTTTGATCATCACTGGATGCCCCATACTTACAACCTTGTGTCACATACTACCTGTAGCAAATGGGTTGGGTAAATATCTACTGAATAAGTAAGTAACAATCCTAATAATTGATACTCGTACAAGTTTTAATCTATACATTATTCATGTTGAATTTATCATATTTCAGTTATTGAGCTCTCTCAGGTCTAGAATTCATCTAGTAAAAGGAGTTTGTTTATTATCTATAGTTTTAGAATTGGATTCCAATTGGTAGTGATAATTTTAATGTTTGGACAAAAATATATTGGTGACATATACTTAGTTGTTTTTTTATTCATACACATATTGAATAAAGCTACTAAGTAGAGCATCCACCCTGGAACCACAAGGTGCTGGGTTTGATACTGGCCCTCATCAACTCAGCACATGATTAGCACAGCTTGGATCTGTATGGTAAAGTGAAGACACAAAAACAATCTCTGCTAGTGAAAAGGAGATAGGCTACTCCACTGACTTTACCTACTGTGTTAGTAAATGAAAAAAAAAAAATTGATTGAAATTAGTCATCATTATAACCCCATGAGTTATTTGGATTAATATTTTTATTGTTTGGTGTTAAAACTCAGAATTGTACATAATCCTTCTTTTTCTTTTAATAAAGTTCATGAATCCCTCTACCACAATCAGAATGTGACACAAGGTCAATTTTTAAGTGGAGTACAACTGATTTGAATTCAGTATTTTCCTTCTCCTAGACTAGTTGCCACACTAAGGTTAAAGAGCCAAGTCTGCCCTACTAATTTATCCATAGCATTATTAGAGATAGTTGGATTCCTACCTTTCCCAAGGGTATCAACACTATGTGAAATGCAAACAGCCTCATACAGGATTTGAACTAGAGTTGCCATGTCCATTTAATAACAATGATAATCATTATGCCCTGTATTATATATATATATATATATATATATATATATACACACACATACATACATACATACATACATGCGCACGCAATACCAATTAAACCACAAGTGCTCGTCTGTAGAGACTTATATTAACCCCCCAATAGATTAGCTTGAGTTGCAATACAAAGAGTTAACATGTGGAATTTACCATAAAAATAGAATCAACTATGCAAACCCCTGTTTTTTTCTTTTTTCTTTACTCACTTTTTTCATTTATATTTTGATAATTTTCATTACAACCCAAGATTGTTTTTTGTTTAAGTAAAAAAAAAAATGAGTAAACAAAACAAATTGATGTGATCAGATGTTTGGGAAATTAAATCAATTCAGGAAATTAATCTGGTAAGAGGTTAAAATATCTGCCAGTATTTGAATTATTATTATAACCAATTATCATTCATCTTCAACCTCTCTATTAAGTTACATTTCATTATAAAATCTACAGACAGCAAGACTAATCAGCTAGTATTTTGAGCTTAATCCTCAGAGTGTCCCACCATTGTAACCTTGTGCCAGACTAAGTGAAGTTTAATAATAAAAAAATTAAAAAAAACTTTAAGTAAGCATAAGATATTTTTGTATGAAAAATTACAATCAACAGGTGCAAGTAAAAGATGATTTTACTGCAGGAGAGAATGTTGAGCACTCTCAGTGATTGAAATGGCAAGTGTGAATTTGCATTTAACAAGATGAGAACTTTATAAAACATGAGGTGTAGGTAACACTTAACCAAACAATGAAGATTACACATATAATGAATTACAAATGAGAAATCAAATTAATTATGAGGAGTATTTGACAGATCAAATTAATAATCCAATGTGAAAAGTGGAATCAATAATTGACGAGTTATTAATGGGGTGGAGGAGACACTGTGGACCAACATAATTATCATCATGTTTCCTTGTTGTTATAATCCTTACAGTCGTAATTTAAGTAGAAAACAATTAATAATCTTTAAATTTAAATCAAGTCATGTTATTTCTTTAATCTTGATGAGAAAGCAGAAACTAGATACTGGATCTTAAACAGCTAATATTAAAGTTGAAAGTTTAGAGAAAGAAAAAAAAAGGACACAAAAAGGATTCAAAATCTTCACATGGATTTTCAGGAATCTTCTAACCTTTGTTTTTTCTTTTTTTTTTTTTTTCTATTAGTATTAAGTTTTAAGTACTCAAGTTATTCCTTTGAAAGGCACTTGTCAAATACCATTAGTGATATTAAAAAAAAAATTTTTTAAATCAGTATAACTTTCAAATATGCTAAGTGCTAGCCAAAAGTCAAGTTTACCAAAACTTTTCTTGCTCCCCAAAGATACCTACATCAGAAAAATAAGGTCTAAAAAGCTTTGGCTTCAGGTTACCCATACTGTGCTAAGGATATTGTATGCTGTCTTGAACAAATCTTTGAAGCAGCACCCCACAAGAAATCAGCTGTATGGCCACTTCTCCCCATCACACAAACCAGCTAAGTAAAACGAACAAGACATGTTAGAGAACCAAGGACGAATTCACAAGTGATGTTTTCCTGTGGACACCTACACATGGACACACCAGTGTAGGCCAACTAGCAAAAGCCTTCATCAATCAGCTCTGTGCGGATTTGCAGAGGATCCGCCATGAGCAATGGCTATAGGGATGGTTAGTGAGAGAGTCATGGGTATCTATGCTGTCAGTATGACCTGATGATGATGATAACTATTAATTTTCATTTTTCTTCACTATTAAAACAAACTACACATCTGTGAGTATATGTAGTAGTTAGCTCATCCAGTAAAAAGTGAACTTTGTTCATAAGCTTTAAAATCAGGAATCAGGTTTGATATTCAACAAGTCTTTCTGGTTCCACAGAAAACTGATAAATTTTATACTTTTTACATTCTTTTACTGGAGCATAACGGTTATCATCATAGGAAGTGAAATCAGCAACCTAAGTTCAAAAAGTTTGTCTTTGTGTTACCGTTCCTGCGCTTTTAATCTGGACTGTTAGGAAAGTTATCGAATTGCCAGGTTTTTGGGTTATTCCAGAAATATCTTGAAATCCCTCCCCCAGGAAATAAAACTCGTTTTTTATTAACTCTTTTAAAATACTTTGAACAAGCACCTTATGAATGTGTCTATAAAAGTACACCTCTTATGCACACAACATAAGGGGCTTGTTGAAATTATAAGAGTACACCGCTTATATACTCATAAATAAGATGCTTGTTGAAAGTATAAGAGTACACATCTTAAACACAAATATATAAAGTGCTTGTTTTGTTTTACCTAAAAATCAGTTTATGCCATCTCCTTTGAAGTATTGTATCATTGCTAATATTGTTATTGGCTGTTCCTTGATATTCTGAAATCAAGTATTTTCATTATTCTATATTGAAGTTTGTAGAGTGTCCTAGTGTCGGTATCAGCTGAACAGACAGAAAGTTTACCCCCTTTTCACTAGTGCTAGACTAGGAAAATTGTTTTTTGTTTTTTTTTTGCTGGGGTGGAGCATCACACCTACAGTCAGCTTCCAGATGCTTTAACACAAATATCAGGTTGAGTGTTTGGTTGGTTATTTTATGGTATATCAACCCTTTTTGGGTCATCTAAAGCCAAATCAAGTCATTTTGATAAACAAAAAACTCCAGTTGCTTACAGTTACCAGCTGTTGCATAATTGGTCACCCAATTAAGCATTGAACTCACTCATCATTGCTTAACTTCAGTGATCTAGTGAGAACTGGTGCTTTCAGTGTGAATTGACTGTAATCACACAGATCAGATTACCCAAGTTGAACTACTCTTGTGCAGAGTTTGTGGGGGGACCAGTATTAAATCCAAAACCTTATGAATACTAGAATCTACCGACTGAACTAAACTGAAAAATTGTCTTGCTTAAAAAAAAATTAAAAAAAACACAATATTCCAGCTGATATATTCTTCGGCCTTCTTGATGTTCTAGAATAAAAAAAAAAGGAAAGTTGTTGGAGTGACCTAAAGTCGTTATCAGCCAGACAGTGAGGCAATCTATCCCCTTTCACTAGTGCTAGACCAAGAAGATTGTTTTGGCATCTGAGGCTGAGTGCCATACCTACCATCAGCTCCTCACTTTACCACAGAGATCCCTGTGCTACTCATATGCTGAGTTCGCGATGGGCCAGTATTGAAGCAGGAACCTGGTGGTTCCCAGTTGGACGTTCTACTGACTGAGCTAAACCAGCCTTTTTTGGGGGCTCGATTCAACACTTCAATTATTTCCCATATTATTCTACCTTGTCTTTGACTGACAAATTTTTTGGCCTTTCCTTGGTGTGTGTGTGTGTGTGTGTGTGTCATATTTAGAGAAGAGGAGGCTGAACCAAAAACAAAATATGCCTACAGCTCAAGTTCTCAATACAAACAAATGGACAGTGAATTATAGAAAGAATATTACTGAATACAAAGTTAGTAAAGATGAAGATGGGCCAGAGATGCAAGTGTCAGTGGGGAGAGGGGGGTTAGGGTCGGCAGCTGTGTGATGTGACAGAAAAAGAACAAAGAGCAAAGCACCCAAGATTACTTTTTCCGTTGGTCAAAGACAAGACAAACATGCAGTTTAACATATCAAAAGTGCAAACAAAAGATATCACTTGGCAACAGACAAGAAAGTGAAGATCATAAAAGATTCTGGTTAATTAAATGCACAGCTTTGTTTCAAAAACCACAGACAGATGACAGCTTCATTCTAGAGGCAATCAAATCAGTGAATAGTCAATATATAAGGGAGATGGCTTTTGTTTTAAAACTTTATATAAATATATATATATATAAAGATAAATCTAATGAGTCAGACGAACCTACTATTAGTTTCGCTTAATGCTCTTCAGGGCTAAGATCTTAGCCCTGAAGAGCATTAAGCGAAACTAATAGTAGCGAAACTAATAGTAGGTTCGTCTGACTCATTAGATTTATCTTTATTATTTGCTCTACTTAGGTATTGAGCACTTTTTACTTATTAGCTTATTCTCCTAGCAGTTATATGAATGAATATATATATATATATATCTTATATACATATATATATATATATATATACATATAAATTGTTTTTTCTTTTGGCCAAATACTGTACCAATAGATTACTTTTTGTTGGTACGACTATCTTGGTCTTTTCTTTTTTCCAAAAATTTTTTTCTCCCCAGTTGATGTTTGGTAGTATATTTTTACAATCAAACTATTTGCTGTTTTTTTTCTCACCGCGAGGATTTACCAACACGCTTGGTATATTAAATTATATATATATATATATATGTGTGTGTGTGTGTGTGTGTGTGTGTGAGTAGAGTATATAGAGATTGAAAAAATAACAAGGTGCTCAGTTTGATGATATTTTAATGTAGGAACCAATGTTATAACATTTCGGTTTGTTTAGCAAACTATCGTCAGGGTATTCCTTTATAAAGAGGAAAACAGTGTTTTTTTTTTTTTGTTTTTTTAGTGTGTTGCAACTTCTGAATATTATTCAAATATGAAAAAAAACAGACAGAACTAAACACCACGTAACCCTTGGTGTTCCTTTTCAAACTGTATGACAGAATTTGTTTGGAAAATTTTTAATATATACATATATAAAGTAAAGTTGTCAGAGTGACCTATTGTCAGTATCAGCAAGACAGTGAGGGAGTTTATCCTCTCTTCACTAGCACTAGACCAGGGAAATTGTTTTTGTCTTAGGTGAAGCACCACACCTACCATCAGCTACCACTTTACTGCACAAATTCAAATTATGCTACTCATGCACCGAGTTGATGATGGCTTGGGGTTCCTATGCAGATGCTCTACTGACATCTTTGGCAGCAAATTATTATCTAAGCAGGTTTTGTAAAAGACCACAGAATATTTCTTCTTGATGATCTTTAAGTGTAAATGTTTAAACAAATAAAACTTGCACCACAAAAAAACAAACAATAACTACAACCAATAATCCCCCTGAAGACAACCATGGAGATGGTTGAAAGTGTTTTGGGACATATGGGACACCTTCTCTACCATCTGAACCCTGGTATACAACAAAGTTCAAGAAGATAATATTCCAGTTTTTAACAAAATCTGCTTTATATATATATGTGTGTGTGTGTGTGTGTGTGTGTATGTGTGTATATATATATATATATATATATATATGTATGTAAGTCATCCACAGATACTGTGTTTTGGCATTTCACACCTCTTATGATTTTTATTCCGAAGACAATTAAATCAGTAACCAGTCAATATGTAAGGAATGTGGGTTTATTTCAAAAATTCTTCCTGACTTGATTTTCTTCTATGACAATTGAAAAAAAATTTGGTTTAGGGCAACTATATTTGTCTTAAACCGAGAGAAAAGCTGCCTGCCTGAATGGGAATTTGATAAAAAAAAAATGTTTAGACACAAAAACAAAAGAAAATTTAAGATTTCTAAAATATGAAGGAAGATTCTATTCAGCACATCATGTTTTATTAATTACAAATATATCTAAAAATCTAGAAAGAAAATTATTACATGTTTACATTTCAAGTGATCAAAATATTCAGATTTTACAGAATCATTCCACAATTATGAGTGATTTACAGGCTAACATTTATAATAACATTACTTATAAATATAAACAAAAATTATCTTTCAGATAAAAAAACATAGTAGTTATTTACTAGGGTTTGTTTAGTTTGGTACATAGGCTTTAGGTTGCTTATAGTACCTGCTGTTCCTAAGAGGACCCCTTCTTGGAACTGAATAGGCTCATTGTTACTTAACTTTAGTGATCTGACAAGAACCAGTGATTTCAGCATGACTTCACTGTAACTATAATTATTATTAAGAAAATGTTATGTTACAATATCCGATAGAGAACAGACTGAATGGGCACTCTTCATGACTTCTCCAAGCATTAGCAGCAAAAAGCTGTTACACTCATTGTCAACCTTGACAGAGTCTATATCAAACTGCTTTCTTATAAGTACCTCAAGAAATGGCAGCTGTTTTACTCATTGTCAATTTTGATAGGAGATCTATCAGTTCACATTCCCATAACTACTTCACTTTATCTGGATAAGCAACAAAAGGCTGTTTCATCAATTGTCAACCTTGATAGAAGTTATATCAAACCACTCTCCCATGTCTAACTTATCAGTTGGAGTGGTAACATTAAAAATTCTACTTAACACAGTGTCTAATTCAGTCATGGGCAAATGGCGGTATGCAGTGATTTTTGAATGGCCAACCTAAAACATCAATTTTTTAATACGTTTTTCCTAGGTATGGCCCAAAATTCACCTTTTAGCAACCCCCCCCCCTCACACACACATGAATTAAAATTCAAAATTCCAAAAAAAATGAGTGAATCTTAACATTTTTGCTGTATTAGGAAGAAGGATAAAAAAAATCACATGTAAAATTATTAGTTTTACAGTCTTTAAAATGGGAGCATTCTATAAATTAAAATCTGTATCTGTCAAAATGGTGCATTTTTGCCATTTTGTTTTTTTTTATAAGATGTGCTCTTTTTAATGTGATTTATTTCATTGTTATAATCAAAAATTTCTCTAAAAAAAAAAAAAAAAAAAATTCCTATAAAAGTTTATGCTCTCTTCTTAAGAAAAAAAAAAAGAAGTAAAATAAGTGATAATTTATCATTCTAATTTTTTTTAAATAAGGTAAAAATTTTGGCCATACCCAGTTTTTCCAAGGAAAAAATTTTTTTTCCTTATTTCTACAGCAGATGCTTATGTGTATCTTCTGTGGTGATAACGACTGAGGCACACTTTTAATGTAAAATTATCTTGAAACTTTTAAGTAGTACAACCCACCTAATGATGAGCCATGTCTCATGCAGCCCACTTCTCAAAAAGGTTGCCCATGCCTGGTCTAATTGTACAAGTGAAAATGAAGTGGCCATTTCTATTCCCCACCACCACCGCACTAAATTCATATAAAATATAAAATGCAAAATAACCTGGTCAATTCAATTAAATGCAGCAATAATGAAAGATAAACCAGTTAAAAATTAATAATGAAAATGATT
Organism: Doryteuthis pealeii; assembly: GCA_023376005.1. Classification (NCBI taxonomy): domain Eukaryota; kingdom Metazoa; phylum Mollusca; class Cephalopoda; order Myopsida; family Loliginidae; genus Doryteuthis; species Doryteuthis pealeii. Next base: position 30,344,586 of record CM042137.1, read on the forward strand.
CATCTTTAAAATTTCAGACAACTTAAATAGATTTTCCTGACATTTTAGAGTATTAATTCACCTGATAGCTTGTTTATAATGAATAATAAAAATGTGCAGCGTCTGAGAAAGGCAATAACAATCTGTTTTAACAAAGAGTTGATGGAATAAGAGAAAAGGGAAATGTTTGTCCTAACTCAAATATTTATAAGAAAATGCAACATAGATTGGGTTTCACTAGCTCAGAGGACGACAGACTGTGTTATACGAACTTGCAGTTAAGTAAACAATAACATACACTTCACTTATAATTCTTATATCAGAAATACATCAACAATAGACTTAAGTCTCATATAGATATATGATTCAGAATGAATATGTTTAAAATAATTAAATCTTATTGTAAAGGAAACCACCCAATTGAAAAGTAAACAATCTTTTTTCAAAAATAAGATATCCTACTTTATAAAACCAAGTCAATTTTTTCCATTTCAAAGTTTTTTTTTTTTTTTTAATTTTTTAATTTTTTTTCATTATAAGGTAATCTTTCATTTATATATATATATATATTTACCCAACCTTTCCACACAAGCAGGATGTGACACAAGGTCAATTTCTTAGGAAGGGTTTAACAGGTTTAATTCAGTTTTCTTTCTCCTAAAGAGCTCAGTCTACCCTACCATTTTCCCATAGTTGGAGAGAGAATAGGTGGATGCATACCTTTCCAAAGGTATCAGCATAAAGTGAAATGTAAACAGCCTCAACCAGAATTTGAACACGGGTCACTGAGTCTATTTCCTATGATAATCATTACACCCCACCTCTACTTTGGTAGATGTGTTATTAATTCATCAAATTTATTTTTTGTAACATTAATTCATCAAATTTTAAATGAAATCAACAATTTCTCTGATTTAGCTCAGTCGCTTACTTTCACCTAAGCAAAAAACAATCTCCCTGGTCTAGCACTAGTGAAAAGGGCAGAGACTCCCTCAGAGTCCAGCTTATACTGGCAATAGGCCACTCCATCAACATTACTTATTATACCAGTATTATATAGAATGTGTACAGCTATAAATTACTAAAAGCATAAATTAAAAAATTAAGATATTTCCAGAAAATTAGGTACACATGGTAGGATCTGATACATAAGTGAGAAAAGATCCAAAATGCTTCACTTGATTATAGATCGATTGGTTTTTAACAGCATGTCATCCTGTGTAGGGTTATTTTATGCCTAGAGGTTAGGGAATCATGTTCATTGTATGGCTATATTTATGTTTTTTTTGGGGGGGGGTTCAAATGGTTCTACTAGTAATCCAGGTCAGAGTGGACATGAGAGTAATGGTAATGAAGAGGTATTCTACACTCCCCAGGACTCTTGAACTGGAGCCTTACCACCAGATACAGTTTAGTGTCTTAATTCATATTTGTGACCTTGTATCATAACCAAGATAAGCTTGGTAAATGACAACTACAAAGTACTACAAACTGAAATGAGAACAAAACTGACTGAATGAATGCTGAGTGATAATTTTGAACCAGAAGTTTATACAAACATATCCTTCAAAGAATCAACATGTCAAATGTTAACATTACAGCATCTAACTTTTTATATGAAGCATTTGTATGTATTTACCCAACCCCTCTACCAAGGTCAATTTTTAAGTGGAGTACAGCTGATTTGAAATCAGAATTTCTAATAAAAATTAAAAAAGAAATAAATAAATAAAAATAAAAATGTTAATAAAACTGAAAATCTCCAACGTGACGCAAAGGATAGTACTCAGACTTATAAGTTTATGTTCTAACCACTACCCATATATATATATATATATATATATAAAAGCAACTAAACTGGGAAATCAGTAAGTATATAGCTATTAACACAAATAGTTTCTATCTATATATTAATGAGAGTTTGAACAATACCTTTACCTAATGAACCTCACACAAGTATCATTCATGGTAAGCACTCAAGTTAGCCAATACAGTATATATTGTAATCATCTATTTTTAAATGTAAAAAGCATTATTATATTTTTGTATATAATGCAATCTCCATTAAGTATAGAGTATACAGTATTTTTAATTTTAGAAGTCATTGCAAAACTTCAATATCTTTGCCTGCTTAAGAGATGGGTAAAGATGAAAGTTTGAAGCACAAAAATATCTGCCAGTCATTTACAAAGTGTATGCATTTACCCAACCACTTCGTCATCGGTAGGATGTTCCACAAGGTCATTTATTTTAGCTGAGTAAAGAATTCAGACTTTTCCTTCTAGATTGGTTGCCATACCAAGGCTAGAGAACCAAGTTTGCACTACTATTTACCCATAGCTTGAGGGAGAACAGATGGATTAATAACTTTCCTACAGGCATTAGAGTAAAGTAAAATGCAAATAGCCCTGTCCAGGATTTGAACTCAGATTGCCAATTCCATTTCCTACAAAAATAATCAACATGCCAAGCACACTGAATATAAAGTGCAGCCATTCAAGTAAATTAACATTCTGTTGTATATAAAGATTGGTTGGTTTCTTTGTTTAATGGCATATCAATCTTCATGGGTTAATTAATTCTAATGCCATCCTTATAAAAGAAGGGTAGTGGTACTATTTAACCAATAGCTAGGAGGATAAGGAGTTCATACCTTTCCCAAGTGTATTAGTCTGAAAGTGAAAACAATAGTGCAACTGGAGTTCACTCACTTAATCAGTAAAAATCAATAACCAAATTTGGTGTGTTTCTTAGTTATAAGGATGTCAGGGTGTATGCAAGATTTCGAATCTGAATAACATCTCGTTTCTGAGTTATAAGTCAGCATGTAAATACCAAACTCATCTACTATAATGTCGTAATCCACCATGGAGACTCCCCCTGTAAATGAAAGTTGGGGATTTATGATAGGAACCCTTTTAGAGGGATACCACTGTATGTAGCAGTTCCTTCATTGATATAAGTAATCAAATTAACCTAAATATATATCTAATGCACATACCATGTTATAACCTTTATTTTAACATACATTTCATTTAATTGCAAACAAATAGTATTTACTTAGCTTAATCAAGATCTTGTATAGGGGGTCTAAAGAATCATGTTTTCTTGAAGATTGTGTAATACCAAAATAGTTTGGGAGATTACTTACAGCAAATGTTGGTATTTACACAGAGGAAAATTGGAAAATCTGTAGGCAGGTCGATGAATGACATGACACAGAAGGTCAAGAGGAATACATCAAGTCAAGTGTGGAATGATGCCACAACAACAACATTAGAAGAGACCTGGCAAATTTCAAAGAGAGGGGGGAAGGGAGAGAGAGAAAGAAGGGTTAGTCTATCATGAAACAAACTTATTTCTATTTTGTTATAGAATAAAACAGTCTTGGAATAATTTTTCAAAAACGGTTTATACAGAAAACTTTTGGCCTAACATTGTCATCTATCTGAACGAAAAAGAAAAAGAGAGAAAAAAAAAAAAGTGACAAAAAATCTACAGCACTGATAAGAATAGGGAAGAAGGGGTATAACCTCAGCCTTTAAACGTGCTACTATTCTAGCATAGAAAAAAAAAAAAAAAGACTTGTGAACTGAAGCAGAAAGAAAACATTTGGTGATTCAGGTACTCAAATCTTCAGTTTCCCCCTTTAGATGCAAACTCAGTGGATAGAAAACCCAACCAAAGGTCATAGAGTCTAAAGTTAGAAAAATTGATAGAATCTTAGAAAAGAACTACAATTCTGGCAGCCTTGTATGATTATAGTCAGAATGTTCAGTGAGAAGGCATGAATCTGACATTACTTGTTTTGCATCCACATTTTGACTATATGCTGATCTATAAAGAAACATTTGACAAAAGGAACATATTCTAAAATGAAATAGTAAAGCATTAGTATTTTTAGCGTTATTCGGACTATTGTCCCCATCTTCATTGTTATTTGTACAACGTTTTGGCCGATATACCCTCCGGCCTTCTTCAGAGTCCGACAAGAAATACCTGAAGAAGGCCGGAGGGTATATCGGCCGAAACGTTGTACAAATAACAATGAAGATGGGGACAATAGTCCGAAATAACGCTAAAAATACTAATCTTCAAGCCTCATCTGAAACATTCAGAGATAAAGCATTAGTATTTTCTCTAATTTAGAGAAATGAGTGAGTGAGTGTATGTGTATATATATATATGCATATATATATATACACACACACTTAATTGTGGTGTAATGGTTAGCATTGTAGAAAATAGGCATGGTAACCAGAGTTCAGCTCCTGGACAAAGTTGTTGGCATTTGCACAATATTTTGGGAAAAGGTATGAATCCAAAATCCTCCCTCCAGCTACATGTAAATAGAAGAGCACATTGAACTCTCTAATCTTGGCATGGCAACCAGTCTAGGAGAAGGAAAACTCAGAATTCAAACCTGTTAAACTACTCTTAAAAATTAAATATTCAATGCCAAAGCCATCCTTATAGAGTGGTACTATTTAACCCATAGCTGGAAGGATGAACAAGGTTCACACCTTTCCCAAGAGTATTAGTATGAAAGTGAACATAATAATGTGACTGGAGTTCAAACTCAATATTATGCTGAAGTCCATCACATTAGCCACTATCAAATGGGTGACCTCCCTAGAATTGAATATATCTAATGAAAACAGGACCCCCCCCCCCGGGATGTTGTGGATATATATTTTCATAAACTTTAGCAGCCACTATAAATCCTATGAAATAAAAGTGAAGATATATTTGATTGAAAAAGCAGAAAAAATTAGAAAATGACATTGATAAATGAGGTCAGTCTTATGATTCAATCAAGAACTTTGTTATTTTCTGCAATAAGAATTATTTAGGAACAATATTATTTTCAATGGTTAACAAGCTAGTCTTGAAAAAACCTGTTACTACTGAAAAAACAACCTTGATCCTCACTGGATGCCCCATACTTTTAACCTTGTGCCAAATTCTACCTGTAAAGTAGATAATTTTTTTTTCTTTTAATTTTCTTGAAAAGCAGTAATGAAAACTGTAAGAGAAAAAAGCCATTCACTATTTTTCCTTTCTAAATTTATTATCCCCATGCATATTCATAGATTTTTTAAACAAGAAAACATTTTAGTGTGAACTACCCCCCCCCGCCCCAAACCAAATTAACAACTCAAGTAAAAAAAAAAAAATGTGAGTAATTCTAACAAGTTAGTAATAATGTTTCAGCCAATTTATTTGTTATAACCTTTTTGGTCATTGTTGTGCTATTATTGATTGAAATATCTTTTTCCCTAGCACCTATATGATTTTTCCCAACCCTATTGCCCTTATGGCAAGCCCCAACCCCTTTTTATCATATGGGACCTAGAAGGCGGTGGCTGCGGGTCTACATGTCATGGGAATGACGTTAAACTCTATCTGATGGTGAGGTTCCAGTTTTGGAGGTTTGGGGAATGTGGAGCACCCCTTCATTACCATTGCTCCCTGGTCCACTCTGACCCGGAGTGGTAGTACCTGTTAGGGTCCCATCTATGGGTTAAATAGAAAAATGTATTTATAAAAAAATTGTATTATCCATTAAGAATTGATTTATTTCAAAACTTTATCGGCATTAAATGACCCACTGAGGTTGATATGCCGTAAAACAAAACAAACCAAACATCTTTTTACATGGTGTAATGGTTAGCAAGCTAGATTTGCAGACCATTTTGAGTTCGATTCTCATTGGGCGCCCCATACTTCTGGCATTGTGCCACATCTAAGCTAAGCTTAGTAAATAACTATAAGCAATAATGGGTTCCTTACTGATTCTTCTTATATCCGGATATCACAAGTGGTATACCCTTGTTTTATTGCTGTTGATTCCCACACTTAGTAATAAAGGGTTAAATTCAACAGACATGTTCCTGTGTCGTGAGTGCCTGTTAACCAAAACTTTTCTCATTCCCCAATGATACCTGCATCGGAAAAATAAGTTCTAAAAACTTTTGGCTTCAGATTACCCATACTGCGCTTTTAACCTAGACTAAGTGTGATATTAGCCAATATTTAATTCACAAGAGCATCATTCTGGTAATATCTTTTTCCAGTGAAGAGCAAATATTTCACTTTTTTTATCAATTTCAGATCAGAAAGTTATAATTTGGATTTAATAATCACATAAAAATGTAATAAACCCAAAAAGAGATCTTTTTTAAAGTATCAATTTCAGTGATTTTTGCCAACAGGAAGTTAGAAGACAGCCAATATTTCAACTGGTTTTGCCTATTCTAACATGAAATTAATACCATGAAATTATTACCTTAGGCAATGTTTGCATGATACAATATTAAAAAGCCGTAAATACAGATATAATAGCCTAAAGTAATGAATGCAGCCCTGTAAAAAGAAAAAAATCTGGCAAATTCACACCCTCGTTCATTGGACCGTGCAATGCATAATTGAGAAATACAGGGCAAATAATGTCTTTTGATAGCCTCTCAGACAAAATTACAATTGAGCAAGGATTTCTGATATAAATCTCATCTTGTAAATTAGAGAAAACTGTGCTGATTTATTAGGTGTGTGCAAAAGTTTCCATCACTTAAAAAAGAAAACTTGACTGAATACTGTTGGAAATTTTTGAACATACCAAATTAAAATGTACATCTACCGAGATGAAGATATTGTAAAACTGTGGCAATTTTCCTAGCTAAAAACAATGAAGGTTAAAAGGATTGAAAATTTTGTTGGATTATGAATGAGCTCAAAGATTTTCTAATGATAAGAAAGATCATAGAATTCAAGACTAACAATTCTTGCTAAATATTGGAAACATTTTTTTAATGACAACATCAAGAATTAATATCCCAAATAAGATTTCAAAAGTACCAATTCCTAGCCACTGACAATCTCTTATATTCCTGATTTTTAATGCATGTCAATAAGAGAATCATTAGCAATAAATCATATATATATATATATATATATATATATATATATTGGGAGAATATGTGCTTAATTGAAGTCGTACCTAATTTTTGAAAATTAATTAATTAATAATTAATGAATTAGGCGATTAATTCATTAATTATTAATTAATTTTCAAAAATTAGGTACGACTTCAATTAAGCACATATTCTCCCAAAAATTGTCGGCTAAAAAAGCCATATCAAAACACATTGTCTGTTTGTTTACTTCTCATATATATATATATATATATATATATATATATATATATATATATATATATATGATTTATTGCTAATGATTCTCTTATAAATATGCATAAAATATCAGGAATAAAAGGGATTGTCAGTGGCTAGGAATTTATATTTTTTAAATCATTTTTATGATATGAATTCTTGATGTTATAATTGAAAAATGTTTCCATTAAACTTTACCATAAGTATGTACATATAGAAAAGATATAGTATATGTAGGGTCTGGTAGTATCCACAGTTTCAGGTATACACTGACTGGTCTTGGAATATATATATATATATATATATATATATATATTCTGCAGGAGTAAGGGGGCTACTATATATCCTAATCTAAATCCTGTTATAAAAAAACAGAATTATACTCCACCCTTTTTATTATTATTATTATGTAAAATATGATGTGGCCTGTAAAAGGGATGAGCCATTTTAATCTGGTAAAATATTTTCTAGAATTAAACCCAATATCACAATTTAACCTATTTTCTCCAGTTCTTTTTCAGGTCCCAAATATTTCTGCAAAGAAGTAGATTAAAAAAAAAAATTAAAAAAAGAATATCAATTGTACTCTTGATATTTTCTACTTTTTTCTTTGAGGTGCCTATATATATATATATATATATATATATATATATATATATATAAATAAAAGACCCACACCAATTGCATAGATAGTAAATCTGATGCATGTGGATATGAAAAAGATAAACGAAGAGAATACAATTAATCTCAGCAACAGGATCAAGTTCTTTGTACGCTGATTTATAGAGGGATAGGCAGAGTAGTTAAGCAAGAAATACAGTGGAAGGAGGGAAGACAATATCAATAAGTAGATTATTCACAGTGCTACATTATGAAGCACTGATCCATACATGAGACAGGTAACTCTCCCCCCCACCTCCCTTTCTGATTCCAGTATGTTAATTAGTTTCACCATTCAGCCAGGATCAGCCAGGTAAGTAACATCTAGGTTTTTTCTCACTTTTTTGGGGGCACATTGAAATTTATACGGAGTAACAATCTTCCTTAAACCCTATTCTCTCCACCCCTCATTTACTCTTGTAATAGACAAAAGACAAAACTTAGTCAATATTTATTCATCCATCACATATGGATCTTTGCTCTTGTGTTGATAGGCAATTTCAGATCACTGCATGTGTGGTGAGATCGATCCCAGCTCGGGTGACCCACTAATATACCTTTTCTGCAAGTCTAAGATTTAGTAAACATCTACAGAGTGATGGTTAGATAACTAATCTTCAGTCATTGCCAGCATTGTGAGGTTGATTCTAACCGGGTGCACCATGCTTGTGGCACTGTGCCAGACTAAACTCAGCATGGTAAATATCAATTAAATTACCTTGTTGTAGACGCATGGTTTAAAAGCAGAACATTAGTTATATGTAGTGAGTTTGATTCTCACCGGGTACCCCCCCCCTACACAGACACACATGTAGCCTTGATCCAGTATGTGCTAACATAACTAAACCTCAATCCATTTATATTAGACATATTAACATGAAAATATGACAGCAACAAAAATAATAGCAAAAGGAGTTAGAGTTTGACTATTTTTTAATATTTCTTGTTATACAATCAGCACATTACTCTCATTCTTTTAATTTTACAGGGTTAATTAGTTTCAACATTCCAGTAGATGGATAACATTTTTAATTATACTTTTTTGGGTCAAATTGAAACAAATTAGGAACATAGGAAAGGTCTCTCTCTTACAAACATATCGATACATACATCAATAATTTTATAGCAAAAGTTAGAGTAGAGTGGACAGGGAGTCACCGGTGCTTAGTTACAGACAGTTTCTTGCCTATGTGATTATTCAAACACCCATATTATCAATATTAATATACATAGCACATATATATATATATATATATATATATATATATATATAATATGGGTGCTATTTTAAAAAAATATTTTGTATATTGGCATATATAAAAAAAAAAGAAGAAAAAAAAGGGTATTCAGAGGGTGATCTTATTGAAGTTTGAAAATCATCCTCTAAATACCTTTTCTTTTTTTTTTTTTTTTTTCATGTTTTATATATTTACATGTTAGATTTATTATAATTACATATATATCAGGAAAATTGGAAATAAATCCAACAGTATGTAAATATATAAAAGATGACAAACTAAAAGGGTATTCAGAGGATGATTTTCTAACTTAAATAAAATCACCCTCTAAATAACTTTTTTATTTTACATATATCCAAATTTACAAAATATATATATATAAAAAAAAAAAAAAAAAAAAAAAAAAAAAAAAGGTATTCAGGGGATAATTTCATTTTAGTTACAAAATCATCCTCGGAATATCCCCAACCTTTTTTCCATATTCTATATATTTACACACACATGTGATATATATATATATATATATAATATTCAGATATATTATACAGGTCATCATACTCTATTTCATGCTACCGAGAGCCTGAGAACTGAAATCTAGATTATTTTTTTTTTTAATCTAATACTTTTAAATGTTTCAAACAGGGTACAAATTTGACACATCATTTTAGATAATACTGTTGAGGTTCGGCTTTGATGCATGATGTATGTACTTGACAAAGTTAAATCCTATTCAGTTCTTTTATTATTAATATCAAATAAGATAAAGCTTAGAAAGAAAAGCATTATAGGATTATGTTTAAATGATGCTTTATTTGCAAGTATTTGTAGTGTTTGATAAATAGACACAGAGAGAGGGAGACAGAAAAGAAAAAAATGGCTTAAAAAATAAATAAATAAAAAATCGATACTGATTTTGAGTGTTAATAACATCTATGGTTATTATGACCTGAAAATTTAAACACTTTCATATTAAAGAATAAATATTATAAAGCATTCAATGTGAAGAGTTAAATTACAATTATCTTTATAGTTTTCAAAGGGGCAGAATAACTAAGAAATTTAGAAGCTGATTAACTGTGCATATAGTTTGTTTTTTTTAATCTACAGAAGATAATTATTGCTCAGTTATGTAAAGATATGCAAATTAATATTAACAACCAAGTGCATATACACTTTTTGAAACATATGCATACACTGTACAATTGAACATTACAAACCTTTTGTTTAATTTTCAGGTCAAGTGTGTATGAATATATATTCATAGATACACATATACACACACACAGAACTATATATATATATATATATACACACACACACACACACATTTATATAGATTCACATGGTTTGATACCAGTCCCCAACAACTCGGCACATGATTAGCATAGATGGAGTAATCTCATCTCTGCGGTAGCAAACGGTAGGTGTGGCTCTAAACTTCAGCAAAAATAATCCCCTTGGTCTAGTGCTTGCGAAAAGGGGATAGAACACCTTGCTGTTCGGCTGTTACTGATAATAGGCCACTCAGCTATAACTAATATATATATATATATATATATATATATATATATATATGGGTAATTCCATGTCAAATCATCCAGGCCATGTCACCCACCCACACACCCTTCAATTTTTCTGAAATTTTGTACAGGTGTGGACTATTTTAAAGTTAGACACTCCCTGAAATTTGAGCTTCCAATTCCAAAAATTGGCAGAGTTACTTTTTGTAATCTATTTTTGTTTGTAAAAGGAGTTCTAGAGCTTCCCTATTACTGAAAATTGGTTTATAAAAGCATTTTGACCCATGAAATCCAAGAATGCTATCGAAAAAGTCTGAAAGTTAACCAATTTTAAGTTATTGATTATTTTTGATTTTTTCATAGCAAGATCAATATCCCAATGTGGCACTGCACCTATGGCTAAGATTTTTTTCTACTATTTTTTCATATCTATTGAACATTATTTATACCAAAAAGATAGTTTGGTTTTTGCTCAGAACTGAAGCTAGTTCTGTTAAAATTTAAAAAAGTTTCTCACTTCAATTTCTCTGTCCAGGTGTGGACTATCTTAAAGTTAGACAATCCCCAAAATTTGAGCTTCCAATTCCAAAAATTGACGGAATTATGTTGATTTTTAGCTTTCGATACTTGGGTGGGATGTCACGAAAAATGGTGACTTTTTAAAATCTATTTTTGTCTGAAAAATGAGATCTAGAGCTTCCCTACTCCTACAAATTGGCATATAAAAGCATTTTAACCCAACGAATCCTAAAATGCTGCCAGTAAAGGCTTAAAGTTAACCAATTTCAAATTATTAATTATTTGCAAAATTTTAACTGATGTTGTAGCCTCGGTTCTGAGCAAACACCAAACTATCTTTTTGGTACAAATAATGTTCAATATATGTGAAATAATAATAGAAAAAAAATTGTCATAGATGTAGTGCCACATTGCGATATTGATCTTGCTATGAAAAAATAAAAAATCATCAATAACTTAATCATCAATAACTTAAAGACTTTCAGACTTTTTCGATAGCATTTTTGGATTCCTAAGGCAAAAATACTTTTATAAACCAATTTTTAGTAGTAGGGAAGCTCTAGAATTCATTTTACAGAAAAAAATAGATTACAAAAAGTCGCCATTTTTCGTGACCCCCCCCCCCCCCTAAATTTGGAAAGCTAAAAATCAACATAACTCTGGCAATGTTTGGAATTGGAAATTCAAATTTTGGGGAATGTCTAACTTTACCATAGTCCATAGCTGTACAAAATATCAGAAAAATTGAAGGTGTTGGGTGACAATTTTACTTTTTTCTGGATGATTTGACATGGAATTATATATATATATATATATATATATATATATATATATATACCCACTCATACCCTTATATCTACAGAACCATATATATGAACACATACACAATTTTACATATATATACATATCTTTTAGATTATATATATATATATATATATATATATACACCCATAGAATTTTACATAAACACACATCTGTAAGATTTCATATACATAAATGTATATACTCATCTATTAAATGTGTGTGTGTGTGTGTATATATATATATATATATATATATATATATACACACATACAAACACACATATACAACCATATATACATACACTTAAGCATTATATATCTGTATAGTAGACAGCTTCAAAACATCTTATTTTCTTTTTATTCCAACCAGCCTCAAACATTTTCCCAAACACCTGAATGACATAATTAATGGAAATTTAAATTCATTGTATCCAATTATATACAGCATCAAATAATTCTATAAATTACAAAGTATTTGATCAGACCATCAATTTCAAAGCCTTTTTGAATAGAAAATAAAGGCAAGAAAAATTATTTGAACATGATGAATGAATGGATTTATCAAACATCAAAGAGCATGTGGCTCATGTGGTGATAGAATGAAAAATAAAAATCATTTTTTTATAATAAATAACAGACAATTCTAAAACAACAGCAAACCTTTCAAATTTACTTTGGACAATTAAATCTTCTCCTTTATGTTCTTCATGTTGTTATCACAACATTTGGTCTAATAATTTCCCCAGCTTTTGTCAGCAATAAGTAGAGGGGGTACCTTTTTATTAAGGAGAGGGTGTGTGTATCTTTAAAGAGGTGGGGGTAAAAAAAAAAATTATTTTATTAAAGTGTGTGTGGAATAAACTTTTAAAAAGGCTGGGAGGTAAATCAGTGAGGGAGTCTATCCCCTTGTCACTAGCACTAGACCAAGGAGATTTTTTTTGCATCTGAGGTGGAGCGCCACACCTACCATCAGCTCCTTACTTTACCGCACAGATCCCCGTGCTACTCATATGCTGAGTTGGCAAGGGCCAGTATCTAACTAGGAATCCTGTGGTTTATAGCCAAATGCTTTACTGACTGAGTGAACCTGGCCCAACGACCTCAAATTGCTTTGAAGTCACACACACACATATATATATATATATATATATATATATATATATATATATATATATATATATATTAATACTCTGTATATGTAAAAATGTTTACACAAATCTTTATATGTAGGTTTGAGTTCTCAATTTTGGTTGAATCCTATCAAAGTAACACTTGATATCATCTACTTTATACACATATACACACACACTAATACCCCTATCTCAACAGAACCATATTTAAACATACAGTAAAACCATATAACTAGTGAAAAAGGCTGCCTGCTTTGAAAATCAGCCTTTGAGATTTTGGCTTAGAGTTGAGTTTGAAAATTTAGAGTTGTGAAATTTGCAATAATCTTTCCACTGAATCAGGTTACTTTAGTAGGTTTGGTTTCTTTGTTTAACGGCATATTAACCTTTATGGGTTATTTAATACCAAAGCCATTCTTGAAAAAGAACAGTAGTGGTGCTATTTAACCGATAGCTGGAAGGATGAGTAAGTTCATAGCTTTCCACAAGGGTATAAGTCCGAAAGTGAATGTTTGACTGGAGTTTGAACTTGCTTACAACAATGCTGCAGGTCCATACACCATGGGGACTCTTCCCTGTACTTTATTAAGTTTAGTTCAATCTGATATATGGCTACAGTGTGGTGTACTGTTTATGAGGACTGAACCTGCCTCATTGCTCTTCAAACTTCGGAACTATTGTGCTATGGTAAACAGCTACAAAAGAAATAATTATTAAGTAATCATTTGTAGGATAAGCATCCAAGCTCTTAGAAGAATACATCATGAGTATCAGGATGAAATTGAGAGGACTGAATGAAAGCGACAATAAGAATGAAACATACTTTCAGAAAATGTCAATTAGCAAGAAGAACGTGTTGAATTGTAAACCAGAGGACTGGGTGACATTGTAGGGGGAAGAGTAAAATAGCTCTTATAGAAATCAGTAAACAGTGGAAAGAACATGACATTTGAGAGAAGAAGAAGAAGAAATTATTTTGATAAGAATAACTTCTTGAGAGGAATATTTAAAAATGGAAAGAAAATGGAAGTGATGATCATAACAAACAGGAGATAAATATAACTTGCAAATTAAAAAAAAAATATATAATCAAGAAATGCAATTATAGTCTAATGATTGATTGATTTTAACGACATGTAAACCTGTCTGAGGTTATTTTATGCTTAGATATGCTGATAGCTTTTTTTATTTAGTGTGTCCTGGGACACATGGATTTGATTTGAAGGAGTCCCCGGGAAATTTGATGGGTCCCAACTAAAGTTTCTTAATAAATTGTAGAGTTTTTACCTATGAACAACTAAAACCATCTAACCTTGTACCCCATACAGTGTAATTCCTTTCCAAGTAAATATTGAAATGTATTTACAGTTAGCTGGAAATGGTGGAGGAAGAAAAAAACAAAACACTGAGACGCATGGATACAATTTTTATGCATCAGTAAAATCAGCACCTTTGTAGAAGTAAGAAAATTGTGTACATTGTACATATTTTTTACACAGGTTTTTAAGATTTTTGCATAGTTATGTTGCAATTCTGGAAGCCATGGTGGTTGTAGTTGTTGAAGAATCCCAGTTAATCTAAGTCTGTAATAAACCTCTAGACGAGAGATAAGTCAGCCGTCTTTCCATGGCATTGATAATCAAGTGAGTGAATTCCAGACAGATCTTATATGCCTTTTGTCTTGCAAGCCCATTGGCTAATTTCTACCGGAAGCTGCTGCTACTGCTGCTTCTCCCACCGGTGGTAAAAAGTCTATATGTAGAAGTAATGATTTTGCTTACATCTTATATCAAAGTTCCTTAGGCACCTCACGTGGTGTAATGGTTAGCAAGCTAGATTTGCAGACCATTGTGAGTTCGATTCTCACTGGGTGCCCCATACTTCTGGCCTTGTGCCACATCTAAGCCAAGCTTAGTAAATAACTATATCAAAGTTCCTTAGGCACCTCACATGGTTTAATGGTTAGCAAGCTAGATTTGCAGACCATTGTTAGTGAATTCGATTCTCACTGGGTGCCCCATATTTCTGGCCTTGTGCCACATCTAAGCAAAGCTTAGTAAATAACTATACCAAAGTTACAACAAGTTATATATCAGGTATTCTGATCTAATACAAATAATTTGCCAACAGATATATTTGACCCATAGATGGAAACCTAACAGGTACCATCACTTTAGATCAGAGTGAACCTGGGAGTAATGGCAATAAAGGGGCAACTCCACACTCCCCAGTATTCAAGCTTCACCATCAGATGCAGGCTAGTATCATACACAGGAAACACCTTTTTTGAACCAACATCATCAGGAGCCTTATAGAAGTATAAAAATATTTGGGTGTTCAGAAAGTTATCATGTTTTACCAGAAAGGCTATAAAAATAAATGTAAGTTGAATCTATCTAATTACGATAAAAAAAATGAATGTTCTGCCACTTATGAAATGTTCTAGTGATCGAAACAAACGAAAATCTGTAGGTGCTAAATCTGATGAGTATAGATGATGTGAAGAACTTTCCATCCTAATCTAATTCGGTTTGTTGGGCTGCAGTTGAAAATTAAGGTGCTCATTTTTTATGATAATATCTAAATAAATTTAACTTACACTTCTTTTTATATCCTTCCTTTGTAAAACAATTACTTTAAGAACATCCCAACATATGAGGGTCATTCAATAAATAAGGGATTTTTTTTTTTTTTTAAACAAAACAAAATAATCTATTTTTTCAAATTTTTTTTCTGCATTATCTGGAATTGGTTTATAGGAAAAATTATTTTAATTTCACAGATTTTTTTTTTTTGAGGCTATTCAAAATGGCACCGAATCAAACAGTGTACTTCAAATTTGAACAGAGGTCTGTCATCAAATATTTGGTGGCCGATAAGTGCAAACCATGTGAAATCTGCAGATGAATGTGGACAGAGAAGCATGTTTTAGTTAAATAAATATGTTTATAAATGGGCTAAACATGGGTTTGCTACTACAAGCACCAGCTGAAAAAACAGACCATTGAGTGGAAACACACTGACCTTCCATTAAAGAAAAAGTTCTAAGCACAGTGGTCAGTAAAGAAGGTTACGCTGACAATCTTCTGGCACATGAAAGAACCAATTGATTCCTTTGGAAAAGGTGCAACTGTAAACTCCTTAGGCAATATTCACCTTATTTATTGAATGACCTTCATATTATCTATTACTAAACTATACAATATTAAAAGTCTGTAACCAAAAGTAAAACTGCATAAATATACATATATAAAGATGTACTTATTTTTGGACTGTCATAGATTCATACTTTAGGTTATATATAAATAAAGAAAGGGAGGGAGGGGGGAGACAAACATATTCTTGAATACAATTAATCTACTTGCATTCAAAAATATATATTTTTACTCTTTCCTTTTCTTTACACAAACACATTATATATATATATATATATATATATATATAGTATCCAATTGCCGCTTTAACTTTTCTGTTGCAGTGGCATCAGTAAATAATCCAAAAGTGCTCAATATATTAAAAAATAAATGTAGACCCTAGTAGACCCTTTATTTTTCCTCTAATATATATATATATATATATATATATATATATATATATAGATAGATAGATAGATAGATAGATAGAGAGGGGTAGAAAACTGATAAATTACCCTTACTTCATAAGAACAAATGGAATAACAATTTTTATGAATAATTTTCAAACTCTTAAAAATAGAATGCATTATCAATTGACCCACACCTTCCATTACCCCTAAAAATACAGCATAAAAATAAGTTGTTGTTTACATATGAGTATCTACAGTAATTCTTAATTTAGAACACAAGTAGGGATGAATCACTTGTTTCATTCAGCTCTTTGTTGTGACAATTTTTACCACAAGCAGCAGGTGCTCAGCAATGTCGATTTGTGAAAGCACGTACAAGTTATCAATTGAGAAAAGAAGGAGAAAGGGGAAGAAAAAAAAAAAAAGCTCTTCCTCTTGGCACAGAAAAAGGGAACTTGAGTAACAGGAGATCTCACATAAATTTTTGGCTAGATTATACCAAATTGTGACCTTGAGTCCCGATATGGCAAAATTCCCACAAATATCAACATAAATTAGAACAGGTACTCAAGAGGTTGCCAAAGAAAATCAAAACAATCAATTCATCATCTTATTGGTATATGTGTATATATATATATATATATATATATATATATTTAAACAAAAGGTTGATTCAATCGTGTCTGCATCCCTGTAATGGAGAACAACCTTTGTTTCACTTAAAAAAAAAAAAAAAATTCTTAATCATCTGTATGTAAGAATTTAAGTTTTAATCTAATAAAATAATAAATTAGAAAGACCATCACAACTAAATAAGAATGCATATAAAAAGATTACACTTATTTTTATTGATTTCTATATAAAATTATACATAGGCCTAGACTGGTGTGCCCATGTTCTGGTGTCCACAGGAGAACATCACTTATGGATTTGTCTTAGCTTTTCCATCAGTGACCGATATGTCTTGTTTATCTTACTTGGACAGTTTGAGTGATAGGGGACAAGTGTTGGTACAGCTGCTTTCTTGTAGGGAACTGCTTCTAAGATTTGTTCAAGACAGTACACAACATCATTGTGTATCTCCCATCTAGCTTTTTCTCTAAGCATTTCATTTCTAAGTGGTGCAGCCATACAGTAGCACTGACATGGCTACAGCTTGGAAGAATTCTCACTGTATCTTATCAGCTGAATAATTTAGTAAACAAGTTACATTAGGACTTCACTGTTTGGTCATGTGCAAATGTGTCTGCTTTTGTAAACTGTGTATAATTATCACAGCAATTTTTTTTTTTTTTTTTTTTTAAATAACGTTTGTTTTTTAGTTTAATTTTTCCCTTTAAGTAGATAAATTTTATAAACTAATCAAGGCTTGGATTTTGGTATCTTAGGACCATTATGATAATTTTGGTATCTTAGGACCATTATGATAATTTCTCTTACTAAAAAAATAAAAGAAATTTATATATACTTTAGAAGATAATAATAAACAGGGGCCAGTTTAGCTCAGATGATAAGGCATTCACCTAGGAATCGCAAGATTCTGGGTTCAATACTGGTCACTGCCAATTTAGCACATGAATAGAACAGCTTGGGTAATCTAATCTGCGAGGTAAAACATCTGGGAGCTGACAGTAGGTGTCGCACTCCACCTCAGCAAAAAACAATCTCCCTGATCTAGCGCTAGCGAAATGGGTATAGACACCCTTGCTGTTCGGCTGATATCGACAATAAGCCACTCCACAGACTTTCTACTATAGATATATTGGTTTGAAAATTGCATAGGTAAGAAGTTGTCAGTTAGCAAGTGCAATTGACTTCATGTCTTCACTACCCTATCTTAGATATACATGCTCTATCAATGATATTGAGCACTCTTTACTTATAAACATAGCAGATATTATATATATAATCTATTAATCATATATAATAAGCTACCATGAGCATCTGTCTAAAGAAAATGTTTGCTATTTCCTGATAATCAATTTGGGAGAAAATTTTATCCACATTCAGTTGACAGTAAGAATCTTTATAATTTAAGCCAGAAGTATTGCAATGATGAATTTAACAAGCAGTCATTTATATTAATCAAATGATTTGGTCAGACAAGAAATAGTTGCTCAAGTTCTTCATTGATTAGAGATGATCTTGCGAGTTATATAGCATTCCTTCTTCATCAAGAATTTTACATATCCAGGTAATATACCAAATCCTCACAGGAAATGTTTACTCAGTAGGAAAATACATAAAAACTAATATGTATTTACCCAACCCCTTCACACATGCAGGATGTGACATAAGGTCAGTTTTTAAGCAAAGTTTAACAGGTTTGAATTCAGTTTTCATTCTCATAGATCAGTTGTCATACAAAACTTTACTCTTTGCCTACTAAATTTTCTTGGTATTTTTTTACCTGTATGATATTCCAAAATTCACTATATATTTATCTCAGAACTCATTCTATCCAAATAAAGTCCTATTATTGTTGTTGTAATCTGAGCCCTTCTGGCCAATTATATTGAGAGCCGCTGCTAGTGGATTGGCCTATTGTCGGTATCAGCTAGACATCAAGAGAGTCTATCCCCTTTTCACTAGCCACAGACCAAAGCATATAATGGTATGCTGGCAATGGTGGTATAATGATTATTGTCCTGGAAAATGAAATCAGCAAACCAAATTAAAGTTCCAGCTAAGCTTAGCAAATAATTTAATCCAGGTCCAGGACTATGGACTGTTTGAGCCAGGTTCAGGTCTTAGACAAGGATAAGCATAGACTTATCTCTTTTTCATCAGCTATGGATAAAATAGTTACAGACCAAGACCTCTAGTTGGGAAAGCAATATACGGGAAGTGAAACTCTGAATCTAAACCTCCCTGCTAACATGTGATGGATCAGTAAATATGGAAGGGTAAAGACCATTATCCCCCATATGTCTGTAAAAGACGAGCAAAGGACAGAGAAAAAGGCAGATGGAATAAGATGGGACATATAAAGAAAGGATCGTATCTCTAATATTAATTTAGAAAGGCCTTGTCCCTCCAAACTAAATTGGGATTTTTAACTCACTATTATCATTGAACTCTTATTCATAGGACTGTCATGCCAGTAGGGTTTAGAATATGCTGAGTGTATCCCTTGCAGAAGGGTGAGAATCCACCCCCTGCCAAAGCTGCATTTGGTGGTGAGGCTCCAGTTTTGGAGCTCTGAAGAGTATGAAGTTACCTCTTCATTTCCATTATGACTTGGTCCACACTGACCCAGAGTAGTAGTACCTGTAAGGGTTTCATCTATAGATTAAATAGATATGTTTAAAAATTATTTGTATTAAATAGGAATATTTGTGCAAAAAAAAAAAAGTATAAAAATACAATGTATGCAATTCTAAATTCTAGGCATAAAATAATCCACTACGAGTTAACATACCATTAAAATCAATAAATCATTCATAGGAATAATGATCTTTCTTGCACTGAGGATGAGTCAGTTCACCTTTCAACTGTCTACCAAGTCTATCACCTCTATTTCGGATTATTTCATCACTCTGCCCACCCTCACCCACACAGACTTCAAGCGACTCAGGAAGTGAGTACAGAAAGTTCAAGCAAATGTCCAACTTAAAAGATCAGCTACTGGTCAACAACCTTTCAGTCAGCTTACAAATAGATTTCACAATTTCTCAATTGGTTTTTACTTCCTTCTTGATTTTTAGCAAATAATTGTTTGGTTTTTTTTTTTAAATAAATCTTCAGTTTCAAAAATATTTGCTAAGCAGTATAATTATAAAAATAAAATAGGAAAAAAAAAAATGAAAGCCATAGAAAAACTCCAGTGAGTGACATCTCAACTTTTTTCTAGCCATTTGTAAATCCGGAAGAAAATGTAGAAATATTGAGATTTACTGTCACTTGATCTCCAACAAAAGCCACAAGAAATTACTAGTGAAAAAGCTCAGAGAGTACATAACAGCATATCTACAAACTAGAATCTGTCTTTGAAAAAAAGAAAAAAATTATCTGGGATTTTGAGATTCTAGCCATTGTCGAGAAAATGTAGGAATAGTGGAATTTACTGTCACTTGGTCTCTAGCAAGGGCCAGTAAAAACTAGTAGTATAAAACCTCAAGAAATACATAATGGTATATATATATGAACAAACCAGAATCTGTCTTTGAGAATAAGAAAAATACTATCTGGGATTTTTGAGATTCAAAAATATCAACCAATCCAAGCTGAAAAATATCTTTTTATCATAACACAAAAATGATTTATCAGATAGTGAATTTTGATGTTCTAACAGATCACAGACTTGTTTGGTTTCTTTGTTTTAATGTCACATCAACCTTCATGGGTTATTTAATGTAAAAACCCACCCTTGTAGAGAAACAGTAGAAGTACTCATAGCTTGGGAGGTAAGGGGGTTTATACCTTTCTCAAGTGTATTAGAAAGTGAACTTAAGAGTGCAACTGGAGTTCTAACTCATTCACTATGATGTTACAGTCCAGCACATTTGCCAATACACCCCCTCCACACCTACAGACTAATTGAAAAAGACAAACTAAACAATTATCTTCAACTTGTAACCCACAGATCACTCAATGCATTTGGCCTTGTGTCAGATTTACATATTGTTTATAACCATCAAAAATTGTAACTCATAAATTTAACTTAAAACAGTCCTTAAAAAAATCAAACAAACAAAAAATAAACTGGACACATAAAGTTTACTGTCACTAACCTGGTGTAATGAAATTTCTAATTAAATTCTAAATTAAGTGATAATTGTTTCAAGTGATCAATCTATTTCAAGACAAGTAAATATGGCAGGTGAATTGTAATGGCCACAGTTGACACACCAGGGAAACACAATAATGAGTGTCAGACAGTGTGAGGGTCATGAAGTCAGTCTGAGCTGAAAAATCAACACCTCATTCATCATAACTCTCACTGTATTCCATCACGTAATATTTTGACCAAACTAAACCTTGTCAATAGCATACTACTATAACCAAAAAGAAAGAAAGAAAGAAAGGTGAATGATCACTTGGGTCAAACTATTCTCTCATAACTACTTTCTCTACCCAGGGAAGAAGAGCTCTGTTACACACATTATCAATCCTGATAAGAACCAGGTACAGAGACTCAGGATCGACTGATCTATAGGAATTGAGATAAAGTACACGGTATCAATAATGTAGCCAATAAAATAATGGATAAGGATTTAGAAAATGCTTATTTTCATGAAACAGAGGGAAAATATTCCGTAGTCTAATATCTTCATCTTTGTTGTTTTTGATAAATATGTTTGTCAATACATTCTTTTGAGGCATGTAATGGCCATCGATATAGTAAATGGATCCATCAAGCTGAATTCAAATTCTGGACAAGTTTGTTTGCATTCCACATAGCACTAATACCCTTGGGAAAGGTATGCATCCAACTATTTTCCCTCCAGCTATGGTTAAATAGTAAGTTGGACTGGTTAGGCAATCAGTCTAGAAGAAAAACTGAACCTGTTAAACT
This sequence comes from Doryteuthis pealeii, assembly GCA_023376005.1. Taxonomy (NCBI): domain Eukaryota; kingdom Metazoa; phylum Mollusca; class Cephalopoda; order Myopsida; family Loliginidae; genus Doryteuthis; species Doryteuthis pealeii. The sequence continues at coordinate 30,366,669 of CM042137.1, forward strand.
CCACTTAATACATACATTCATTTACCTTAATAGTTAGTAATTCCGTAGACTAAAAATGGAAAAAGCATTCATTTTATTTACCTTAAAAGTTAGGGTTTTTTTTTTGTTTAATGGCATATCAGCCTTCTTGGGTTATTTAATGCCAAAGCCATTCTTGAAAAATAAAAACAGTGGTGCTAATTAACCCATAGCTGGGTGTGTGTGAGGAGATTCATACTTTTCTCATGGGTGTTAGTCCCAAGGGGCCGGTTTAGCTCAGTCGGTATAGCACCTGCCTAGGAATTGAAAGGTTACTAGTTTGATACTAGTCCCCGCCAACAGCACATGAATAGCACAGATTGGGTGATCTGATCTGTATGGTAAAGTGGGGAGCTGACAGTAGGTGTGGCGCTTCCCCCCCCCAACAAAAAAAAAAATCTCCCTTGTCTAGTGCTAGCAAAAGGGGGGATAGACTCCCTCACTGTCTGGCTGATACCAACTTTACTTACTTTTTACTTATTTGTCCAAAAATGTACATAATAGCACAACTAGAGTTTGAACTTATTTACTACGATGTTGCAGTTCTGCATTTTAGTCACTATGCCATGGAGACCCCTCCCCCCCAAAAAAAAAAGACGGTAATTCCATAGACTAAAAAAGGGGGGGGGGAAGCATTTATTTTACACAATAAGTGTTTATTAACAATCTACTTTGTCAATGCACTTAACCTATTAGCATATAGATTGAAAATTAAAGATCACAATTCAGCTAATAACTGTGTCTGCCAACAAACCTTTAGATCTATTCCAATATGAGACATTAGATATCCTATAGATTGTTGTAGAGTTCCATGTTAACACTTTAATAAAAATAAAATATTGTTTTATAATTTACAAATCTAAGAAATGTAATTTTAGGGTTAAAGGAGATTCTTTGTCAACACACTTAACCCAATACTTCTCTCTCAATCATAAAGATTAATGGGATCTGTAGATATACCGTAGATATACCACAGTGTGTTAATTTAACTATAACAATGCTCGATATGTATACTTAAGAACAATTGCTAAATAGTTCAATATATAAAAATATTCTTGATTTAGCTATCTTTTTTTTTTTTCGCTCGCCCTCCTAATCCCTATTTCTCCTCCTTCCATATTTCTTCCCCACCTCTCTCTTATCCCATCTCTCTTATTTTTGGTTTGGTTTGTTTTGTTTTATGGCATATCAACCTCAGTGGGTCATTTAATGCCGATAAAGTTTTGAAATAAAACAATTCTTAATGGATAATACAATTTTTTTATAAATACATTTTTCTATTTAACCCATAGATGGGACCGTAACAGGTACTACCACTCCGGGTCAGAGTGGACCAGGGAGCAATGGTGATGAATGGGGTGCCCCACATTCCCCAAACCTCCAAAACTAGAACCTCACCATCAGATAGAGTTTAACGTAATTCCCAGGACATGTAGACCTGCAGCCACCGCCTTCTAGCACCCATATGATAAAAAGGGGTTGGCGCTTGCCATAAGGGTTGGGAAAATCATATAGGTGCTAGGGCTTGACATGACCAGTCGATTGATCCGAGGGGGCCTCTCCGACCGCCCGTCTATCCCAAGATAGGGCCTCTCTTATTTTTATTCTCTTTCCTAACTATCAAAACTTTATGGTCCAATACTTATCTGAAGTGGTAACAGGGTTTTATATGAGCATATTAATATATCTAAATTGATTATTATTCCATTAAAATTTCAGGCTATACTGGAAATAAATAAATAAGCTAGATAAATAGCTAATAAATAATAAGCAAGATGGGAGTTGCACAAGAATGCTGCATGTGGTCTTAAACAAAACATGGAAACAACACCCCCACAAGAAAGCAGCATGTACGGCCACTTGCTCCCTATCACACAAACCACCCAAGCCACACATACTGGGCAATGCTGGAGAAGCAAGGACTAACTCATAAACGACGTTTCTCGATGTGGAAACTTGCACATATACACACCAGTGCAGGCAGTCCAGCAAAGATCTACACTGATCAGCTCTGTGCAGATTCTGGATGCTGCACAAAGGACCTCCTGAGAGCGATGAATGATAAGGACGGTTGGCAATTGATTGCCATGATTATCTGTGCTATTAGCACAACCTGATGATTTTATATATATATATATATATATATATATATATATATATATATGTGTGTGTGTGAAGAAAAGGAAGTGAATCCGACAGTATGTAGTATATTAAGAAAGATTGAAAAAACACAGGTTTAAATGAGTTAAGTGGTGAGTTTATTGGCTGACGCTACAGTGTTTCGATCTATTAATATATGGAAGGTAATAAGAAATTTCTTATCACAGAATAATGAGAAAAGCGAGTGATAAACAAGGACTATCACTCGCTTTTCTCGTTATTCTGTGATAAGAAATTTCTTATTACCTTCCATATACCAACAAATGCCCTGAAGAAGATCTAATTAATAGATCGAAACACTGCAGCGTTGGCCAATAAACTCACCGCTTAACTCATTTAAACCTGTTTTTTCAATCTTTCTTAATATACTACATATATATATATATATATATATGACAAGGACTTACACTGGCATAAGGTCATACTAATAGAGCACTCATTAAATATTGGATTCATTACAATTCTAATGACTCCGTAAGTCTAGCTTGATAATCACTGCTTTATGTTGATATATCCTCTATTCCTAAATGTTGGCACAAGGCTATGAATATGGAGCTCCCAAGTGAAAATCAAACACTACAATAGTGATCTACCAGACCAGCCTGCTAAGGATTACTGCTGATGCTCCTTGAAGATATTTACTCAGTTTAGCTATATAGCACCCAGTGTGGACCAATCTCATTACTATTATGAATCAGTGGAGGCGCATGATGTAATGGTTATTGTCAAAGAAAATGAACATAGCAAGATGAGTTCAAATCCTGAACGAGGCTGGTTGCATTTCATATAGTGCTTGGGAAAGGGCATGAATCCAACTATTCTCCCTCCAGCTATGGATAGATATTAAGGTAGACTGGGATCTTTAAACTTGGTATGGCAACAAGTCTATAAGAAAGAACACTCTTAACTCCAACATGTTAAACTCCACTTAAGAAATTAACCTTGTGTTACATGCTACTTGTGCAGAGGGGTTGTTAAATATACACAATCGCAAATCAGTCTTTGAGATTGGCTTGTAAACCATTTTTCAGTGGCATGTGTTTAACCTGTTTAAAAAAAAAGTTTGCTTAATAATTTTGAATCCAAAAGGCCTAAATATTTTTCCTTAATGTTTGTTCCCATAAAAAAGGAATGTCTATATCTAGTTATATGCACTTGCCTGATTTTTTAAATTAATTCCTTTATTATTTTTCCTTTTAATTTTTGTGGGAAGAGATTCGGAAACATAAGCCCCTCATCCCAACCAGCAAGGACTTGTACATTTGATTAGGTTACATTTCTATAGAAGTATCATAAATCATATCATAGAAATCGATGAATGACATTAAATAATTAATTATTAAGAGATAATTTAGTGATACATAAAAAAAAATATGATTGGCTGACATATTTTCAATATTGGTCATTTGATATAAACTTATAAATGAAAGAGGTTGTGTGATATGTTCATTGGATTGGAAAATCCAATTCAAGTAGCAAATTTGCATTGACATTTTCCATAAAAATTTAATCAACAACAAATGGGAACCATCCGGGTACATGGGTAATAGTATCAGTTTTGTGTATGTGTTTCGCTTTTATGAAATATATTGATCCAGTTAGTACATAAGTGCTGATTTTACTATTACCATTCTCTGAAGAAATAACTCTAAAAAACAACCCACACACTTTTTTTTTTATTGGTTATACACTGAGCTGAAGATTAGATCTGTTAAAATAAATCATCCAAAATATTAACAAGAAAATAAAGGGGTTAAATTTTCTAAACAAAATTTTAAATGCCAATTTTGAATGTATTTAAAAGTAAAAAAAAAGTAAAGTCGTCGGGGTAGCCTAAAGTCGGTATCAGCGAGGGAGTCTATCCCCTTTTCAATAGCGCTAGACGAAGGAGATTGTTTTCTAGCATCTGAGGTGGAGCGCCACACCTACCATCAGCTCCTTACTTTACCGCACAGATCCCTGTGCTACTCATACGCTGAGTTGGCGAGGGTCGGTATCGAACTAGGAACCTTGTGGTTTCTAGCCGAACGCTCTACCGACCTGAATGTATTTAACATTTATAAATTCTTAATTTCTTTAGATCCCTCCCTCCCAGCTTTGGCAATAGCATCCTTGTGTTCATGTCTAAGGACTGTTGCTAGCAAAGAAAAGCTGTCTCAATGAGGTCAATATGACACAGGTGATATGATATCTGATTTTTATAAATAAGAATATATACCATTCTTATATGAGGCCTTTTAAATACAGGAAAAAAAAAATGAAAATTTCCTTAAATTACATTAATGTTTTAACTTTAACAAAAGCAATTTTCTTAAGCTAGTAAATAGAGTCTGCAGAGTGGGCTATTGTAGGTATCAGCTGAACAGTAATGGAGTCTATCCCCTTCTTGCTAGCACTAGACTAGGGAGATTCTTTGAGATCCAAGACATTTTACTACAAAAATCAGATTACCCAAGTTGTTCTACTCATGTGCTGGGTTGGTGGAGTCTGGTATCAAACCCGTAACCTCACGATTCCTAGATGAATGTTCTACTAAATGAGCTAAACCAAAGTAAAGTCTTTTTTTATGCTTTATTGTTAGAATAAAGACTTAAAATGTGGTCAGACATTTCAACAGATTTTCTTTATGTCCATTGCTAATATTGTTAAATGAATTAACTTTATATTTGATATGCTTATTTTTTTTTTTTTTTTCAGACACTGAACAAGGAAAATGATAACCAGAAAGGCTTTGCTTGTAAAATTGAAAACATCCGATTCAAAGCAGAGACGACAAGAGAAGATGACAGTGACATAGATTTACACTAGGGAATAAACAGAGAGGACAATCTGTAAGCTAGGAATTGATTGCTATTGCCAAACTACAAGAAAACACTGAGTGTTTGCGATAATCTTCTTCAAGAAAGCCACAGCAACAACATGATGAGTAGGAGAGATAAAACTTGATATGGTGCCAAAAAAGAAAGAAAATTCTCATCCTATAATTGGTGGAAAAAAAGGAATTATTTCCTTCTTTTTTTTTTATTCTAAAGTTACGAAACCAATCAGATCATGCATGCATCCTGGAAAGCAATGTTGATTGGTCAATTTGAAAAAGGTCTTAAACTGAAAATGTTTAGCACTGCTCGTAGAAAAAACTTTGATTCAAAGACAAACTAAAAAAAAAAAAAACCTTGAGACATCGGTAAAGAAAGAATTTAGTAAAGTTGAGCAATAGAAAAAGCTGAGTATTAAAAAAAAAAAAAAAATCAAAATGGAAAATTCAACAGCAATACCAAATGGCAGCCTTCCCGAAATGGTGACATATGGCATGGTCCAAACTTTCAACCGATCAAATGAGTTTGCCGGTTTAGGGGCGCCAGTAATTCAGACTTATACTCTTGTCATATCAGCTTTTATTCTGGCCATCACTGCCATCATTGGTCTTCTCAGTAGTAGTGTGGTCCTTACTGCGCTGACCATGGGTCACTTACTAAAACATTATCACTATATCCTGCTTACATCATTACTCATTATCAGTATCCTGTTCAATGTTGTGTGGTCACCCTTAGAAATTGTCTGCCTGCTCCTGTACCAGAGCAACAACAATTTATTTCTGGCTATCAAGGATTCTGCACACAGCCTCTACTTTATGTTGATTATCATGATTGGTGGTGTTCTTGGCCTCTTATTGCTACGGGTTATGTTTTGTTTCCACAGCTACACCAAACGATGGTCAAAATACTTGGCCATAATAGGATTACCATTCATCGTGCTACTTGGCATTGGCTTAGCAACTCTTTACGGATTGATGTCCCTTGTACACGAGTCGCCATATCGTGACCAACTCTTTTATCACCTACTCAATCGGGAATCCTACATTGTCAAACTCATTGCCCTCACCATTATCATCGGATCCTTATTCATAGGAATCATGATCCTCCTTGCACTGAAGATGAGCCAGCTTACCTTTCAACTGTCTACTGAGTCAATCAGCTCCATGTCAGATCATTCTATCACCCTACCCACACTGACCCCGAGCGACTCAGGGAGTGAGTACAAAGAGTTCAAGCCAAAACCCAAGCCAAAAGAATCAAAAGGTCAGTTACTAGTCAACAACATTGTCCCATCTGCCAAAAGTGAACAGGGCCCGCTGAAGAAAAACAGCTTTGCAATTCATTCTACAGCCTTGATGCAAATGTTTGGGAGACGTCGTCACACCATCTCCAACATCGGTGAAATTGATAATAGCTTCACAGACCACCAGACACAAGCCCAAGGCTACCAGTACGTTCGAAAGTTTTCAGTTGACATTACAGCTTTGCAGGCTCAGCTGGAAGACCCCAAGAGTCACAGCAGCATGTCTTCATTCAAGTCTGCAGAAGATATGCCCCAGTCAAATGCTTCATTTTCAATGATGCCACTCTCAAAGAAGGTCTGCAGCATCGAAGAACCGTCAACTTCAAGAATACTAAAGAAATCATCGGCCCCACCAAGGATAATGGTGGAGCCAGTTTTGGAAGAAGAGTTTCACCAAACTGTTGAGCAGAAAATTACTGAGGAACGGCAAACAAATAGTAATTTTCGGCTGTGCATGCTACTTTTGATAACGTTCATTTTGTCTGTGATTCCAATGTACATCACAGAGTCAATTCGCAGTCTTATCACTCTGGATCATTATATCAACAGCCTCATTTGCGTGACTGCTGTTTCCAGCCTCCAGACTGTCATCTTCCCTCACATCATCATCTGCATTGACACTTCAGTTTACAAGGTCCTACGTAACTTGATCACTAAGTGTTGCATGCCTACAACAGACAATAAGCAGCTAAAAGAAAGTCAGTCCATGCTGCCCCAACCATCAGATTACAGCATTAGTCAGCTTTAGACCAAAAAAATAAACACATGGAAAAATGTTTCATCTCTGTTTGATATCTTTTTCTATGAGTAGAAGGAGGAGCTTTTGAATTGAATTAAAAGAAGAGAAACAAAATGTTCCCACAAATTCTACAAACTGTAAAGGCTGTAAAAATACTAATGGACTATGTAATTTCAAAACCTAAGAAATAGTTTTTATATATTGGAATCATGCAGAGTATCATGAATAGAGGAGGGAAAAAAAGTTGCAAATCAAATTTTATCATCAATAATCTGTTATACATTTATAAACAGAAAATCTATATTTATGTATGTGTATAATGTTATACAGGGACACACACACACACCACATGCCAAGGTTGAGTTGGCTTCTAAAAGTTCTGTGTTAATTCATGGATTGGCCTCTATTTGTCAAAATCTACCCAACCCCCCATAAAATAAGGTAGTTCCATTTTCATCAGACCAGGAAGTAGAAAGGATCCAAATGGATTGATATGATTAATTTATTTTGCTTTCTTATTAAAAAAAAAAAAAAAAAAAAAAATGATATGTCAGAATATACAAAATATGTGTGTAGTGCAAGAAATGGTAAGTAATGGATTAAGATGATAGCAATGAGAGGAATTTGAAAGAAAACTTTGTCTAACACAAGATGATTTTAATAGCTTTACAATTAAAAAGACAACAAAAATAAAAACCAGTGCTTGACATCAAATTTTAAATATAAGCTGTCAACCAAAAAGATCGACAAAAATTTCAGCTGCTCGTATCCCAGTTTTGTTTGTTTTTTTTCTTTTAATTTATTTCTATTCAATCATGTTTGGCAAAGCAGAAACTAATTTCAGAAATATCCGTTGCTGATCTATGAAACCCTTCAATGTGCAACATGTAAAGATGGGGGAATACTGAGTAATAATAATAAAAAAGATACAAGAGGGAAAAATCTACAGTCCAGAAAAAATGGTGGATGCTGCCACAAGCTCACAAAATTACACAAAAGCTTGGCAGGAAGACATAATCGACAAAACTAAAAATATAAAATCCTGAATATAAAAACCATGGAATAAGCATGATCACTCTCGAGAGCATTTCCATTCCAAATCACACCATAAACAGTCATTATTATTTGGATGTTGTTCATTGTGTCTGTTTTGTGTTTTTGTTTTGTTTATTTTTTCTCTCTCTTCTTCAGGTTGTCAATCAAACGTGGCCTTTTCCAAATTCAAGAACATTTATTTTGAATCGGCACATGATTATAAAACTTGTTTAATTTTGTAAATTGTTGATTGATTGTCATATTCTTATTTAATGTATGTCTTTTATGATGTCATTTAGCACCAGAAATGATATTGTGTGAATCTTGTATATGTTGACATTCACGAGCGGAGAGACCAGAATGTGAGTCTGATCTGGACAACTGTGACACAACACTGAATTGTATTCATTTCATTAAAAACAAATACAGAAGAAAAAAAAAAGAAAAAGAAATTGTTTTATTCTTAATTATTTGATCTATGAGATTAATAGAAGTGTTGATAGTTTGGGTTTGCTTTCTTGGTTTAATGGCATATCAACCTTTGTGGGTTATTCAATGCCAAAGTCATCATTGTACAAGAACAGTAGCAGTTTAGAACTTTTAGAATTAAATTTTAATCCCATGCTTCTGTAATTAATAGACCAGTTCACACACCAAGAAAGCGATGTCAATACAATGCAAAGGAAAGGCATGGACTGCCATTAAAAGATTATCGATCATATGGAAATCTGATCTGATAAAATAACGCTGTAGCTGTGTCAGTGCTACTGCATGGCTGCACCACTTGGACTCGAATGAATCACTTAGAAAAAAAGCTAGATGGAAACTACACAAGGATGCTGCATGCTGTCTTGAACAAATCCCGGAAACAGCTGTACAGCCACTTACCTACTATCATATGAAGTAAGACAAACAAGACATGCTGGAAGCTGTTGGAGAAGTAAGGATGGGCTCATAAGTGATATTCTCCAGTGAACACCTACACGTGGACACACCAGTGTTGGCTGACCAGCAAAAACATATATTGATCACCTTTGTATGGACAAAGGATGCCATGGTGAGAACTGGCCAGTGAAGACTGATAGGTATGGGTGGCAAGAGAGAGTCAGGGGAATCGTTGCTGTTAGCGTGATATGATGATGATACAATTATGGTCATGTTGAAAGCAACAGTTCCCACTAGATCACCAAAGTAAAGCAGCGATGAGACTGTTCAGTACTTAGATGGGTAACCACTTAGGCAACAGTAGGTACTGTAAGCAACCTGATATCAAAATGACTTGATTCAACATTAAATGACAAGAAAAGGATTGATATGCTATAAAACAAGACAACAAATAAAATCAATGGTGATTGGTAATAGTCAGTTACTCCCCTATGAGATTTTCAAAGCACTTGATTTAAAAATTGCATAGGCAAGAAACTGACAATTACCAAGCACCATTGACTTTATGTCTTCATTACCCTAACTTATATATATATATATGAGTATGAAAAAGATGGAATGAAAACACCACACAATGCTGTTAAAGAGAAAAAAATTTATAACATAATCATAGCTGATATTGATATTGTAAAATTGAAATATTGATCAATATCAGCTATGATTATGTTATAAATTTTTTTCTCTTTAACAGCATTGTGTGGTGTTTTCATTCCATCTTTTTCATACTCATACTGTCGGATTCATTTCCTTTCTTTTAACTTATATATATATATATATATATATATATATATATGCTCTATCAATGATATTGAGCAATCTTTACTTATAAATATATCAAACTATATTATCAATATTAACATTATATACACACACGCGCACACACACACACACACATTGTTCATATATTATTTAGGATTTCTACTTTGAAAAGCATAATTAATGAAAGCAATTTTCAGAACAACTTTCAAAAACATGCCTACCTATATTTTTCCATAAAAACAAAAATAAATTCCTCAAGATTGATAGATTTCTTGAAAGCAGAATAGTGCATAGATTACAAGACAATAGAATAACTATTTTTCCAGACACATAGGTCAAAGATAAAGAATATATTGTTTAATAATTTTAGTCACTGTAACAAGCAAGCCTGAACAATGGTAATAAAGTTTTTGTAACCTTTCAAAAACTAGATGACAGTGGTGATTTTATGGTCAGGCTAATAAAGAATTGAATAAGCCTGCCTTCCCCTAATGGTAAAAACAGAAAGAAAAAAATTCCATATTTGAAAAACACCTCCCTTTGAGATTTTTTTTTTTTAACAGCTAAAAAGAATAAATAAACAAGCAAAACAAATCCCAGGTCTTATCTGCAAAGTTAAGCTAATATGTAGGTTTTAAATTACCCAGTAACATATCTACAGAAAATGGTGCCTATGGCAAGAATTGAAATAATGTCCCTCTCTAAAAATCTGGCACCCATTTTTTAAAGATAATTTTACAATAAATTCAGCTTAAAAATGCAAGTTAATTCCATTCATCTTAATGAACAAATTATATTACTACTGAAAATTACAATTGCACCTTCCTTGCTTTCACTGAGGCAAACTGGTCTATGATGTTGTCAAAGTTCCGGTTTTGTTTTGTTTTTCACTTTCTTTTCTTTCTAGTCTCAGCAGAGGAAGATCACAGATTTTGGCTTGACCAATGGAGGCTCTCAAATACAAAAGTATTAGTTTTAACTTGCTGAATCATCTCTCATAGCTAGCAATGGAAACTGTAATCTGAAAAATAATTCTACACTTCATTCCCAATTTATGCAGATGAATAGTCTTGCATCCAGGGCACATGCCATACCATAGATACACCACTTAAATTACCAGTACTTATCAAACTACATAATGTTGTAATATGAAACATAAATGAGGTAATGGATATGCCATCAAATATGTTATTATTTTAAGTAAAATGCAAACTCCTATATTTGTAGGTAAAAAAATAAAAATAATAATGCAATTCCCATCTTAGAGTCAGCTCTTTTCTTTTAGAAAAAAACAAATATTGCAGTAAATTCAATTAAAAGAAAAAGGCATATACAATGAAAAACCTCTCCTATTTTAAGTTTTCAAGAGATGTTTTAGAAGCATATAAATTTTGATTTAGTTATATTAGAATACTTATGCAAAGTTCTCTCATTAAAAAGAGAGAGGCCAATCCAGAGAAATTCGGACAGAACTTCCACAATTATTATCTGACAAATTATTCAGATTAGCATACTTAACATTAAAAAAAAAAAAAAAATGAAAATACGAATCTGAATAATTTGGTAAACAAGTATCTTCAAGAGTTCATTGTTTGATCATGTGCAAATGTGTATGCTTCAGTAAACAGTGTGTTTATTGATAATATATCAATTTGATGCATCATTGATCATTATTATTAGACTAAGCTATTTAGCAATGGAGAAAATAAGATAAGAAGATTCTGTTTTGCTCAATGTAGGAGGGTGGACAGTTATATGAAAAAAACCAAAAAAAAAAAACCAACTCTAAAACACCTAGTTTTTCACCTGGGCTTGAACACAAACACTGACACCAATAGAAAATAAACAACTTTCTCGCTCCCTCACCCCCAAAAGTAAACCTACTAGAACAACTTATTTTATTTTAGATGCATTAGACCACTTCAGATGATGGGGATAAAATGAGGGTTTGTTTCAGCAAGGGTATTAGTTATGGGGAGATCACTCTTGAGAAACAAATTCCTTGCAAGTTTAGTCAGATTCTTTAAAAGGTAAAACTATTCATAAATTGAATATTGTGCAAAAAGTAACCACCAATTTCTATTATCAGATGGACACTTTTTTCTGATAAAAAAAATATTACTATATATATATATATATATATATATATTATATATATAAACCTTAAATTTATTCATTCATTTGTATTCTTTTTTTTATGAATTCATCTATATTCGACTCTATATGTCAATATAAGTAAAGTCGTCGGGGCGGCCTAAAGTCGGTATCCGCCAATCAGCAAGGGAGTCTATCCCCTTTTCACTTGCGCTAGACCAAGGAGATTATTCTAGCGTCTGAGGTGGAGCGCCACACCTACCGTCAGCTCCTTACTTTACCGCACAGATCCCTGTGCTACTCATACGCTGAGTTGGCGAGGACCGGTATTGAACTAAGAACCTTGTAGTTTCTATCCGAACGCTCTACCGACTGAGCTAACCTGGCCCTTTATATGTCAGTATATGTTGCTATATATGTACGTAAACTTCATATGTACATTTCAGTTCTCTATTTTGGTTGAATTCTATCATGGAAACATTTGACATTATTCATACACAGATACACGTATATACATAACATACACACACATGCACCAAACATTTTTCCCTATTGTACATGTATCTATTTAGACTCATTTTCTCTAATTTAGATTTAATAGTCAAAATGTTTTAGCTGTTGTAGGTATTTATCCAACCCATTCTCCACGTGTAGGATGTAAAACAAGGTTGCATGAATGGGGCATCCAGCAAATAGTAATGGATCTGCTTGCTAACCATAACACCATCATGTGACACTGTTGTATCTTCAGATCTCTATGGTACCCTGGGAATTTCAAACCAATCTTTTTATTCAATGAAAGTAGATCATTCTCCATGTCCATGCTTAGAGGATATATATATTCTTTGTTAATCTGTCTTTAATACTTTTATTCTTTTTCCAGGAAATTTACTATATGACACATTGCCTAACACAGGGATTGAACTTACAACCACCAGCTAACTAGATGCATTTAACCATCATTTTTATGCTCATGTTATCTATAAGGGGTCATATGTGAACACTAGTTTGAGTAAATCAGTGTGCACTTGCATACACATGCATGTGTGTGTGTGGGAGGGTTCGAATTATCAAGAGATGTGGGTCTGGTGAGTATGGAGAGTGATGCACTTGCACAATATTGTGTTTTGCCAAAAACATTTTGTTAAACATGTATTGAAACTAATTCATAATCTTTTTTTTCAAACTAACACTGTCCTATCTAGACAGCAGACTAGAAATCATCACTTTATTATATAAATTACTTAACTGTGCACACATCTTCATTAAAATTTTAAACTTCATTTTGCAATACTCATATAGGAGTGTGTGTGTGTTTGTGTGTACTGTGGTAAATTCAACATATGTATGATTTTTTTTTTTTCAATTCTAATTCTGAATATATAACAGTACAAGAAATTGTACATGAAATACTTAAATTTTACTACATGTAGTTTATAAAGTGAGGGTAGCAAAGACAAAGTCAATGGTGCTTGGTAACTGTTAGTTTCTGGCCTATGCAATTTTCAAAGCAAGTCTAATAAATATGAAATTCTTTCCAACATAGGGATATTCAGATGTCACAAATTTCTGGTGAAATTTTGGCCCATAAACAAGTGCCCATTTATCATATTTGTGACAAATGTGCAATGTCCATGAAATGGCCAATTTAGCCACTTGGGTTTGAAAATTACACAGTCGAGAAACTGACAGTTACCAATCGCTATTGACTTTATGTCTTCGCTATTCTAACTTAGATATTTATGCTCTGTGATATTGATCATTCTTTTCTTATATATATATATATATATATATATATACACACACACACACACACACACAAAGGGTAGGCTGAAAAGTTTATATGATGCAAGCACTGCAACACTAATGGAAGAAGTGTGTGGACAGCAAGGGGGATGAGGTCACATTCCATGCGAGTATCTTGGTCAGCCTATGAACTTTTCAATTGACCATTATAACAGTAAAAGAAATCGAGTCTTTAGGAAATTAAGATTATTTTTTCATTGAGTCTCAACAATCATCGTCAAATCAAGAAATTGTCATTTTCTTTTCAAACTGATGGAGTGGCATCTCCCAAACTTGACAGAATTGGAATTGAAAGAAAACAAAAAACTCCATGGCACATATACTGGAAAGCTTTGCAATTCATAGATTAGTTACTTATTATTGCAAGCATGAAGCAAATGCCTTCAGGAATTAATTGGATAACTGAAAAAGAATTAAGAGATTTTGATTGCCTGTGTCTTAAGAATTTTTTTTAGGCTACAATTTTTCATAATGTACATTTTTGTGTCTTGTTGTAATAACTCTAGAAGATAACAGAAACAGAATTAACACTTTGTCACAAAATGACAGGGGGGGAAAAAAAAGAAAAAAGTGAAACAATAATTACATTTCCTTGGCTTAGTATTAAATATTAAGACAAAACATTTTTTTTTTTTTGTAAACTTGATTCCATTTTTATATTACATATTAAAGTGCCCATGGTGTAATGGCTATCCAAGGAAATGGACACAGTGATACAAGTTCAAATCCTGGATGAGGCTAGTTACATTTTACATAGCACTAATACCTATGGGAAAAGTATGAATCCAACTATTCTCCCTCCAGCTATGGGTAAATAATAGCATGGCAAACTGGACTCTTTAACCTTGGTTAGGCTAGTGATATAGAAGGATAACTCTGAATTCAAACCTGCTAAACTCTAATTCAAAATTGACAATGTGTCACATCGTGTTTGTGTGGAGGGTGTTGGTAAATAGGGGCTGGTTGCATTTCACATAGTGCTAATACTCTTGGGAAAGGTATGCAACCAACTATTCTCCCTCTAGCTATGGGTAAGTAGTAGGGTGGACTGGGCTCTTTAACCTTGGTTAGGTCACTGGTCTAGAAGGAAAACGCTGAATTCAAACCTGTTAAACTCTGCTTAAAAATTGACCTTGTGTCACATACCGCTCATGTGGAGAGGTTGGGTAAATACATATTAAATAACTTGAAATTAAGGAAAATGAATGTTCTTTAACCCTTTCACTGCATAATTAAATTTAATGGTTATTCCTGTAATGATGTTAATTATCCACCCAAAAATAAAATTGATGCCAAGTTGGCAAAATGTTCGGAAGTCACTAAGATTGCATCCGTTTCTCTCAGCATAAGAAGTTTTTTCAAAGCCATAGGGTAAATCCACTTTCTGCAGTTAACAGTAATTAAAATTTTTGAATTTTCTACAGCAAAAGGGTAATAAAAAAAATAAAATAAATAAAAAAAATTTAAAAGATGCTTCAATAAAAATACAATGACAATAATATCCCCATTTAGTTGAACATTTAGTAAGATTCCTAACTTGCAGCCAAACTTTTCACAATATAAATAACAATGCACATTCACAACTAAAACATCAGAATTTGAGTTTATAGTCATACTCCTTACAGTACAATCTTTATATGTTCACAGCTAAACATTGAATTACAGTCAAACTTATATAATTAAAAAGCACACAAATAGATCTTTAATTTAGAGCAATAAATCTTGAGTTTTTCCTTCCTAATGTTTTAGTAGCAAAGCAATTCCTAATTTGGTACAGGTAAAAAAAATTAAAAAAAAAAAAAAAAAAATTACTCAGCAACCGTTCCATAAATTTTAAAAATTCAGAAAGCATTTTCCTTTTTTTTTTTTAGTGTGCACTAGCCATAAAACTACTTTTTATATACATTACATCAAATAAAAAAATTGAAATCTAAGTGAGCATTGCTAATGTCGTGTCAAAACTCACCCACTTGCTAAACAGAGTATTAATATCATAACAAGTTGTAACTAGCTAATAATTGCAATGAAAAGAGTTGCTGATAAGAAATTTTGTTAATATAGAATCACACAGACAAGTCCTGTAACTACTGAAAATAGTGTAATTTTCTAAGCTCAGTAACAAACTAATATTATATATTTTCACAAAATGACTAGTAAAAGTCAGTGGAGAGACCAATTGTTGATATCAACTGGAAAGTGAGGGGGTCTATCCTCTTTTTGCAAGCACTAGACCAGGGAGATTGTTTTTGCCAAAGTAGGATGCCAAACCTACCATCAACTCCTCACTTTACTGTACAGACCAGATTACCCAAGCTGTGCTACTCAGGTACCAAGAATTGGTATCAAGTCTGGAACCTTGCGATTCTTAGGAGAATGCTATACCGATTGATCTAAATTGGCCCCAATATTCACGTCTACCACTGACAAATATGATTCTGATAGCATTAAAAAAAAAAATCCTGACATTTAAAAATGTCATGTATATTCTTCTGAGGAACTTGGTGATATTTTTTTTAGTATATTCTAAGTCTTCTTTATATGATGAAATAAGTCTATGAATAATACAAAATATGACCAATAAAATCAAGTTTTTAGTCAAAACAGAATTTCATGCACAAGGTTTCTTAAAAGCTAAAATGACAGCAATCCAAGAAATATCACTTGCTAGCTAACATTGACTGTAAAAAAGACAGTCAGAGGAGGGGGGGACTTTGGGGGAGGGAGGATGATTGTGCGGGTGTGTGGCATACTTATGTTCGGTTGCACACTTATTTTGATGGTTATTATCATAGAAAATGGAATCAGTGAACAGAGATCAAATCTTGGCCGAAAACTGAATTTAAACCAACTTTACTCTGCTTAAGTTCAGGGAATATTTTATAACCTACAAGTTACCTTTATTTAGTGGAGAAAACCTTAAAAAGACTTAAATATTTTGAGAAATTATTTCATATAATTCAGCAGGCCGCTCACTGTAAAGTTATGATTAACAAATTAATCAAGTAGACAATTATGACTATTGAGTTTAATCCTTACTAAGTATCCTCCACTTTTGGCATTGTAAGGCCTGTGCTTAATAAACATCCCAGTTTTAAGTAAACTCATGTCAACCTGATTGGAATTCACACCTTCCTAATTAGAAAGAGTCATTACTACTGAAAGTGTGTTCAGTTTTCACTGGATGCCCCATACTTGCAACTGTGTCAAATCCTATGGTGAATGGTTGGTTGGCTGTTTTATTTTACGGCATATCAACCTTTTTGGGGTCATTTAATGATGAATCATTTTTGATAAACAAAAGAGTACAGGTTGCTTAGAGTACCTGCTTTTGCTTAAGTGGTCACCCAATTAAATATTGAACAGGTTTATTGCTGCTTAACTTAACAGGAACCGATACTTTCAGTGTAACTTGACCATAATCCCATGGTGAATGGATTGGGTAAATAACTACTTGCATTATATATACTAGCAAATATATGCACCCTCCGGGTGCAAGTATTTAAGTTTAAATGTAATAAAATATTAGATTAAATCAGAAAGGCTAATGAAACTAATTGAATTCTAATAAAAAGATTTGAAACGGAGGGTATAATCGGAAAATAGAACAACTGAAACTTACTCTTTCATCACTTCCGTTTTTCAATGCTAAATTTTCCTAATTTAACTATTTAGTTAAAATAGGAAGTAAAGAATAAAATTACACTTTTAGGATTTATTGAAGAGATTTTTACTCATATTCATTAAGATGAAATCAATAATACCAAGTTTTATTAAAATCAGTTTTTTAATATCAATATGGATTTACGTTTACACTGAAAACTGTTATTTTGTTGTATATATAAATACAATGCATCAAACAGTATTATTAATGAGATTTAAATTGAAATAGAATCATGGAGAATGTGACGTAAATAACTAAGGGTATTGCGACTTGAGTAGTAATATAGTTTCGGTTACAGACAGAAAAACACACAATCTCCATTATAATCAACCATCAGAAATTGACTGTCACCAAGTGGTGTTGACTGTCTATGCTATCCTAACTTAGATATATATGCTCTATCGCTGATATTGAGCACTTTTTACTTATACCCTTCCCACTACTATTAGCACATAAGGAAAAACACAAACACAAAAAATTAATTTGGTTTAAAAATCGCGTAGACAAGAAATTGTCAGTTATTAAGCTCTATGGACTTTACGCATTTGCTACCATATATATATCTTATGGGTTTGTAAATTAGGTCTGAAATTTGAGGATGTTAATACAAGAAGCACCTGAAGATGGTCCAATAATACATAGAAGGGATGGTCAAGTTATCCTGATGTCCCCTGAGATGCAATAGAGGACCAAATTTGTTAGTGGATAATATTTGTATTAATTTAAAATCTATGCATGATAGATGGGAATGGTTGAGACTAATTTGAAGTTTCAGAAATATAAGGCCCATTGCATAATGATAATCTTCTATATCATAACTGACTTGAATAAATACTTAAAATGAAGTGAAGAATACATTTGCAGACACTTCATTGACATACGAGTATATGATCAAAATGTATTGAAACTAGTGTTTTAAATTTATTTTAAATTTAAATGAAGTTTAAATGCCCAGTTGAGCAACTTAGATAATATGATGGTTTGGTTTATTTATTTGCATATCAACCTTCAAGCGTTATTTAATGTCAAAGCCATCCTTGTAGAAAAACAG
Source organism: Doryteuthis pealeii (assembly GCA_023376005.1). Lineage (NCBI taxonomy): Eukaryota > Metazoa > Mollusca > Cephalopoda > Myopsida > Loliginidae > Doryteuthis > Doryteuthis pealeii. The sequence continues at coordinate 30,385,056 of CM042137.1, forward strand.
TAGTGGTACTATTTAACCCTCAGCTGGGATATGAGGGTGTTCATACCTTTCCCAAGAGTATTAGTCCGAAAGTGAATGTAATAGTGTGATTGGATTTCAAACTCACTTACTACAATGTCACAGTTCGGCATGTTAACCACTATGCCACAGGAACCCCCACAATTTACTGGAATGAGTGTGGTCAACTTAGATAAGCAACTTATTGCAAATAGTTCAAATTTTGGAGAATTTGTTCATTGATGTCTTGATAAATACAGCTTCATTCTGGAAATCCTTTTTTAACACATTATGCATATTTCCTGCTACTTCCAAGTTAAGTAATATAATAACTTTTGATATTTCCATCAATCAGTTTACAAGTTGAGAGATGTTTTTAAAAGTTTCTTAAAATATGTCTTCAATTCCATAAAATGTTACCCTCATTTGTTGTTCTGTTACCCTTCAAAATGAAGGCTTAATTACAAGTTGAGAAAAATCATTGTGGCCAATCTGTCTGTAAGATCGTTATAAATATGCATATAAGCAATAATTAAGGTGCATAATATATATATATATATATATATATATATATATATATATATATATATATATTCTTTCTTGGTAATGAGGATCATTCTATGTGTAGGTAAACCGTAGTGAGAGCACAGACAGAGCAATATATTGAATAAATGAAGGAAAAAAAAATCTAAATTTGCTTCATTGTAATAATTTATTTCAACTGCATCATTGCAGCATCATCAGACATGGCTGATGATGATGCAGTTGAAATAAATTATTACAATGAAGCAAATTTAGATTATTTTTTTTCCTTCATTTATTAAATATATAAATTAAGTAAGCAAGAAATACCTGCCATATCCAGAGATGAAAACAATCAATGAAGAAACCAAAGATATTTTTACTCACCTGAAAGTAGAAAAAAAATAAATTAGAAAATTTGTAATATATATATATATATATATATATATATATATATATATATATATATATATAAACACTATCACAAATAATAAGATGATAAAATAATAACAAATCATTAAAAAATAATATTAAACCAAAACTTGAAAAAGAATACAACAGAATAGCAAAAACAGATTAAACTTGGGGGGGGAGTAATTGCAAAAAAAAGGACAATTATAATAGGGAAGATAAGAAATTTGAAGACATTATTTTGATATCATCAAACAAAACCTTAAATCTAACTGGATCCAATTACAGATATCAAAGATCATGCAAGTCATTAAATGTACATACTGATGATGGATGGTCATACCATTGTGGGGTAATAGTTAGCAAGATAATCTCACAGATCCATTATTAATGAATAGGGAGTTCAATTGTCACTTAATGCCCCATACTTGTGACCTTGTGTCACATCCTATCTGTGGCGATCGGGTTAGAAAAATACCTACTCACTAATGGATTTGCTATTAGCCAGTTTCAGGAACAACTAACATATGAGGGTCCCGGCACAAATGGATCAGATAATGCAGTCTATATTTTAACTATAGCTACCAATAGAAATTGTTATGTAAGTACACTCAAGCTTTATTTAGGTAAATAAAATTCAATTATTATTTAACTATAAAGAATGAAAATATACTATTCCTCCTCTTTTCCTTCTTTTTTATAGTACCATGTGATATATTTATGCATCATGGCAAGTTTTTTTCTTTTTTTTTTTTTTTTTTTTTTGTTTTTTTACAGGCACATTATAGAATAGACACACAGGTTTATTATATATATATCAACCCTTCCACATGAGCATGACGTGACAAAAGGTCAATTTTCAAGTGGAATTTATCAGGTGTGAATTCAGAGATTTCCTTATCCTAGACAGGTTGCCTAATCAAGGATAAAGAGCTTAGTCTGCCCTACTATTTACCAATAGCTGGCGGGAGAATAATTGCATTCTTAACATTCCCAGAGTATTAGCACTATGTGATATGTAACCAGGATTTGATTATATGTTTATTATATGGCAATAAAAGTCTCCACTCCAGTTCTGTGCTTAAAATACACACCAACACAGATTTGCAGATAATATATATTGCATGCACACACATGTGCATTTCATCATAGTGTAATGCTCAGCAAACTAGTCTTATATGTGTATTACTACTGAATAACAAATTCTATCTATACTGGATGCCCCATACTAGCAACCTTGTGTCACATCCTACCCATTGTGAACAGTTGGGTAAAAACCTACTACTGAATAGAATAAATTCTTGATAATTATTAACACAGAATGGGGGTGGGGTATGTGTGTGCAAAAATAATGTAATGTCTGTAGAGGCATTCTTAACATAACGGAAATGGAATCAGTGACAAATCCTGGAAAAAGGTTTTTGTATTTCACTTTGCACTAATTCTCTTGGGAAAGGTATGAATCCATTTCTTCTCCTCCAGCTATGAGTATATAGTAGGGCAGACTGGATTCTATAGACCTGGCACAGTAACTAATCTAGGAGAAGGAAAATTATGAATTCAAACCAGCTGTACTCAGTTTAGAAATTGACCTTGTGCTGCATCTTGCCTGTGGCAGAAGGATTTGGGTAAATACATATAATAATATGTTGAATAATGATGAGATGCACTGTGTTAAACACAGAATTGGTAGAGCTGTACCATATTTAAAAATTCACCATGTGTCGCATCCAGCCCATAACAGAAGGCTTTGAGTAAATACGGATAATAATATGTTGGATAATCATGAGATGCCCAGCACTTGTCGCCTTGTGTTAAACACAGAATTGGTAGAGAAATCTAATAGTATGATGCAAACCATGAGTTATAAAAAAAAGAAAAAAGAAAAGAAAGCTTCTATAAAATCTTGATCAAAAATTAACAAAAAGGAAAAAAAGAAAAATGTCAACTTACAATTTTTATGTTACTTTTGCTTATTTTTATAGAAAGTGTTTGGAATCAACAGAATAAAATTAACACATTTACAGCTTCCCTTGCAATTGGCCATGCAATTCTACCAGATGTAATAAATTGCAATTTTTCCATTTATATGCAATTTTCAGAGGCTGGCAATTCATTCACAACACAACAGTTCCCAGGTCCTTAGTTACGATCACCAGGCAGCCTAGTACTGGAAGCTTTAGTTGAACAACAAGGTGACAAGGCGTTTCTAAAAAAGCCGACCTGCTGGTCAACAAATATCTACTAAGAGACGACAATATCATAATCATTATCATTAATAATAATATTAATATTATTATTCAAACTACTATTTACTGTTCTTCATCTATAAAATGTCAATTCTCAATTCATCTTTTCTCTTTTGTCTATTACCAGCTGACAACTCGTTTTTTCCCTACTCTTACTCCTCCCCCAATTGACTGTCTTATCACTTTTTTCCATAAAAATAAAGCAATTGTCTGTCCACACAAGACAAAGAATGAAACAGAAAAAAATAAAAAGAATAAAATAATAATAATGATAATAATAATAAAAGAAATTGCATTGATCAGCTGCATAAATAGATTCGTTTAGAATTGTGCATTTGACGGCAGTTGCATTTATGCTTCTGTGAGCAAAAGTTTTCTTTCATTCCTCAACTATGAATGTCTGTTACAGACAATATTTAAACAATTCTCAATGGACAGTATTTTTGCTTTCAAGGTTTTCAGTTTATTATCAATCCTGACCACAAGTAATATTTTCTTGTTATTTTTTTCCACTTCATTAATAACAAAAAAATTAAGTCATTCATCATTACTTCTTAATTTAAGAATTAGTATAGATCCAAGTTTTATAGTTCTATACCCAGGTATGTATTTCCCCAACGCCTGTGACACAAGGTCAATTCTTGAGCAGAGTACAACTGGCTTGAATTCAGTTTTCCTTCTCCTATTGTGGTTGCCATACCACAAGTAATATTTTGTTTTGTTTTTTTTACATTCATTAATGACAAAAAAATAAATTATTCATCCTTACTTCTTAATTTAAAAATTAGTATAGATCCAAGTTTTATACTCCTATACCCAACATCTTTGCCACAAGCAGAATGTGACACAAGGCCAATTCTTGAGCAGAGTACAACTGACTTGAATTCAGTTTTCCTTCTCCTATATCAGTTGCCATACCACAGGAATTACCATGAAATTTAATTAAGCAGTAAAAAGGTAAAAATAATATTTACTTTCCCTAATTTCAAGTTATTTGATATGTATATATTTACCAACACCTCAGCACAAGCAGGATGTGACACAAGATCAATTTTTAAGTTGTTTACATTCAGAGTTTTTCTTCTTCTAGACTAGTGGCCTAACCAAGGTCTAAGAGCCCTACTATTTATCCATAGCTGGAGGGAGATTAGTTGGATTCATCCTTTCCCAAAGGCATTAGCACAATGTGAAATGCAAACAACCTTGTCCAGAATTTGAACTCAATCACTGTGTCCATTTCCTACACTGATAAACATTATATCACAAGCACCTCCTCTATAAACAGATAAGATTCCAGGGGTAATGAGGTTAGATCATGCAGTAATAACTCAAAACATTTCTGAGGCATATATGATATATATACTTTTAAGAATTATAGATAAAATATATATAAACTGAAAATAAATTACTTCAATATACATATTTGTTTTTTTGTTCCTCTCATGCACCACACATTATATATATACATATATATATATATGTGTATGTGTGTGTGTGTGTGTGTGCGTGCGTGTAAGGTATGTACATAGGTTTGTGTGTTTGTATAAGATATATGGGGGTAGGGGTGTATCACATCTCCACCACATTCTGTCAGATTCATTCAAATCCTCTTTCCACACACACACACATATATATATATATATATATATTGAACAAATCATTTGGAATAATCAGCAAATCAACATCAGAATAATTGCAAAATGGTCTCTGTAATAATAAAGAGACTGTTAGGCAAATTAAGTATTTTGAGCAGGCAAAGGAGGAGTGATTTAAATTAATGTACTCATGTGCGAGATATCTCAAATTCCTTACACCAGGAAAAGAGTGACAGATCCTTCCCATCTAATAAAGATTTAGTGAAAACTATGCAAGTTAGAACATTTCAATTTATAAATCTACATGTTTAAAACAACATACATAATTTAATGTGAAATTAATTACAAAAAAAAAATAATAATATATAAAAATAAAGAATGTGTACATTTTAATAAATGCACATGTTAATGATTTACATCTAAGCAATAAAAGAGAAATTATTGCTACAAAAGTTCTAGGCAAGCTCCTCCGTTGCCCAACTTTCCTTATATCTCGAATGCCTCCTCCTGCAACCACAACTCTCTTCTGATCAGGGTTAAGCACAGAGTTTAGCTGTAAATCCTGAGAAGGAAAGCCAGCCATAGTCACAGTGACGCTGAATTCAGTCTCATATTCACAGAGGTTCTTTGCGGCAGCTGTTGCCAGCATTAATCTGATTAAGTGTAGATTATTGGCTGGGCATTCATTACTTATGCAATCACTACAGACAGACACAAAAACAAAAAAAACAAAAAAAATTCACCTGTATTTTAGGAACTATGTTCACTTTTGACAAAAAATGATCCCAGGGCTTAAATTTGGCCTTTAACAGTTCATATTTAAAGACATGTGGTTTATTAAAAATTGAAAGAAAAAAAAAAAAGGATTTTTTTTCTAAGGTTATGTAATGTATTTTTGTTAGTAGTACTAAAAAAATGAATAACAAAAAATCGACTAATTATTCAACTTTAATCTTTGGTACCTAATTAATAAATTTATACTCTAAATTTTGGTGGAAATTTATATTATATATATATATATATATATATATATATATATATATATATTATTTATTTATTTATTTAAGAAATGGATATAAAGTAACCTACTCGAGTTTCATCATCTGAATCGTCAGGGTTACATCCGCTGAATTAATCGAGTTTTCGATTAATATCAGTTGATACCACGTATGTCTGTTGGAATAGATCTTATCGTTACAGATAGACGCTTGTTTACAAAAATTTGAAAATCTCTCCAGAAATTGTTTTTGTTTATTGAACTGGAAAATGTGAATCTCACTGGAAATTGTTTTTGTTTATTGAACTGGAAAATGTGAACTGTAACGATAAGATCCATTCCAAAAGACATACGTGGTATCAACTGATATTAATCGAAAACTCGATTAATTCAACAGATGTAACCCTGACGATTCAGATGATGAAACTCAAGTAGGTTACTTTATATCCATTTCTTAAATAAATTTTGCTCTACATTGTGAAATAAAAAGAATAAAACATTTTTTCTGAGAACAATACATTTTGCGGGCGTTCTTCTTTTTTATATATATATATGATTACACCTCCCTTAATTTTAGATTTAACTCAGTAGAGCATTAATCTAGGAATTATAAGATTTCAAGTTCAATATCAGTCCCCAGCACAGGAGTAGCACAGCTTGGTTAATCTGATCTGTGCCTTAAAGCATCTGGGAAACAGTAGATGTGGCACTCCACCTCAACAACAAAAAATCTCCCTGGTCTAGCACTAATGAAATGGGTATAAACTCCCTCATTGCACGGCTGATACTGAAAATAGGCTCCTGCCGACTTTCCTTTTATCAATAAATTCACATCTTAAAATTGTAAAAAACATTTAAAATGTAAATTCATTGATAGCGAAAAGGGGATAGACTCCCTCACTGTTCGACTGATACTGACAAGAGACCATTCAGCTGACTTTCCTTTTATCAAAAATTTACATCCTAAATTTTGTAAACAATTTTTTTTTCTTGTGATTACACCTCCCTTAATTTTATGAGTTATTTTATTTCAAAAATTAAGTTTTTTGACTATGTAAATAGTATTGGTATCAATAATACAGTACAGTATACATACATTGTTTTACAATATTTTACCCTAAGCTTCACCGATACAGAAAATCCTGTCACTTGTCTGATGCAATGCTTACTGGATTAGCAAGGTTCAACTTATGTATATATATATATAAAAGAAAGTTTGGTATGTATGTGTTGATGTATGACACAGAAAAGGGATGTTACTCAGATTGAAAATCTTGCATATACCTTAATATCCCTATAACTAAGAAACACACCAAATGTGGTTATTGATTTCTACTGATTAAGGGTTATAATTAATTAAACAAAATCAAATGATTTGCGATAATCGTAGCATGGCTGCTACTGCTAATATATAAAAAAATTAAAAATTTTAAATTTAAAAAAAAAAAAAAAAATCGCTGACTGCTGCCTATTTCAGCACTGATACAAAATGGCCGCACAGTGCCACCTGCTGATAATTTGAAATAGACAAATTCGTGCCCTAATCGTTTCAGCTCGGAATTTTTCGCCTATTCCCAGTCCAATCTTAGAAATATTTGGTTAGAAATAAAATAAAATAATCTTTATAAATATGTAAGTTGTATGTAGCTTTATCGATTGAATAATTTTTTACAGCGATTTAAATAATAATAAACGAAAATATTTAACGATTAATAATAACTCAACTTTTTTTTATTATTAATTCTTTCATTTTAGAATAAAATATATCCATTTTTAATCAGTATAACTCAAACATTTATATTCCACCTACAAATAAGGTAATATTTATTTTTAGCTTCTTTGTTACTTTTAGGGGTCGAAAAAGGAAATAAATTAAACTGATAAACTTCTCCAATAAGTCGTGCATTTTTTAAAAAAATATATATTAATGGAAAAAAATGTCCTAAAATAAACAAACATACTACTAATACAAATTCTCTGAGATTTTTCTTTTTAATTTGATAAATTACTGAGATTAGTAAAAGGCAGTATGATTGGGAGTCAGGGATAATATCATGGTTATCACACAAAACAGAACAGGCAAAATTAATGATACATGTTCATCTATATATTAATACTCATGTTATTATCTTGCAACACCCTCATATAAGACCTTCCAAATCATCCAAGATAAAATGAAAAAAGAATAAGAGATTTAAATCAAGATTATACTTTTTACATATTGAACTAATTGCAATAGCTCTTAATTAAGTATACCAAACATTGTAATAATTGAATTATCAGACTGTAGTATATCCACAGGTCCCACTAGTTTAGCATTAATACCCTTAGCAAAGGCATATATCCAGTTCTCCTTGCACTCTGGTCTATTGTTAGATAACCATGGATGGCATGGTGTAATGGATTCAGCAACCAGAGTTCAAAATGCTGTTTACATTTCACATAGTGGTAATACCCTTAGGAAAGGTATGCATCCAACTGTTCTCCCTCCAGCTATGGTAAATAGTAGGGCAGATTGGGCTCTTTAACCTTGGTTAGGCAACTGGTCTATGAGAAGGAAAAACTCTGAATTCAAACATGTTAAACTGCTTAAAAATTGACCTTGTATCACATCCTGCGGAGGGGGTTGGTAAATATATATTGCCAGATATCTTGATAAAACATATCTTATTTATATAACTGACAAAGAAAAGAATAGGATGGGGGAAGCACTTAGCACTAATGCCTTTGGGAAAAGTATGAATCCACTTTGTCTCATGGTCAGATATCTTGACAAATACATGCCATTTGGTTGATGAAGTAGTAGATGAGTGGGTATTGGGAAAAATCACTCTCCTATATTTATCTTAGTGTCCATTACCCAGGCAATAGGGCAGCTGTTCCTTGACAGTCACCAGATGATTGGACAGTTATAACTGAAAAAAAAAAAAATCTCTTATATTGGGGAAGGCATTTCCGTGTAAATGGAGTGCCAAATGGTATAAAGATTATTGTCATTAAAATTGGACTCATTAAGTTCAAATTCTGGACAAGGCTGTTTGCATTTCACTTCATGTTCGGTTTTTGCATAAACGTACATCAGGCATCGATGAATATCAGTGGGTGGACAATTTTTTCTCGAATTGGGGAATTCAATGACGCACCTCTGTTTTCATGTCAGACAATTTTGTTAGCATGTTTCTCAGCTGTTACCACTTATAAGGACAAAATAAGTTATTGGCAGAAAGGTTCAACCTCTACTGTCATATCACCAATATCAATCACTGGCATTCTGGGACAACATAAGCCTCTAGGACACTTCTTAAGAAAACTGGCTCTTTTCTATAGTTGATCAGATGGTCTAGAAGGTAAAGTGAATTCAAAACTCATATTCACATTGGTAATGTAACTGACTGCAGTGGAGTGATTTGAAGAAAAAAAATAGTTAAGCTTGGTGGGCTACTATTCTAGGAGGAGGACAACTCCAAAATCAAAATCAGATTTGGTAGGCTGGCAGTGGATAGAAACTGCCCAAGAAAAAGAGTAGCAGATCACCACTTTCATCTTCCTTAGTAGCAGTAAGAGATAAACAAAAAAAAAAAACATAGATATGTCTGAAAGAAAAATCAGTCAGTGAGGGAGCTCCAAACATGGAGCAGTACAATGGGTAGTAGTAGGACTGGACAAGAATTATCAGATACAGTACATATATATTTACTAACCCCTCCACATGAGTAGAATGTGCCACAACATAAATTTCTTAAGCAGAGTTTAATAGGCTTGAATCCAGAGTTTTCCTTCTCCTAGACTAGCTGCCCAACCAAGGTTAAAGAGCCCAGTCTACCCTACAATTTACCTATAGCTGGAAGGCGATTAGTTGGATGCATACCTTTCCCAAGGGTATTAGTACTATGTACAATGCAGTCTCATGCAGGATTTTAACTCGGATTGGCGAGTCCATTTCCTATAACGATAAACATTACACCATGTGCCTCCAGTATATAGAGAAAAGAGGTCCAAGAATATTGGTTTGAAGCATTGTAATCAAAACAACCAAGATAAGGATCCTAGTCTAAACAATATGGAGATGGATGACAATACTTTGATCCTGTATTTCATGCAGCAAGAAAAACAATAACCAAAACAGAGTGATCAAAAAAATAAAGATCAGGATCCTAACCTAATTATTTAGAGCATAAGGGTTAATGTTTAATAAAAAATAAAGAAATTGAAAAGATTTCTAAGTTTTTTGGGGGGTTTTAAGTATTTTTTTCTAGTGAAATACATGTAAAATTTATGAAACTGCAAAGAAGCAAAAATGACTTTCAATCAAGACAAAAAAAGTTTTGCTTTTGTGTGTATGAAATAAAAGAAAAAGAAAAAAGAAATTGGTATATAGAGGGGCCAGTTTAACTCAGTCGGTAGAGCATTTGCCTAGAAACTACCTATCGCTAACTCAGTGCATAAGTAGCACAGCATGGATCTGTGAGGTAGAGTGAGAAGCTTATGGTAGGTGTGGCACTCCACCTCAAGATACAAAAACAATTTCCCTGGTCTAACACAGGTGAAAATGGGGTAGACTCCCTCACTGCCTGGCTGATACCAAGATGAGGTCACTCAGCCAACATTTTATATATATATATATATATATATATATATATATATATTATAATCTGATATCATTAATTGACTTGGTTAGAAAATAAAACAATGGTTGGATGCTCCAATGATCTGATTTTTGGAAAGCAGAGATTTAACAGGATACCTTTGGTGTAAAGCCACCTGTAGCAGTTGGGTATGATGGAAGTAGAAGTGGAATAATGACAGAAAACCAGGTTAATACTGTCAACTTGTTGATAGGAAGCTTTCATTGCCATGACAGGATTTCACAGGAGACAGGTGGCAAATTATGTCAAGATTCTTGTAAGGAATCTTGGATTTCAAAGATCTTTGCCAAACCACAACAGATCTTGTGCTGCTTTAGTAGTAATTAATGCATATCTACACAATGTTGGTAAATATTACTGTCTATCTCAGAGAAATACTTAGAAAAGCAAAAAATCCAAACTAATCTTTTAAATAGTTACTGCTGTAAGTGAGATTATTGATCATATGGATATCTGATCTATGATAAGATAAAGCATGAATTCTTCCAGGCTGTAGCCATATCAATGCTACTATATGGCTGTACCACTTGAATATTAATTAAACAATTGGGAAAAAAGTTTGGTGGGAACTACACAAGGATGCTGTGTGCTTTCCTGAACAAATCCTGGAAGCAGCACCCCACAAAAAAGCAGCCGTACAGCCACTTACCTCCCATCACACAAACCATATAACATAATAGAACATGTCATCAATAGAGTAAGCAAACGGACATACTACATAGAAAAAATATAATAAGAAATAAAGAAAGAAAGAGAGTAGGGAAAGATAAAGAGAGAGAGGGGGATGAACACTAATCTATTTCAATCAAACATAAGGAAAAAAGGAAAAGAAGGAAAGAAAGTAAAAAGAGTAAGATAGATAGAGTGAGAGAGAGGGGGAGAAAGAGAGAGGGAGAGAGTTAAATCAAGATGAGTATACTTTTTACACATTGAACTATTTCACAATAGGTCTTGAGTAAATATATCAAACGTTATAATAAGTAAATTAGCATACTGCGATATATCCATAGGTCTTGCTAGTACGTAAATAACAAAGGTAAAAGTGACATTATCAAAATATATTTCCAAACTTATTCAAAGAAGATAGAAGCTTAGAGTTTAAACTATTATTATTATTATTATAGCATATTTGATCCTCATTGAGCATACAACACATGTTACAGTAACTATAAGATAGCAATTTGCCATTCTTTATCTGTTGGTGTATGCTAGCAGCCTACTATTATTATTATTATAGCATATTTGATCCTCATTGGGCGTACAACACATGTTACAGTAACTATAAGATAGCAATTTGCCATTCTTTATCTGTTGGTGTATGCTAGCAGCCTACTATTATTATTATTATAGCATATTTGATCCTCATTGGGCGTACAACACATGTTACAGTAACTATAAGATAGCAATTTGCCATTCTTTATCTGTTGGTGTATGCTAGCAGCCTACTATTATTATTATAGCATATTTGATCCTCATTGGGCATACAACACATGTTACAGTAACTATAAGATAGCAATTTGCCATTCTTTATCTGTTGGTGTATGCTAGCAGCCTACTATTATTATTATTATAGCATATTTGATCCTCATTGGGCGTACAACACATGTTACAGTAACTATAAGATAGCAATTTGCCATTCTTTATCTGTTGGTGTATGCTAGCAGCCTACTATTATTATTATTATAGCATATTTGATCCTCATTGGGCGTACAACACATGTTACAGTAACTATAAGATAGCAATTTGCCATTCTTTATCTGTTGGTGTATGCTAGCAGCCTACCATCCTGATTGCTGAAGTACTCTTGTCCTTGGTAAGGAGAAACAAATCAACAGAGTTAAGCAAGAGTTTTTTTTTTTGCATAATAATTAAAAGGAAATTCTACTTGATAGTGGTAGAAAACCTTAGTGGCATCAAGTAGGTAAGAGCAGCTATGGAAATAGGTTTGGTTTCTTTGTTTTAATGACATATCAAACCTTCATGGGTTATTTTAAGCCAAAGCCATCATTGTAGAAGAACAACAATGGTACTATTTAACCCACTGCTGGGGGAGATGAGAAGATTTATACCTTTACTCTTAGTTGGAGGTGCATGGTGTAATGGTTAGAGTCGTAGGAAATGGACTCGTCGATCTGAGTTCAAATCCTGGATGAGGCTGTTTGCGTCTCACATAGCGAGAGGTATGCATTCAATTACTCTCCCTCTAGCTATGGGTAAATAGTAGGACAGACTGGGTTTTTTAACCTTGGCTAGGTAACCATTCTAGGAAAAGGAAAACTCTGGATTCAAACCTGTTAATTTCCACTTAAGAAATTGACCTTGTATCGCACCCTGCTTGTGTGGAGGGGTTGGTAAATATTTATATACCTTTACTCAGGGTATTAGTCTGAAAGTGAATGTAATAGCACAACTGAAGTTCAAACTAGTTTACTATGCAGTCCAGCATGTTACCCACTACACAACAGGGACTACCCATATGAAAATAGGAAAAGGATACAATGACAAACTCTCTGACAATGTACATATAATTATATATTATAAGTACATATAATTTTTCTATAAATTTCAGATGTGTGTGATATATTGTGGATAACCAATAAAATTATAAACTCTATGCAACTATGTATGTACATTGTTGCATAGAGTTTTATAATCTCAAACCAGTTACTAGTATTTTTAAAAAAGTAAAGTCGTCGGGGCGGCCTAAAGTCGGTATCAGCCAGTCAGCGAGGGAGTCTATCCCCTTTTCAATAGCGCTAGACCAAGGAGATTGTTTCTTAGCATCTGAGGTGGAGCGCCACACCTACCATCAGCTCCTTACTTTACCGCACAGATCCCTGTGCTACTCCTACGCTGAGTGGGCGGGGACCGGTATTGAACTAGGAACCTTGTGGTTTCTAGCCGAACGCTTTACCGGCCCACAATAATTAGGTATGTTTTCCGTTCTAACTTGAACATGACATTGCAACACGGATCCAAGGTCAACTGCCTGGGAATGACAAGGTCATTAGAGGTTCCCTTGGTGTTGGTCGTAGTCTGGCGATGATATGACATTTGTTCACCTTGGCTTCTATCTTTTTGGTTATAAGTGGCCACCATACAGAATAACTTGCACACCCTTGACATTTGGTAATTCCCAGGTGACCTTCAGGTAAGGTGTCTAGCATTTCCAACTGGAGAGATGAGGGTATTACTATCCTGTTGTCATACATCAAGAGTTCTTGAGTGACTGTCAGGTGTTGTTTCTTCTTCAACTATGGTTTAAGAAGTGGCTGGGATGGCATATTTTGATGGCTCCAGGTTAAGATCCAAAAAATCACATTTCCATTTTTGTCAGTTGAAAAAATTATATGATCTCTGATATCTTTTTATTTCCTTTTCCTTGAATGGCATCAATAACTCTATAGAAACATTTCCTAATTATTTAGAAATCACATGAATAATCACAATTTTTTTTAAGAGTTTTGCTCTGTCCGGCCACAAATAGAAAATAAGGAAGGTGTGAAAATTTTTCCCAGTTGAGGTCTTATTATAATGATGAAATATCACTTTTATAATTGATTTGATTATGTTATTGGAGAAGCAACAAACATATATGCATGTCTTTATAATTCTATTCTAAAATGTTAACATGCCAAAAGTATATATATCATTAAAAAAACAAACGAACTCAAAACTGTATGTAATGAAGAACAAGACTAGAATAAACATTTATGAATGCTTTAATAAACAAAGTATCCAACACCAAGTTAGAAAAGAACACCTTAGTCCTTAGTGATATACAACAGACATTGCATTACATTTAGATATTAATAATATAGCTTATTTTGAGGAAAAGATTTGAATAGAGTTATTGTTAATAAATAAGATGCTAATTAAGATTTATTTAATAAGGATTGAGATTATAGCGTAAATAACTAAAGGAATTGTGATGTTGGTGGTGACGGTTTTTCATTTTAGATAGAGTCCATTATCTATATATATATATATATATATATACACATATATATTGTATTTATATAGATAAAAGGTGGCTTACCGGTGAATATGGGCACGATCGTTGGAGGTGCACAGAATCGGGTTAAGTCCGCGATAAAACAAATACAAAGTGCTCAATACAAAGTAGAGCAAATTTAATAATAGAAACCTAGCGTCTCCCTATAACAAAATATCTTATTCAATGAACACACATGTAATCGGCTGCAATTAATCAGTACCTCGATTAATTCAGTGGATTTAACCCTGAAGATCCTTATGGTGAAACTCAAGTAGGTTTCTATTGTATCCATTTCTTTAATATATATATATACATACATACATACACACACACACGGTTGATTCCATTTCCTAAACCAGCTTTACAAGTACGTATTGAGCAGTTTCCAATATTTTTCATCTCAACTCATTCAGCTTTTTTCTTTTTACAACAGTCAAAATTGTGACTTGTTCATTTTTGTTCTGTTGATTTCCACCTAAAACCACTAATATATATATATATATATATATATACATATATATACATACACACACACACACACACACACACAAGTACATTAATAGCTAATAACAACATGTTAGCTATGAACTTACTCATCCAACTTTGTATGTATATAACATTTTTATGTTTAAATATAATATGAATAATATCTATGAATTCATGTGAAAGAGAATGATGCCAATCAAACATTGGTTGTTGGTTATATACAATATATCACACATCTTTACTGAATTATTTATGATTTTATTGTTGCTTTTTATCACATTCTAAGTCAAATATTCTCTAACCATTTAAGTAAAATGAAATATAAACAAAAATGGAATTTTTAATGGAATTTGATCCTCAGGGATGCAAGTTCAAGTTCATGTGGAAAATACATTTTCATTATATACAATGATCAGATAAAGAAAACTAATAAAAAATTAAATCATGAATACACTTCAAATCAGAATTAAAATTATCTTATAATACCTTTCTTTGATAGAAAAATAAATTAATATCTATTACAACCAATTTTGATAAAGCAAACACCTAATTTAAATAGCTATTAATAAATAGAATTCAATATTGGGTATAGTGAATGACTTTTGTTATGAATGAAAAGAATTGCATTTTATTTTAAAAATAAAAATAAAAAATTGATAGAAAAAGACAGATTAATTCTTACTAGAAATTAAATATGAAATTTGAAAAAAAATAAATAAATAAAAGTTTCTATTAAAGCAGATAGCTCAAAACAGTGATAGGATATTTCTATTATTTTCTATTTTCAAAGATACACCATATGATCAAAAGTCAACACTAATGACATTGAAGGTTTCTTTTTTAAAGGACATTTGGTAAGTCTCTAATAATAATACAAAAAATGTGTATATACATATATATCAAGGTCATCTCATCATGGTGTACTGGTTAGGTAACAAGTCTCACAAGACATTATTACTGAATAGCAAGTTTGCTCCGCACTGGATGCCCCATAATTGCAACCTTGTATCACATCCTGTGGTGAACAGGTTGAGCATATATATATATATATATATATATATATCAGCATATTAATGAAGAAAATGATGAACAACCCAAAACAGATTATCAGAAAAGACCGTTAGGTATGACAGCAACTTAACAGGATAACACACCAATTTGCTTTAGCATTACATTCCACATTGAGACAAAAAAAAATAAGATATGTGTGAGGCATTAGTATAAATAAACACAACATTCTGAAATATGCAAGGTAACAGTAATCTCCCTAATAACACGAAAAGGATAGAATTATTGTACATGTTAATATTACCTGGAAAGAATCCCTAATATAATTGCACTTTTTTTTTTTGGCGGGGGATGCCAACGAATGCCTAGACTGCATATTATGAACGTCATTAGATCTAATGAAAGAAAAAGCCTTCACACTAAAAAAGGCAAGAAACTGGCAATATCCCACAGAAACTATTACAGATGCAGACTATGCAGATGATCTAGCACTTCTTGCAAATACACCTGCACAAGCTGAATCATTGCTACATAGCCTAGAAAAGGCAAGAGGCATTGACATCTTGTGAATTGTGATTCAGATAAAACAGAGTTCATGTATTTTAAACAAGATGGAGACATCTCCACACTTTTAAAAGAAAAATAATTGATAATAAAAATAAATTGGAATTTATGATTTGTCATTTAGGTACTATATATTCAATTAAATTTTTATATGAATGCAGTAGAGAATAGAAGAATTTTTTATTTAAATTCAAGTTTTAACATAATTACTTTAAAACAGTAATTTAGGAACAAAAATTGGAGTATATTGTAGATTGTCAGATTTTGAAGATCTTGGTGGTGATGGTTTTCACCAATTTCTTTTTCTTAAATTCTCAAAGTTTAAAAAAGAAATTTAAACTATATATAAGTCTTGATATTTTCAAAGAGTGTGACATTATCGTGTGATGGTTATTGATATAGGAAATCGATATGGTGAACCGAGTTCAAATCCTGGACAAAGTTTGCATTTCACATAGCACTAATATTCTTGGGAAAGGTATGCATACAACTATTCTCCCACCAGCTATGGGTAAATAGTAGGAAAGACTGAGCTCTTTAGCCTTTGTTAGGCAACCAGTCATTCAAATCTGTTAAAAATTGCTTAAGAAAATGACCATAGGTTGCATCCTGCTTGTGGGGAGAGATTGGTAAATGAATATTGTAGTTTGTCAGATTTTTAAGGTGTGTGGGGTCAAATTTGATCAATATTTCTATAAAAAATTTTTAAAAAATTCTTCTAAACATATGTAGAAATCTTTGATTTAAGGGAAATAATAGGTAAATTTAGATGCAAAGGTCATTTTTAGCCATTTTTTTTATATATCCTTATAGGAATGCTCTGGACTTAGAAAAATCTCAACAGGATGTTAAGAGTTAAAATTCTCAAAATTTAAGCTATATAAAAAAAAGTCTTAATATTTGACAGATCTGGTGAATGATTGTGCATATTCAGGAGGACATAAAATAAGAATTTCTAGTATTTAATTCATTACTTGATTGTATCAAGGAGATATAAATGATAAATTCTCAAAAGAAAGTATTGAGTAAACCATTTTGTGTATATGAATGTACAGAAGAAGAGAGATAAAAGAAAAAAATATCTTAACAGAGAGATAAAAATAATGTATTTTAAGAAACTGAAAATGTTTGTAGTACAAGTGAAGATGATGTAGAAGTAAATAAAATGAAAATAGCTACTGGAAGTGAACATGTTTTTTCATATGGCTATAACTATTATCTTGCAAATAAAGCTAATTCTCACTCTCAGGAAAATATGAGGACAGCCTCAAAGCAACAGATTCCTCTAAACTGAACCTATCAGATTACCAAGGACATACCAAAGAAAGATACAAATACATATGAAAGTCATGGAAAAATATTTATAAATAAATAACATTACATTATCACCTGTAAATAAGTACAACTATCAATTTTTATAACAAAATTACTTTCCTTCTAAACAAAAGATACCAAGATGTTGTTATTTCTAGTGGAACATTATATAATCCATACAGATATTATTAGGGATTATTCATGACCAAACTCTACATCATTGAAATTCTGTAACTAAAAATGAAATTACATATATATTGTAAATATTTATACTGCTACATATCCATATTTTGGTTGGGTTGGGTTACTTTGTTTAATGGCATATCAACCTTTGTGGGTTATTTAATACCAAAGCCATCCTTGTAGAAGAATGGTAGTGGTACTATTTAACCAAAGGCTGGGTGGATGATGGGGTTCATACCTTTCCAAGGGTATTAGACCAAAAGTGAATGTAATACTGTTGCTGGGGTGGTTGCCGGAAATTAGTAAGTTTGGTTTGGCTTGTTTTATGGCATACCAACCTCAGTGGGTCATTTAAGGCCGACAAAGTTTTGAAATAAATTCATTCTTAATGGATACTCAATTTTTTTTTTATAAACACATTTTCCAATCTAACCCATAAATGGGACTCTAACAGGTACTACCACTCCGAGTCACAGTGAACCAGGGAGCAATGATGATGAAGGGGTGCTGCACATTCTCCAGACCTCTAGAACTGGAACCTCACCATCAGATAGAGTTTAGCATCATTCCCAGGACATGAAGACCCTCAGCCACCACCTTCTAGCACCCATATGATAAAAAGGGTTGGAACAGTTCTTTTATGGCAAATGGTTGACCCTTTTTTTACTACTACATGCTGTTTCTTTTTTCTTCTCTAGGATATTAATAATGATAACATCATCTTTTGTGGGCCCACTTCTTTTATTCATTTCAGAAGTCTTATCTTTATCAGTTGTATGAAACCAGAAATTAGCCATTGGAACCCTGATAAAAGTTTAGGTCTGGAGCTTTTGGCTCCTCTGGACTAACTAATCTATAGTTAAAAATCTATTTTTTAACTTGTAGAATTGTAGTCACATGACATTACAATCCTCTAATGTGTTGTATAATTGTCCACTTTTGAATGTTCAGATTTTTGCTTTCTTGTTATTTTGAATAAGAAAATTGTTTTTGTCATCACTAACCACCGATAAAAGTTTCAATATACTGATTAGGTAACATTTTAATATTGGATAGCCACCTTGTTCTTACTTTGATCCAGAGGTTGATTCTTCTAATGGCTCTAACTTCTTTACTGAGATATCATTTTGCTGGGACAAATAATAATATCATATTTGGTACACACCATTCTTTTATTCATTTCAGAAAACTTATATTTGGATAATTCCATGTCAAATCATCCAGGCCATGTCACCCACCCCCTTCAATTTTTCTGAAATTTTGTACAGGTGTGGACTATGTTAAAGTTAGACAATCCCCAAAATTTGTGCTTCCAATATCAAAAATTGGCAAAGTTATATTGATTTTTAGCTCTCCAAATTTGAGGGGGGTCACAAAAAATGGTGACTTTTTGTAATCTATTTTTGTCTGTAAAATGAGTTCTAGAGCATCCCTACTCCTAAAAATTGGTTTATAAAAGTATTTTGACACAAGGAATCCAAAAATGCTATAAAAAAAAAGTCTGAGAATTAACCAGTTTTAAATTATTAATGATTTCTGATTTGCGAAATTTTAACTAATATTGTAGCTTCAGTTCTGGGCAAACACCAAACTATCTTTTTTGTACAAATAATGTTCAATATATGTGAAATAATAATAGAAAGAAAATTTATCTTATATTCAATGCCACATTGGCATATTGATCTTGCTATGAAAAAATAAAAAATAATCAATAACTTAAAATTAGTTGACTTTCAGACTTTTTTGATAGCATTTTTGGAGTTCTTGGGCAAAAATTATTTTATAAACCAATTTCTGGTAGTAGGGAAGCTCTAGAACTCATTTTACAGACAAAAATAGATTACAAAAAGTCACTATTTTTCGCAATCCCCCTCAAATTCAGAGAGCTAAAAATCGACATACCTCCACCAAATTTTTGGAATTGGAAGCTCAAATTTTGGGGAATATCTAACTTTAACACAGTCCACACTTGTACAAAATTTCAGAAAAATTGAAGAGGGTGGGTGACAATTTTACTTTTTTCTGGATGATTTGACATGGAATTGCCCATTTACTTATCGCCCAAACTGGGAATTAGCCATTAGAACTGCTGAAAATTAGGGCTAGAGCTTTTGGCTCCTCTGGACTAATTCAATGCTAAAATCTAACTTCCAGAATTCATATTCATATGACTTTACAATCCTCCAATGAGGACGTAGCTTTCAATTGCCCTTAAAGATTATTAACTGTCAATTACACTGAGTTGACCTCAACTAGCTATAATAGATTCTCAGATATGATGGGTTTTTTTTCTTTGAAAATGTCAAATAGAAGATTCAGACAGTCTATTATTTAACAACTATAGTAACTGTCAAAGTTCCAACAATCTATAATAAATCCCACCAGTATAACTCTCCCCCAACCAGTGGATACCATTGAAGTTATCCATCAGATTCTCATAATTAATCTATAATTTATCACCAGTAAATATCCTGTCCAAACAGATTTAGGGAAGCTAGTTATTATCAAATTTATTTCCAAGTTATAAAATTATCATACAAAACAAAATTGTGAAAAATAAAATTACAAAAAAAAAAAAAAAAAAAAAAAAATTTTTTTTAAATTTAAAAAAACAAAAAAAACAAATAAATTAAATAAAAAATAAAAATTTAAAAAAATAAATTAAATAAAAAAAACAAAAAAAAAACAAATTAAATAAAAAAATAAAAAATAAAAAAAACAAATAAACAAAAAAAACCATTGTAATTAAAACTTGGGAATTTCAGGATCCAGAGTCTGGATTTGGCCCAGAATTGTTTTAATTTGCCCATGGAGTCAACCTGACTCCAAAATGGTATGTTATGTTGATCTATGGCCTCTAGGAGTAAAGTTTTAAAAAAGTAACTCACTGACATTCACATTTACTATTAGAGAAGAGAAAGTCAACTGTTTAAATATTCACCAATGTCCATTTAGGTAAGTTGATGCAGAATCCATTTTTCTAGTTTATGAAATTTTTCCCAAGACTTGTAAATGTTGTATTGCAGTTGACTGTTTTGACAAGCAGTGAAGAACTGGGTAAACTTAAGAAAGACTTTCCTAAGAATCCCATAAACATTATGTATAAGGTGGACACTGAAAACTTTTGCCTCAACCTAATGTTTGCACTTCTGCACCCATTTCAACAGAAAAAAAATTCAGTCATTTTTAAAATATGAATAAATGTTTACCCAGATGAAGGATTTATCCAATTAAAGGAAGGGGTTCAGAATCTAACCTAAAAAAAAACCTATTCACTGCTAAATACATTTGTAAGATCATAGACAGTTCAGATATAAAAAGGCTTCAGTCTTTTCCAACATCTTTCATAGAAACTGCCAGGTATGTTTGTATGTGCTTATATGATATGTATATACATGTATTCATTTGCCTGTGTGTGTGTATATATATATATATATATATATATATATATATATATATATGCATGTGTATAGTTTTGTGTTGTTTTGTGTCCATTTTGTTTTTGTACATCCACGTGTGTGTGTGTGTCTATTCATACTAAGCTATATCTAACCACTTGTCCTTATGTAGGTATCTGCTTACATGCCACTTGAAGGTTTTTTTTACATACCATGTGTACAGTGCCTTTTTTCTTTACCATCTGTGTATTTGGGAATGAATATGTAAATTATTAATAAATATATACTTTGCATATAGAATAATGCACATTTTAAAGATATAATAGCACCTACCTCACACACACATATATATATATATACACACGCACACACACACACAAACACAAACATTTATATATATATATATTAGATGTACATATATAAATGTCTGTGACACAGTGTGTATGAGAATGTTCATGGAAGCATAAGAGTTATCAGCATTGAAGTTGGAATTGGCAAACTCAATTTAAGTTTCAGCTAAATTGATTTATGTACATTTAGCACATATTCCTTTTGAAAAGGCATGAATCCAGTTTTCATGCTTAATCCTCTAGCCAGATATTCAAAGAAAACATGTTCCTGAAATGCAATGAGAGTTGACAGGGAAGAAAGTGAATGAACTATCATAATTATCTGCATTGGCAGTAGTCAAGATGTCATGACGCGTGACACAACTCGAAGAAATGAATTCAACAAAAGACAAGTAAAAGTATTAATAGACTTATTTTATGAGAACAAAGGGAACAAAGTAGGAATGATAACTAAATAATTAAATGAAGCCTGGTATTTTGTAGTTATTTAAGATTATTTAAAAAAAACGAAATGTTTAAACATCGATAAATAAATTCATCCTATTTTCGGAACACTTGTTTTTTCAAATTTCTTAAAATATATATATATATATATATATATATATATAAGATAAACATATATATAAAAAAAAAAAGTCTGGCAAATTGCAGTGAGCAGTGGTCCTTCAAATACCCTTGTAAACCATCTTAAAGGACATAGAAAAACAATATAGAAGAAACCCCACTGGGAGCTGGCAAGTTATTCAAAGAACATTACTTCTCTTGTGAAAGACAAAGCAGAGTTTAGTAAATACCTATCAGTGTATATGTGGAATACCTGAACATATGGGGCATTGAATGGATGTGTGTGTACGTGTAACTAACTAAACAAGTGACAGACTTCATAGACAAGCATCTATCTATCTTTTTTTATTTCCTTCTCCTTCAAGTACACTATGCCTTTTTGATGAAAAGATCGTTATATTTAGCCGTCTTCAGTCAGGAAGCAGTCACAAGAAGAATCAAGAGAACTCAAGCAAAAAAAAACAAAAAAAAAAAATACTATATTTAATGATTTTCAAGTGGACCTCTTTGTGAAAATGAAAGGATGAAGAGAAACTGACAAAGCGAGAATAAACGCAATGTTTACTTTTAACTTCAACCTGGTTTTATTCTTTCCATGAGTTCCACTGAAGCACATAACAATGTCTACATATTCAGGGAATTTCAAAGTAAAAGTTTATAAGGAAAAAAAATAAAATAAAATAAAGGTTAATTGCAATGATAAAAGGTGAAAGGATCATTGCTACAACTCTTGTTGCAGTTGCTATTTAAATTTGAAATCTTTTTGCATGAGAAAACAGCTCATTTAAGTTTGCTGCTCACTGGAAAAGCATCATTATTACACACACACATGCATGCACACACACATTTACATACACACATGCATGCACACACACATTTACATACACACATGCATGCACACACACATTTACATACACACATGCATGCACACACACATTTACATACACGCATGCATGCACATTACATACACGCATGCACACACACACTTACATACACGCATGCACACACACACATTTACATACACGCACACATTTACATGCACGCATATATACATATGCACATATATAAATACACACATAACCCTAATCACATAGTATCCAGGTCATGAACTGCTCAGCTACCAGGATCCTGGCCTCAGGCATCACTGATTGCCACCCACACCCAACAACTGGCTCCATTGGGGGTGGGGGATACCCTCTTGCAGATGTGTAGTCTGCATATTCTACAGCCCCAGCCGACAGTGCATTGGGTTGATCTTATATATATATATATATATATATATATATATATATGCCATAATTTTCTGGTTTTCTCCATCTTTTATACATGAAGAAGTATGTAGACTGGAATGAATAAATTATAAAACCAACAAAAATGGTCTGAAGTCTTTAAATTCATGCCTTAAGAAAACACCCTCTTGGTATTCAAAAGTACAAATAACCCCAAGTTAAACTGTCAAAATTTTTCATAATGAAATAGAAAATAAAAAAATAAAAGGGCTTGGGTGGGAGTTGTCAGTGTCAGTTGAAAATCCCCAAAGCAATCATTTGATAAACTAAAAAGTACAGATTGTCAAAGAGTGTGTGTGTGGGGGGGGGGGGGGGGATGCAGAGACAAGTGTTAGATTTTATTTGAAATGGCCACTATATTCTTTACAATCAATCATGAGAAAAACTCTACAAATTAATATGCCAAAAGAAATTTATTTTAAGGAATTCATTTCAGGATTTCAAAAGAACATGGAATGGTATTCTTCTTGCAAGCAGAAGTCTATTCATCTCTACGGTTGATTTTCTAAAAGGACGCAAGTTAACATGCCAGTTTTCAATATTTAATACCAGTGCATTTGTTGGCCGTCATTGTGGCATAGAACTACCAAACCAGTGAACTATACATGGATCAATTTGTAAAAGATAAACATTATAAAGATCATTTTGTTTGTTTACACATTTGTTTGCATAAATCTTATGAAGTTTTATAATTATAGAAACGGCAAAAGAGAATTTGAGTGTTAATACGTTGTTTTTTTTTCATCCAGAATCCCAAGATAATTTCAACAAGGAATAAAAGAATGACTTTCACATTATGTTTGGCATGTCAACCCATCTAGAGTTATTTCATCCTAGAGGTTAGAGAATCACATTCATTATAAGTTCACTTACATTTTTGGTGTTGTTTTTGGGTTTTTTATGCACATAGTTTTATCGAATACAAATAATTTTCAAATAGATCTATTTGATTTATAGATAGGAACCTAACAGGTACTACCACCCTGGATCAGAGTGGACCTGGGGTAATGGCACACACCCCAGATTCCAAAACTGCAGTCTCACCATCATATGCAGTTTAGTGTCATACCCTTATTCTTTTTTTTTTTTTTTTAGGGAGGTCTAAACCCTTTGCAAGGGACACAGTCAGTATACTCCAAGCTCTGCTGACAGGGTGATTTGTTTGTTTGTTTGTTTTGTTTTACGGCATATCAACCTCAGTGGGTCATTTAATGCCGATAAAGTTTTGAAATAAACCAATTCTTAATGGATAATACAATTTTTTTATAAATACATTTTTCTATTTAACCCATAGATGGGACCCTAACAGGTACTACCACTCCGGGCCAGAGTGGACCAGGGAGCAATGGTGATGAAGGGGTGCTCCACATTCCCCGAACCTCACCATCAGATAGAGTTTAACGTCATTCCCAGGATATGTAGACCCGCAGCCACTGCTTTCTAGCACCCATATGATAAAAAGGGGTTGGGGCTTGCCATAAGGGCAATAGGGTTGGGAAAATCATATAGGTGCTACTGACAGGGTGAATATTGGACTTTTGTCACAACTAAGCTAATAATAATTATTGAGTTTTTTTACAGATAAACTGAATGCTTGTTTTATTCAAATGAGATTTTACTCTGAATTTTTTTTAATACATTATACAACATTACTAACAATATAATAATTGACGAGAAACTGACAGTTACTAAATGATGTTGACTTTATGTCTTTTCTATTCTAACTTACATGTGTAAGTTAGGGGAACGTGGACATGAAATCAACACCACTTAGAGACTGTCAGTTTCTCACCTATGTGATTTTAGCACTCTATATTATGAATATAATATATATGTATATATAAACAGCTAAGTCCATGACTGTATTATTATTAAAGTAAGAAAACCTTGGCCTAAATTGGATAACTACAGAACCGATGATTAAATGATAGAGTTAATCTTTAATTTTATTATGTCATCTATCCAAAGAGGTTAGGGTTAATTCCCTGTAATGCAATCAAGTATTTTTATAAATCAGTTCTTGTTATGTAAGCAAAATTGCATCAAAAGAGGCAAGTACTACTTTTATATACAACAATATCAAGTATTATATAGTGTCTAATACCTTACAAAAATAGATGTCAGCAAAAGGTTTAGATTAAAGATTTTCTTGTAGATAATAATAACAACAACTAGAGCTATTAATAGTTTTTTTTTAATTCCAAGCTTACAACACAAATTATTACTTGTATAGGTGTCTGCCCTGGAGTGATAATCATCAAGTTAGTCTTCCTAGAAGTATTGCTGAAGTGATGAGTTCAATTCTTTAAGTCTGTCTCATCATATAGACCTTTACAAAATATTATTGTTTTAAGTAATTGGTAATTTGCTTGAAGCATTGTTAAGTATGTTATAATATATTAATAATTTGAAAGCAATTACAATGCAAATAAAAAATAAAAACAAAAAGATGTTATTTTTTGTCTTATGATTTTAAAGTATAACTTTATCTTCAGAGACGAATTCCAGAAATGGACGCGTTTTTTTTTTTTTTATGTCATTATTTTTTATGTTATAAACACAAGTCTCATGGTGTTCTTTAGCCGGTCATTCAATTTCAATTTTATTATTTTCATCTATTTATATATTTATGTATTATTCATTTGATATATGTATAATGAAATGTACATACTATGTGCTATATACTATGAGGAACGTGTATTTTAATTAATTATGTTTTCAGTGTTTGGCTCTAATCTATTGTTTATACTAGGACCTAATTTGGCTATTAATAAACTTTCTCTAATTCTGAGATTACCAATGTTGCGTATTATTATTGTTTTAAATTATTACTAAAGGTATCTGATAGATATTACTGAAGATCAAGTGACACCAAGTCACTTCAAATTTCTTGTCCTCTTTTCTCAGTTTCTACTCTCTTTGCAAAAAGTCTTTCTAACTGCTTACAATGCTCCAATAATTAGGAATACAATTGTGATGTTCATATTCAATTTTTTAACCCTTGTCAAAGGACTTCATATTTAACTATTTTCTTAATAATAATTTTGACTAGTATTATTTTCATATGCCTGAATCTAGTTGCTTTTATCAGACTCAGGTCATCACTTCTGTGAACAATGAGCACACATCAGAAACAAAAGAGATTTTAATTCTCATCTCCTTTCTCAGGGAAGCTTGCTTCTACATATCGGCTCCTATTATCAACTCACCTACAAGAACATATATGATATCAAAAAGTCCACATACCATCTATAAAGCTATGGCAATCATGTGAAAGATTTACAGTATTGAAACTACTATCAAACATCATATTAATTGACAGTATATAGTTATTGATTTTAATGGTATGTCAACCTGTCTGGGGTAATTTCATGCCAAGAAGGTAGGGAGTTGTGTACATTGTACATATATATTTACATTTTTTGTGTAGTTTCTTATTAGTTGTTTTTTCACATGGTTATATGATATCAAATATTCTTAGATAAATAATTTGCAAACAGATCTATTTGACTCACAGATGGGGCCTAGCACGTACTAACACAGCAGGTCAGAGTGGACCTGGGAGTTAATGACAATGAAGGGGTACTACATATTTCCAGGACCTCTAAAACAGGAGCCTTGCCATCAGATGCAGTTTAGTGTCAGAACAAGACCAACCTTGGCGGTTGGGGGGGGGGTTCCTACCCCTCTCTATAAAGGATACAATAAGCATATTCTAAGCTCCATTGACAGGGCATTGTTTTTTGTTGTTTTTTGAGAGAAGAATAAATGCAATGGAGGGTCAAGAACAAGAAGTGGTCAAAGAAAAAGATGTAACATGAGGTGAATGTCCAGAAATCTGACAGGAGAATTTGACACCATGAAATGAAAATTTTTTTGAAGTAGAGCCGATGCAGAAGCCAAACAAGAAACAAAAGATGGCAAGAATGAATCAATATCACTAAGCAGTTTTCATGGACAAAGTATTGGATGTCAGATCTGTCAAAGAAAACACTGCACTGGGCAGTATGTAGTTCTATTATGGAAGTTGAAATTGGTTGGCTGTTTTGTTTCAAAATATATTAACCCTTTTCAGGTCATTTAATGCCAAATCAAGTCATTTTGATAGACAAAGGACTCAGGTTGCTTACAGTACCTGCTGTTGCTTAAGTGGTCACCCAATTAAATATTGAAGAGGCTCATCACTGCTTAACTTTGGTGATCTAGTGGGAACCGGTGTTTTCAGCGTGACTTGACCATAAATGTTGAAATTGGCCTAGGCATTATAAAGAAATATACTAAAAAGTACACACACACACACACACACACACACACACACACACACACACACACACACACACACACTAATGGAGGTGTGTGGCATAATAGAGTCATAGGAAATGAACTCGCCATCCCGAGTTCAAATCCTAGACAAGGCTGTTTGCATTTTCACATAGCTCTAATAAAGTAAAGTTGACGGGGCGGCCTAAAGTCGGTATCAGCCAGTCAGCGAGGGAGTCTATCCCCTTTTCAATAGTGCTAGACCAAGGAGATTGTTTTAGCATCTGAGGTGGAGCGCCACACCTACCATCAGCTCCTTACTTTACCGCACAGATCCCTGTGCTACTCATACGCTGAGTTGGCGAGGACCTGTATCAAACTAGGAACCTTGTGGTTTCTAGCCGAACGCTCTACCGACTGCCCTTCATCAAACCCTGACTAGACCTTCAGCTACAGTTATTGTAAACATGTCTACCTGTCTTGCAGCCACAAACATACCTGCAGTCAACATGAAAAACACCCCTAAGCTTCGTTTATGAAACCAAACCTATACACACTATATACAGACATATTTCAGATATATAAGCTGTACAACTTAAATCAGAACTAAATGTCTAACCAGGTAATAAATCACCACAGTCAAACTGAAAGGCAAACTATTCAATCCCAATGATCAATTATTTTTCAATCAAATAATAATGAAAGTGAATAGAATACATTTAGACTTTAGATTACATTATCATAAAATTAACTTTTCTATTTAAAGGTCCTCATTTAATGCAATTTTTTTCCTCTGTAGTGAGTAAATTAACGAGAATGCTTTTTTCTTATTATAGCAGAACCGACCTTGACAAGATGAGAAAGAGGCTAACAAATTGAAAACCCCATTCTCACAAACGCTCTAGAATCTACAATTTTTGGTGTTGCTTTCAACTTACAATTTGGTTCTCTATCAGCCAGACTAGGTTAATTTTGTTAATTAACAATTTGTGCTCTTACCACAGTTCAATGGTTAGTGACTCATCTTATACAACAATTAGCCCTTGAACCATATTCTCCATTTTGTGTAACTATTTTTGAAATAAATATTTGGTTCTGAAATAAGAATGGTACAACTGAAAACTTGCATCTATATAAATAATTATGAAGATTCTGTTCTTCATAGTGAGCAAAACAGCTTCATACAGAACTACCAGATTTGGTATGTGTAATTATTAAATCAGGGAAGTTTTTAATATATAAAAAATGTTCTACTGTTGGTAAGTGTTAGGGAGAGATAAATCTTCCCCAAAGAATGATATCACTTGAGTAAAAGAGTATAATCATCACACAAGAAAACAAAATGGCTGCATGAGCATGCACATGTGGGCGGTAAATGTCTAATCCATATCTATCCTCCTGTACCATGGTCAGTGAGAAATGAAAACAAATATTGTTAAGTTAAAAATACATTTAACTGTTTTGTATTATTATTTGTTGTTCCTAACATTTTGTGTTCTAACAATAAGAATGGAAATAAATTTTGAAAATTAAAAAAGAAAAAAAAAAGTAAAGGTTAATTTCTTTGTCAAACATTTCATTTGTTTCACTTTATATTGTCTGTAGCAGCCCTGTACAATGCATCTTGATCTTAAACAACAGTAAAAGATTTATTGAAAATGCCATTAGGGTGTCGATAAATAATGACTTTTTACAAAAATTCAATATATATATATATATATATATATATATCAAGCAGTTTCATATAACTTGACAGAGATAACACTTGTCAGCTTACTATCAGTATTAAGGAATTATTTTACTGTTATTAAAACTAGTTTCAATCAAAGTTTTGTCATCTTACCAGGTGTAAGCAAATACCTCATCTAGTACATCTTAATTTACTGAATGAGACAAATATATGAAGGTTGGTTGAAAGGTTCACAGGTTAACCAAGATACTCTCATGTAATGTGACCAAATGAGGTTTATTTTTCAACATAGTCCTCCTTGCAGTCCACACACTTCTTCAATCAGCCTTTGTAGTGTTTAGTCAAAAAAGTCATCAACAGCAGATATGACCTCAGCCTATGAACTTTTCAGTCCACCCTAATGGTATCACATTCATACTTCATTTTTCATTTCATAGTTGACAAAGATATTCTCATGGAATGTGACCAAATAAGATTTTTTTTAGTATACCCCCTCCCCCCTGCAGTTCACACACTTCTTCCATTGGTGTTGCAGTGTTTGGAATGCATTGGTCAAAAAAGTTATCAACAGCAGATATGACGTCAGCCTATGAACTTTTCAGCCCACCCTTGTATAACAAATGGATCTCAATCCGATTAACTTGTTCTAAAGCCAGCAATAAAACAAATATAACAAATGAGACTTTCTCTGTGGTAGAGTATTTGACAGGAGGTTACAAGTTCTAAGGGTATATAAATCAATTTATTTTCTTTGCAATTGCGGAGGATGTATCACACCATGCATGATTTCCTTTGGCAATGACATAGTTTTCAAATGGAAATTATCACTCGGTTGTCTCATGAGAAGTTGTAAATGAGAGAGTAAGAGAATGAGAGAGAAAAATCTGTTAGTTTTTTTTTTTTCTTTCCTAAACTAAATGGACAGTTAGAGAAGAAGATTATTTTAATTCTGTAAATCAAGACAAGGCAAAGACAAACTACTTGAGTTTTAGAAGACAAAAAGACAAACAAAAAAAAGAAAAACATGGCAGTCTGACATGATCATTTAAGAATTACACTAAAAAAAAAAAAAAAGATGTACATAAAATAACAAACATTCAGTAAAGTACTGATACAAATAAATGAAAAAATATATATGAAGATTCACATTGAATATCAATTAAATGCTTATGCTGCTTCTGGTTTTAATTACTTTATTTTAAATATAAACAAGTGACAAAAAAAATCAGACAAGTATATTCATTATTTCAAATTATCAACGAATAAAGTTGGACTTATTAACAACTGATAGCTATCTAATATGAATTTTTTCTGTTGTGGAGCAGCTGATGAGATATAAAAACTACTTTCTTGCATCTTCTTACACTGGCAGTTGGAGGTGCATAGTGTAATGGTTATAGTCGTAGGAAATGAACTCGTTGGCCTGAGTTCAAATCCTGGACGAGGTTGTTTACATTTCACATAGCACTAATACCCTTGGGAAATGTATGCATCCAACTACTCTCCCTTCAGCTATGGTTAAATAGTAGGGCAGACTGGACTCTTTAACCTTGGCTAGGTAACCAGTCTAGGAGAAGGAAACTCTGAATTAAAACCTGTTAAACTCTGCTTTAAAAATTGACCATATGTCACATCCCACTCATGCAGTGGGGTTGGTAAATACATACACTGGCAGTGAATTGGATTGTGATTCAAGACAGTGGACAGTGATGAAAACAATGATTGCCCTGAAGTAGCTGACAAGATATTGTTCAATATGATAATATGCATAAATGACGTACAAGCTGTATGTTCCTAACCTTGCCCAAGTTATATATTATCCAACTAAATTAGAGTATAAATTTTTTAAATCTCATATTGCTCACCATTGGATAGCAGAATCTATTGCTCAAGGTGCTTATTGTGAAAATGTTACAACAGAAATGTGTGCATGTTAACCCCCTTTTACCAATAACACAATAATCCTACTTTTTGAAAGAGAATGAGACACAATATCAACAGTGTTATCATTAATCTAACTGTTCTAATGAACAGAATGCTCAAAATGGAATTAATGCGAATTTTCCCCTGAAAATTTTTGTTAAAAAATAAAAATTTAAAAAAAATAAATAAATAAAAAAACATACACACAAACCCTCTGCCTTAAACTATGAATGTTTGGGTAGTTCTTAGAGTTAGAATAGCTTATAGTCCTATTATTATAAAAATTATTCTAGCAGATTTTTTCTTTACAAGTTGTATTTTGTGGAAAGGAAAAAAAAAACAAAAAATAATTCATATTGTGCAAAGGAAAAGAAACTAATTTTTCCTCAAATATAGTGAAAGTCATTAATATCATTCCACCAGAAAACAATGAACCTCATTTCCTATCATTTTTTTTTTATTTCATTGAAGAACTCATTTTGTACTTTAAATTCCTTTTGGCTGGCCGCTTATACAATATATATATATATATATATATATATATATATATATATCCAATGTGGACACCTACACATGTTGGATAGCCTCTTTTCTTCTCTTCTTATTCTTATACTTTTCTTCTTCTATGCTGTCTAGGTTGGTATCTGGGCTTGTTCTCTGTTCTTTTGATCTAAGGCTTCTTGAGCCTTGTTCATCCTTGTATCCATTATGTTGTTATTAACTGACACAAGACTTGATATATTTTTAAGAGGTCTTTATCTAAAGTTAACTAACACGTGTAGGAGAAATAGCATACTTTGGAGACACGTCTGTCTCGTTTGAAAAAAAACAGCTAAAACTGAAATCTTAAAGTTTACTTCCTGTTCTTACAAAATGGATCGACCAATCCAAGAACAGCTACAATCTCAGTGATCATGGCTTGGACTGGCACACACACCATGCGTTTGCTGTTGAATCAGTAGTTCCTACAAAAAATTCTATCCAGGGACAGAATCATGTCGTAACATGAAATGAGCACAAAAAGGCATCAGACTTGTCACAAGTTTACATACACAAAAAAAATGGGTTAAATTGTCCAAATAACTCTTGGAATAGCAATTTTTTTTTTCCAAAGTTTTTTTCCAATCATAAATTTTGTTAATCCAATTCAACATCTTTTTCTTCAACAATGGCCTATTTATTGTTCTTGCTTTTGGGTTTTGTTTTCCTGACATTGTTTTTATAGTTCTTGTTAAATTTCAAGATGTCCTCATAATGGCAATAGAAGAAAAGAATAAATAAAGCACTGAATTTAAAACAAAAAAAAATGTCCTCCTTTTCTTTCAATTATTTTGTAACAAGAGAAATTAACATTAAACCTACTCATCACTGGAGAAATTAATGAAGACACTTCTCATTATGCAAAATAATAATAATAATAACAATAATCTAGTGGCAGAGTGAAGAAATTGGTTCAAGAAAGAAAAAAAAAAAAAAAAAAATCTTGATGATCCCAGAATGCATTCTGTTGGAAACATCTGTGATAACAAGCTAAAGCCTGCAGCCAATTTTTATGAGAGTATTGTCTTCTTCAATCTTGTGAGTAGATGTCTGCTGTCCATTAATAAATATTAAAAAGAAAAAAAAAAAAAAGGGAAACAGCTAATTTTATCTTTTTAAATATCAACGGTAATAATACCAATATTGTAAAAATAAATATTAAAATTTCTTAGGCGAGTCATTATGATGATGGCAGGAATTGTTCAGACTAATACTCTTGTCCCTAGTGGTTTTATCAAAACAATTCTATACAATTTTATCACAGGTGAATTATTGTGTGAGAGATATGTGATCAAAAAACTGCATGTACAACATCCAATGCAGTTAAACAACTAAAAACGAGAAACCAGGCAATTTCTTAAAGAAAACTGGAAAGTCATATGAAGGGATGTCCTAAAGTTGGACTGAACATAATTGGAAAGAAAGAAAAAAGTATATAGAACTTATTGGGAGATGAAAAAGTACGCAAAAACTGTGGGTGAGGGAGTGAAAAAGTACACAGAACTCGTGCGGAGGAGGGGTGGTGAAAAAGTATACAAAACTGTGAGGAAGGGGTGGTGAAAAAATATACAAAACTGTGAGGAGGGGATGGTGAGGGTTAAAAGTATACAGAAATTGGGGGGGTAAAGTATAGGGGGGTGCAGGGGGTAAATTATACAGAAATCTGGGGGGAGGGGTAAATTATTCAGAAATCTGGGGAAGGGGTAAAATTATACAGAAATCTGGGGGAAGGGGTAAAATTATACAGAAATCTGGGGGAGGGGCAATCTGAGGGGGCTGATTAAAAAGTATAAAATTCTGAGGGAAGGGGGAAGCATACAGCATCAACAGCAAATATGACATCTGCTTATTAACTTTTCAGCACACACACACACACATATATATATATATATATATATATATATATATATAATAGCTCTATCGCTGATATTGAGCACTCCACTAATAATGTTTTAGGCAGCCATATAAATGATTAGTGTTTAGTAATTCAATAAAAATTATTTAACATGCTTTACTTGGCATTTACAGTCATGATCCTTGCACATCCTGCTCCTTCTGTTCACTAAAGTGACAGCTTTTATAAACAAGGCAAAAAGTACCTATAAATTTTCTTGAAAGGGAATAGGCACATGGTAAACGGTTATGAGCTGTTCTCTGTATACACTTTCTTATCTCCTGTTATCTTAAAAGACATCCATCTCTGTCAAGAAACCACTTTTCCATCCTCATATCCTGATGAAGGTTTAATAGAAACCACCTATAATTCATATTGTGTGGAATACATAGATTTTCAATTTTCTACATACTGTCGGATTTATTCCCATATTATATGCATATATATATATATATATAAGTAAAGTAAGTAAGTCGACAGGGCTGTCTAATGTCGGTATCAGCCAGTCAGCGAGGGAGTCTATCCCCTTTTCAATAGCGCTAGACCAAGGAGATTGTTTTAGCATCTGAGGTGGAGCGCCACACCTACCATCAGCTCCTTACTTTACCGCACAGATCCCTGTGCTACTCATACGCTGAGTTGGTGGGACCAGTATCGAACTAGGAACCTTGTGGTTTCTAGCCGAACGCTCTACTGACTGAGCTAACCCAGACCCTTACACACACACGCATATATATATATATATATATATATATATATATATATATATATACATACACATAAATATAATCAAAATTCAATGCTAAAACCATTTTAAATCAGTAAAATACAGTTCTCTATTCACAAAAATGTAGAGACATATCACAATATTTCAACTATAAAACAGTAAAAAAAAATTCAGACAGACATTAGACATGTCAATACATGCTCACTTGAAGATCAAGCATGTGAAACTAAAATTGTGAGTTCTTTTTTTACCCTGTTTTATCTTATAGTTGAAATATATATATATATATATATATATATATATATATATATATATATGCATATAACTAGCATAGAAAGTGAATAGATTATTACAGGTTGGCACTTGTCTAGGATCAGAGTAGTACTCATAGCCTCAGATCCAAGTGTTACTCAGAAAGTTGACCTAGGAGTGACTATTTTTTTTTCAATAAACCTTAATCAAATCTGTACCATCATCACCTGATGAAGCTTTGGTGCTGCAGTTGAAACTTCAGCTTTTTTTTTTTTTTACATTGTAGATAGAATACTTCCTGCGGTGTCTCAAATTACACTGTCATTTTAAAATGTCTTGGCATTGACAATTGCTTCCAGTTTGGTTTCTTGTGCCAGTTTCCAAGATAACCAACTTATTAATTGCTTTCTAATGGCTTGATGATTGGAATTTTAAATCTGGACATGAGTAATTGATTTCTGTGTCGGTCTTAGAGTAGATCATTATCAAGGTCATTGCCAACTTGGAATTTTTCCAATGTTATTGATAAAACATTTGTTCAGATTAAAACAGAAATAAAATTAAAATCAGGCAGATTAGACAACGATACAGATTTCATGATTATTAAGCTTATTAGCAAAAAAAAAAAAAAAAACGAAAAATAAGAATTGTGTTTGCTATGACAACATTTTTAGTATTGATAGACATTGCATGCAAACTTATTTGGTTGATTTATTCAAATATTGGTTTCTTTGTTTGATGGTATATCAAACTGAGTGGGTTATTTAATGCCAAAGCCATCCTTGTAGAAGATAAGTAGTGGTACTATTTAAAGTATAGCTGGGGGGATCAGGGGGTAAGAATTGTGTTTGCTATGACAACGTTCTTAGTATTGATAGACATTGCATGCAGGTATGTTAACAAAACTTATTTGGTTGATTTATTCAAATATTGGTTTCTTTGTTTGATGGTATATCAACCAGAGTGGGTTATTTAATGCCAAAGCCATCCTTGTAGAAGATAAGTAGTGGTACTATTTAAAGTATAGCTGGGGGAATCAGAAGGTACTTTTCCCAAGGGTATTAGTCCAGAAGTT
Organism: Doryteuthis pealeii; assembly: GCA_023376005.1. Taxonomy (NCBI): domain Eukaryota; kingdom Metazoa; phylum Mollusca; class Cephalopoda; order Myopsida; family Loliginidae; genus Doryteuthis; species Doryteuthis pealeii. Next base: position 30,420,987 of record CM042137.1, read on the forward strand.
AATGTAATAGCACGACTAGAGTTCACAGTCCAGCACGTTAGCTATTATGCTACCCACCCCAATTTTTCAAAGGAGTATCTTCATCCTTGTAGCTGTTATATTTATTTACCAATCCCTCCAAACGAGCAGGATGTGAAACAAGGTCAATTTTTTAAGCAGAGTTTAACAGGTTTGAATTCAAAGTTTTCCTTCTCCTAGTTAAGTTGCTATACCAATTATAAAGAGACTCATCTGCCCTATTATTTACTCATAGCTGGAGGTAGAATAGTTGGATACATACATTTCTCATCTGTATTATGCGAAACAATTAGTATTTGTAGTTGTTATATGCTGAATAATGACAATAATTCAAACTGTTGAATTAGAAAAGGCAATTTATCTCAAAATTATTTTATCATATTACAAAATAGTTAGACAATGTTAAAACTAGCTTGCGCTAGACATGGGAGATTTTTTTTGTGGTTAAGTGCCACACCTACTGTCAGCTCCCAGATGTTTTACCACAAAGGTCAGATTACCTAAGCTGTGCTACTCATGCGCTGAGTTGGCAAAGACTGGTAGCAAACCTAGAGCCTTACAATTCCTAGGTGGATGATCTACCAACTGAGCTAAATAAAATATAAATTTTCTTAAATAAAATAAAAAAAAACTCACAACAATCAATATTGTTTAATTCTAAAAGAAATGGTAGGAGTCTCTGTTTACATCTAAAATAAAATTCTTTTGTTAAAACTATTTAGTACCATTCATGTAAAAATAACTGCAGAAACCATTTTGTGAATTTTCATTATAGTGCCTAAGCCAAAAATAAATGCTAAAATTAGTCAGATTTTTTTTTTTTTTTTTAATTTTTTTCATGCGTGCGAATGTGTATTCAAATACACCTTTAGATTATGAAAGATACAAGTGAAAAGTAAAATAAATAAATAGACATTTAATTAAATCAATACAAATGTTTAATTAATTTAAATGACCACAAGAAAATTCCAACATCTGGCAATAAAGAAAAAGAAAGCTTTCCTCTCTCCACAAAAATACGCCCCCACATAATTTTAAGTGAGCACAAAATGTTTTTGGGGAAACAAATTTTTAAATAAGAAGATCTTTAGAGATGAAGGTAGATATATTGAAGAAGTAGATCTTCAAAGATAAACGGAGATATAAATTTTACGGGACACCAAACACTCTACTAGGTTTATGTAATGCTAAACAGGAATTTAAGTAGATTCTAAAGGTTATTTTAAACATCAAAGCCTTAGATGTGTTCTAACAAAGGTTGGTGAGTAGGCAGTAAAACTTACTCGAGACAAAATCCACCAATATTTTTCATATCTGTCTTTTAAATACTAGCTAACCTAAAAAGTCAAACTGAGTATAAGTAAATTCAATAACGAGAATCATTTTAAACTAGCAGAACCTGTAGAATTTCCACGGAACCTTTTTGAAATTTGTGCCTGGTTTTCCATTTTATCTTTCAAACAGTTCTATGTCTTTCCAGTGACAATATTTAACTGTTACCATCCTATACCACCTCATTCCACTCGGCCGGAACTCATATTCATTTTCCTAATCTACTCCAAATGATAGCCTTTGTTTAAATGTAATATTAAACATATTTAGAAGTCTTTATTTTAAGGGAAATAACAGGTAACTTTTAATGAAAAGGCCATTTTTATCCATTTCTGATAAATGGTTCGAGGAATTGGGCTATGGACTTAGAAAATTCTCAACAGGATGTTAAGAGTTAATCTCTGGGGAATCCCCATTGTTCTATTCTTAACCAATACAACCTTTTTCTAATTTCTATATGTTGCCACAAGTTAAAGAGGAAGACCCAGAATGTATATGTGTATAGAGAAATCAATAAGCCGATAAACTAATAAGAAATCCATTTTACAAAACAAATATTTTTGCTTTTCAACATACTATATATGGTGGCACATAAGGGCTTCCAATTCTCATCAGACCATATGTTAGCAGGCAATCATCATCATCATCTCACACAAGTAGCATGGATATCCATGACAATCTCTCGCCAACCATCCCTATTATTCATTGTCTGTGAGAGGTCCTCTTCGCAGCATCCAGTGGTCAATATAGGTCCTGGCTGGATGGTCCACACTAGTATGTCCATGTGTTGGTTTCAACAGGAGAATATCACTTATGAGTTCATCCTTGCTTTTCCAGCTGGACACTGTAGGAGAAGCAAGGAACTTGCTGCTGCTAGCAGGCAATACTAAGGCAGCTAAGCTGCATGATTCATCAAATGTTACTAGAACTTTATCCATGCTCCTTGTTTAGCCAAGTTTAAAATGTTTCATTTTAATCATTTATTACAAATTTATGAAATTCTAATTTTTGCATGGAAAAGTAGATTTATATAAAAATCCACTTTTTTCGAATATAGTTATCAAATTTATTAATCTCCTTCCTTGGCAAGACACTTTACACAATACTTTCATAGATTGAACATTATACAGCAAAAATGTAAAGAGAAAATTCAACTAATAGTTGTTAGGCTACATGCTTAATGATCCACCCTTTGTGTGTGTGTATGTACACACACAAATTATATATAAGTAAAGTCGTTGGAGTGGCCTGTAGTCAGACAACGAGTGAGCGAGCTCCCCACTTTACAACACAAATTCAAGCTGTGCTACTCATGTGCTGAGTTGGGTAGGGCTGGTATCAAACCCGTAACTTTGTGGTTCTTAGGCAGATACTTTACCGACTGAGTTAGATATATATAATGTAATTAGCTATATCTATAAATATGGTTGTTTTGTTTTATGGCATATTAACTCTTTTCAGGTCACATCTAATGCCGAATGAAGTCTTTTTGATAAACAAAGGACTCAATTGCTTACAGTAAATGCATAAATAAAGAGTTCTCAATACTGGTGATATAGCATATATGATTTAGGGTAATGTAGATACAGTCAACATTAGTCTGATGGTTCTATGGGCGAAAAACTGACAGTCACCAAGAACCATTGAATGTGTCTACACTACCCTAACTCATATGGGCATATGGAATAAAATCCAATGGGAAAAGAAATACAATACAGAAATTTAAATTGACATGTTTCACAATAAGGATAGCTTCATAAGAAATAACATTTTATTTCACAAAACCAAAGTCTACAGATGACAAGGAGGAGGAGAAACAAGCATGACAATTTTGTTTCTCTTTTTTTTTATAAATAACCTGTATCGATTAAGTTTCTACAACATATCCTCCCATCCCCTGTCCTTACCAAATTAATACTTAAGGAATGTGGGATACTAAAAGACAAACAACAATAATTCAAATAAAACAACTTATATGATAACATAAAAAAAAACTTAACCAATACAAATTATGTATGAAAATATAAAAATAAATTTCTGATGAAGCCAGATAGCAAAATGTCAATTTAATTTACCATATTGTCTTCCTATATATATATATATATATATATATGTCTGTGTGTGTGCACGCATGCACATACACGTGGTTTATGCTTGTATGCCATCCTGTGTTTAAATATCAGGACTAAGTGTACAGCTGGACATAACTTTGTAACCAAGTTAAAACTGGGATAGAGTCTGTATTGCTGGTGAAGGGGTAATACATAAATCTATTCTTTAAAGCATTTAATCTTTTTGTGTCTGGGCAACCCAAAAGTGAAGTGTTAAATATTTACAAAATCAGTTTATGTCAGCAATATCTTAATGCAACAAAACTGTTGTTTTGGTTGACAACATTGTGTGGGATGGGCATGTATACACATAGGAACATTTTTTTTTTTTCTCGGATGCATATTCAAAAAATCTAAACACATCAACATTATTTGCTTCTTTTGAGATTGTAAAAATATAAACAAATTCATGTCAGAGACGGGTGAGATGACTGAATTTTTGCAATGAGCTGTTGTTACTATTCTAAAATGTCTTGGTGTGCCTCCCTCTCTCTCTGTGCACTATTAGAAAAATTGGTTCAAACAAAAACAGGTTGGTTGGTTGGTTGGATTTTACAGCATATCATTCCTTGGGTTATTCATTTGTTTTATTCATTCTTGTTGGGTATTCAAAATTTATTTTTAAAACTAAATTCTTGATCTATCTAACCCATGAATGGGTTTGGTTTAACAGCATATTAACCCTGTGGGTTATTTAATGTGATTTTTTTTTCCTACAAATGATTTGTATGGGAATAGTTTTTAGATAAATAGTTTGTTTTTAAACCAACTGTTAGAGTGCAAGACAACAGTTTTGATTTACAAGTGTATATTTTAGAACTTAAATCTATTTAACCAATAGATGGGACCCTAACAGGTACTACCACTCCAGGTCAGGGTGGAACTGGGAGTAATGGTAATGAAGGGGTACTCTACATTCCCCAGAGCTCCATGCAATTTTAGATGCAATTTAGCGACATACCCAGCACACAAAGGAAAACAGTTAAAAAATCAGCAAAAGTCAATCTTTGAAGAAATAGGGTTGTTTCAGGATAAAGGAAAATCAAATTCAAAATAGCCAAAGGTATTTTCTGAATTTAAAGTGTAAATAGTTCTGGCAAGAAGAAAGGTCAAGCAAAGGTCAACATGGAAGAGCAGGTTGAAATGTGGTCTGCATATGTTGGGTAATCCTCTTCAGGACTTATTCCCTTTCTTGTGCTTCTCCCCACTGTCTGTCTTTGAATCCAGGTGTTCTTGCCAGTCATAAATCACTCTACTCACTGATGAATCCGCAGCCTTTTTATCCATTCTTAATTTGCATGTGTACCTTTCACCAGTTATATCAGATATGTCCAGTTCACACAAGAGCTCTTTTTTTTTATTACATAAGGTGGACCTAACATGACAGGAATTGTGGCTTCTTTACTACCAGTAAGTGAATCATTTTCATCACAAAAATAAGAGTCCAAGTAATTGAAAAGTTGGAGTAATTATTAGAACCTTGCCAGAAAGTTAAAAGAAAAGATAAAAAACAAAAGAAAGAAAAATGCAATATAAAAAGGTGACAGTTGGAGTACTTTAAACATTCCCAAAGGGCCTTGCAAAAACAGTGAAATTAGTAAAACCTTCAATACAATTTTTTTTTAATGTTTTTCCTTATACATGTATGGTTTGGTTTGGTTTCTTGGTTTAATGGCATATCACCCATCATGGGTTATTTAATGCCAATGCAATCCTAATAAAAGAACAGTATTGGTACTATTTAACCCATAGCTGAGGGATCAGGGGGTTCATACCTTTCCCAAGGGTATTAGTCCGAAAGTGAATGTAATAATGTTACTGAAGTTGAACTCACTCACTCACTCACTACAATGTTGCAATCCAGCACATTAGCCACTACACCATAAGGACTTCCCCCTACATGTGTATTAACTCAACCCTCCACAATAGGCAGAATGTAACAAAGATCAATTTTTAAGCAGAGTAAAGCTGGTTGGAATTGAGAGTTTTCTTTCTCCTAGACTGGTTACATAAACTAGACTAAAGAACCCAGTCTGCTTTACTATTTACTCATAGCTGGCAGGAGGTGGGGGGATAGATGGATCCCTGCCTTTCCCAAAGGTACTAGCACAAAATGAAATGCAAATATCCATCGTCCATGGTCTGCACTCAGGTTGCCGATTCCATTTTCTACAATAACTGTTAGGCTATGTGTGCCTCCTTTTCTTACAGGCCAAAAACAGATCAATGATGATTTTTAAAATGGCATCAGCTGCTCTGTTGCATCTTCATTAATCTCATCCACAGTACTTCAACAATGGTTTTAGCTTTAGGGAGAGCCTAATCAAAGGGAACCAAACAGACCTAAGCTTGGGGGGTGGGGGTGCATTATGCAATGTTTTGCCAAAAACATGATTGCCTGAGACATGTAAAAAAAAAAAAAACTTTCCTTGATCACACAGTAATTATGTGGTCTAACAGTGACTGAATAATTCCATAAGTGTGCATATCGGCTGACAGACATGCATGTGTTTGATGCTCACTGAGTGGTTGCCAAGTTACATCAAGGCTAAACAACCAGTTCTCAAGATGTTCAAAATGATTCAATACTTCCTGGACAGATTTTGTGCACAGGCCAAGCACAAACACCACCACTTGATGTCAAGCAGTCATAACATCAGAACTTATTGGACAATGTTTACAAATATGGTGACATCACATACATTAACTCAAAATACTTATTTTATCATCAGCAGAATCTATATGCACCCTTTATTACTGCTAGAGAGCAGTGAAATCCTAGATGGTGTTTACCCCACAGGAAGATTGTTTTAGTGCTCACCCTCTATATTAACTCAATTCTTTCCAAATTCTCAATGGATAAGAATTTTGGCAAAGTTTCAAGATTATGTATATGATTGTCAATGATCATCAGGTCACACTGACAGCATAGATTCCCAAGACTCTCTTTCTCACCACCTGTTCCTAGCAGTCACTATCCCTGGCAGGTCTTCTGTACAGTATCCAGAACCCGCACAAAACTAATTAATGTAGGTTTTTGCTGGTCAGGCTATACTTGTGTGTGTATGTGTAGGTGTCTACAGGAGAATGTATTTGTCAATACTACTTTATTATAGAAAATAAAATACAAAAAAAAGGAGGGTGGAATTGTAGTCAGTTTTAGTTGAATGTTAGCCCCCCACCTTTCTCCAGCTTTTTCACTTCTCAAAGGCAAGGAATTACCCAATGTTCTAAACACTTCCTTTTCTAACAGAGTTGGGAAAATAACATCTGCATTATGTTGCATTCACGTAGAAGAGGTCATATATGGCTCCATGAGATAATTATAATTGAATAGAAAAAGAGAGAAAATCAAATATATTCAAAATAATTTAATTACAGGAGTGACAAAAAAACTTTTAGGCTAATATACAAGGTTGCGCGTTGATTATCATTGTAGAAAATGGACACAGCAAACAGAGTTCAAATTCTAGACAAATCTGTTTGTGCTAATATCCTTGGAAAAGGTAGGTATCCAACTATTCTTCTTCCAGTTATGGGTAAATAGTAGGCTAGACTGGGCTCTTTAATTTTAGTATGCCAACTGGTCTAGGAGAAGGAAAACTCTGAATTCAAACCTGTTAAACTCCAATGGAAAATTGACCTTGTGTCACATCCTGCTTGTGCGGAAGGGTTGGTAAATATATAATATATACAAGATGTGTCCAACCCAAACAGAATTTCTTTTTTTAAAAACAAATTAATTTTTGTCTACTTCTAAATAGTCCCTTCAATGTTGATCCATTGATACCAGTTTATATTTTCCGATTCTGGAATGTGTGTAGGTCTTTCTCTTCTATCACCTGAAATTGATAACATTTCAGAAATAAATCAGGTTCACAGGTTAATTGTGGGACAAGAGTAGTCTTATGCTTTGGTTTTGTTTTGTTTAATGGTATATCAACCCTAGTGGGTTATTTGATGCCAGAGCCACCCCTGTAGAAAAGTGGTACCATTTAACCCATAGCTGGGGTGATGAGAGGGATTTATACCTTTCCTAAGGGTATTATTCTGAAAGTGAATGTAATAGCATCACTGGAGTTTGAACTCACTCACTATGAGGTCACAGTTCAGTAGGTTAACCACTACAGCACAGGGACTACCCCCCCCCCTTATGCTTTTGTCAAACATTCAATGTGATAATCATTCATTGAAGTAGGTCATCCAGATTTGGGATTTTAAACGCATTGCATATATTTTAAAGAATTCTCCCTATAGGACTGTTGCTACATAAAAAAATCTCTAAAAGTATTTTTCTAATTTCTACACATTTCGATAACAATAAAGATGAGGAAAATAGTCCGAATAATTCAAATGAAACAAATTAACAAGCATCATCTCAAAAATTCAAAGAAAAAGTGTTTTCTAATTTGAAACAAAATTTTACACAAATCTTCTTCACTGTTAAATTTGGTGGGGTAAAGATGATGTCCTAAACCCAATTCTAATCAATGTAGTATATTGGAATTCTTTACTTCTTCTTTTTTAATCAAAATGGCTATGGCCACTTCTATGTAACATCTGTGTGCATTGTTTTAAGTTTGGTTTCTTTTTGGACATACCTTGTAAAAGTGAAGGAACTCTGTATTTAAAGAGAACAATTGTCATTAGAGCCTTCCATATCTAAAGTTGATCAGAAAGTGATAACAACACCTACAATACATGATCTGTCATTTTCAATTTGTATAGTGTTTCATTTTATTTTCATATTTCAATCAAGACTTCTGCTAGCTTCAATCACTGACACCTGGATATGTGGATATTTCTGAAACACTGCAATAAAAATTTGGTGTTTCACTCAAATAAAATCCAGAAATTTTAATTCTGAAAGGTCCTCTCCACAAAGAAGTTTGGTGCAATACAACCTTATTAATGCATCATACTAAAAGTAACAATGCTATTTTGGTATACATGATTTACAAAAGTCTTATTTTAGTATGTTATCTAAATATATCATTTGTTTATCATTTTATTTACCTATCTCAATCATGTCTTCTGCGATCATCAACACCTGGATCTGTGGTATTTTAAAAATATTTTTTCCTAGTGACAAAAATCTGATGTTCTACCGAAGAAAAGGCCAGAATTTTATTTTAGTTGGTGATCTAAATATATCTTTTGTTTATCATGGCTTGAATAAAACATTATTAGATTTCTATCATCATTATCAGGTCATACTGACAGCACATGACTCTCTCGTCAAACATTTTTATTGTGCATCGCCCTAGGCAGGTCTTCTGCATGGCATCCAGAATCCATGCAGAGCTGATTAATATAGAATTTTACTAGTCAGTCTATACTTGGAAGAATTCATTTATTCATTTATTTTATCAGTGAGATCAGATTTTCTTCAACTGATCAATAATCTGTCTACAGTAGTCCATGAATTCATTTAGAAAAATGAAAATTATACAAATTTGAAAATAATTAATTGAGGGATTTAGTTTAGCTCAGTCAGTAGAGCACACGCCTAGGAATCACAAGATTCCGGGTTTGATAGTGTTCCCCGCTAATTCAGTGTATGAGTAGCAAAGCTTGGGTAATCTGATATTTGTGGTAAAGTGGGGAGCTGACAGTAAAGTGTGGCATTACACCCTCCCTGGTCTAGTGCTAGCAAAAAGGGTTAGACTCCCTCTCTGTCCTGCATATACTAACAATATGCCACTACACCAACTTTTACTTATAGGCAAATTAAATGCACATCAAAAAAATATATATATATATATATATATATATATATTATATACCATTTATTATTAAAAGAAATTAAAATGAAACAGATCAGGGTTAGGTAGATTGCATCACCTAAAGTAACTTAGTAATAAACATTAATCTATTTGGACAAGTGTGCCCATCTTGTTTCATCCATTCTGCTGTTTAGTACTTTTCTGATGTCTGTTGTAGACTTGTGGGAGTTTTGAATGAAACTCTTTATTCAATCCATGGGAGTTAATTGTTCTCATTTCCCTGCCAATGCTCAGGGATATCTTGGATCAGTTAATTCTTCCAATTCATCCTTTTAAGGTGGACAAAGAAAGAATTAACTGATATGAGATATCCTTTAGTATTGGCAGGGAAAACGAGAACAATCTATAATCATGAATTGAATAAAGAGATTGGTTTGAAATTCCCAAGCTGGTTTCTAGATACAACACGTGAAGAAGGGCAAAAGGGGTAGAATGGCCAAAAAGATCCCAACCATGATGAGGATATGCATTTAATTAGATTTCTGTATAATAATGACAATTCCACATCTCAGAAATTAAGTTTAGTAAATATTAGACATGGCTACAACTTGGAAGGATTCACAAGTAGTCCATGCCTTTCCTATGTTGACATCACTTTTAATAGATGAGATTAATTCTTCCGAGCTTTAGCTATGTCAGTACTATTATAGGTATTTACCCAACATGATCACCACAGGTAGCATGTGACACAAGGTTGCAAATATGGGCCAAGGAATATTTGTCTCATACCCCACCTGTATGGACTGGGCACAAGGCCTCGTTTTAATGTGGGCCCACCCATAAGCCAAAGCTCATGGGTGGGAAAGAACAAAAATGCGTCGATCCCTTCGGCATTCCCCATCAGGGGGGGCGGCGCCTCAGGCACTGGGCAATAAACCTAGCCCTGCCCCCAAGGGTGCAGGTATTGCCTGGGGGGAAAGCCCCCTGGGATCGACGCTATTATTTAACTCTCAACAAGTCCAGCGGCCGAAGCTCACTGGAACCCCAGCTAGGCCAAGGATCCAACTTGCTATTCAGCTAGACTAGCTTACAAACCATTACACCACAATGTGATGTCCGTCAGTATTATTGTATGGTTGCACTACTCAGACAAAATGCTTGGAGTAAAAGCTAAATGAGAACTACACAAGGATACTTTTTTTGAAGAAATCCTAGAAACAGCACCCCACAAAACAGTAGCTGTACAGCCACTCATCTCACTAACTATTGAAGTAAGACAAACAATACACACTGAGCACTACTAGATAAGGGAGGACAAACTCATATGCAATGTTCTCCAATGAACTCCTACACATGGACACATGAGTGTTGGCTGATCATCAAAAAATGACATTCGTCAGATCTGTATGGACACCGGATGCCATCAAATGACCTACTAAGAGTATTGACTGATAAGGATGGATAGTGAGAGAGTGAACAAAATCCATGCTATCAACCGGATGGACCTACTAAGAGTATTGACTGATAAGGATGGATAGTGAGAGAGTGAACAAAATCCATGCTATCAACTGGTGGATAATATATCAGAATTCTGTCGAGATAAAATAAAGAGTCACATATTTCCCATTAATTTCAGGTGGTTAGCATTTGAATCTTGGTCTTTGAATGCCCGTCTTTCAAGATTGGCAGATCCTTCCGACTTACTTGGCCTTGTGTCAATCTAGGTTGCTTTACATAAGAGTAAATACAATTATTGATTGGTTGCTGGAGTAACACAGCAGATCATTTTTATCAGTTTAAACTAAGGCAGTGAGAAGAATTTTGAAAATATATACATATTGTTATAAACTAGATGACACAAAGATAACTGGATTCAACTCACACCTTAGTTAAAAAAGAAAAAAAAAAAAAAAAAAGGGGGTGAAAAAATATATCAGCTGAAAGGTAGGAATGGGCAGAAACAGCAGAGCTGAGGGATGGGCAGAAACAGCAGAGCCAAGGATGACACTCTGAATAATGATGATTCATCTTTGAATATCAGAGAATATGGAAAGCTAGAAAATGTATTGGCAAAAATATTGCGAACAAAGAATCAGTTGAGGTTACTACTTGAAGTGATCCGTATAACTGTTCAAATTATTAGTATCAAATAAAAATACTTGAAACCATATAACTGGGTGAAAACAAACGATTATTTTTTTTTTTTTTACATATGAACAGTAACTTGATACCATATAATTATGTATAAAGTAAAAAGTAAAGTCGACGGGGCGGCCTAGAGTCGGTATCAGCCAGTCAGCGAGGGAGTCTATCCCCTTTTCAATAGCGCTAGACCAAGGAGATTGTTTTAGCATCGGAGGTGGTGCGCCACACCTACCATCAGCTCCTTACTTTACCGCACAGATCCCTGTGCTACTCATACGCTGAGTTGGCGAGGACCGGTATCGAACTAGGAACCTTGTGGTTTCTAGCCGAACGCTCTACCGACTGAGCTAACCCGGCCCATATAATAGTATCAAGTAGAAATATCGGAAAAATGATATCAAAAAGTATAACAATAAACTTTACCCTATAAATATATCCTTCGAAAGCAATTCTCAATCCATTTAGGAAAAAAAAAACTGCAGACAACTTACAGTCAAAATCAAGAAATATCCATGGAAAAAAATCAACATAAATATGACCATCTCTCACAAAGGTAAAATTACATAATACAACCCGAAAGTCAAAAAAATAATTAAATTTTTAAAGATTTTTTTTTTTTAGGTAGAGTAATTATATAAGTTATATATTATATTATCAAAACAAAAAATAAAAGTTAGAATAATATGCATAGGCGATAACACTTTCGGATTACCCTGTAGTTTTATTTCCAAAATTTAAGCAATCATAAAAACACTGATTGCTTAGGTATTTACCCAAACTGTTCGCTACAGGTAGGATGTGACATAAGTATGGGGCATCGAGTGAGGATCAAACTCTTTATTCTTTTCAGTTTCTTTGTTTAAATGGCATATCAACCTTTGTGGGTTATCTAATGCCAAAGCCATCCTTGTAGAAGAACAGTAGTAGGTATTAGTTGGAAAGTGTACATATTAGCATAACTGGAGTTCAAACTCACTTACTACGATGTCACAGTCCAGTACGTTAGCCACAGTAGTGGTACTATTTAATCCATAGTTGGGAGAATGAGGAATATTCATACCTTTCCCAAAGGTATTAATTCAAAAGTGATTGTAATAGCGCAACTGGAGTTCGAACTCGCTTACTACAGTGTCGCAGTCCAGCATTATGCCAAGAGGACTCCCCCTCACTATTCAGTAGCAATGGATTTGCAAAACTAGGTGGCTAACCATTACACCACAATGGGACACAAAAAAAGATTAATTATATGAATAATATGAAGGTGACATTGATCATCTTTTCTGATTGAAAAGACATTGTTTGTTTCACTTGATTAGATTGTCAATAAAGAGTTTTTCCTTGGAGATCTTGAGGCATTTGAGAAATGCAGAATGAAGAAGGAAAGAAACTTTAGACCTGGACAAACCAAAAACAAGATACGGCACCATGACAACACACCTGCTCATATATCAGTGCTTATCTGTGAATTTTTGGCAAAGCTAAAGACAACTCTCATCTTCCAGCTGCTCTACTCTTCAGATTTGGACTTTGAAGACTCTGAAAACCAACAGTTACCAAGTGCCGTTGACTCCATGTCTTCACTACACTAACTTAGATATATATATATATATATATATATATATGCTGTTTTTTTTTGGGGGGGGGGGTCTGCAGTGATGAAAACTAATGAAATACATCACTGAATATTTGGAATGGGGGGGGGTGCAGTAGATTTTGTCCATTGCATCTGAAGTTCGTTGATGGATAGGCCATAGATGAGAGGTTAGACTGTACATGAAATCCAATTATTAACAATTGTAAAGGATTTTAAGATTTTAAAAACATACATATAATTATAATAAAAATTTAAGTCTAAAAGGCAAATTGAATACTAGCACACATGAGGATTGGTGTGAAACTCTGAATTGTGAATTTTTATCCTGTTTTATTATTATCCTATACTTTACATATATGAAAGTGCATGACAAAAATATTTAATATTAAACAGACAATTATACCAAACTTATTTTATGTATTCATTTAAAGACTATAATTCCCCTCTATTACAAGAGAGAGTCAAAAGTTTTGCAATATTTTGGTACATGCCACTTTGTGACTGAAGCAGTTCAAGCCATGGAAAATGTACCCATTGTGGTTGGTAGTATCATGGTGCGCTGACATGTTGTGCATTGCTTAACTCTGTGTGATTTTAAAGCCACATAGATGAATGTGCATTGTTGTCAAATTTGGGAACTTATACGTTACAAGTTTGAACTGGGCCATAACACCACGGGAAAAAAAAAAAAAAAACATTGTTGTGTGAAGCATGATGGTGCAGTTGATCACAGTCCAGTAACCAGAGGATTCAAGAAATTTTGCTTGGGTTGCAGAGTCCACTTTCTGTGATAATAACCATTACACCACAAGCTCCTCCTATACATTATCAAATTTTTTCAAAAAATATACCACAGTTCTCAGTTAGTTAAAAATGAAAATGTTTCATACTACTGAAATGAAATTGATTCTCACTAAGCATCATACATATAATCCTTTTTAGATTTATACACATATACATATAAACATCACAAAACACATTGGCTGAATAATTGTGAGCAAAACAATAAAGAGGAGGATACTGGTCTAGCAGTAAAAGTAATGTCAGTGAAGTGGCCTATTGTTGGTATCAACCAAACAACAAGGGAGCTTATCCTCTTTTCGCTAGTGTCAGAATGGATAGATTGTTTGGCTGAGATGGAGCGCCACACCTATCATCACAGATTTTTTCAATACATAGATTATCCAAGCTGTCCTACTTATGTACCGAGTAGGTGAGGACTTATGTTGAGCCTGGATCCTAATGTCAGAATGGGGATGTTGTTTGGTTGAGGTGGAGCGCCACACCTACCATCTCAGATGTTTTACCACACGGATTAGATTATCCAAGCTGTCCTATTTATGCGCTGAGTAGGTGAGGACTTGTATTGAACCTGGATCCTTGCGATTGATTTCAAGGCAAAGATAATGTATAAGTTGCTCCATCTTCAAATTTCAGACATGGGAGAAATAATATTTCTGATAGAGAGAGCAACTGTGGAATAAATCAAGTGTTCAAAAATAAATCAAGATAGGCACAATAAATAGAAAGAAAACCAAAAACTTTAAACAAGTTTAAAAGAAAGAAAAAAACTCCAGTAAACCTGCAGTCAAAGTGCATAACCATTTATAAAGAGAACGTTGCCCTTAAGCAAGACATTTCACACTTAGAAAGCATGAAAGTTGGTAAAGAATAGCAACAAATGCTTAAAAGGTTAAAAACATTAAATTGCTGAGCCAAAGTAGATGTACCATGAAGAACAGAAGGAAGAAAATACCAACTTGGTTGATGGTGTCTGTGGCCATGTGGTTTGGTAAATGGAAGATAAAAGAAATGCCAAGATACCAAACCAACCAACCACTTGATGCAGAAAGAGAAGGCGTCATCATCTTACCACCTCTCAGACTGAGAATAAAATGCAGCATTTAGAAGGCTGACAGTGTTCAATACAAAGGTGACAATTTCAAGTCAAACTGTATAACACATATACACTTTAAAAATTATTTTACAAAAATGAAATAAACATTGTAATAGACTGAATAATCCTAACCAGATAAAAATAAGATAATTCTTTTAAAAGTCATTAATGTCAAAGCAAGAATTCAAAAGATTCAAAATTCTTGGGTATAATTTTCCAAAAATATAATTTTCCATTGCCTAATTAGATCAAAAGCAGCAATGTAGAAAATCTTAAGATTGAATTGGATGAATTCAGAAATAATGATAAAAAAAAAAATAAATTAATAGGGCATTTTTAGAAACTATCAGAGGAAATATTCAACACAATTTGATCTGTAGATAATGTACAGTGATACTGATAGCTTTTTGATTTAGTGCATCCTAGGACACACATATTTGCTTTGAATGAGTCCGCAGGAAAATTTATGGGTCCCAACTGAAGTTTCTTAATAAATTGAAGGGTTTTTATTTATGATCTGGGGAAACAACTAAAGCTGTCTAACCTTGTAACTTATCCTGTGTAATTCATTTCTAAAAAAAACTATTGAAATGTATTTACAGTTAGCTTGAAATGGTGAGGGAAGAAAAAAGAAAAACACTGGGATGCATGGATACGATTTTACTGCATCCTTTTACATTTTTGTGCGTCAGGGTCCTATCAGCATCTCTGCTGTATTAATATTGTATATGTTTTGTGCAAAGATTTTTTCTTTTAAAAGGTTGATGTGAGAATATAGTAAACAGGTGAGATGCCCAAGGAGGCATAATAAATGAACAAATAATAAATATCTATGCTTAATACATTAAAATGTTGTAGAGTAGATTTATATTGTAGATGTTTACTAAGCTTAATCTGGCACAAGGCCAAAGAAAAAGCAGAAAGTTTGTAATGTGTCAGTTTTTGCTCGGCAGGAAGGCTGAAAATCAGCAAATTTTAGATTTTCAATTGGGCTAAAGAACAAACCAAAATCGTTTACAAGAAAATATATCTAGTTCAAACACCTTAGCAGTTACTGCTTTTTATTTTAATTATCTTCTTTTTTTTTTAATAAATGACTCGTGTAATCAAGATCAATTTAGTTTTGACCAATGCCTCTGGTGGACGAGTCACCATGGTGTAGTGGTTAAAGTGCTGGACAGCAACATTATAGTAAGTGAATTTAAACTCAAACCCAACTATTACTAACAATAACAGCTTGTTTCATAAAATCGTTGGACATAAAAAATTTTTCACCTTGATTGGTTAAAATCGCAATTTCTAAGGCATTTCTGATCCAATCTTAAAAATATTTATATGGTTGGAAAGAAAAGAAAATAATCTTTATAAATGTCATTTTTTATGTGTTTTTATCCATTGAATTATTTTTTACAGAGAGTTAAAATGATATTTTGCATCAAAAAGCTGAAAACAAAGTATGACATTTTTTTTTTAAAGACTAATTTTTACACCCTACTTTGTTTTTCAGAATCATAGTGGTTAATCTTTATCAATATTCTTGAAATTTTACACAATTAGAAGACACCAGGAAGTACAAACAGGACCTTTTTTATTTCTAGGCCCCATGGAAGCGAAAATACAATAGACCAAATTTGAAGGTGATTATTTCAAAAAATATAAGAGAAGCAAAGAAAAAAAAAAAAAAAAAAAAAAAAAAAAAAAAAACCATACCAGTAATAAAAGACAGACTCAGAATTATTTCTATATATAATGTGTGAAATAAAACAATTGTATACTGTTAGGGATTTTGCTCAAAGTTTTAATTTTGAAAAGAAAACCGTCAAATTTACTCAATTTTCAAATGTAAACAATCTCTCGTAATTCTGGCCTTATCGGCTTAAAAAAACTAATGACTAGTGTATTTTGGGTCCAATTTTTAAAATATTTATACAGTTGGAAAGAAAATGAAATGATCTTTCTAAATATGCAATTTGTATGCATTTTTATCCATTGAATTATTTTTTACAGCAAGTTAAAACGGTATTTTGTCTTAAAAGGGCCGAAAAACGTGATACAAATTTTTTCTGCATCAAATTTCCTGTGTTATTTTTTTTGTAAAATCAAAGTGGTTAATCTTTATCAATATTCTTGAAATTTTACATTTAAATAGGAGACACTTTTAACTACAAGCAGAAACTTGTTTTTTTTTTCTTTTCCGACCTTTGTGAAATCACAATTTTTCAAAAAATATAAGTTAAGCAAAAAAAAAAAAAAAAATAAGCATAAAAAAAGCACTATATGCCTAATAGTAGCACAGCTTTAGGATTATTTTCATATAAAATAAGTGAAATAAAACAATTGTATACCGTCAGGGATTGGCTTTGAAATTTTGAATTTTGAAAAAAAAAAAAAAAAAAAAAAAAAAAAAAATCCACTTGTCTTCCATAACGTAAACAACTCTCAGCGAGGCATCATTTATCCAGACCATACAAGTTTAATTAGTAATTCATCGCTTATTTCTGGTCCTATTTTTTAAATATTTATACGGTTGGAAAGTAAATTAAATAATATTTCTAAATATGTAACTTTTATGTGTTTTTAAACATTGAATTAATTTTTACGGAGAGTTAAATGGTATTATTACACATATAAACAAAGCTGCACACGCAGGACAGGTATTGCTAAATAAAATTATATAGGGTTATTCTATTTCTTGTATGTAATACAACAGAACAGGTATTTAAAAGGGTATTTTTAAGTCCAAAGTGATGTTATTTATATAAATTAAAACTATATATGTGTAAATATGTTGTATTAAAACGAAAATATTGAATAATCTTGGGGTAAAAAAAAAAAAAAATCTTGATATCCTTACTTTTCATTCCCCAAATAATGGGTTCTAACATGGAGGTACAAAAAATTTAAGTGCAGAATCAGAAAGAACATACAATTTTAATGCAAAGTTTTATCGAAATCGTTCCAAAAATAAAGAAATGGTGAAGAAATTACTAAATTTCGTTTTCAATTAGTCTGTGATTTGACATTTTTTTTAACAAAATCATGTCCAATTTTGTAACCCTACACATGGACACACCAGTGTAGGCCAACCAGCAGATACCTTCATCAATCAGATCTGTGCAGATTCTGGATGCCGTGCAGAAGACCTGGTAGGTGTCCACAAGAGAACATAACTTAAGAATTTATTCTTGTTTCTTAAAATGTCCAGCATGTTTTATTCATCTTAGTTGGATGGTTTGTGTGATGGGGGTAAGTGGCCAGACAGCTGCTTTTTTTTTGTGGGGTGCTGCTTCCAAAATTTGT
Source organism: Doryteuthis pealeii (assembly GCA_023376005.1). NCBI lineage: Eukaryota > Metazoa > Mollusca > Cephalopoda > Myopsida > Loliginidae > Doryteuthis > Doryteuthis pealeii. The sequence continues at coordinate 30,439,110 of CM042137.1, forward strand.
TCAAGATAGCACACAGCATCCTTGTACACTTCCCATTCATACAACAAAATCCATTACACCAGCAGTGCCTCCATTTGATTTTGGTATAAATCAAGGCTATACCAAATAAAAGCCTGGAAGCCATGTAACTTTAGTTTATCTGGAGGCAGGAATGTGGTGACCTAAATCACTACTAACCTACAAATATTGAGAACATTTTTCTTATATATGGATTGTATATCTGAACAATGTTGCAGAATGGATCAGCTGAAACTATGTTGTAACAATAAAAGCAACTAAAAGGAACAAAATCAATAGTCTAAATAACTGTTAGAATGGTAGTCTTCTCAAAATCATAGAAGATACTTTTCCAAAAGCTGACATTATATTTCTACTTTTAAAAAAGATTTTATAAATATGACCTTTTGTCAAACTCATCTTTATAAATCTTAAAAAAGATTTTATAAATATGACCTTTTGTCAATTTTAAGCATGATGTGTTAAACTGTACAGACAATTCTTGTCGGACGAGTTTTTGTTCGATCCTCTCTAATTTTCTGGCCATCTTTTTGGTGTCACCAAAAGTTTCATTACGAGCACTTTCGGCAATACAATTTGCCATCATCAGGTAGGAAACTGATCATATTTTCCGTGTCTCGTTTTTAAGGAGAACGAGTAGTAGCGTAGGAATTGGAAGTGGGAGGTAGTAACAATTGGTAGGGGGAGGTTGTAGGATCGAACAAAAACTCATCCGACAAGAATTGTCTGTACAGTTTAACACATCATGTGTGTGTGTGTGTGAGAGAGAGAGAGTTCTGTTCTATCATATAATTGTTAGCCAGTGAAAATTAATTTTTCTTGATTTTTAATACACAATATACAGATGGAATCTATTGAAACCTGTTAAGAAAAGAAATTTAGGTCATAAATTGCTTAAAAACATCCAATTTTAAGCAGAGTACTACCCCCTTAATACATTACCCCCACCCCCACCCAAATTTTTTTTTTTTGGTTGCTTATGATGTTATTAAATTGCTTTCTTTCCTTAGACCTTTCTTTTCCTCTGGCTATAGACATCAACTTTATCAGAGCTGTATCATTTGAACCCATATATTATCAGAAGAGGAAGGAAAGACAAGTGTACAAATATTCTATTAGGAATTCATATAAGCTGGCTATGGCTATGGTGATTAAAGGCTGTGAAAGATTTTAGAAACCAGTTTAGATTGCCATAATATGGTAAATCAAAATATTCTGATGATGAGGGATAGAAAAAAGTCAAGCTAAGAAATGACCAACACACTTTTGTCAAAGACAGCTCTTTATTCAGCTGTAGTTGCAAGATACATAACCAAATGAAGATATGTTGTGCAGACAGCACAGATTCCCATAACTCATTCACCACCCATCCCTATAAGTCATTGCCTCTGGCAGGTCTTCTGCACGGCATCCAGAATCCGCACAGATCTGATTGATGAAGGTATCTGCTGGCTGGCCTACACTGGTGTGTCCATGTGTAGTTGTCCACAAGAGAACATCACTTAAGAATTTATCCTTGTTTCTTAAAATGTCCAGCATGTTTTATTCATCTTAGCTTGGATGGTTTGTGTGATAGGGGGTAAGTGGCCAGACAGCTGATTTTTTTTGTGGGGCGCTGATTCCAAGATTTGTTCAAGATAGCACACAGCATCCTTGTACACTTCCCATCTAGCTTTTTTGCTAAGGTTTTCCTTAGCATCCAAGTTGTGCAGTCATACAGTAGCACTGTATAGATATATTATTTCTTAGTTGGACAAGTATTGCTTTTTGTGAAATGGAAAGGGATGTAAAATCACTGAATAGTTGATTTTTATTAGTGGTGCAATAGAAATTCCTTTTGAACAATATACTTTAGTTTTTGAGTTCAATGATAAATGTCACAGTAAGTAAAAGTCTAGTAAATTTGTATATATCAAATGTAATATGAAAGCTTTGGAATATATATATATATATATATATATATATATATATAAGGAAAACAGATTACAAATCTTTGGAATATGTAGACCACGCCTACGCTTCAAAGATGTCTGCAAGAGAGACCTGAAGACGTGCTGCATTGACATAGACACGTGGGAGGCTTGTGCAGAAGACCGTGCAACCTGGCGCCTCCTCGTCAAACAAGGAACAAAAAGAAGAGAAAAAGAGAGGAAAAAAGCTGCCACAGAAAAGAGAGCTAAAAGAAAGGAGAAACAGCAGCAGCACCCCCAACACCTACAGAAAGCATCACCTTTTGTTTGCAGCCACTGCACCAGAGACTGCTATTCGAGGATTGGTCTGTTCAGTCACTCACGTAGCTGTAAGTGAGAGAGAGAGAGAAAACAAAAAAAACTACACCATCGTCTAAAATAGATGGAAGGTTGCCAACCATATATATATATTTATAAAATGGATAAAAGTAACCTACTCGAGTTTCATCACCTGAATCGTCAGGGTTACATCTGTTGAATTAATCGAGTTTTCGATTAATATCAGTTGGTACAATGCATGCCCGTTGAAATGGGTCTTGGGTCTTATCTTTTATAGACGTTCGTCTATAAAAGATAAGACCCATTTCAACGGGCATGCATTGATTGTACCAACTGATATTAAGCGAAAACTCGATTAATTCAACGGATGTAACCCTGACGATTCAGACGATGAAACTCGAGTAGGTTACTTTTATCCATTTTATAAATAAATTTTGCTCTACATTGTATTGAGCACTTTGTATTTGTTTTTTTTCTCAGTCTTAACCCCTGGATACTGTGCGCTTCCAACGATCATACTCGTACCCACCAGTAAGCTACTACTCATACATTAACACACGCACATATATATATATATATATATATATATATATATATATATATAGGAAAACAGATTACAAAGCTTTCATATTATACAAGGGTGGGCTGAAAAGTTCCTATGATATCATCATATCTGCTATTGATTATTTTTTTCATCAATTGAATCAAATCATGGCAACACCGAGGTGTGTGGACTGCAAGGAGGGCTATGTTGAAAAATAAACCTCATTTCGTTACACAAGAGTATCTTGGTCAGCCTATGAACTGGTCAGCTGACCCTTGTATACATATATAGAGATAAGAATGAAATCTGCTGATGACCCAAAAATACATTGGCAAAACTTGCAGAAAAGAACTTCGAGCCATTTTGGTAGATCACTGGAACACCTGTGACCGGATACAAACAGATACTAGTATTTATTTACCTCTCCATGATAGCAGAGGTAACATTTAAACATGTGGATTCAGTCTCTGGGGCTTCAGGTGAAAACGTGCCAGGGTGACAAAACAACTGTCTTCTTTTGATGCAGTGGACAAGTATTGCCCTGATGTTGAAATTTTCAAATTGATTGATTTTCATGGCATGTCAACCTGCTTGGTGTTATTTAATGCTTATAAAGATTAGGGAATTGCATACATTGTATGCTTTTATTTTAATTTTTTTATTTACTTTCTCAAGAGTCTTTAGCACAGAGCTATTTGAGTCATAGGTTGGACCGTAACAGTTACTACCACTTTGGATCAGAGAGGACCTAGGGGCAATGCCAATGAAGGAGTACTCCAAACTCTCCAGAACTGGGACCTGACCATCATATGGAGTTTAGTGCCATACTCAGGACACTCCTTTGGTGTGTGTGTGAGGTGTCTTACCTCTCTACAGTGGATACAGTCAGCATATTCTAAGCCCCACCGACAGAGCAGTAAGAAATAAAAGGGAGCCTGATATGCCCGATATCAAATATGATAGTTTTCTTGAACTTTCCTTTTTTGTGGGAGATGAGTGACCAACAAAGTATTAATGTTTATCATTGTATCAAAACGTATTTCTTTTACACAGATGTAGTAAACAAGACTGTACTTTAGTTGCCTCAAATGATTTAGTTTTGTTTCTTTGTTTAATGGCAGATCAACCTTTGTCAGTTATTTAATACCAAAGCCATCCTTGTAGAAGAATAGTAATTGTACTATTTAACCTATAACTATTTCCCAACAGGAATGTAATAGTGTAACTACTTAATCCATAGTTGCAGGTGTGTGAGACAGGTTCATATCTTTCCCAAAAGGTATTAGGTGGAAAGTGTATGTAATAATGTAACTAGAGTTCAAACTCATTCACTATGATGTTGCAGTCCAGCACATTAGCCACAACACAACAGGGGCTATTCCTGCCTCTAATGAACCAGAGTGTTAAAAACAAAAAAAAAAAAAAAAAAAGGAAGAAAAAAAAAAAGAAGCATAGTAGAGTGTATATTCGGTATCCCAGAAACAGACTGTAATGAAGCAGACATGTCCACACAATTTTACTACCCCCGTCCATTTTTGTGTCATCTGTAATGGTTACTTGCTATGGAAACTGTAAAAACAAGATGATATTAAAAAGTGTTGATGGTATTATTATCAGGAAGTGAGTCGAATATTGGAAGAGGCAATTGATGAAAGAGATTTCTTACAGAATCAATGTTTGGAAAAACGAAAGATGCTGCTAGGAACAAGAGGAAAACGATCAAGATGCTTAGAGTGTATGATGGGTTGTGGAGGGAAGAACAGAATTGAGGATGAAAAAGAAAAAGAAAAGAAAAAATGGGAAGAAGAAGGATGCAAGAGATAGGAGAGAGAGAGGGGAGTAAGAATAAAATAGTGTGAGAAGAGAAAAGAGTGGGAAAAATAAAAAATAATTACAATTACAATTACATCATGTGGATGATTAAAAAAAGTGAAGTATTGAAGCAGTTTTTAAAAAGCAACATGCAGTATCTATCTATATATAAACATACTGGTATATAACATATTGCTTACACATATATCTCGAAATACACAAATACACATTTGTTCATATATATATATATATATATATAGATAATATGTTGTGCTATATTTATAAGTAAATAGTGCTCAATATCTTGGACAGAGCATATATATCCAAGTTAGGGTTGCATGGACATGGAGTCAACAACGTTTGGTTACTGACAGTTTTTCGCCTATGTGATTCTGAAACCACACAAGCGCAGATACACATTCCCTCTGATATATATATATATATATATATATATATAAAAGTAATTTGTCATTGTCGGGGGTGGCCTAATGTCAGTATCAGCCAGACAGCGAGGGAGTCTATACCCTTTTCACTAGCACTAGACCAAGAAGATTATTTTAGTGTCTGAGGTGGAGTGCCACACCTACCATCAGCTGCTCACTTTATCGCATAAATCCCTGTGCTGCTCATATGCTGAGTTGGCGAGGTCCGGTATCAAACCAGAAACCTTGTGATTCCTAGCTGAACGCTATACCGACTGAGCTGAACTGGCCCTTTTTCTTTTTTTTCTTCTTTATAACCAGTTAATTATTGTATAGACAGTAGAAATTACAATTAACTCAATATTGTATTCCCCAGTAAGTCACCTTCTTTTCATATCCATTAACCACAAGCATTTATGTTTCTATCAATTGAGTAATTTGTTTGATACCTACAATTTAAAAACTAAGTTTATTTACGATATGAAAAGATATCTTTTAAATATCCTAGAGAAAAATGACTATATTTCTATTTACATTAATACAAAGTACAGTTGACCTTGAGTTATAAATGCCCCAAGTTACGAGCTGTCACTTGGTCAATTTTCTGCTTTTTATTGTGAGCTAAAATTTGAGGTACAAGCAAGCTTCAGATATGCTTATGTTAATAAGATCACAAAAAAAATATTAAGTTTTAAAATTTATTACACAAAAAAAAATATTATTAAAAAAATAAACATTGAAACATTACAGCAGATAATTTATTCAATTCTATAACTATTGTTTTTATACAATACAGTGCTATTTTCTTTTTCTTTTTTTTAAAGTAACAAAAAAATTGAGGTGTTTTGGGGTGGGGGCTGGAAGATCACAAACATTTAAGTTTTCAAATTTATTACACCAAAGAAAAATATAATAAAAGAAACATTGAAACATTACAGCAGATAATTCATAAAATTCTATTCTATTGTTTTTATACAATATAGTGCTATTTTTCAAATACACTGTTATTCTGATATTCTAATGCAGTGTTATTTTATATATCAATTATATAATATTTATACATTATATATTATAATATTAAAATTCTAATACTCTAATACAGTGTTATTTTTCTTTAAAAAAAAATTAAAAAATTAAGGTGTTTTGCAGTGGGGGGGCAGGAATGGATTAATGGTATTTCAGTCTATTTCAATGGGGAAAATTGATTTGATATTTGAAGAAATTGTATTACAGGTGAAATAAATTAAACTCTTAAGGTTCCACTGTATTAACTTGTTAACCATCACAATACAACAATTCTAAATATTGCAATAAACAATTACATTGCCAAGTCCTGAATTGTATACTGCTGTGCAAGCACCTGTCATGTGGAATGATGAGACTTAATTCCACAGGGTGAAGTCATAATCACTTTTAGAGCTTTTGATTTGTGTGAGTGTGTGCATTCATGCATGGGAATAGAAAAAATTATCGTCAACATTGATAGTGCATCGTGGTAAAATCCTTGAATAAATTATTGTTCATACCGTCACTGAAGTGAAAGATTTTTTTAAAAAATTAAGATACAAATTCTAAATAATCTTAAATCATTATATTTGAAAAGAAATCCTGGATGAGGCTGGTTGCATTTCGGATAGTACTAATAACCTTGGGAAAGGTATGAATCCAACAAATCTCTCTCCATCTATAGGTAAAATAGTAGGACAGACTGGGCTCTTTAATTTTAGTATGGCAACCGGTCTTGGAGAAAGAAAACTCTGAATTCAAACTAGCTAAACTCCACATAAAAAATTGACCTTGTGTCATATCCTGATCATGCGGAGTAGTTAGGTCAATATATATGAAATGAAAAAGTCTTAAATTATTATTATATATATATATATATTTACCAACCCCTCTGCAACAAGCAGGATGTGACACAAGGTCAACTTCTAAAGCATAGTTCAACAGGTTTGAATTCAGAGTTTTCCTTCTCCTAGACTGGTTGCCTAACCAAGGTTAAAGAGCCCAGTCTGTCCTACTTATTTATCCATAGCTGGAGGGAGAGTAGGATCCATACCTTTCCCAAGGGTATTAGTGCTAAGTGAAATGCAATTACCACATCCAGGATTTGAGCTCGGAGCAACGAGTCCATTTCCCATGACTTTAACCATTACACCACACGCTTCCATTATTATATATGAAAGTGAGGTGTAATGGTTATTGTCATAGTAAATGGACTGTGACCAGAGTTCAAATTATGGACACGGCTGTTTGCATTTCACATAGTGCTAATATCCTCAGGGAAAGGTATGAATCCAATTATGGTAAATAGTAGGGCAGACTGGACTCTTTAACCTAGGTTTGGCAACAAAACTTGGAGAAGGAAAACTGAATTCAAACCTGTTAAACTCCAATTAAGAAACTGACTGTGTCACATCCTACTTGTGCAGAGGGATTGGTGTATATATGTATATATATGAAAAGAAATCCTGGATGAGGCTGTTTGCATTTCATAGTGCTAGTAACCTTTGGAAAGGTATGAATTCAACTATTCTCCCTCCAGATATGGGTAAAATAGTAGAACAGTCCAAAAGGAAAACTTTGAATTCAAACCTGTTAAACACTGCTTAGAGAATTGACCTTGCGTCACATCCTGCTCATACGGATACTTTACGTAAATACATATCGGATAAGAAAAAGATAAGGTTAACTGTTTATTGCAAATTTCTACCTCCAACTTAGTGGGTGAATCTTTTTTTTAAATAGTTATTCATTTATCTCATTTTTGTTGCTTCTTTCTCACAATACTCAGAGCATTTTCACATTCTATGATCCTGAATAAGTAGAATGGAATGAAAATAAAGATTTCCAATCGGATTTGATTTGGCATCCTTTATTCTTGGATTCATCTCTTCCCGGATTAGCAACCTACTGTTGATGTTCCCATATTCTTTCTATGTCATCTTCTTCTCACTTCTTCTCATTATTATTAATAGCAGAGTTTCCGTAAAAAAAATGTCAGGAATCCTTTATATGATATGTATTTACCAACCTCTCTGCACATGAACAAGGTCAATATTTGAGCAGAGTTTAGTAGGTTTGAATTCAGAGTTTTCCTTCTAGATTAGTTGCATACAAAGGTTAAAGAGCACAGGCTGCCCTACTATTTACCCACAGCTGACAGGAGAATAGTTGGATGCATATCTTTCCCAAAGGTATTAGCACTAGGAGAAATGCAAACAACCTCATCCAGGAATTGAATGACAATAACCATTATACCACAATTATAAATATGGATCAGGATTTCTGCCTAGGATCAGAGTGTAGTATCTGTACACATGAAAATTTCATGAATTTTTTAAATAAGTAAATAAAATATGCAGATCAAAATTATAACTACATATACATTAATGTAACAGTTAACTCTGTAAGAAATGGAATTGAAAAACTGAGTTCAAATCTTGGAGAAAGCCCATTTGTGCTTCACTTTCACACTAAGGCCCTAGGGAAAGGAATTAATCCATCTCTTCTTGACCTCAGCTATGAGTAAATAGTAGGGCAGACAGGGTTCTTTAGCTTTAGTTAGGTAACTAGTTTAGGAGAAGGAAAATTCTGAATTCAAACCAGATTTACTCTGCTTAAAAAGGTGTCCATGGTGTAATGGTTATCATTGCAGAAAATGGACTCAATGACCAGAGTTCAAATCCTGAACAAAACTGGTTGTTTGTTTTTTTTTTTTTTATGGCATACTAACTTCGGTGGGTTATTTAATGCCGACAAATTTTTGAAATAAATTCTTAATGGATACTCAATTTTTTTTTATGAACATATTTTTCTATTTAAACCAGAGTTGAGACCCTAACAACTATTACCACTCTGGGTCAGAGTGGACAAGGGAGCAATGGTGATGAAGGGGTGCCCCACATTCCCCCAGACCTCCAGAACTGGAACCTCACAATCAGATAGAGTTTAACGTCATTCCCAGGATATGAAGACCTTCAGCCACCGCCTTCTAGCACATATAATAAAAAGGGTTGGAGACTGGCATAAGGGCAATAGGGCTAGGACAATCATATAGATGCTAGGGCTTATGGCCAGCCGATTGAACAGAGGGGTTATGAGACTGGTTGTATTTCACATAGCACTAATACCCTTGAAAAAGGTATACATCTAATGATTTTCCTTCCAGCTATGGCAAAATAGTAGGACAGATTGGGCTTTTTAACCTTGGCAAATTGGTATGGCAACTGGTCAAGGAAATTCTGAATTCAAACCTGATAAACTACTTAAAAAGTTGACCTTGTGTAACATCCTGCTCATGCAGAGGAGTTGGTAGCTCTGCTTAAAAATTGAACCTGTGTCACATCCTGCCTGTGACAGAGGGGTTGGGTAAATATTTTTTTTTTTTTTTAAACTAGCTGTGTTAATAATACTGAAGACTGGAAATACACCTGAAATATGAAGTGCTACCCAAAAGTTCAGGGAACTCTCACAGACTGATTATCGATGTTCATTTGCTGAGTTATCTAGCATTTCCTCATGTCTTGCTTGAACGGTTCATACAACTCTTAAAAGCATTCCACCAGGAAATGAACCTCATTTTCTATCACTTTTCTTTCTTTGAGAAAGCTGGAAGCCATTTTTTACATTAAGTTACCAACCTTTTCAATAGCACCAAGCACACACACCCACACTATACATGTGGTGGCGGGGACAGTGAAGTCAACTCTGCATAGCAACTGTCAGTGTGATGATCTCCACAAACTTCAGACCAAACTTTATATTTACATATGCTATATACCTAATACTGATCACTATTCTCCTATATATAATGCAATCCTTATATAACACATGTGTTATAATGGTTATTGTCGTAGGAAATGGACTCTGAGACCAGAGTTCAAATTCCTGGATGAGTGGTTTGCATTTCTCCTAGCGCTAATACCCTTGGGAAAGGTATGTATCCAACTATTCTCCCTCCAGATATGGCTAAATAGTAGGGCAGACTGGCTTATTTAATCTTTGTTAAGTAGGTAGTTTAGGAGAAGGAAAACTCTGAATTCAAACCAGTTAAACTTTGCTTAAGAAATTGACTTTGTCACATCCTGAATGTATGGAGGAGTTGGTGTGTGTATATATATATAAATATATATATATAAATGAAGGATAGCAAATAGGAAAAGTATATGCATAGAAATAGTGCTCAATGCTGAAATAGTAGACCAGATATAAAACCTAAAATACAAGATTAGTTAGTTTGTTTTGTTTTACAGCATATCAACCTAAGTGGGTCATTTAATGCCGATAAAGTTTTGAAATAAATCAATTCTTAATAGATAATACAATTTTTTTATAAATATATAAATACATTTTTCTATTTAACCCATAGATGGGACCCTAACAGGTACTACCACTTCGGGTCAGAGTGGACCAGGGAGCAATGGTGATGAAGGGGTGCTCCACATTCCCCAAACCTCCAAAACTGGAACCTCACCATCAAATAGAGTTTAACGTCATTCCCAGGACATGTAGACCCGCAGCCACCGCCTTCTAGCACCCATATGATAAAAAGGGGTTGGGGCTTGCCATAAGGGCAATAGAGTTAGGAAAATCATATAGATGCTAGGGCTTGACATGACCAGCCGATTGATCGCCCGTCTAGCCCAAGATAGGGCCAAAGTGGAGTATTGCATGTCATGAACTGCTCATCCACCTGGGCTCTATCCTTAAGCATCACGGGTCGCCACCCACGGCCAACAGGTGGCCCCATTGGGGGAGTCTTACCCCTCTGCAGAGGTGCAGTCGGGTTCTAATGGGCGGAAATACAAGATTAGGGGACTATATTACCATTATTCAGGTTTCATGCATATAACATAATCCTCAGATGGGGAAAATAGTAAAAATGGTCAAGCATTTTTATATTGTGATGTGTGTTTACATGATTGGATATTTTTACACAAGACATTTAATTGAAAACATGCTTAGCTATTAAGGCACATGACATTCAGATGTGATTAAAAAAATGAATAAAAGATATTAAACAAAATAATAAAATAAAGAATAAATAAAATAAAAAACAACATAAATAAATAAGATTATATACATATATATTATTCACATCAGAGCCTATGCAAATTTTCATACACCTGGGCATCTGAATTAAACCATTTGTCCTACATCATTCTTAAATCATTTTTTGCATTCCAAAGGAAACAAATTTAAATCCAGGCAGGAAAGATACAACTGGGTTCTTTTACACTGCAGTATCCGTTATGTTATTATTCCCACTACAGTAAGGACATAGGACAAAAATTTCCTGAACTTTGCACCTGACTACAATTAAATTATAACATTTAAAAAGAATTTAAAGACTCAGTCTCAATACTTTTTGATTATACTGCCAGTAGAGCATCTGCCTAGGAATTGCAAAATTCTAGGTTCGATAATAGTCTTTGTCAACTCAGCGCCTGAGTAGCACAGATTGATTAATCTGATCTGTGCTGTAAAGCATCTGGGAACTATCGGTAGGTGTGGAACTCCACCTCAGCAAAAACAATCACCCTGGACTAGCACAAGCAAAAAGGGGATAGACTTCCTTATGGTTCAGTTGATACAGACAATGGTCCACTCTTCTGACTTAATTCATATGACTATAATATCCAGCCAGTTTTTAACAAATATCAGTCCCACTATGACTCAAATTGTTAACTCCTGTTGTGCTGTTATCATCATGGTAATTATCTGAAAACTGAGATTTAATAGAAATGTGTGTTATTCTTGTTATGATATTGTTAGGTTTCATTTGAAAGCTGGAGTTGGTACATTTTGACTGACTGACAATATCCAGAATTGCTTCTGACTTCTCTTCAACTCCAGATCTGACCCCAGAGCTCTATTGACCAACAGAGACAGAAATAGCTACATAAATGACCAGACATACACACAAATACACATTTATTATGTTACATACACACACATACATGCAGAAATGCCCAGACATGCACAAACACACAAATGTTATGCTACATACAGACACATACATGCAGAAATGCCCAGACATGCACAAACACACAAATGTTATGCTACATACAGACACATACATGCAGAAATGCCCAGACATGCACAAACACACAAATGTTATGCTACATACAGACACATACATGCAGAAATGCCCAGACATGCACAAACACACAAATGTTTTGCTACATACAGACACATACATGCAGAAAAATAGATTGGTTGGTTGGATTTTACAGCATGTCAACCCTTTGGGTTATTTTATGCTGAAGACATTTTGTTTTATTCATTCTTGTTGAGTATTCAATTCTTTTTTTGTAAACTCATTTTTTTTATCTATTTAATCCATAGATGGGACCCCAACATGTACTACCACTCCAGGTCAGGGAGGATTGTTAATTAATGTTAATATCATGGAACAAAGAAAGATAACTTGGGTTATCTTTCTTTAAGAGAACTCTTCTCTTTTATGAAACCCCTTTCGCGTGCCCATGCGTTTTCGTGAAAAGGGCGTTCTTAGCAACGGACTTTGAATGTTGAGAAGTGAAGCGAACGGACATGTGAAATAAACAACCGTAATAGATTATTTGGCGTTTGTGTTTTTAGCGTTGGTTGTCAACTGTCCCCTTGTAGCGAGTTTAACAGGATCTGGGAGAAATGTCAATGAAGGGGTACTCCACACTTCCAAAATTCAACCTTCATTAGATGCAGTTTAACATCATACCCAAGACACTAAGACCCTCAGAAAAACAGAGAATAAGTATATAACATGCAGAATCGATCGTGTATATGCACACACATAAAAATATCTAGTCTCGTAAATTCATTATTACTGAATAACAAGTTTGATACTCACTGGATGCCCCATACTCTGTGGCGAACAGACTGGGTAAATATCTACATTGCACATGCATACACAGATGCAAAAGTTTCCAAGTCTTTTGCTTTACACATAAATTCAAAGTAGCATTGTTCAGTCATGAAAATGTTTTCCCTGACTTTTTCTCTAAACTTCCATTAACTTCAAATTGGGCATTGTCTCATGAAAAGAAAAATTCCAGTTTTTTATTTTATGATTTCATCAAGGAATTTTCAAATATTTCAAACTTGTGGTAACCACTAACATTGAACAAAATAAATTATAGTCTGAAAGTGACAAGTGTAGAGAAAACAAAGCCTCCAGTAAAATAACTGGTCATCTTCCTTGTTCAGAAAATGGTCTTTGTAATTAGATCTCAAGGGGTACATATATCATATTCTAATGATAGGCAGAAGTTATAAACAAATAAACAGAAAAAGATCATCATCATCGTCATATGGGGCAGTCAGCAATGATTTTCATGACTCTTCTTAGCCACCCATCCCTATTGGCCATTGCTCCTGGAAGGTCCTCTGCACAACATCCAGTATCAATCTAGGTTTTTGCTGGTCAGCCCACAATGGTGTGTCCATGTGTAGGTATCCACTGGAGAACGTCACTTATGTTTGTCCTTGCTTCTCCAGCCGAGTCCAGCATGTCTTGTTCGTCTTACCCAGATGGTTTGTTTGATAGGATGCAAGTGGCCTTACAGCTGCTCTTTTGTGGAGAGCTGCTTCTGAGATTTGTGCAGGCCAGCATGAACCATCTTTGTACAATTCCAATCTAGCTTTTCTTCAAGTATTTCATTAGAGTCAAAGTGGTATAGCCATACCATAGTACTGACATAGATACAGCTTGGAAGAATTTTTGCTATGTTTTATCAGAGAGAGAGATCAGATTTTCATATGATCGATAATCTGTCTATTGCAGTCCAAGCTTTATGAATATATCAACATAACTTTCTGTAGATGAGATGTTACTACCTAGGTATGTGAACTGGTCTACTAATTTCAGGAACTTACCATCCAGTGTGGAGATGTTTCCATCTTGTTTGTTACACATGAACTCTGTTTTATCCGAGTTCACATGAAGTCTTTTGCTGCTTTCTTTAGGCTATGCAGCAGTGATTCGGCCAGTGCAGGTGTATTTGCTAGAAGTGCTAGAACATCTGCATAGCCTGCATCTGTAATTGGTTCTGCTGGGTATCGCCTGCTTCTTGCCTTTTTTAGTGTGAAGCCATTTTCTTTCACTAGATCTAATAAATTTCTTAGAACGTAGTTAAAATTCAAATAATCTCAGAACAAAATCAATGAAACAATGTAATTTTTGCTGTATTATAAAGAGGAAGGATTTGATAAAGTCAAATGTAAAAATTATTTGTTTTACAATCTTTAAAACAGGAGAATTTTATAAATTAAAATCTGTATCTGTCAAAATGATGCATTTTGCTATTTTTTTCTTGCTTGTAGATGTCAGGAACAGTCCCATTTTATTCCCTATATTGCTATTTACTCCTATGTGAATTTTCATAAATTCATCTTGAGTGATAGTGGAGAAATTTTTTTTTTTTGGGGGGGGGGGGCAAAGTCTTGATTTTTGCTTCAAATTTTTTTTTAGTAGTAGAGAAATTCCTAAATTGGTACAGGTGAAAATTCTGAATTTTTCAGCAATCATTCAATGAATTTTTAAAATTCTAAAAGCATTTTCCTTTTTTTCAGTGAACTCTATCCAAAAAAACTAACGTTTATATACGTTACATGAAATTTAAAAAATTAAGTGTGCATTGCTACTTTAAACCACCCAATTCTGTTATAGAGTTGTTTTATATGGCCACCCAGGTGTTTAAGGGCATTTAAAGGATCCAATATCATCAGAAAGGTTTCTAGAAACTACACTATCAGACCTATTAACTTATTTTGCAATAGTAGAAATTGTCATCCCTTGAGTTTTTCATGTAAGAATCAGATACTTCAAGGATTCATCAATTTTGCAATGGCTTAACATTGTAAGTCGTCAGGATAGCCTAATGTCGGTATCAGCCAGACAGCGAGGGAATCTATCCCCTTTTCAATAGTACTGGACTAAGGAGATTGTTTTTGGCGTCTGAGGTGGAGCGCCACATCTACCATCAGCTCCTCACTTTTCCGCACAGATCCCTGTGTTACTCATACACTGAGTTGGCGAGGGCCACTATCGAACCCAAAACCTTGTGGTTCCTAGTCAGATGCTCTACCGACTGAACTAAACCGGCCCTGTAAGGAGACAAAAATGATTGTAGTCCCTTAGATTGTGAGAGTGGGTTTCTACAAAAACGTATCCACTAGTCACATAATTCAGCCACATAAAACTTTCTCTTTGGTCCCCATTCATTAAAAAGAACAAGAGCTATCTTTTCAGTCCTCGCTCATTGAGCAAAAAAGGACATATTTCTCACTTTGTTCATGGAATATTATGTACAATTAACCTGTGTTAATACCATTAGGAAAGGTATGACGCCAACCATTCTCCCTCCAGTTATGGGTAAATAGGACAGACTTGGTTCTTTAACCTTGGTTAGGCAATCAGTCTAGGAGAAGGAAAAATTGAATTCAAAACTGTTAAACTTCACTAAAGAAATTGACCATGTGTTACATCCTACTCATGCCCTCTGCATGATTGGTAAATATATACAAAGAAATACATATCAGTGAAGCTTTGGTTAGTCAACTAGTTATGCTTGAATATTATTACAATAGTTATTTGACCCTTATTAAATACCTCATACTTGTGGCCATGTGCCAGTTGCATTTAGTAAATATTCTAAATACACCCATACACAGACAGATGAATACAGTCTAGTCCTACTCCCAATAAACTATTCATTATAAAATGAAACTGTGATAGGGTATTACTACTGTAATGTTACACAAGTATTTTACAATTGTATCAGTTTTTATAGGTTCACCTTTACCACTGTCCTAACTAAATATGCAAATTCTGGCCATTTTTTAAGCTTCCTAATATATTACACCCCCACATATGTGTGTGTGCACAAGCACTAAAAAATCTTAAATAAATGCCTAATATAAATCCTGAAAATAAAAGTTATCTGAACACGGGCAATGATATTCACACAAATACTGATAGAGAGAGAAAGAACACACAGACACACAATCCAAAGACAGAACAGATAAGAAGATAAGTAAGGATAAGCAAGAGAAAAATTGAGCATAAGAGAGAGAGAGAGAAAAAGAGAGGGGCAGATGACTTGGAAGATCAGCCAGGAAAGAGAACAGGAAATTAAAAAAATAAAAATTCATTAGAAATGAATGTGGATGTGAAATATCCTGGCAAATAAAAATCAATGAATCTTCTTAATTGCACTAAATCACTGCATTTAATGAGGATCCTTTTAATTAAAAGGAGGGTCAATGTGCCCATTACCCCACACACTCAACACTCACAAAACAAAAGGTTTAGGGTCAACAAAAATAGACAAATGTTAAACAAAATTAATAAAACTCATGAAATGAAATTTCACTGAAAAAAAAAAAAAAAAAAAAAAACACCTGAAAAGATAGAATTTCCTTTTAGGTAGAATTTTACAGGTGTTGTTTTGTTTAACATTGATATTTTTACTGATTCTCTTTATTTTATAAATAAAAATTGACTTAAATCTAATTTAAGGAAGCAATTGTGGTGTAATGGTTATCGTAGGAAATGGACATGGTGACCAGAATTCAAATTCTGGATGACACAGTTTGCACTTCACATAGTGCTAATAACCAGTGTGGTGTAATGATTAGCAAACTAGTCTCACAGGTCCATTACTACTAAATAGCAATTTCAATCCTCACTGGATGCCCCATACTTGCAACCTTGTGATACTTCCTACCTATGTTGGATAGATTGTGTAAATGCTTACCCTTGGGATAGGTATAGATCCAACTATTCTCCATCAAGCTATGGGTAAATAGTAGGGTAGACTGGGCTCTTTAACTATGGTATGGCAATTGGTCTAGAAGGAAAACTGAACTCAAACCTGTTGAATTCTGCATAAAAATTGACCTTGTATCGCATCCTGTTCATGCGGAGAAATTGGGTAAACCCATAAATCATCATCAGGTTGTGCTGACAGACTGAATACCCATGACTCTCCCTCTCCAACCATCCCTAGTGTTTATCATCCCTGGGAGATCTAGAATCCAGAGCTGATTGATGGAGTTTTTTTTATTGATAAGCCTACTTTATTTCAAATTTTACACAATTTTTATCAGAACTAGAAAGTTGTATGATGGGTAAGATTTATTAAACAAATACATAAAAAAATCCCACTCATGATTCTATTTATAGGTACACAGTAAATGCTATAACATAAATAGTAGATGAAAGAATTATTAACATGGATTGTTTGGTCCTTGTCCTTTAAGGAGCAACTATCTTATAATTCCAGTAATTTCCCTTGGTCTTCCTGTAAATTCAATCCTTGAGGAAAAGGAGTCCCCCACTCTCCTTACTACTTGTACTTCTGCACCATGCAGTAATTTATTCCATGGCACCAAACCAGAAATTTTAGTACTTGATAACTTATCTTGCTGTCCATTTCACCAAAAAAGAGGAGAAAATACACCTGAAGATTGTGTTCTATTTTGATTTCAAAGACAATACATGAAACTACAAGTTATGGAATAAACTTAAGAATGTTGATTGGTTGAATTTTATGACATGTCAATCCTTGGGTTATTTATGCGGAAGATATTCTTATTTTATTCATAATTGTTGGGTATACAAAATTTATTTGAAACTCTTTTTTAAAACACATTTAAAAAAATCTTTTTATTTAAACCATAGATGGGACCCTAACAGGTACTACCACTCCAGATCAGAGTGGACCAGGGAATAATCACAATGAAGGGGTACTCTACACTCCCCAGAGCTGGAACCTCACCACTAGATGCAGTTTAATGTCATACCTTGGACACTAAGATACTCAGCCACCACATTCTAACATTAGGGGGGGGCAATCATATTGGTGAAACCTAAGAAGGTGAGATTTGAAAAATCAAAATACTTAACTTGGAGAATAAAAGAATTTCTAGTCCAATGAATAATTTCTTGGCATAAGAAACTGTCCAAGAAAGATAATTGTTAAATGCTAATTACAGAGCAGTTTCACTGTGTTTTCACTATATGAAAATAAATGGAATAAGTAGAAATTCTTGACCTATCTGCACTCTACTCCATCAGCCATAATGGCATGCCAGTAAAGATACTTTGGTGCTACTCTGGTATATGATCTACAAAAGTCAAATTCTATTTCAGTATTTATTCTAAATATATCATTTGTTCTTCATGGCTTAAATAAATTATTATATCTTTTGCATTTATTTAAAAAATGAAAATTATATAAAATTTTAAAATAATCTATTAAATTTATAGGCAAATTAAATACACATAAACCAAAAAAAAAAATGAATAGATAAAAAATGATATCATTTATTATTAAAAGGAAGTGGGTTAGGTAGATCACAAAACAAATCAATTTCATCATATAGTGATTAACATTTACAGAGGCCACCTCAAGGGGCATATGAGTGAGCGGCATATAGTACAATTCATTAAGGGTTCTTTGTGTGAATTTCAAGTTTATTAATAAATAAAAATGGCCAGATTAAGGCTCCAGAAATTCAGTGTCTGAGAAGTATTGATAGGATGAGCACAAATATTATCAATCAGATCAAATTTGGAAAATCATTCTTAAAATATTGTGGTAAAATATCATATTTTGCTTTTTAAATTTTTTAAATAACTACTTAATCAAAAAAGGAAGATGAAAACTATAAACTTAAGAAAAAATTATCTTGAAATAAAACTTTTTCATAGACATTTGGACAAAACTATTAAAAAACTATTAAAAATATAAAACATCTAATACAAAATAATTATCTATTTATTAAATAATAATCTACTGTCAATATTTAAAAAACTTTAAAATTTTACTTTTCTAATATTCATATCAATGAATTTTATTAATAATAATAGTAAATAAATATTAAATTATGAATAAATAATACATCAATAATTTTGAAAAAGATTAAACAACTATTTTCCATTAAAATTCTAATAAAACTCTGAAAATTAAAATGATAGAAAAATCTAAGAGTGAAATAAGAATTATAAAAACTACAAGAACAATTCAATGATCTGTTGAATCTTTGTTTAGAAATTTTGTAAATAAATAAAAAGGCAAGGGAAACTACTTTATAATTAGCATTAAAAAGTTATCTCCCTTAATTATTACAGATTTACATAAATATACAAATACAGATTGGGGGGGTAAATAATAGTTTATACTTGTTTCTATTAACTATTCTTGAAGACAGAAATAAATGCTAAACAAAAATCACATCAAAAAGAAAGGACAGTGAAATAAAGTAACAATTAACAATTCTAAATTACATGAAAAATACAAAACTTAAAAGAAAAAAATATATATAGTGAATCTGCTCAAGAATTTTTTTTAAATGTCAAGGTTTTTAAATGCAGCATTTAGGATTTTTTTTTTAAATTTATAAAACTGGAATCTTTATCTTTGAGAAAAAAAATCTCGGTGTAATATAAATAGTTTTCACTTGAATTATATCTAAGAGGTGGTTAGGTGTTAAATGCTGATATTTTGAAGATTGACACAACAGAATCATTCTAATCCAATTTTTATCATTTTTAGAAGAGTTATTACATGAATTTTCATACTAGTGAATTGATTAGGTTTTTTTTGTGTTTTATTTTGCTTTTAAGATATTTTCACTGAACTATGGCATTTTTTAAGTGTACCGTTAGTGTGCAAAGTTGATTTAAAGATCTAAAATTTCGAATACAAAAGCAGGCATGATTTAGCTCCAAAAATGTCAAAAGAAATTTAGTAATTTCTCCCAGATTCTTTATTTTTGGATCAATTTAGATTAAACTTGGTACTATTATCTAAGACTGTATCATCTTTCTGGTAATGCACTCAGATTGTAAGTATCTTTCTACTATAAGCTATTATTTAGAAATTAATATGAACAGATTTTTTTTTAAGTTTATGGCAACATTCAAAATTTAAATTCAAATAATGTATAATGAATGATGGTAATTTCCTTGGCAATTCTTTTAATACTTGTTGAGTTAGAAGATCAAGTGATGCATCATGTTTTGCTGCATACTCGGATCTAACAATTATTTAATTAAAAAAAAATTTTTTTAATGTATTCTTCATCAGAATTCTGAAAATTCTATTGCAAAAAATGTAATGTTCTGTAATCATGCAAGTTTTTTTTGTTTTTTTTATCCAAATATTTTTAAAAAACATTTTCATATAAAAAAAATCTCCCAGAATAACATAATAATAGCATAAAACTTAGAATCTAAAAGGTAATTTTAATAAGTTTTCAGTATTTATTCCATCGCATATGAATTATTTAACAGGGGTCCACATACTATTGTTACAAGAACTACACTGCCAAATGCTTCTTTTTACTGTAAACAGTAACAACAAAAAACTAGATATATAAGCGAGCAAGCAGATTAAACTTGCTTTATTCATTTTTTTTTTTTTATCTATAAAATTATCTGACAAAAAAAAAAAAAAAAAAAAAAAATCACTTGCCAATTAGACAAACCAACATTTGCTAACAATACAAATGACTTTAATTTACATTGCATCAAATATAAATGGAAGAATTTGAGACCTTTTGCATTTCAAATAACAATAATAACCTTCCAAAATGTAGAAATGCAACTATTCTCCTTCAGTTATGAGTAAATAATAGGGCAGATAGGGCTTTTTAACTTTGGTGTAGCAACCAGTCTAGATGAAAGGAAACTCTGAATTTAAACATGTTAAACTCCACTTAAAAATTAATCGTGTTGCATCCTACTTATGCAGAGCATTTAGGTAAATATATATATTACATTAAAAAATCTCTTTCAAACATCTTAAATTTCAGGCATTGCCCACAAAGCTTTAACCATCATTTGTGTACCCACACTACCTATCTACTCATTGTTCAGGACTTAGAAAGAAAATGACTTTTTTTATGCAAACACAACTTTTCTTTTGTTGCCTTTAAAAAATCTGCAAACAATAGATTTATTCTAGCACCATATAATACTTGGGGTTTGAAATCAAGTATACCAAAACCTGGAAAGGATTGATTTGGTTTGGTTAGTTTTACGGCATATCAACCTCAGTGGGTCATTTAATGCCGACAAAGTTTTGAAATAAATTCATTCTTAATGGATACTCAACTTTTTTTGGTAAACACATTTTACTATTTAACCCATAGATGGGATTCTAACAGGTACTACCACTCCAGGTCAGAGTAGACAAGGGAGCAATGGTGATGAAGTGGTGCTCCACATTCCCCAGACCTCCAAGAACTGGAACCTCGCCATCAGATAGAGTTTAACATTCCCAGGACATGAAGACCCTCAGTCACCACCTTCTAGCACACATATGATAAAAATGGCTGGGGCTTGCCATAAGAACAATAGGGTTGGGGCAATTATATAGGTGCTAGGACTTGACGTGACTAGTCGATTAATAAGAGGGTGCCTCTGTGTCCGCCTGTCTAGCCTAAGTAAGACCTGGAAAGGAAATAAGAATACTGGAAGAAACTTACTTGTCTTCTCCAAGGACAACTCCAAAGCCAACATGTTCACATCGGACAATGCTCTTATCAAGCCAACCAAGCATTTCTGCACCAGAAAAAATTGTATGAAAGTGGGTTGACTAAGAAAATAAAAGAAAAAAAAGATTTTGGTTAGTTGAGGATACAATTAGGTAAAAAAAATAATATTGAAATGAAAACAAGAAACATGGTATCATATATTATGAGTCCTTTAGTTTTTTTTAGTTGTCGTCTTTTATATATGTCGAGAAGGTTGCAATGAACTGTTCACCTCATTGATTGGACATCGCTTGTTTGTGAATTTTATCACATATTCTAAATAAGTAATTATGATCATTATAAAAATGATGTCATATATAATCTATCTATCTATACATATGTAAAGGGCACTTGTGTGTGTGTATCCGGAGGAAACTATGAAAATAGAACAACCAACCACAAAGTAAATATACATACACATTCACAATTATCAGAGCTTGCTTCTTGTGCAAAAATAATGAAGATTTTATTTATATTTGGGAAAAATATTCCTGACATCTCACCAGGTCTTTTTTTATGTGGGGATTTTTATGGGGCATCCAGTGAGGGTCCAATTTGTGATTAGTAATAATGGATCTGCAAGACTAACTTTTTTTTTATCACCCCTCTATCCAGGTGACACTGGGTAGCCGCTTCTAGTATGATATATAAAAAAAAATAAGTTGAAGTTGGCCTAGTGGCCTATTCGTGGTATCAGCTAGACAGTGAGGGAGTCTATCCCCGTTTTGCTAGCATTAGACCAGGGTAATTGTTTTTGCTGAGGTTGAGTGCTACACATATCATCAGCTCCGAAAAGCTTTACCACACAGATCAGATTAGCAAGGCTGTGCTACTTATGCGCAGTTAGCGAGCAGCAGTATTGAAATTAGGCAGATGCTCTACCGACTAGTACTAACTGGTCTCTTCTGATTATAATACATTAATTCCTGACTAGTGGCAATCCCTTTTTGCTTGATTTTCAAGGCATTTCTATAATAAAATCATAAGCTATGCTTATGCTCTGGACATGCCTCTAAAGTTGATATTTTATCTACATTATTTAGCTAGTAGATGATATATTAATTCATTAACTATTTGAACTCATAGTTGCAATATCTGTTAAATGTATATTACTCACCAACCCCTCTACACAAATAGGATAAAAGGTCTATTTTTAAGCAGAGTTTAACAGGTTTGAATTCAGATTTTACCTTCTCCTAGACCAGTTTCCATACCAAGACCCCAGTCTGCCCTACTAGTTATCCACAGCTAGAGGGAGAATAATTGGATGGACACCTTTTCCCAAGGGAATTAGTGCTATGTGAAATGCTACCAGTCTTGTCCAAGATTTGAATTTGTGTCCATTTCCAACAACATCTGTTAAATGTATGCTAAAATGTTTAGCACCTACTGACTTACTACATATTTAGTGATTTACTAGCAAAAAACGCCTGCCAGGCAGTGTAAAAACCAATTTTTGAAAGATATTGCCTGAGGTAGGTGGGAGTTCAAAATTCAATATCAGAGGGTTTGTATCATAAGTAAGTAAAATCATCAAATTTATTAAAGGAGTAAAAAAAATAAAACAATTTGAAATGGAAACTTAGTTCTGTCCTCCTCAAATAAAATGTTGCATACATCTATTAATTATTAATCAAATAATTATTTTGAATTATTTACAAATGAATTTTACACAAAATCATAGGTATTTATTTATTTGTAAACTTTTTAGTTAACTTGTTACTAAAAAAAGGACAAGAGTAAAAAAAATAATTTTAAAAATTGATTACAAATTTTGCAAATATTTTTTTTCCATTTAAAGTAACAATTCAATATTTTATTGATGATTTTGGATAATGTGACGTAAGCAGTGATGTAGTTTTGGTTACAGACAAATAGAGATTGAACTCCCATTATTAATAGATGATAAATGAAAATTTTGGCATATTGAATAAATCTACAAATGATATAAAAAATTTGTATTAATTTTTTAAAGATATCACCTAAAGGGGGTGGGAATTAAAAATTCAATGTCAGAGGGTTTGTATCATAAGTAAATAAAATCATCAAATTTATAAGAGTAAAAAAAATAAAAATAAATCAATTTGAAATGAAAACACAGTTCTGTCCCCCTCAAATAAAATGTTGCATGCATCTATTAATTAATAATTAAATATATAAGCTGGTTATTAATAAGGGTTAAGTGATGACATAAGGATTTGAGATGTCTTTTAAAATAGCCTAAATTGATAGATAAACAGTTTTACAAGAGATTAAAAGTTAAAGGACTTTAAAAAAAATCTTGGAAATCTTCTCACCTGTCCAGCATCTGTGACATAGATTAACCAAGTGCCCTTCTCATCAAACAACCTTTGGTATATGGTTGCTACATCTGAGGTGTCGTAAGTGTATCCTCCATCTGATTTGACCACGATGAGAGGAACTTTAAAATCAGGACAGAACATAACTTTCATGCCTTCTTCACTTTTTAGATGTCCTGTTTTTATAAACAAATAAAAAAAAAATAATGTGACACAAAATAAAAATAGAATCATACAAAATCAAAAGCTTATGGAAATTACACTATTGTGTAGGTTTGTTCAAACACTAGAATTTCATAACCATTACACTCTAGATAGACAAGTAAATTGCAGTCCAACATTATGATGAGACGAAAGTGAAAGTAATAAGCATTTGTTACACTGAGTCAAATTATTATGAAAATCAGGTTGAATATATATATATATATATATGGATGATATCAAGTGTTTCTGTGATAAGATTCAACCAAAATTGAGAACTCAAACGTACATATAAATATTTGCATATATATTTTTTAAATATATGGAGCATTATAAATAAAGATACTTTGGTGTACATATAAATTTATAATACCGGGTATCAAACTGATGAGGCAAAGAAATGCCAAAATGAATTTATATCTACATCAAGGTACTTTTTTATATATATATATATATATATATATATATATATATATATATATTGGGTGCGAGCTTTAAATTGTTGCCATTTTAAATTATCAATTTTTCATATGCACTTTGTTTATTTCCAGTTTTGTCTACCATGCAAAAAACTAGTCAGTTGGCCAGTCTTTGAGGAAAGCAGCACCATAACACAATTCACTCATCCAGAAATTTTAAAATGGCATGCTCCAATACTAAGACTTCAGGGTTTGAATGTCAATCTGGGGACAGTGCAGAGGATTCAAATACCGTTGGAAATGCAAACTGCTTGATCCAGTATTTGAACTTGGTTTGGCAGGTCCATTTCCAATGAAGATAACCATTACACCACAAGCATCTCATAATTCATAGCAAAAAGAAAAGTTATTTATCAAGAGATACTTAATTTTAATGCATGCAGAGAATTGGGTTGAAAAGAAGGAAAAAAAACATTTACCAACCTGACACTTCTAATTCTGACACAAGTTGCGGTAAAACGATTCACCACGGTCAATAACTTTAATATTAAGGCACTTGTAGATTTTCTCAAAATCTAGAAGAAATGGTAAAAAGAAAATATATGATTAAAACAAAGAAAAAGTAAACAGTTTCTGTCCACATGAAGTTTTTTGTTTAAAAACCTTTTGGTTTACAGTGAGTTAAAACAAATTGGTAGTAGTGACAAGTAAAATCTTTATATGGTTTCACACTGTTAAAAAAAGTAAATTGGGGTGGTTTAAAGTCGATATCAGCCAGACAGTGAGGGAATCTATCTCCTTTTCACTAGCAGTAGATCAAGGAAATTGTTTTGACATCTGAGGTGTTGGGCCACACATACCATCAGCTCCTCACTTTACTGCACAAATTCCTGTGCTAGTCATATGCTGAGTTAGCAACGGCCGATATCAAACCCGGAACCTTGTGGTTCCTAGTCAAACACTCTACAGACAGATAAACCAGCCCTAATCTGTACAAACACCTGGATTTTTAGTATAGAGAAAAATTTGCAGTTAAAGAGTAATCGAAAAGATAAGTTTCTTTCAACTTATAGATGTTTACACGTTGTGTAATTGACAAATAATAAGTTGATCGATTGATTTTAATGTCAAACCATCTGGGCTTATTTTATTGTGTAATTGACTTATATAAACTAAATAATAATAAAAATTAAACGAATATATTTCAGTCAAATAAAAATTCATGAGTGCATTGATTTTAATGGCATGTTAACCCATCTGGGGTTATACCATGCCTAAAGGTTAGGGAACTGCATACATTGTATGTTCATATTTACATTTTTTGTGTAGTTTCTTAATAGTTTTTGCACATGGTTATACAATATCAATTATTTCTATCTAATAAAAATAATTTGCAAATAGATATTTTTGACCAATAGATGGGACCCAAAAGAATAAGATTTTTTATATTCCCTATTGTTTTAATGATGTAGTAAGTCTGCAGATTGAAGGATTCTATTTCCTTTTCACTAGTGTTAGACCAGAGAGATCATTTTTCTAAAGTGGAGCACCACACCAACCATCAGCTCTTCCAGATGCTTTACTGCACAGATCAGATTTCCAAGCTGTGCTACTCATACACTGTTGGCAGGGACCAGTATAGAACCCAAAACCTTACAATTCTTAGGCGGATGCTCTAGCAAGGTTAAAAATATTCAATTTTACACAAAAAAAAAAACTGTCTTGACAGTTTCCGAAATTGAAGGTAATTTAAGGATACTAACCAGCTCGAGAGATACTACAAATTTGTTTCCAGGCTTTGATGTATTTTGGATCATAACTTTGAAGCTTCACAACACCCTCATATGCACGTTTTTTGAATTCTGCATCATTGTCAAAACGAACTTTTGATTCCTGTTTATAAAAAATTTAAAAAAAACAAAGTAATATTACAGTCAAAGTTAAACTCCAACTCAAAAATAATTTTAAAAATGTTGCTAAGAAACTGCATCATCAAGAAATGTTAATAAAAATTATTTGCGCAGTAAATATTACCTATTGTTAGTAACTTATGTAGCACTGCAGAACTTGGTATTACTATACTACTTGGTTATTTGTAGTTAGCTGGTTTTGTTTAATGGTATGTCAACTCTTGTGGGCTATTTAATACTAAATCTTTTCTTTTTTTTTTTTTTTTTTTTTTGTATATATGATTTCTAAGTGAATAGTTTGTAGGTAAATATTTTTGTTTGATTTGGTTTTATAAATTGGTAGAAATGATTTTTATTAACTCAATGTGTATCAACAAATTGGTAGAAATAATTTTCATTAACGTCATGTGTATTAATAAACTGGAAGTTGACCTTCAGCTACTACCTATATGATAAAAAGGGTTGGGTATTTGCGATAAGAGCTACATCCCACCTCCATGGGAGGATGAGTAAATACAAATATTCTATCAGTAACAGTTGCCTTAATTCCTGAATACTGTTACAGAGATGTTGTCCCTGACACACAAAAATCTAAAAGGACACAGTAAAATCATATCATGCGTCCCAGTGTTTTTCTTTTGTCTTCCCTCACCATTTCAACCTAACTGTAAGTACATTTTCAATAGTTTCTTAGAAATTAATTACACAGGATAGGTTACAAGGTAGGAGTTAAGCGGCTTTAGTTGGGACCCATAAATTTTCCAAGGGACTCATTCAAAGCAAATATGTGCATCCCAGGATGTACGAAATCTAAAAGCTATCAGCATCACTGCTTTAGTTGGGACTCATTTAAAGCAAATATGTGCATCCCAGGATGTACTAAATCAAAAAGCTATCAGCATCACTGCTTTAGTTGAGACCCATAAATTTTCCAGGGGACTCATTTAAAGCAAATATGTGCATCCCAGGATGTACGAAATCAAAAAGCTATCAGCATCACTGCTTTAGTTGGGACCCATAAATTTTCCAGGGGACTCATTTAAAGCAAATATGTGCATCCCAGGATGTACGAAATCAAAAAGCTATCAGCATCACTGCTTTAGTTGGGACCCATAAATTTTCCAGGGGACTCATTTAAAGCAAATATGTGCATCCCAGGATGTACTAAATCAAAAAGCTATCAGCATCACTGCTTTAGTTGGGACCCATAAATTTTCCAGGGGACTCATTTAAAGCAAATATGTGCATCCCAGGATGTACTAAATCAAAAAGCTATCAGCATCACTGCTTTAGTTGGGACCCATAAATTTTCCAGGGGACTCATTTAAGCAAATATGTGCATCCCAGGATGTACTAAATCAAAAAGCTATCAGCATCACTTTTAGTTGGGACCCATAAATTTTCCCTCATTTCAAATATGTGCATCCCAGGATGTACTAAATCAAAAAGCTATCAGCATCACTGCTTAGTTGGGACCCATAAATTTTCCAGGGGACTCATCCAAAGCAAATACGTGCATCCCAGGATGTACTAAATCAAAAAGCTATCAGAATCACTGCTGTTAATCCCTTTTTTTAATGTACACTTTAAAAGAAGTTTCTGTTCTAAATTTTGGTGCACACAAGTAGTAAACAAATAAGAAACAAACAATGTACAAACTAGAGAGACACTGGGGACCTGTGAAATAGGAAGATATGCCTAGCTATCACTTTATGTGTGTATTTACCAACCCTCCGCACTAGCAGGATGTGACACAAAGTAAATTTTTTAAGCAGTGCTTAACATGTTTAAATTCAGATATTTTCTTCTCTAGACTAGTTACCATACCAAGGTTAAAGAACCAAGTCAACTCTACTATTTACCATAGCTGGAGGGAGAATAGTAGGATTCATACCTTTTCCAAGGGTATCAGTGTTAAGTGAAATTCAACCAGCCTCGTGTTTTTGTAGTGATGATAACCATTGCACCACGGACACTTTATTTATGTAGATTCAAGTGTAGTAGTAGTAGTAGTAGTAGTAGTAGTAGTAATGCCTGGTCGATGGCAAATGTAATTTTTGCTTTCTGGAACTTTTCTTGCATTCTATTTGGTGAGGGAAGGAGGAGGATATTTTCAATTTACAGTTAGCTGAATCTATGAATGTGAAACTCAAGAATATGAAGGGCTAATTGTAATTCTTTTTCTCCTGAAAGAGCAGGTTTCCCAACAGGGTGCGAGCATCATTTCAGGGGGTGCGAGAAGGGTCCGTTCAAATTTAGATTAAATTTTTTTTTTTTGTAATTAATATTTATATTTTCCTTTCCTTATTTCAGATTATTATTATTAGCAAGTAATTCAAATATCAATGTTTGATTTTTGTTTACATATTATATTAGATTTAGAGAGCAAAATACATATGATCTTTTGATAAACTGTAGTATATTCTATATTTTTGAATAAAAGTATAAATTGTAGGGGTGCATAGTCAAAGCAAAACTCTTTTAAAGGTGTGGGAATAGAAAAAGGTTGGGAACCACTGAGATAGAGGCTTGACAGATACATCATCTCTGAAAGATGGATCTACTTTGGAATAACGAGGCACACTTAGCATAATGGTTATCATCATAAGAAAAGGAATTGAGTTCAAATCCTGGATGAGGCTGTTTGCTTTTCACTTCACCCTAATGCCCTTGGAAAAGGCATGAATCCATCAGTTCTCTTCCCAGCTAGGGGTAAATAGTAGTAGACAGACTGGTTTTTTAGGCCTGGTTAGGCAACCAGTAGAGGAAATGGAAAAAAAACTTCAAATCTAAATTCAAACCAGCTTTACTCTACTTAAAAATTGACCTTGTATCACATCCTGCCTGTGACAGGGTTGTAGGTAAATACATACTATGGGAATATTGTCTTGGTTTTTCATGGATCACAGATCTTTGAATTATTTACCAAATACATTTGATATAAGGTTTGGTTTGGTTTGTTTTGTTTTACGGCATATCAACCTCAGTGGTCATTTAATGCCGATAAAGTTTTTGAAATAAATCAATTCTTAATGGATAATACAATTTTTTTTATAAATACATTTTTCTATTTACCCATAGATGGGACCCTAACAGGTACTACCACTCCGGTCAGAGTGGACCAGGAGCAATGGTGATGAAGGGGTGCTCCACATTCCCCAAACCTCCAAAACTGGAATAGATAGAGTTTAACATCATTCCCAGGACATGTAGACCGCAGCCACCGCCTTCTAGCACACATATGATAAAAAGGGGTTGGGGCTTGCCATAAGGGCAATAGAGTTGGGAAAATCAAATAGGTGCTAGGGCTTGACGTGACCAGCCGATTGATTGGAGGGGGCCTCTCCGACCGCCCGTCTAGCCCAAGATAGGGCCAAAGTGGATAACATTTGATATAAGGTTGACACACTATGGTACTTTTATGACTATAGTACTCCAAACAGGTTCTGTTACATAATTTATTGCGTTGCATAAGATTATTGTCGGTCCCCTGTAATTCTGAGGGGATGACCCTTTTCATACCATGGCCGGGTCCTTCAATGGAAAATTACAGAAGCCCGCCAAAATATGTGAAGTCACGTGGACCTTTTGAGTCCCCAGTTTGCAGTTAGGCGTCAGGCAGAGCAGTCGGCCATTTTATGCTCTGCCTAAAACTGAAACTCACGCACGCTATGTTAGTCAGATATTTAGTTACATGAAATGTATAGTTAAGGAAATAAAAAGTTTGTATAAGTAATATGTTCTTGTGGTGATGAATGTCTTGGTAACAAGACTAAGAAATGATCCAGGATGACTAGCCAGCAGGAACATAGCAATAGAAACCAGACCTTAGGAGATCCGAGACGCTAGACCAGACCAAGTCAAGATGTTAGAAGATAGAACCAAAGCCGGCCAGAAGAAAATACGACCAGAGATAAGAATTTAAGAAAGGGTATACAACAGTTCCTCTGCTAATGGAAGCAGACGTCATACTTTCAGAGTAACACCTACTTAGAAAAGTGTTCCATATACTACTCATCTCTTTTTGATACATATCTAAGTTGATAGTGAAAGCAACAATTGCATTCTTCAAAATTGTACAGATAGTGGAATTGAAGAATGTATTACTTGAAACAATGCTCCTGTGCCAGTTTTT
>CM042137.1:30469767-30592195 GCA_023376005.1 Doryteuthis pealeii
CCTCTACTGGTGCCTAACCAGGCCTAAAAAACCAGTCTGTCCCTACTATTTACCTAGCTGGCAGAAGAGGAACTGATGGATTTCATTTGCCTTCCAAGGGCATAGCGGTGAAGGGAAAAGCAAACAGCCTCATCCAGGATGAACTCAATTCCTATTCTTATGATGATAACCATTCATGCTTAAGTGTGCCTCGTTCATTCCAAAGTAGATCCAAATCTTTCAGAGATGATGTATCTGTTCAAGCCTCTATCTCAGTGGTTCCCAACTTCTTCTATTCCCACACCTTAAAAGAGTTTTGCTTTGACTATTGCACCCCTACAAATTATACTTTCTATTCAAAAATATAGAATTATATACACAGTTTTATCAAAATCATAGTATTTTGCTACTCTAAAGTTCTAATATAATATGCTAAACAAAATCAAACATGATTTTGAATTACTGCTAATAATTAAATATCTGAATAAGGAAAGGAAATTATAAATATTAATTAAAACAAAAAAAAAAA
Organism: Doryteuthis pealeii; assembly: GCA_023376005.1. Lineage (NCBI taxonomy): Eukaryota > Metazoa > Mollusca > Cephalopoda > Myopsida > Loliginidae > Doryteuthis > Doryteuthis pealeii. Next base: position 30,470,276 of record CM042137.1, read on the forward strand.
ATTTAATCTAAATTGAACGGACCCTTCTCGCACCCCTGAAATGATGCTCGCACCCGTGGTTGGGGAACCCTGCTCTTTTCAGGAGAAAAAGAATTCACAATTAGCCCTTCATCATTCTTGAGTTCAACATTCATAGATTCAGCTAACTGTAATTGAAAAATATCCACTCCTCCTTCCCTCACCACATAGAATGCAAGAAAGTTCCAGACAAGAAAAAATTACATTTGCCATCGACAGCCATTACTACTACTACTACTACTACTACTACTATCACTACACACTTGAATCTACATAAATAAGTGTCCGGGATGCAATGGTTACTCATCACTACAAAAACACGAGGCTGGTTGAATTTCACTTAAGCACTGATACCCTTGGAAAAGTATGAATCCTACTATTCTTCCTCCAGCCTATGGGAAATAGTTAGAGTTGACTTGTTCTTTAAACCTTGGTATGGTAACTAGTCTTTAGGAGAAGAAAATACTGAATAAAACATGTAAGGCACGGCTTAAAAAATTTACTTGTGTCACATCCTGCTAGTGCGGAGGGGTGGTAAATACAACATAAAAGTGGATAGCTTTAGGCATTTTCTCCATTTCCCAGGTCCCAGTGCTCTCTATTGTACATTGTTGTTCTTATTGTACTACGTGTGCACCAAAATTTGAACAAAACTTCTTTTAAAGGGGTACATTAAAAAAGATTAACAGCAGGATCGATACGGCTTTTATAACATTCCTGCGGATGGCCGTATTTTGGCTTTGATGAGATCCCTGAAAATTTATGGTCCCAACTAAAGCAGTGATGCTGATAGTTTTGATTAGTACCATCCTGGGATGCACATATTTGCTAAATGAGCCCCTGAAAATTATGGTCCCAACTAAAGCAGCTGATGCTGATAGCTTATTGATTTAGTACATTCTGGGATGCACATATTTGCTTAAATGAGTCCCCTGAAATATGGGTCCAACTAAAGCAGTGATGCTGGATAGCTTTGATTAGTACATGCCTGGATGCGTATTTGCTTGGATGCAGTCCCTGGAAATTTATGCGGTCCAATAAAGCAGTTTGATGCTGATAGCTTTTTGGAATTTAGTACATCCTGGGCATGACATATTTGCTTTAAATGTCCCTGGAAAATCATTGGGTCCCAAACTAAAGCAGTATGCTATAGCTTTTGATTTAGTACATCCTGGGATGCACATATTGCTTTAAATGGGTCCTGAAAATTTCAGGGTCCCAACAAAGCAGTGATGCTGATAGCTTTTGATTTAGACATCCTGGGAGCACAATATTTGCTTTAAATTGAGGGGCGTCCCCAACTAAAGCAGTGATGCTGATAGCTTAGATTGTACACTGGATGCAACATATTTGCTTGAATGAGTCCCTTGCGAAAATTTAGGGGTCCAACTAATAAGCCGCTTAACTCCTACCTTGCAACTATCCTTGTGTAACTTTAATTTTAAGAAAACTATGAATGTACTTACAGTAGGTTGAATGTGAGGGAAGACAAAAGAAAAAACTGGGACGCATCGATATGATTTTACTGTGTCCTTTTAATTTTTGTGTTCAGGGACAACATCTGAACAGTATTCAGGAATTAAGGCAACTATTACTGATAGAATATTTGTATTTACTACACCCCTCCATTGGAGGTGGATGAGCTCTTGTCGCAAACACCAACCCTTTTTATCATATAGGTAGTAAGCTTGAAGGTCAACTTTCCAGTTTATTAATACACTGACGTAATGGTGAAAATTATTTTCTACCCAATTTGTTGATACACTTGAGTTAATAAAAAATCATGTTACCAATTTATAACCAAATCAAACAAAAATATTTACTACAAAACTATTCACTTCAGAAATTTCAATATACAAAAAAAAAAAAGATTTAAGTATTAAATAGCCCACAGGAGTTGCATACATTAAACAAAACCAGCTAACTACCAAATAACCAGTAGTATAGTAATTACCAAGTCGCAGTGCTACATAAGTACTAACAATAGGTATAATTACTGCGCAAATATTTTATTAACATTTCTTGATGATGCAGATTCTTAGCAACATTTTTAAAATTATTTTTGAGTTGGAGTTACTTTGACTGTAATATTCTTGTGTTTTTTTTTAAAATTTTTATAAACAGGAATCAAAAGTGTCGTTTTGACAATGATGCAGGAATTCAAAAAACCGTGCATATGAGCGTGTTGTGAAGCTCAAAGTTATGATCAAAATACATCAAAGCCTGGAAACAAATTTGTAGCTTCTCTCGACTGCGTTGTCATCCTTAAATACCTTCAATTTCGAAACTGTCAAGACAGTTTTTTTTGTGTAAATTGAATATTTTTAACCTTCGCTTAGAGGCATTCCGCCTAAGAATTGTAAGGTTTGGGTTCTATACTGGTTCCCTGCCAACAGTGTATGAAGTAGCACAGCTTGGAATCTTATCTGTGCAGTAAAGCATCTGGAAGAGCTGATGGTTCGGTGTGGTTGCTCCACTTCTAGCAAAATGCATCTCTCTGGTCTAACACTAGTGAGAAAAAATTGAATCCTTCAATCTGCAGACTTACACACATTAAAACAATAGGGAATATAAAAAATCTATTCTTTTGGGTCCCATCTATTGGGTCAAAAATATCTATTGCAAATTATTTTTATTAGATAAAATAATTATTTGTTACACCATGTGCAAAAAAACTATTAAGAACTACACCAAAAAATGTTAAATATGAACATACAATGTATGCAGTTCCCTAACCTTTAGCATGGGGTTCATAACCCCAATGGGTTGACGCTGCCATTAAAATCAATGCACTCATGAATTTATGACGAAAATATATTCGTTTTAATTTTTATTATTATTTATTTATATAAGTCAATACACAATAAATAAGCCCAGATGTTTGACATAAATCAATCGACAACTTATATTAGTTCAATTTAACACAATGTAAAACACCCCACACTCTATAAGGTGAAAGAAACTTATCTTTCGATTACTCTCTTAACTGCAAATTTTTCCTATACTAAAAATTCCAGGTGTTTTTACAGAGATTAGGCTTTGGTTATCTCTGTCAGTAGAGTGTGTTGACTAGAACCACAAGGTTCGGGTTTGATTAAGGCGTTGCTACTCAGCATATGACTAGCACAGGAATTTGTGCGTAAAGTGAGGAAGCTGATGGTATGTTGGCCCACACCTCAGATGTCAAAACAATCATTGATCTACTGCTAGTGAAAAGGAGATAGATTCCCTCCACTGTTCTGGCTGATATGACTTTAAACACCCAATTTATTTTTAAACAGTGTGAAACCATATAAGAGTTTACTTGTCACTACTACCAATTTGTTTTAACTCACTGTAAACCAAAAGTTTTATTAAACAAAACTTTAATAGTGACAGAAACGTTTACTTTTCTTTGTTTTAATCATATATTTCTTTTACCATCTTCTAGATTTTGAGAAAATCTACAAGTGCCTTAATATAAAGTTTGGACCGTGGTGAATCGTTTCTACCAAGATAAAATGTTGCAATGTGTCAGAATTAGAAGTGTCATGTTGGTAAATGTTTTTCCTTCTTTTCAACCCAATCTCTGCATGCATTAAAATTAAGTATCTCTTGATAAATAAACTTTTCTTTTGCTATGAATTATTGAGATGCTTGTGGTGAATGGTTATCTTCATTGAAATGACCTGCCAAACCAAGTTCAAATACGGATCAAGCTGTTTGCATTTCCAACGGTATTTGAATCCTCTGCACTGTCCCCAGATTGACATTCAAACCCTAAGTCTTAGTATTGGAGCATGCCATTTAAAATTTCTGGATGAGAATTGTGTTATGGTGCTGCTTTCCTCAAAGACTGGCCAACTGACTAGTTTTTTGCATGGTAGACAAACTGGAAATAAACAAAGTGCATATGAAAAATTGATAATTTTAAAATGGCAACAATTTAAACCTCGCCACCCCAATATATATATATATATATATATATAATATATATTATATATATAAAAAAGTACCTTGATGTAGATATAAATTCATTTTTGGCATTCTTTGCCTCATCAGTTTTGATACCGTATTATAAATTTATATGTACACCAAAGTATCTTTATTTATAATGCTCCATATATTTAAAAATATATATGCAAATATTTATATGTACGTTTGAGTTCTCAATTTTGGTTGAATCTTATCACAGAAACACTTGATATCATCCATATCCATATATATATATATTCAACCCTGATTTTTCATAATAATTTGACTTCAGTGTAAACAAATGCTTATTACTTTCATTTTTGTCTCATCATAATGTTGGACTGCAATTTACTTGTCTATCTAGAGTGTAATGGTTATGAAATTCTAGTGTGAACAAACCTACACATAGTGTAATTTCCATAAGCTTTTGATTTTGTATTGATTCTATTTATTTTTGTGTCACATTATTTTTTTTTTATTTGTTATAAAAACAGGACATCTAAAAAGTGAAGAAGGCATGAAAAGTTATGTTCTGTCCTGATTTTAAAGTTCCTCTCATCGTGGTCAAATCAGATGGAGGATACACTTACGACACCTCAGATGTAGCAACCATATACCAAAAGGTTGTTTGATGAGAAGGGCACTTGGTAATCTATGTCACAGATGCGGACAGGTGAGAAGATTTCCAAGATTTTTTTAAAGTCCTTTAAACTTTTAATCTCTTGTAAAACTGTTTATCTATCATTTAGGCTATTTTAAAGACATCTCCAAACTTATTGTCATCACTTAACCCTTATTAATAACCAGCTTATATATTTATTATTTAATTAATAGATGCATGCAACATTTTATTTGAGGGGGACAGAACTGTGTTTTCATTTCAAATTGATTTATTTTTATTTTTTTACTCTTATTAAATTTGATGATTTTATTTACTTATCGATACAAAACCTCTGACATTTGAATTTTTAATTCCCACCCCCTTTAGGTGATATCTTTAAAAAATTAATACAAATTTTTTATATCATTTGTAGATTTATTCAATATGCCAAAATTTCATTTATCACTATTAATAATGGAGTTCAATCTCTATTGTCTGTAACCAAAACTACATCACTGCTTACGTCACATTATCCAAAATCATCAATAAAATATTGAATTGTTACTTTAAAATGGAAAAAAAATATTTGCAAAATTTGTAATCAATTTTTAAAATTATTTTATTTTTTTTACTCTTGTCCTTTTTAGTAACAAGTTAACTAAAAAGTTTACCAAATAAATAAATACCTATGATTTTGTGTAAAATTCATTTGTAAATAATTCAAAATAATTATTTGATTAATAATTAATAGATGTATGCAACATTTTTATTTGAGGGAGGACAGAACTAAGTTTCCATTTCAAATTGTTTTATTTTTTTTACTCCTTTAATAAATTTGATGATTTACTTACTTATGATACAAACCCTCTGATATTGAATTTTGAACTCCCACCTACCTCAGGCAATATCTTTCAAAAATTGGTTTTACACTGCCTGGCAGCGTTTTTGCTAGTAATCACAAATATGTAGTAAGTCAGTAGTGCTAAACATTTTAGCATACATTAACAGATGTTGTAGGAAATGGACACAAATTCAAATCTTGGACAAGACTGGTAGCATTTCACATAGCACTAATTCCCTTGGGAAAAGGTGTCCATCCAATTATTCTCCCTCTAGCTGTGGATAACTAGTAGGCAGACTGGGGTCTTGGTATGGAACTGGTCTAGAGAAGGTAAAATCTGAATTCAAACCTGGTAAACTCTGCTTAAAAATAGACCTTTTATCCTATTTGTGTAGAGGGGTTGGTGAGTAATAATACATTTAACGATATTGCAACATGAGTTCAAATAGTTAATGAATTAATATATCATCTACTAGCTAAATAATGTAGATAAAATCAACTTTAGAGCATGTCCAGAGCATAAGCATAGCTTATGATTTTATTATAGAAATGCCTTGAAAATCAAGCAAATAAGGATTGCCACTAGTCAGGAATTAATGTATTATAATCAGAAGAGACCAGTTAGTACTAGTCGGTAGAGCATCTGCCTAATTTCAATACTGCTGCTCGCTAAACTGCGCATAAGTAGCACAGCCTTGCTAATCTTGATCTGTGTGGTAAAGCTTTTCGGAGCTGATGATATGTGTAGCACTCAACCTCAGCAAAACAATTACCCTGGTCTAATGCTAGCAAAACGGGGATATACTCCCTCACTGTCTAGCTGATACCACGAATAGGCCACTAGGCCAACTTCAACTTATTTTTTTTTATATATCATACTAGAAGCGGCTACCCAGTGTCACCTGGATAGAGGGGTGATAAAAAAAAAAGTTAGTCTTGCAGATCCATTATTACTAATCACAAATTGGACCCTCACTGGATGCCCCATAAAAATCCCCACATAAAAAAAAAGACCTGGTGAGATGTCAGGAATATTTTTCCCAATATAAATAAAATCTTCATTATTTTTGCACAAGAAGCAAGCCTCTGATAATTGTGAATGTGCTATGTATATTTACTTTGTGGTTGGTTGTTCTATTTTCATAGTTTCCTCCGGATACACACCACACAAGTGCCCTTTACATATGTATAGATAAGATAGATTATATATGGACATCATTTTTATAATGATCATAATTACTTATTTAGAATATGTGATAAAATTCACAAACAAGTGATGTCCAATCAATGAGGTGAACAGTTCATTGCAACCTTCTCGACATATATAAAAGACGACAACTAAAAAAACTAAAGGACTCATAATATATGATACCATGTTTCTTGTTTTCATTTCAATATTATTTTTTTTACCTAATTGTATCCTCAACTAACCAAAAATCTTTTTTTCTTTTATTTTCTTAGTCAACCCCACTTTCATACAATTTTTTCTGGTGCAGAAATGCTTGGTTGCTTTGATAAGAGCATTGTCCGATGTGAACATGTTGGCTTTGGAGTTGTCCTTGGAGAAGACAAGTAAGTTTCTTCCAGTATTTTATTCCTTTCCAGGTCTTACTTAGGCTAGACAGGCGGACAGAGAGGCACCCTCTTATTAATCGACTAGTCACGTCAAGTCCTAGCACCTATATAATTGCCCCAACCCTATTGTTCTTATGGCAAGCCCCAGCCATTTTTATCATATGTGTGCTAGAGCGGTGGTGACTGAGGGTCTTCATGTCCTGGGAATGTTAAACTCTATCTGATGGCGAGGTCCAGTTCTTGGAGGTCGGGGAATGTGGAGCACCACTTCATCACCATTGCTCCCTTGTCTACTCTTGACCTGGAGTGGTAGTACTGTTAGAATCCCATCTATGGGATAAATAGTAAAATGTGTTACCAAAAAAAGTTGAGTATCCATTAAGAAATGATATTTATTTCAAAACTTTGTCGGCATTAAATGACCACTGAGGTTGATATGCCGTAAAAACTAACCAAAACCAAATCAATCCTTTCCAGGTTTTGGTATATTGATTTCAAACCCAAGTATTATATGGTGCTAGAATAAATCTATTGTTTGCAGATTTTTTTAAAGGCAACCAAAAGAAAAGTTGTGTTTGCATAAAAAAAAGTATTTTCTTCTAAGTCCCTGAACAATGAGTCGATTAGGTAGTGGGTACACAAATGATGGTTTAAAGCTTGTGGCAATGCCTGAAATTTAAGATGTTTGAAAGAGATTTTTTAAATGTAAATATATATATTACCTAAATGCTCTGCATAAGTAGGATGCAACACGATTAATTTTTTAAGCGGAGTCTTAACATGTTTAAATAGAGTTCCTTTCATCTAGACTGGTGCTACACCAAAGTTAAAAAGCCCTATTGCCCTATATTTACTCATAAACTGAAGAAGAATAGTTGATTTTTTACATTTTGGAAGTTATTATTGTTATTTGAACATGCAAAAGGTTCTCAAATTCTTCCATTTATATTTGTGCAATGTAAATTAAAGCATTTGGTATTGTTAGCAAATGTTGGTTTGCTCTAATTGCAAGTGATGTTTTTTTTTTTTTTTTTTTGAAGAAACGATGTCAGGATAATTTTATAGATAAAAAAAAAAAAATAAATGAATAAAAGCAAGTTTAATCTGTTTGCTCGCTTACTCTATCTAGTTTTTTGTGTTACTGTTTACAGTAAAAAGACCATTCGCAGTGAGTTCTTGTAACAAAAGTATGGTGGACCCATGTATAAATTAATTATATGCGATGGAATACAATTTACATGAAAACTTATTAAAATTACTTTAGATTCTAAGTTTGATGCCATTATTAGTCATTCTGGGAGATTTTTTTTATATGAAAATGGTTTTTAAAATATTTGGATTAAAAAAAACAAAAAAAAACTTGGCATGATTTTACAGAACATTACATTATTTTGCAATAGAATTTTCAGCAATTCTGATGAAGAATACATTAAAAAATTTTTTTTAATAAATAATTGTTAGATCCGAGTATGCAGCAAAAGCATATGCATCACTTGATCTTTTAACTCAACAAGTATTTAAGATTGCAAGGAAAATTACCATCATTCATATACAGTATTTGAATTTAAATTTGATGTTGCCATAATTAAAAAAAATCTGTAATATTAATTTCTAAATAATGCTTATAGTAGGAAAGATACTTAAATCTGAGTGCATTACCAGAAAAGATTGATCAGTCTTACATATAGGACCAAGTTAATCTAAATTGAATCCAAAAATAAAGAATCTGGAGAAATTACTAAATTTCTTTGACATTTTGGAGCTAAAATCCATGCCTGCTTTGTATTCGAAATTTTAGATCTTTAAATTCCATTTACAACTTTGCACACTAACAGTTACACTTAAGAAAATGCCATAGTCAGTGAAAATATCTTAAAAGCAAAATTAAAACACACACAAAAAAAATCTAATCAATTCACTAGCTGAAAATTCACTGTAATAACTCTTCTAAAAATGATAAAAATTGGATTAGAATGTTCTGTTGTCAATCTTCAAATATCAGCATTTAACACCTAACCACCTCTTAGATATAATTTCATGTGAAAACTATTATTATTACACGAGATTTTTTCTCCAAGATAAGATTCCAGTTTATAAAATTTAAAAAAAAAAATCCTAAATGCCTGCATTAAAACCTTGGGACATTAAAAAAATTCTGAGCAGATTCACTATATATATTTTTTCTTTTAAGTTTGTTTTTTCATGCCAATTTGAAATGTCAATTGTTACTTTCACTTCACGTCCCTTTTTGTTGTGATTTTTGTTTGCATAATATATTTTTTTCTTTTAAGTTTTGTTTTTTCATGCCATTGAGAATTGTCAAGTTGTTACTTATTTCACTGTCCTTTCTTTTTGTGTGATTTTTGTTTCATTTATTTCGTGCTCTTCAAGTAATAGCTAAATAGGAAACAGTATAAACTATTATTTACCCCCCCCCAATCCGTATTTTATATTTATGGTAAACTCGTATAATTAAGGGAGATAACTTTTTTATGTAATTAAGTAGTATTCCCTTGCCTTCTTATTTATTTACAAAAATCTTTAAACAAGATTCAAAACAGATCATTGAATTGTTCTTTGTAGTTTTTATAATTCTATTTCACCTTAGATATTTTCTATCATTTAATTTTCAGAGTTTTTATTAGAATTAATGGAAAATAGTTGTTAATCTTTTTCTAAATTATTGATGTATTATTTATCATAATTTAATATTTATTACTATTATTTAATAAAATTCATTGATATGAAATTAGAAAAGTAAAATTTTAAAGTTTTAAATATTGACAGTAGATTTTATTAATAAATAGATAATTTTCTTGTATTAGATGTTTTATATTTAATAGTTTTAATAGTTTGTCTAAATGTCATGAAAAAGTTTTATTTCAGATAATTTTTTTCTTAAGTTTATAGTTTTCATCTTCCCTTTTTGATTAAGCAGTTATTCTTAAAAATTTAAAAAGCAAATATGATATTACCACAATATTTTAAGAATGATTTCCAAATTTGATACTGATGATAATATTTGTTCTTCATCCTATCAATACTTCTCAGCACGCAATTCTGGACCTTAATCTGGCCATTTTATTTATTAATAAACTTGAAATTCACACAAAGACCCCTCCCCAAAACAAAAACCACTTAATGAGAACTTGTACTATAGCCGCTCACTCATATGCCCCTTGAGGTGGCCTCTGGTAAATGTTATCACTATATGATGGAAATTGATTTGTTTGGATCTACCTAACCCTAACCCACTTCCTTTTAATAATAAATAATCATTTTATCTATTCATTTTTTTTTTTTTTCTTGTTTATGTGTATTTAATTTGCCTATAGATTAATAGATTATTTTAAATTTTATATTAATTTTCATTTTAAAATAAATGACAAGAAGATATAATATTTATTTAAGCATGAAGAACAACATGATATATTAGAATAATACTGAAATAGAATTTGCTTTTGTAGATCACATACCCAGAGTAGCCACCAAAGTATCTTTACTGGCATGCCATTATGGCTGATGGAGAGATGCAATTTAGGTCAAGAATTTCTATTATTCCATTTATTTTCATGATAGTGAAAACACAGTGAAACTCTCTGCTAATGAGCATTTAACAATTATCTTTCTTGGACAGTCTCCTGTCATTTATGCCAGAATATTCATGGACATAGAAATTTTTTATTCTCCAAGTAGCAGTATTTGATTTTCAAATCTCACCTTCTTAGTTTCACCGATATGATTGCCCCTCCCTAAATGTTAGAATGTGGTGGCTGAGTATCTTAGTGTCCAAGAATGACATTAAAAAACTGCATCTAGTGGTGAGTTTCCAGCTCTGGGGAGTGTTAGGTACCCCTCATTACGATTATTCCCTGCTCACTCTGACTGAGCTGGTAGTACCTGTTAGGCGTCCAATCTATGGTTTAAATAAAAAGATTTTTTAAATGTGTTTTTAAAAGAGTTTCAAATAAATTTTGTGATACCAACAATTTGAATAAAAATAAGAAATCTTCCGCATAATAACCAAGGATTGACATGTATAATTCAACCAATCAACATTCTTAGTTTATTCCATAACTTGTAGTTAAATGTATTGTCTTTGAAATCAAAATAGAACACAATCTTCAGGTGTATTCCCTCTTTGGTGAAATGGACAGCTAGATAAGTTATCAAGTACTAAAATTTCTGGTTTGGTTGCCATGCGAATAAATACTGCATGCGTTGCAGAAGTAACAAGTAGTAAGGAGAGTGGGGACTCCTTTTCCTCAGGATTGAATTATACAGAAGACCAAGGGAATTACTGGGAATATTAAATAGTTGTCCTTAAAGGACAAGGACAAACAATCCATGTTTAATAATTCTTTCATCTACTATTATGTTATAGTATTACTGTGACTATAAATTAGAATCATGAGTGATTTTTTTAACTGTATTTGTTTTAATAAAATCTTACCCATCATACAACTTTCTAGTTCGGATAAAAATTGTGTAAATTTGAAATAAGTAGGCTTATCAATTTTTATAAAAAAAACTCCATCAATCAGCTCTGGATTCTAGAATCTCCCAGGGATGATGACACTAGGGATGGTTGGAGAGGAGAGTCATGGGTATCCATTCTGTCACACACTGATTGATGAGATTTATGGGTTTACCCAATTCTCCGCATGGACAGGATGCAATACAAGGTCAATTTTTTATGCATAATTCAACAGGTTTGAGTTCAGTTTTCTTCTAACCAATTGCCATACATGGTTAAAGAGCCCAGTTTACCCCACTTGATGCCCCATACTGCAACCTTGTGATACTTCCTACTTATGTTGGATAGATTGTGTAAATGCTTACCCTTGGATAGGTATAGATCCAACTATTCTCATCAAGCTATGGGTAAATAGTAGGGTAGACTGGGCTCTTTAACTATGGTATGGCAATTGGTCTAGAAGGAAAACTGAACTCAAACCTGTTGAATTCTGCATAAAAATTGACCTTGTTATTGCATCCTGTCCATGCGTAGAAATTGGGTAAACCCATTAAATCTCATCAGGTTGTGCTGACAGAATGGAGAATACCCTGATCTCCCTCTCCAACCATCCCTAGTGTTTACATCCTGAGAGATCTAGAATCCAGAGCTGATTGATGAGTTTTTTTTATTGATAAGGCCTTACTTTATTTCAAATTTTACACGATTTTTTATCAGAACTAGAAAGTTGTATGATGGGTAACGATTTATTAAACAAATAAATAAAAAAATCCCACTCATGATTCTATTTATAGGTACACAGTATACTAACATAATAGAGATGAAAGAATTCATTAACATGGATTGTTTGGTCCCTTGTCCTTTAGGAGCAACTATCTTATAAATTCCAGTAATTTCCCTTGGTCTTCCCTGTAAATTCAATCCTTGAGGAAAAGGAGTCCCCCACTCGCCTTACTACTTGTACTTCTGCACCATGCAGTAATTTATTCCATGGCACCAAACCAGAAATTTTAGTACTTGATAACTTATCTTGCTGTCCATTTCACCAAAAAGAGGAGAAAATACACCTGAAGATTGTGTTCTATTTGATTTCAAAGACAATACATGAAACTACAAGTTATGGAATAAACTTAAGAATGTTGATTGGTTGAATTTTATGACATGTCAATCCTTGGGTTATTTATGCGGAAGATATTCTTATTTTATTCATAATTGTTGGGTATACAAAATTTATTTGAAACTCTTTTTTAAAACACATTTAAAAATCTTTTTATTTAAACCATAGATGGGACCCTAACAGGTACTACCACTCCAGGTCAGAGTGGACCAGGGAATAATCGTAATGAAGGGGTACTCTACACTCCCCAGAGCTGGAACCTCACCACTAGATGCAGTTTAATGTCATACTTGGACACTAAGATACTCAGCCACCACATTCTAACATTAGGGGGGCGGCAATCATATTGGTGAAAACCTAAGAAGGTGAGATTTGAAAAATCAAAATACTCTAACTTGGAGAATAAAAGAATTTCTAGTCCAATGAATAATTTCTTGGCATAAATTGACAAAGAAACTGTCCAAGAAAGATAATTGTTAAATGCTATTACAGAGCAGTTTCACTGTGTTTCACTATATGAAAATAAATGGAATAAATAGAAATCTTGACCTATCTGCACTCTACTCCATCAGCCATAATGGCATGCCAGTAAAGATACTTTGGTGCTACTCTGGTATGTGATCTACAAAAGTCAAATTCTATTTCAGTATTTTTCTAAATATATCATTTGTTTCTTCATGGCTTAAATAATTATTATATCTTCTTGCATTTATTTTTAAAAAATGAAAATTATATAAAAATTTTAAATAATCTATTAAATTTATAGGCAAATTAATACACATAAACAAAAAAAAAAAAAAAAAAATGAATAGATAAAAAATGATATTATTATTATAAAAGGAAGTGGGTTAGGGTTAGGTAGATCACAAAACAAATCAATTTCATCATATAGTGATTAACATTTACAGAGGCCACTCAAGGGGCATATGAGTGAGCGGCATATAGTACAATTCATTAAGGGTTCTTTGTGTGAATTTCAAGTTTATAATAAATAAAAATGGCCAGATTAAGGCTGCCAGAAATTCAGTGTCTGAGAATATTGATAGGATGAGCAAAATATTATCAATCAGATCAAATTTGGAAAATCATTCTTAAAATATTGTGGTAAAATATCATATTTTGCTTTTTAAATTTTTTAAATAACTGCTTAATCAAAAAAGGAAGATGAAACTATAACTTAAGAAAAAAATTATCTTGAAATAAAACTTTTTCATAGACATTAGACAAAACTATTAAAAAACTATTAAAAATATAAACATCTAATACAAAATAATTATCTATTTATTAAAAATAATAATCTACTGTCAATATTTAAAAAACTTTAAAATTTTACTTTTCTAATATTCATATCAATGAATTTATTAAAATAATAGTAAATAAATATTAAATTATGAATAAATAATACATCAATAATTTAGAAAAAGATTAAACAACTATTTTCCATTAAAATTCTAATAAAACTCTGAAAATTAAAATGATAGAAAATATCTAGAGTGAAATAAGAATTATAAAAACTACAAGAACAATTCAATGATCTGTTGAATCTTTGTTTAGAAATTTTGTAAATAAATAAAAGGCAAGGGAAACTACTTTATAATTAGCATTAAAAAGTTATCTCCCTTAATTATTACAGATTTACATAAATATACAAATACGGATGGGGGGGGGGTAATAATAGTTTATACTTGTTTCTATTAGCTATTATTGAAGACAGAAATAAATGCTAAACAAAAATCACAACAAAAAAGAAAGGACAGTGAAATAAAGTAACAATGACAATTCTAAATTGCATGAAAAATACAAAACTTAAAAAAAAAAATATATATATAGAAAAGAAAAATAATATATTATAGAATCTGCTCAAGAATTTTTTTTAAATGTCAAGGTTTTTAAATGCAGCATTTAGGATTTTTTTTTAATTTATAAAAGGAATCTTTATCTTGGAGAAAAAAAAATCTCGGTGTAATATAAATAGTTTTCCACTTGAATTATATCTAAGAGGTGGTTAGGTGTTAAATGCTTGATATTTTGAAGATTGACAACAGAATCATTCTAATCCAATTTTTATCATTTTTAGAAGAGTTATTTACATGAATTTTCATACTAGTGAATTGATTAGGTTTTTTTGTGTGTGTTTTATTTTGCTTTTAAGATATTTTCACTGAACTATGGCATTTTTTAAGTGTACCGTTAGTGTGCAAAGTTGATTTAAAGATCTAAAATTTCGAAACAAAGCAGGCATGATTTAGCTCCAAAAATGTCAAAAGAAATTTAGTAATTTCTCCCAGATTTCTTTATTTTGGATCAATTTAGATTAAACTTGGTACTATTATGTAAGACTGTATCATCTTTCTGGTAATGCACTCAGATTGTAAGTATCTTTCTACTATAAGCCATTATTTAGAAATTAATATGACAGATTTTTTTTAAAGTTTATGGCAACATTCAAAATTTAAATTCAAATAATGTATAATGAATGATGGTAATTTCCTTGGCAATTCTTTTAATACTTGTTGAGTTAGAAGATCAAGTGATGCATCATGTTTGCTGCATACTCGGATTCTAACAATTATTTAATTAAAAAAAAATTTTTTTAATGTATTCTTCATCAGAATTCTGAAAATTCTATTGCAAAAAATGTAATGTTCTGTAATCATGCAAGTTTTTTTTTGTTTTTTTTATCCAAATATTTTTAAAAAACATTTTCATATAAAAAAAATCTCCCAGAATAACATAATAATAGCATAAAACTTAGAATCTAAAAGGTAATTTTAATAAGTTTTCAGTATTTATTCCATCGCATATGAATTATTTAACAGGGGTCCACATACTATTGTTACAAGAACTACACTGCCAATGCTTCTTTTTACTGTAAACAGTAACAACAAAAAACTAGATATATAAGCGAGCAAGCAGATTAAACTTGCTTTATTCATTTTTTTTTTTATCTATAAAATTATCTCAAAAAAAAAAAAAAAAAAAAAATCACTTGCCAATTAGACAAACAAACATTTGCTAACAATACAAATGACTTTAATTTACATTGCATCAAATATAAATGGAAGAATTTGAGACCTTTGCATTTCAAATAACAATAATAACCTTCCAAATGTAAAAATGCAACTATTCTCCTTCAGTTATGAGTAAAATAATAGGGCAGATAGGGCTTTTTTAACTTTGGTGTAGCAACCAGTCTAGATGAAAGGAAACTCTGAATTTAAACATGTTAAACTCCACTTAAAAATTAATCGTGTTGCATCCTACTTATGCAGAGCATTTAGGTAAATATATATATTACATTAAAAAATCTCTTTCAAACATCTTAAATTTCAGGGCATTGCCACAAAGCTTTAACCATCATTTGTGTACCCACACTACCTATCTACTCATTGTTCAGAGACTTAGAAGAAAATGACTTTTTTTATGCAAACACAACTTTCTTTTGTTGCCTTTAAAAAATCTGCAAACAATAGATTTATTCTAGCACCATATAATACTTGGGTTTGAAATCAAGTATACCAAAACCTGGAAAGGATTGATTTGGTTTGGTAGTTTTACGGCATATCAACCTCAGTGGGTCATTTAATGCCGACAAAAAGTTTTGAAAATAAATTCATTCTTAATGGATACTCAACTTTTTTTTGGTAAACACATTTTACTATTTAACCCATAGATGGGATTCTAACAGGTACTACCACTCCAGGTCAGAGTAGACAAGGGAGCAATGGTGATGAAGTGGTGCTCCACATTCCCCAGACCTCCAAGAACTGGAACCTCGCCATCAGATAGAGTTTAACATTCCCAGGACATGAAGACCCTCAGTCACCACCTTCTAGCACACATATGATAAAAATGGTGGGGCTTGCCATAAGAACAATAGGGTTGGGGCAATTATATAGGTGCTAGGACTTGACGTGACTAGCGATTAATAAGGGGTGCCTCTGTGTCCGCCTGTCTAGCCTAAGTAAGACCTGGAAAGGAAATAAGAATACTGGAAGAAACTTACTTGTCTTCTCCAAGGACAACTCCAAAGCCAACATGTTCACATCGGACAATGCTCTTATCAAGCCAACCAAGCATTTCTGCACCAGAAAAAATTGTATGAAAGTGGGTTGACTAAGAAAATAAAAGAAAAAAAGATTTTGGTTAGTTGAGCATACAATTAGGTAAAAAAAAAAAATTGAAATGAAAACAAGAAACATGGTATCATATATTATGAGTCCTTTATTTTTTTTTTAGTTGTCGTCTTTTATATATGTCGAGAAGGTTGCAATGAACTGTTCACCTCATTGATTGGACATCGCTTGTTTGTGAATTTTATCACATATTCTAAATAAGTAATTATGATCATTATAAAAATGATGTCATATATAATCTATCTATCTATACATATGTAAAGGGCACTTGTGTGTGTGTATCCGGAGGAAACTATGAAAATAGAACAATTAACCACAAAGTAAATATACATACACATTCACAATTATCAGAGCTTGCTTCTTGTGCAAAAATAATGAAGATTTTATTTATATTTGGGAAAAATATTCCTGACATCTCACCAGGTCTTTTTTTATGTGGGATTTTTATGGGGCATCCAGTGGGGTCCCAATTGTGATTAGTAATAATGGATCTGCAAGACTAACTTTTTTTTTTATCACCCTCTATCCAAGTGACACTGGGTAGCCGCTTCTAGTATGATATATAAAAAAAAATAAGTTGAAGTTGGCCTAGTGGCCTATTCGTGGTATCAGCTAGACAGTGAGGGAGTCTATCCCCGTTTTGCTAGCATTAGACCAGGGTAATTGTTTTTGCTGAGGTTGAGTGCTACACATATCATCAGCTCCGAGAAGCTTTACCACACAGATCAGATTAGCAAGGCTGTGCTACTTATGCGCAGTTAGCGAGCAGCAGTATTGAAATTAGGCAGATGCTCTACCGACTAGTACTAACTGGTCTCTTCTGATTATAATACATTAATTCCTGACTAGTGGCAATCCCTTTTTTGCTTGATTTTCAAGGCATTTCTATAATAAAATCATAAGCTATGCTTATGCTCTGGACATGCCTCTAAAGTTGATATTTTCTACATTATTTAGCTAGTAGATGATATATTAATTCATTAACTATTTGAACTCATAGTTGCAATATCTGTTAAATGTATATTACTCACCAACCCCTCTACACAAATAGGATAAAAGGTCTATTTTTAAGCAGAGTTTAACAGGTTTGAATTCAGATTTTACCTTCTCCAGACCAGTTTCCATACCAAGACCCCAGTCTGCCCTACTAGTTATCCACAGCTAGAGGAGAATAATTGGATGGACACCTTTTCCCAGGGAATTAGTGCTATGTGAAATGCTACCAGTCTTGTCCAAGATTTGAATTTGTGTCCATTTCCAACAACATCTGTTAAATGTATGCTAAAATGTTTAGCACCTACTGACTTACTACATATTTAGTGTTTACTAGCAAAAAACGCCTGCCAGGCAGTGTAAAAACCAATTTTTGAAAGATATTGCCTGAGGTAGGTGGGAGTTCAAAATTCAATATCAGAGGGTTTGTATCATAAGTAAGTAAAATCATCAAATTTATTAAAGGAGTAAAAAAAATAAAACAATTTGAAATGGAAACTTAGTTCTGTCCTCCTCAAATAAAATGTTGCATACATCTATTAATTATTAATCAAATAATTATTTTGAATTATTTACAAATGAATTTTACACAAAATCATAGGTATTTATTTATTTGTAAACTTTTTAGTTAACTTGTTACTAAAAAAAGGACAAGAGTAAAAAAAATAATTTTAAAAATTGATTACAAATTTTGCAAATATTTTTTTTCCATTTAAAGTAACAATTCAATATTTTATTGATGATTTTGGATAATGTGACGTAAGCAGTGATGTAGTTTTGGTTACAGACAAATAGAGATTGAACTCCCATTATTAATAGATGATAAATGAAAATTTTGGCATATTGAATAAATCTACAAATGATATAAAAAATTTGTATTAATTTTTTAAAGATATCACGTGAAGGGGGTGGGAATTAAAAATTCAATGTCAGAGGGTTTGTATCATAAGTAAATAAAATCATCAAATTTATAAGAGTAAAAAAAATAAAAATAAATCAATTTGAAATGAAAACACAGTTCTGTCCCCCTCAAATAAAATGTTGCATGCATCTATTAATTAATAATTAAATATATAAGCTGGTTATTAATAAGGGTTAAGTGATTACATAAGGATTTGAGATGTCTTTTAAAATAGCCTAAATTGAGAGATAAACAGTTTTACAAGAGATTAAAAGTTAAAGGACTTAAAAAAAAAATCTTGGAAATCTTCTCACCTGTCCAGCATCTGTGACATAGATTAACCAAGTGCCCTTCTCATCAAACAACCTTTGGTATATGGTTGCTACATCTGAGGTGTCGTAAGTGTATCCTCCATCTGATTTGACCACGATGAGAGGAACTTTAAAATCAGGACAGAACATAACTTTCATGCCTTCTTCACTTTTTAGATGTCCTGTTTTTATAAACAAAAAAAAAAAAAATAATGTGACACAAATAAAAATAGAATCATACAAAATCAAAAGCTTATGGAAATTACACTATTGTGTAGGTTTGTTCAAACACTAGAATTTCATAACCATTACACTCTAGATAGACAAGTAAATTGCAGTCCAACATTATGATGAGACGAAAGTGAAAGTAAATAAGCATTTGTTACACTGAGTCAAATTATTATGAAAATCAGGTTGAATATATATATATATGGATATGGATGATATCAAGTGTTTCTGTGATAAGATTCAACCAAAATTGAGAACTCAAACGTACATATAAATATTTGCATATATATTTTTTTTAAATATATGGAGCATTATAAAATAAATAGATACTTTGGTGTACATATAAATTTATAATACCGGGTATCAAACTGATGAGGCAAAGAAATGCCAAAATGAATTTATATCTACATCAAGGTACTTTTTTATATATATATATAATATATATATATATATATATATATATATATATGGGGTGCGAGCTTTAAATTGTTGCCATTTTAAATTATCAATTTTTCATATGCACTTTGTTTATTTCCAGTTTTGTCTACCATGCAAAAAACTAGTCAGTTGGCCAGTCTTTGAGGAAAGCAGCACCATAACACAATTCACTCATCCAGAAATTTTAAAATGGCATGCTCCAATACTAAGACTTCAGGGTTTGAATGTCAATCTGGGGACAGTGCAGAGGATTCAAATACCGTTGGAAATGCAAACTGCTTGATCCAGTATTTGAACTTGGTTTGGCAGGTCCATTTCCAATGAAGATAACCATTACACCACAAGCATCTCATAATTCATAGCAAAAAGAAAAGTTATTTATCAAGAGATACTTAATTTTAATGCATGCAGAGAATTGGGTTGAAAAGAAGGAAAAAAAACATTTACCAACCTGACACTTCTAATTCTGACACAAGTTGCAACATTTTATCTTGGTAAAACGATTCACCACGGTCAATAACTTTAATATTAAGGCACTTGTAGATTTTCTCAAAATCTAGAAGAAATGGTAAAAAGAAAATATATGATTAAAACAAAGAAAAAGTAAACAGTTTCTGTCCACATTAAGTTTTTGTTTAAAAACCTTTTGGTTTACAGTGAGTTAAAACAAATTGGTAGTAGTGACAAGTAAAATCTTTATATGGTTTCACACTGTTAAAAAAAGTAAATTGGGGTGGTTTAAAGTCGATATCAGCCAGACAGTGAGGGAATCTATCTCCTTTTCACTAGCAGTAGATCAAGGAAATTGTTTTGACATCTGAGGTGTTGGGCCACACATACCATCAGCTCCTCACTTTACTGCACAAATTCCTGTGCTAGTCATATGCTGAGTTAGCAACGGCCGATATCAAACCCGGAACCTTGTGGTTCCTAGTCAAACACTCTACTGACAGAGATAAACCAGCCCTAATCTGTACAAACACCTGGATTTTTAGTATAGAGAAAAATTTGCAGTTAAAGAGTAATCGAAAAGATAAGTTTCTTTCAACTTATAGATGTTTACACATTGTGTAATTGACAAATAATAAGTTGATCGATTGATTTTAATGTCAAACCATCTGGGCTTATTTTATTGTGTAATTGACTTATATAAACTAAATAATAATAAAAATTAAACGAATATATTTCAGTCAAATAAAAATTCATGAGTGCATTGATTTTAATGGCACGTCAACCCATCTGGGGTTATACCATGCCTAAAGGTTAGGGAACTGCATACATTGTATGTTCATATTTACATTTTTTGTGTAGTTTCTTAATAGTTTTTGCACATGGTTATACAATATCAATTATTTCTATCTAATAAAAATAATTTGCAAATAGATATTTTTGACCAATAGATGGGACCCAAAAGAATAAGATTTTTTATATTCCCTATTGTTTTAATGATGTAGTAAGTCTGCAGATTGAAGGATTCTATTTCCTTTTCACTAGTGTTAGACCAGAGAGATCATTTTGCTAAAGTGGAGCACCACACCAACCATCAGCTCTTCCAGATGCTTTACTGCACAGATCAGATTTCCAAGCTGTGCTACTCATACACTGTTGGCAGGGACCAGTATAGAACCCAAAACCTTACAATTCTTAGGCGGATGCTCTAGCAAGGTTAAAAATATTCAATTTTACACAAAAAAAAAAACTGTCTTGACAGTTTCCGAAATTGAAGGTAATTTAAGGATACTAACCAGCTCGAGAGATACTACAAATTTGTTTCCAGGCTTTGATGTATTTTGGATCATAACTTTGAAGCTTCACAACACCCTCATATGCACGTTTTTTGAATTCTGCATCATTGTCAAAACGAACTTTTGATTCCTGTTTATAAAAAATTTTAAAAAAACAAAGTAATATTACAGTCAAAGTTAAACTCCAACTCAAAAATAATTTTAAAAATGTTGCTAAGAAACTGCATCATCAAGAAATGTTAATAAAAATATTTGCGCAGTAAATATTACCTATTGTTAGTAACTTATGTAGCACTGCAGAACTTGGTATTACTATACTACTTGGTTATTTGTAGTTAGCTGGTTTTGTTTAATGGTATGTCAACTCCTGTGGGCTATTTAATACTAAATCTTTTTTTTTTTTTGTATATATGATTTCTAAGTGAATAGTTTGTAGGTAAATATTTTTGTTTGATTTGGTTTTATAAATTGGTAGAAATGATTTTTATTAACTCAATGTGTATCAACAAATTGGTAGAAATAATTTTCATTAACGTCATGTGTATTAATAAACTGGAAGTTGACCTTCAGCTACTACCTATATGATAAAAAGGGTTGGGTGTTTGCGATAAGAGCTACATCCCACCTCCATGGGAGGATGAGTAAATACAAATATTCTATCAGTAATAGTTGCCTTAATTCCTGAATACTGTTACAGAGATGTTGTCCCTGACACACAAAAATCTAAAAGGACACAGTAAAATCATATCATGCGTCCCAGTGTTTTTCTTTTGTCTTCCCTCACCATTTCAACCTAACTGTAAGTACATTTTCAATAGTTTCTTAGAAATTAATTACACAGGATAGGTTACAAGGTAGGAGTTAAGCGGCTTTAGTTGGGACCCATAAATTTTCCAAGGGACTCATTCAAAGCAAATATGTGCATCCCAGGATGTACGAAATCTAAAAGCTATCAGCATCACTGCTTTAGTTGGGACTCATTTAAAGCAAATATGTGCATCCCAGGATGTACTAAATCAAAAAGCTATCAGCATCACTGCTTTAGTTGGGACCCATAAATTTTCCAGGGGACTCATTTAAAGCAAATATGTGCATCCCAGGATGTACTAAATCAAAAAGCTATCAGCATCACTGCTTTAGTTGGGACCCATAAATTTTCCAGGGGACTCATTTAAAGCAAATATGTGCATCCCAGGATGTACTAAATCAAAAAGCTATCAGCATCACTGCTTTAGTTGGGACCCATAAATTTTCCAGGGGACTCATTTAAAGCAAATATGTGCATCCCAGGATGTACTAAATCAAAAAGCTATCAGCATCACTGCTTTAGTTGGGACCCATAAATTTTCCAGGGGACTCATTTAAAGCAAATATGTGCATCCCAGGATGTACTAAATCAAAAAGCTATCAGCATCACTGCTTTAGTTGGGACCCATAAATTTTCCAGGGGACTCATTTAAAGCAAATATGTGCATCCCAGGATGTACTAAATCAAAAAGCTATCAGCATCACTGCTTTAGTTGGGACCCATAAATTTTCCAGGGGACTCATCCAAAGCAAATACGTGCATCCCAGGATGTACTAAATCAAAAAGCTATCAGAATCACTGCTGTTAATCCCTTTTTTTAATGTACACTTTAAAAGAAGTTTCTGTTCTAAATTTTGGTGCACACAAGTAGTAAACAAATAAGAAACAAACAATGTACAAACTAGAGAGACACTGGGGACCTGTGAAATAGGAAGATATGCCTAGCTATCACTTTATGTGTGTATTTACCAACCCCTCCGCACTAGCAGGATGTGACACAAAGTAAATTTTTTAAGCAGTGCTTAACATGTTTAAATTCAGATATTTTCTTCTCCTAGACTAGTTACCATACCAAGGTTAAAGAACCAAGTCAACTCTACTATTTACCCATAGCTGGAGGGAGAATAGTAGGATTCATACCTTTTCCAAGGGTATCAGTGTTAAGTGAAATTCAACCAGCCTCGTGTTTTTGTAGTGATGATAACCATTGCACCACGGACACTTTATTTATGTAGATTCAAGTGTAGTAGTAGTAGTAGTAGTAGTAGTAGTAGTAGTAGTAATGCCTGGTCGATGGCAAATGTAATTTTTTGCTTTCTGGAACTTTTCTTGCATTCTATTTGGTGAGGGAAGGAGGAGGATATTTTTCAATTTACAGTTAGCTGAATCTATGAATGTGAAACTCAAGAATATGAAGGGCTAATTGTAATTCTTTTTCTCCTGAAAGAGCAGGGTTTCCCAACCAGGGGTGCGAGCATCATTTCAGGGGGTGCGAGAAGGGTCCGTTCAAATTTAGATTAAATTTTTTTTTTTTTGTAATTAATATTTATATTTTCCTTTCCTTATTTCAGATTATTATTATTAGCAAGTAATTCAAATATCAATGTTTGATTTTTGTTTACATATTATATTAGATTTAGAGAGCAAAATACATATGATCTTTTGATAAAACTGTAGTATATACATTCTATATTTTTGAATAAAAGTATAAATTGTAGGGGTGCATAGTCAAAGCAAAACTCTTTTAAAGGTGTGGGAATAGAAAAAGGTTGGGAACCACTGAGATAGAGGCTTGACAGATACATCATCTCTGAAAGATGGATCTACTTTGGAATAACGAGGCACACTTAGCATAATGGTTATCATCATAAGAAAAGGAATTGAGTTCAAATCCTGGATGAGGCTGTTTGCTTTTCACTTCACCCTAATGCCCTTGGAAAAGGCATGAATCCATCAGTTCTCTTCCCAGCTAGGGGTAAATAGTAGGACAGACTGGTTTTTTAGGCCTGGTTAGGCAACCAGTAGAGGAAATGGAAAAAAAACTTCAAATCTAAATTCAAACCAGCTTTACTCTACTTAAAAATTGACCTTGTATCACATCCTGCCTGTGACAGGGTTGTTAGGTAAATACATACTATGGAATATTGTCTTGGTTTTTTCATGGATCACAGATCTTTGAATTATTTACCAAATACATTTGATATAAGGTTTGGTTTGGTTTGTTTTGTTTTACGGCATATCAACCTCAGTGGGTCATTTAATGCCGATAAAGTTTTGAAATAAATCAATTCTTAATGGATAATACAATTTTTTTTATAAATACATTTTTCTATTTAACCCATAGATGGGACCCTAACAGGTACTACCACTCCGGGTCAGAGTGGACCAGGGAGCAATGGTGATGAAGGGGTGCTCCACATTCCCCAAACCTCCAAAACTGGAATAGATAGAGTTTAACATCATTCCCAGGACATGTAGACCCGCAGCCACCGCCTTCTAGCACACATATGATAAAAAGGGGTTGGGGCTTGCCATAAGGGCAATAGAGTTGGGAAAATCAAATAGGTGCTAGGGCTTGACGTGACCAGCCGATTGATTGGAGGGGGCCTCTCCGACCGCCCGTCTAGCCCAAGATAGGGCCAAAGTGGAGTAACATTTGATATAAGGTTGACACACTATGGTACTTTTATGACTATAGTACTCCAAACAGGTTCTGTTACATAATTTATGCGGTTGCATAAGATTATTGTCGGTCCCCTGTAATTCTGAGGGGATGACCCTTTTCATACCATGGCCGGGTCCTTCAATGGAAAATTACAGAAGCCCGCCAAAATATGTGAAGTCACGTGGGACCTTTTGAGTCCCCAGTTTGCAGTTAGGCGTCAGGCAGAGCAGTCGGCCATTTTATGCTCTGCCTAAAACTGAAACTCACGCACGCTATGTTAGTCAGATATTTAGTTACATGAAATGTATAGTTAAGGAAATAAAAGTTTGTATAAGTAATATGTTCTTGTGGTTGATGAATGTCTTGGTAACAAGACTAAGAAATGAATCCAGGATGACTAGCCAGCAGGAACATAGCAATAGAAAACCAGACCTTAGGAGATCCGAGACGCTAGACCAGACCAAGTCAAGATGTTAGAAGATAGAACCAAAGCCGGCCAGAAGAAAATACGACCAGAGATAAGAATTTAAGAAAGGGTATACAACAGTTCCTCTGCTAATGGAAGCAGACGTCATACTTTCAGAGTAACACCTACTTAGAAAAGTGTTCCATATACTACTCATCTCTTTTTGATACATATCTAAGTTGATAGTGAAAGCAACAATTGCATTCTTCAAATTGTACAGATAGTGGAATTGAAGAATGTATTACTTGAAACAATGCTCTGTGCCAGTTTATTGTCTGTGTGGTGTAGCTGCAGAAATCCAAAGGGTACAACAGCTGACAAAATTAAACTGAAGATACAAATAACTGAAAGAGGAAAGCACACCTTACCTTATAAAAACTCTGCAAATCTGAAATGGGTGGCATCTCTGTCTCATAGGATGGAAATTTATCTTGTAAATGGGCAATCAACATGCCGAACTGAGTACCCCAGTCTCCAAGATGACTTAATCGAAGCACACTATGACCCACCCACTCCAGCAATGTGGAAATAGCATCACCAATAATTGTGGACCTAAAGAAAAGGAAATCACAGAAAGATATGAAAAATAAAAATAAACCAAAAATGGAGCACATGTTAGATAATAATTTTAGTCTTATTTTCAACCTTTAGATAAAACAATTAAGATGAGGATGCTAACTTCTGAAAGAGAAATCACTGGATTGAAAAAACAAACAAAAAAAACCCTTGTCCAAAATTCAGAAATAAATTTCCCTATTTTACAGTGTACATTATTAAATGTATCCCCTAAAATAAGTGGATGTCATACGAGGAAAAAAAGTGATGTACACAAAGCAAACAGATGTTGTATTACTATGACATTAGGATTTTCTGAGAATAAAGAAGAATCAGAGTTTTCAAGAACTTGAAGATTCTGTTAATAGTGATTAAACTTTAGCTCTGTATTTGAATTTTACTATTTATATGTTAATAATAAAATTAATCAGGGCTCAAGTCTCATTGGAGGCAGCTACTTTATTTTCTGATCCATGATAATTAATGGTAATAGAATGCCAAACGGTCAGCGTATTTCGATTAAAATCAAAATTTAAAAAAAAAAAAAAAAACAACTAAAATATGAAAAGAAAAAATGAAAACTTTCATTTAGTTCTTTCAAATTTGTTAAATTAAGGGAGACAACTTTTGTAATTTTAAACAAGCTACAAAGAAAATATGAACATTAACTGACTTGCTTTTTTTTCCTACCACATGAGGCACATGTAGATCTTGTAGCATGTTGCTTATGACATGAAGCCATAAAGAAAATATCAACATTTACAAAGGACTTACATTTTGCCTCTGACACATGTGCATCCATTCCATGGATTTTTAAGTATGTTTTTCATTACTTCTCTAGATGAAAAATAAAAACCTCGGTGTTGTTATTTTTTTTTTACTTTGTAGAGTTGTTCTTTTGGTAAAAGCAACTCTGACACACAAATGTATCAAATGGTAATATGAAGAAAAACTAAAACAAGAATAGACATTTTTGTCATTCTTAATCACTTGATCAAATTTAATTGTATTCACCAAGATAAATCATAAATAGTCTTATATAACAATTTCTAATTGTAACTAACAAAAACAGATATGGTATTATACAAGGGATCAAACATCCTGTGAACTTGTAAAGAAAAAAAAAAAAAAAAAAAAGAACATTATAATAAAGAAAAGGCAATGTGTATAAAGAAAAATAAGTTATACCTAAGATGGCCAACATGCATTTCCTTGGCAATGTTTGGTGAAGAAAAGTCAATAACTACACGTTCTTTCTTAGCAACGTAGGGAGGACGAACACCTCGGCAGAGTAAATCACTGATCTGTTTGGAAATGAAATCCCGAGCCAAGAAAGTGTTGATAAATCCAGGACCTGCAATTTCAACCTGTGGAATAGATTTTGGTAAAAAAAAAATAATAATTAATATAGGTTTATCAAACCCATTCACATTAGTGTTGTGAGAGTTTGATCATCATTAATATTGTATTGTGCTAGACTCAACTTGTTAAAAAGCCCAAACAACATTTATCATATTTCTCTGAATTTTTGACATGAGGCTTGATAATTTGTATTATATGGTTTATCCAAAACTATTGTCCTCATCAGTATTGTTATCTGCACAACATTTCAACTGATGTGCACTCTGGCCTTCTTCAAGTATTTCATGTCGTAATCAGGAGCCTTCATGGAACTTTGAAACTAACTCTTTATTTAATCCATTGGGGTAGACTGTTCTCATTCCATTAACCATAACTGGGTACAAGTGTTAAGCTGTGTTAATTATTCTATGTTACTGTTGCCCTTGACCAGGATTGAACCTGCATTGTATGCTACAAGATAAAGCTTTGGGAGTGGGGGTCATGGTTGATGTCATGTATTGTTTCAATATAAAGCAAAGCAGCTAGTAATTAATACTGAAAATTGCAAGTGTATGTATTTGGATGAAGAGAGCCCAAATGGTTTGGTTTATTTAATGGCATATCAACTCCTCAGGGGTTATTCAATACCAAAACTTCATTCATTTGTAAATAATTGATTGTAATCATAACTATATTTTCAATGTTCCATTGCACTTTTTTTTTAACTAACTAATCATTTGCTAATACTTATAGTAATCTCCCCAATGTAAGAGGCACAAAATCAACTGCACCATACACAGGCATAAAAATTACCTAGTGGTTCAGAATTAATCAAATGCCATATGTGAGTGTATAGAAAATCTGCATGACTAACTGAGGCACACATAAAAGCTAGCAGAATTATTTCCTAGGTGAGAACGAGAATTTCTATAGCTGGAGCTTGTAGAGGAGATAGTATGAGAAATGATAACCAGAATACATCACATAAAGGATTTCTGTTAACTTTGTTGTTTAGTATTTCAAGCAGAAAAATTCTGAGAAAAGTTTTGTGCTGTATATTTGTATTCTATATAATTAAAGAAATTTAAGAGACCAGACTAATATTAAAATACATTCAAAATCTTTAAAATTTCATGTTTTGACAAATCCATTTTGTCCTAGTTATGAATTTTTTTTTCACACACAATTCCAGGGGAACTTCAAAATAGTTAAAGTTTTAAAAAACTACACAGAAAATAGTTAACATTCTTTTTCCACTTTAAAATATCAAATAACAACAAATGTATATCTGTTTTTTTAATAAGATTTTTTTGTACTTTTGTTTAAAAAACAATGATTAGTGAAAACAGTACATAGAAAATATATCAATAATACTGCACAGAAAAAAAAAACTCAACAACTCACCTTGTCAATATAAGGAGTGCTTGGCAAGTTTTGTAGAATTTGTTCAGCAACTTCACGTGGATTCACTTTGGTCCCAAGAGGTTTAAGCAGCTATAACATTAAAAAAAAAAATCAAAAATATATTAAAGGTTAAGAGCTTTGCTTAAAACCATGATCTCAAATCATTTGCTATAAAAACAAAAATATTTTCCTGATCTTCCACCAAGATGGATTAACACATGGTCTTTTTAATGTGGAGATCTTTTTTTTTTTAACCATTACACCATGACGAATGATGAAGTCTAATGAGAGATGTAAACAGGATACACTTCCTTCAAAGCGAGGTGATACCACTTGTGTCATTTGCAGTAAAGTCTGCAAATCTTTGTCAAGTTTGAAAAGACAAATGGCAGTACAGAAAAACTTTCTCCAAGCACAGCATCAAGTAACATCTACAGTCATCACTCCATTGGTCTGTCATCTCTGTATCAAAGTTTGCAAGATTGCTGCTAGACTGAAAAGTCATCTGAGATAACACAGTCAAAAGAAAGCATCAGTCCAGATGATGCTAGGAGAATCAAGAGATGACAATTGTCAGTTTGGTTTATTTGTTTAATGGCATATCAACTTCCATAAATTATTTAATGCCAAAGCTATTTTTGCAGAAAAACAGTAGTTAGTATTTAATCCATACCTAGGAGCAATCATTATATAACAATAAGGCTAGAAGGTAAAATTGTACCATCAACTGAAGTAGTTGATAGCCTCAAATTCAACGAAATAAACCAGTTACCTCACCTATATATAAAGAATTTTTATTATCTTATCATTTAAGTCAAATAAAAGGAGAAAAAAAATAAAAACAAGCAAAGATTTTTAGTTAGTCTTTCAAATGGATAGAATTTGTGATCCTTGAAAATCAGCAAATGAAATAAATATTAAACTTTGTTTAAAAAGTGATTTCTACATTCCTAAAATAACTGACAATGATGAACCACGATGTTAAGGAATCCTATAACATTTATTTTCTAAGTATTTATTGGTTTATAAGATGTTTGGGGCTTCTGTTGTAACAGAATTATCAACAAGTTAATCTCGGAGACTATTTATCTTGGGTGTATTAAAACCTGATAATTACAAAGAATTATGACTAAAATTGAAGTATCATATTTGATAACCTTTAAAAAATAAATTGAATCTTATACAAAAGAGAAAATATCTCAGAACAGATAAAAATGAAAGTGAAATTTAATTTGATATTTAATAAAAGAGAATGTTTAATTTTCCATTTTTTTTTTTTTTGCATACAAAACCAAAGTAATGATGTGTATACTTGTTGCTCAAGCTGCACAGTTAATACATTTTAAGTCATCTCTTTATTCATTTGAGTTTTAAGTCATCTCTTTATTATAATACTTCTTTATAAGTTTCTAGACACTTCTGATAAATCTTAATCATGCCTCAAAATTCTTTCACAAATAATTTGGCATGATTTCTATTCTACAGAACTTCCTCTACTCAGAAAATTTGCCAAATTTGAAATTGATTTTTTATAGATTGAGATGGAGGATCCTATTTATTACATATATACACATATGAAGTGGTTTGATTTAGCTTTATTTAATGGCATATCAAACCCTTTATATGGGTTATTTAACACCGAAATTTGATTAATTTGTAATAATAATAATCAATTATTTATATAATAATAATAATCATAATTATTTATATTTTCAATGTTCCATTGCAATCATTTTCTTTTGAATTTCACTTTTTTTTATTTGTCTATGATAATCATGTTTGCACACAGTTATATGGTATCAAGTACTCCTAACACAAATAATTTACAGTTATGTTTCTATGTATTCCTACCTAATACTAATAATTTATATACAGTAATATGATTTTAAGTGTTCCTATCTAAAACTAATAATTCATATACAATAGTATGATTTTAAGTGTTCCTATCTAATCCTTTTATAATGGAGTGTGTTTTTATGTCTGTAACTGAAACTATACCACTACTCAAGTCACAATTCTGTTTTACTTTACATTATAGATATATACTTCTGAATATGACATAATTTAATCTCAAATTTATTAATAAAGAATATTTTTTGTTTGGATGTGTAAATATAAATATCTAATGTGATAGATTATTTTTATATGAAACATTTTAATCATTGTTATTACTATTTTCATGCCAGTTATTTTTAATTATATAAATATAATATAAGCAGAATTTAACCTCATCTTTTTCTTTTTAAAAAGAAATAAGACAAATATTTGTTTATTGAAATTTGTAAAGTTCATAAAAGGTTTAATACTAAAAATATTACATATAAAGGAGGGGAAAAAAAGACATGAATATGAGGCTGGGTGGTAAAAGACAAAGGTTTCTGGAAATTGACAAATGTGACATAAAAATTAAATTATTGTTAAATGAGAGTAAACCAAAATTTGACACCAACCTGACAAATAGGCATTGCACTATTACACTGATAGTCTCCAAACTTGGCGTTAGTGCTTGGAACTACCATGACAGGAGCATCTGACCCAAGTTGGGGAAAGGCAGCTTGAATGGCCAAAGCAAATATTTGCTCTATAATGGAGTTCACACTTAACATATGGTCAGGTTGTTTTTTTTTCTCAAGTTCCACATTCTGGAAAATATATACAAAAACAAAGAGATTTAAAGAAAAGAAAAAAACAAGAAAACAAGAAAAAAAAAAAAAAAGAAAAGAAAAAAACAAACAAACAAAACAAACAAACAATACAAATTCAAATAGAAAAGTACTTTCATAAAACCTTTGCATATCCTCCAGTATAATTTACATTCCTTTCTTGAGTAATAAAGCAGACAGAGTGGCCTGTTGTCAGTTTCAGCCAAACAGAAAGGGAGTCCATCCCCTTTTCACTAGTGCTAGACTAGGGAGATTGTTTTTGCATCAGAGATGGAACACCACACCTACCATCAGCTCCCCACTTTACCACACAA
The DNA here is from genome assembly GCA_023376005.1 of Doryteuthis pealeii. NCBI lineage: Eukaryota > Metazoa > Mollusca > Cephalopoda > Myopsida > Loliginidae > Doryteuthis > Doryteuthis pealeii. The sequence continues at coordinate 30,501,827 of CM042137.1, forward strand.
ATCCAAGTTGTGCTACTCATGCACTGAATTGGCAAAGGCTGGTATCAAACCTGAAACCTTGTGATTCCAAGAGGATGCACTACTGACCTGAGCTAAACCGGCCATTCAGCAATGGTAAATGACACAGAACCATATATAAACTTAAGTTAATGATACAATATCTACATAAGAATAAGAGCTTGAGATTAAGTGTCCAATTGTCTCGGTGACACAAGAATATTTGTTAGGGACACCCCACAAGACATTTTCAATGCGATCCATGTCTGTGGAAAATCTGTGGCAAACAAGGGCATCTCCTTCCCCTGACCGGGATATGCCTGTGGGGTTTGGGGACTGCTTGTGAATTTCATATTCCCTTGTTACTCCTGAATTTGCTAGTTGGAGCCGGCTCAACTGATCCAGGGTGAATGTTATAATAGAAAAAGAAAAGAACAAAAATCAGAATATTCAACTCTTTTTTACCTTTTACTTTTCTTCCTTAAATGTGTATATTTTAGTTTAATAATACCTCATTTTTACATTATACTTACTGTCTTGAGTTTTCTTTGTATTATTTTTACTTTGTTTTATATTCTTTAGTTCGCCACTGCCAAAATCCTTCACACAAGTGAGAAGGCATAATAGTTTATGATTATTATATATTGATATAAAAGTAACCAGTGTCATCTTTTATACAACGTTAAAGAAACCTTAATTTATTTGAAATTCATTCAGCTCTTTATTTCTTCTGTATTCAATCAACTACAATTGATTGAATTTACAAAATTTTGGAAACATACAGAACCTTGGGAAATAAGGTTTACATCAACCTGCGAAAAATAATTTAAATGTCTACACCAAGAAAAAATGCAATTGTGCACTTTTATGCTAAGAAGTTTGGAGTTATTTCCCTTAGATATGAAAGAGATAAGATTGAACGTTTCAAGATAAATAATTTAATGGATGTGAGAGTTTTGTTTTTTACTGACTGGGCAATAAGGTAGAGTGGTTTGCCTAACAGTTACCCCTCCCCCAATCTCTCAAACAGTGTCATGTTAAAAACAAGGCGTTTTTTTCACGATATCTGGTGAGCAGGGATACAGATTCATGCCTTTGTCATATATATGCAAAGTAAACGGATAGTGGGGCCCTAAATAAAACACCCCAGATATTTTTTTCAAGCACATCTCACTTTGAATATGAACACTAGCATAAGTTCAAGTTTTCCTTTTTTTTGTTTCTTACCGTCTTCAAGTGATTGAGTTGGTACAAGAGTTTAGCATTTTCAGACCAAAGGGCATCCAATTCTGGGGAATTAACCGTATCATCAGGTACGATTAGCCCATTCTTCAGAGCTTCAATTTCCGTTTCGATTTTTGTGATTTCATTTTCCTAAAAAGAAAAAAAAAAAAAGAAAAACAAAAGAAAAAGTTTGAAAAATACAATTAAATTTATTTTGATATGATTTGGTTAAGATTATTCAACAGCATATCAACTCCTCATGGGTTATTTAAAGCTGAATTTTTATTCATTTGTAAATGTTTTATTATAATCCTAACCATTTATATTTTCAAGGTTCCTTGCAATCATTTTCTTTTGAATTGCATTTTCTTTGTCTATAATAATCATTTGTTTGTACCCAATTGTATGGTATCAAGTATACCTATCTAATACAAATAATCATATGGTTATTATATGCAAAATTATATGGTTTCAAGTGTTCCTATCTAATATTAATAATCATATGGTTATTATATGCAAAATCATATGGTTTAAAGTGTTCCTATCTAATACAAATAATCATATGGTTATTATATGCAAAATTATATGGTTTCAAGTATCCCTATCTAATATTAATAATCATATGGTTATTATATGCAAAATTATATGGTTTCAAGTGTTCCTATCTAATACAAATAATCATATGGTTATTATATGCAAAATTATATGGTTTCAAGTGTTCCTATCTAATGCAAATAATCATATGGTTATTATATGCAAAATTATATGGTTTCAAGTGTTCCTATCTAATACAAATAATAATATGGTTATTATATGCAAAATTATATGGTTTCAAGTGTTCCTATCTAATATTAATAATCATATGGTTATTATATGCAAAATTATATGGTTTCAAGTGTTCCTATCTAATATTAATAATCATATGGTTATTATATGCAAAATTATATGGTTTCAAGTGTTCCTATCTAATACAAATAATCATATGGTTATTATATGTAAAATTATATGGTTTCAAGTGTTCCTATCTAATACAAATAATCATATGGTTATTATATGTAAAATTATATGGTTTCAAGTGTTCCTATCTAATACAAATAATCATATGGTTATTATATGTAAAATTATATGGTTTCAAGTGTTCCTATCTAATATTAATAATTTCTATACAATTATATGGTTTCAAGTAAATATTCTTAATCAATAATCATTTGTTTGCAGTTATATATCAACAGGGTTCCCACTCGTTTTAGGAAATCATTTTCCAGGACATTTCCAGGACACTTAAAATTTTCCAGGACAGCACTTGTTCACGGCAATTTCATAATTTAATCGATATAAATCTAATAGACACATTTAGACAGTTTTATTCTTACTTTTTTATGATGCACGGTTAATCAAGTATCTTTGGTTCATTATAGATGATGCCTACATCTATCAATTAACTACATAGAGGGTCCACTAAGTCCATATGCACTTTAAAGTTATGAATTATTTAAAGCACACTGACTTTATGGACATCCTGTACAACAAAATTGACTGGCCTCCTGTTTTTGTTTAGCCATAATCAACATTACTGGGTGTTTTTTTATCAGCTAATCAACTTAGATATTTTTTTAAAAAAGAATTATTTAAAACATAGGGTGGCTATGTTTTAAATAATTCTGTTTTTATTTTTTTTATTGAATTTGTACAAATTTCAAATATTTACCATGCTGTGTTTCTCACTTTTTATCAGCAAATATATGTAGATATTTTACAATGACCCCCTTTGCTTTATATTTGTATTATATTTTATATACTATCAAATAAAATAAACTAAAGTCTCGAGGGGGGGGGGCTAATGTTGGTATCAGAGTGAGGGAGTCTATCCCCTTTTCACTAGTGCTAGTATCACCCGTCGGCCGTTCCTGAGCTAAAGGGCTTACTGAATTTCCAAAAATGGCCGTCAAGATTGGATCTTCTGCATCAACCACGGGTTGCAGGGTTTCTATACTTGCTGAAAGTCTAGCTGAATGCCCACATTGTGTTTAGATCTCAAATGACTAGAAATCTGCGATAGAAACTGATATTCCATGGTTAACGGCGGCCTAGTGGTCACAAAGAAACAACGACTTTTCTTTTTCAAACACACCAACATTTATATTCAATAAGAGAATCCAAAAATACTTATTTCTCAAGGCTGTGGGAGCGATGGACCTCTAATTAATAACTTCTGGTTGGAATATAATCAGGGGCTCTGCAAAGATATTGATCAAGTAGTTGTAAATTTGGGCTAAGATTTTCAATAGTCTTGGCTGAAGTCAGTTTTCTGTCGGCTCTCGGTATTTGTGTCCGCTGTTAAACACAGCCTCAATCTTCACTTGCTGGCCCGCTCAGCTCATCTGATCCTCAAGCCTGCTTGGCTTCATCTGATCCATCTAGAGAGAGAGGGCTCAGTTAAATAGCTTCCTGAACCGGAACTTTTGTATTTCCGTCTGGCATGAAGATATTAGTAATTTTTTCTGGACCTCCCACTCTGGCAAAAGTACCGCCCTCTTTTAGTTCTAACCAGCCAATCTAAGTGCTATCTCTTCCGGTTACTTGAGTGGTTTTTAAACAAAGAGTTTACCGGAAAACATCTTGTTTGATTTTTATCTAAAAAAAATCTTTTTATTCTTTTCATAACTCTGAAAGATCAGTCAGTCAAGTTTTCCAGATGCTTTTAGCAATTCTAAACAAAGGAACAGGTCTTCCTTTCAACAATCGGACAGATTCCTATCTACGTCCTCTTTACCTTTTAAGTGGAAAAATCCCTTTTATTCTTTTTATAATAAATTCTGACCACCGATAAGAAAGATTTTCTTAAGTATTTCCCAGTATCTTAATTCCAGTTTGCCCAAACCATGACCGGGTCACACTAGACCAAGAATTTTGTTATTGCGTCTGAGGTGGAACACCACATCTACCATCAGATCCTTATTTTACCGCACAGATCCCTCTGCTACTCATATACTGAGTTGACGAAAGCAGTTAATGAACCAGGAACCTTGTGGTTCTCAGGCAGATGCTCTACCACTGAGCTAAATCAGCCCTATATTAAAGTTATATTTTCATCTTGAAATAATAGATAGGGAAGGACATGGAAAACAAGACGTCTTAAAGAAGCAGCTCATATGTTGGGCTGTAGTGACCTATTGAGTAGACTAAATACAGAGATGAATACAATATGGGAATCAATCATTAAAAAGGCTAAATCAAATTGTTTTTTAAAATTATCTTAAAAATAAGAATATTGAAAAAGACCGAAGGATTTTACGCCTCGAAGTGGGTGGGAGACATTGTGTTTTGTACAAATTCATAAAAAAACTTTTTTTTTTTTAAACAGGGTGGTTTGTAAAATATCTAAATTGATGCGCCGATAAATGGGGGGATTGTATAGGTTTGGTTTGATTGGTTGGGTTTTACGGCATGTCAACCCCTTGGGTTATTTTATGCCGAATACTTCTATTGGTAAAAAAATGTTTAATGCCGAAAAAAGTTTTGAAATAATTTCATTTTTAATGGATACAATTTTGTTTATAAACTCATGTTTTCTATTTAACCCATAGATGGGACCTTAACAGGTACTACCACTCCTTGTCAGAGTTGACCTGAGAGCAATGGTGATTAAGGGGTGCTCCACATTCCCCAAACCTCCAAAACTGGAACCTCACCATCAGATAGAGTTTAACATCATTCCCAGGACATGTAGACCCGCAGCCACCGCCTTTTAGCACCGATATTATATAAAGGGTTGGGGATTGCCATAAGGGCAATAGGGTTGGGACAATCATACAGGTGCTAGGGCTTGATGTGACCAGCCGACTGATCGGAGGAGACCTCTCCAACCACCCGTCTAGCCTAAGTAAGAGTCTAAGTGGAGTGTAGTCAGTGCATTCTAACAACCCAGGGTTGTGGGGATTGTATAATATCTATATATTTGTTGATAAAAAGTGAGAAACACATCACGGTACATATTTGATTGGTACCACCAATTTGTGTGCTCAATTTCATTTTAAAAACAAATTAAAATTGATTATTTAAGGTCAAATTTTTATTTAAGTCTAAAAGTATGAGCATCAGTATAAAAAAAAATTATATTACATATGTAATTTATTTTTAATACATTTTAAACAATTAAATTCAGCTAAATATTTGACCAAAATGGACACTTTGTATGAAGTAGTTACAGACTAAAACACCCACATTATTTAAGTTTTTAAGACTTATAACAGTTTCTTCTTAGAAATCAATGATAAAAACATTAAATACACTATATACAGAAAAATTAACTTTTTGATATTGATATAAAATTTATATATATATATATATATATATATATATATATATATATATAGTAGCGGCTACCCGGCGAAGCCCGGGTAGTGGAGATAAAGACATGGTTTAATAATCGTTTGCAGATCTATTACTACTGAATAGCAAGTTTGGTCCTTGCAGGATGACCCATAAAAATCACCATGTAAAAACGATCTTAATTTAATTCTGCCTGGTGGGAGGTCAGGGAATTTTCTTTTCGTCGGATTTGAGGGAATTACATCATATGGCTAAACTTGCAAATCGGTCGAAAAATTAAAACATATTACAGGTGACCTAGAAAAAACAGAACCCAAATTATTTATTTTCCCATTAAACTAACCCTAAACCCCACTTCTAACCCTAACCCGTAACCCTAAAACCCCCTGGCTGCTAAAAAAAAAAACACCAGCTAAGATTGAAGTCTGTAGCTGAAGTGGTGTCACTTGAAAAAAAAAAAAAAAAACTAGGTTTAGGGTTAGTTTAATGGGAAAATAAATAATTTGGGCTCTGTTTTTTCAGGGTCACCCTGTATACAGGGTGATCCAGAAAAAACAGAACCCACAAATTTTGTAATAAAACTTAATTTTAACTAGGGTGGGTTAGGGTTAGGGTTGGGTTTTTCGGGAAAAATGCCCTAAGTTTTTTTTTTTTTTTTTTTCCAAGTGACACCGCTTCGACTACGGACTTCAATCGTAGCTGGTGTTTGTTTTTTTCAGCAACCACCAGCTAGCGTTTTTTGAGGCAGGAGGTAGAACGGTTCTCTGTGAAGAGTACCTTTTTATATTTTTTAATCAACAGGCGTCTGTTTTATGTTTCTTCTTTCGGGTGGACAAAAAATTTTCAAGATAATATTAACCTTTATGCAAGTTTCATTGTGTTAAATATGGGGGGGGTGTAAATTTCACATGGCAAATTGGTGAGTCCAGGGAGACAAACGTTAAAATTACCAATATTTATCTGGGCATTTTACTCTAACTTTTTTTATAAATAATGGTATTTGTGATGATAAAATTACAATTATGCCAACTCAATTGTGGAAATGTTTTTTTATATTGAATTTGTGAAAATTATTTGACTTATAATCAAAATATTCCTTTAAAACAAATTTTAAGCCTTGCTAAAATATTTACTTTACTTTTTTTTCATTAATCTTTTTTTTTATTAAATCATTTTAATCGATTAAACACTACTGAACATGGTTATAAAGAAATAGTTAAATGTTCTTTTTTGGTTTTGTTTTACGGCATATCAACCTCAGTGGGTCATTTAATGCCGATAAAGTTTTGAAATAAATCAATTCTTAATGGATAATACAATTTTTTTATAAATACATTTTTCTATTTAACCCATAGATGGGACCCTAACAGGTACCACCACTCCGGGTCAGAGTGGACCAGGGAGCAATGGTGATGAAGGGGTGCTCCACATTCCCCAAACCTCCAAAATTGGAACCTCACCATCAGATAGAGTTTAATGTCATTCCCAGGACATGTAGACCCGGAGCCACCGCCTTCTAGCACCCATATGATAAAAAGGGGTTGGGGCTTGCCATAAGGGCAATAGGGTTGAGAAAATCATATAGGTGCTAGGGCTTAACGTGACCAGCCGATTGATCGGAGGGGGCCTCTCCAACTTCCCGTCTTGCCCAAGATAGGGCCAAAGTGGAGTATTGCACGTCATGAACTGCTCATCCACCTGGGCTCTATCCTTAAGCATCACGGGTCGCCACCCACAGCCAACAGGTGGCCCCATTGGGGTCTTACCCCTCTGCAGAGGTGCATTCTAACGCCCCAGCCGACAGGGCGGGTTAAATGTTCTGAATTTTACGAAATTTTGTGTCTTATAAAACAGAATTTATTTTTTATCAAATATCTCATCTTTAAAGTTGCCTGACGCTGATAAATTCTTGTTCATGTTTAGTGTCACGTAAAAAATAAATAAAAAATATTGTTTCATCGGATCAAATCAACAAGTACCCAGCCAATCAGAATCATTTTTACTGTTTAAAATGAATATTCATGACTAATTTTGGAAATCTTGGGTAGATTCGGTGAGCGTTAAAAATTAAAAAAAACACTGTCCTTGTTATTTTACTAGTTATATTTGTTAAGTGTAACAATAACATTAATTTTGTCTCAGATAATTATAATTTTCCAGGATAAATTACAAATATTTTCCAGGATTTTTGACAAAAAACCCCGTTTTCCAGGTTTTCCAGTACTGGAAAATGTACATTTCATTTTCCAGGACGCGTGGAAACCCTGATCAACTATTCCTATTCAATACTAGTAATTTTAAAACAGACCTTAACAGGTATTACTACTCTGGGTCAGAGTGAACCTGAGAGTAATGGCAATAAAAGGGTACTCTACACAGCTCCAGAACTGGATCCTCAAAACCAGTTGTTGATACACCAAAGAAAAATATTTAATATGAATATCAATTATTCTAAGCAGTGGTAGATTTATTTTTAAATCTTACTATAATTCACCAAATGGTTTGTTTTTTTTGCATCCATCTGTAATTTGTGAATTACACATAAGAGATCATGTTGATAAATATCCTTATTGGAACATTTAGAACAATCACAAAGAGCCTGGAGAATGTTGCAAAGGTCAAAAGAATTCAAAATCCAAAGATGAATTGAAACTATCTTGACAACAGCATTATTAAAATCAGTTTAGAATAATGCTACACTGAACCTTAACATTGCATCTATTAACGAAATCAAATCTTGTTTTAAGATATAAATTACTCTACCCAAGACCACACTGTACAGCAAACTCTCAACTAGCCATTGTGACAGAGGGGCAACCAAAGGATCGATACAAAGACTGCTTAAAAAAATCCCTTCATGCCTATCACATCAACCATGACCGATGGTCCACCATAGGTGTGAAATGTGATGCCTGGTGTATCACCATATCTCCTCCTTTGAAAACACCCAGAAAGGCTACCAAAAACAAAAGGCACAGGAGGAAGAACCACAACACCATGCCATCAAACCCTGACCAAACCTTCAGCTGCAGCCACTGCAACAGTGTCTGCCTATTCCACATTGAACTAATCAGCCATGACCATCCCCTTAATCTTTGTTCACAAAGCCAGGCTATGACACATCTAGCTGAAGCCTTCTTTGTCAGAAATAAAACTTATATTTTTTGTGTAACTTTTTTTTTTTTTTAAATCAAGATTTTTTCGAAATTGTATTATGTTTATATTTGTAGTATGACTAATAGCCACCAGATGGTCACATAAACATTAACCTCTTGATGGTGTTTATTAACTTATAAGCCCTCACAAAAAAAAAAGTTTGGTATTATTGCTGCAATAAATAGTGGGACCAATAAATTTATGGTCAGTAACAACTAAAAGCAGAAAATCTGCTGGCCTTAATGAAATAACTCCTCAAGTATGGAAAACAAGCAAATTTGATGATATATTTCTTTGATTATGTAACATTGTCTATAACCAAAACAATAGATGAAAGGCTGCATCCTCCCCCGCCCCCCCCCCCCCCCAAAAAAGGCAACCCGAATCATTTAAGAACTACAGTGGTATAATTCTTACTTCTATAGTTGTTTAGATTTATAATCTCAATTGTATCTGAGCTGAAATTGAGAATGTTCTTAGGAAAAATCAGAATGGTTTTCAAATAGATCAATCCACAACTTCTTAGATTTTGACTTTTCATCAAATCATCAAAGGAGTACATGCAAAAAAAAAAAAAAAAAAATCTCAAGGCAACACTCGTTTTAGATTTCTCCATTTAATTTCATACACAGATGGAGCAAATATTAGCATTCCCAGCAGTTTAGCTGAAATCAGGAGACTTTGACAAATTTGCACTTTAATCAGTTCAATTTCTCATATTTCTGGTCCAATCTTAAAAAAATATTTATATGGTTGGAAAGAAAAGAAAATAATCTTTCTAAATATGTAATTTGTATGTGTTTTTATTCATTGAATCATTTTTTTTCAGCGAGTTAAAACAGTAATTTGCTTCGAACAACCAAAAATGTGAAATATGAATTTATTTCAAGATTAAATTTTACACATTACTTTTGCAAAAATCAAAGTGACCAATCTTTATAAATATTCTTGAAATTGAACAGTCAATTAGAAGACACCTTGAACTATAACCAGGAAGTCTTTTTTTTCTCCAACCTTTGGAAGAGAAACCATAACCGATCAAATTTGACACAGGTTCCTTCAAAAAGTATAAGATAAGCAAAATAGAGCACTATATCATAATAGAAGATAGTCTCAGAATTATTTTGATATATAATGTGTGAAATTTTGATAATTTTGATAATGTCTTAACGTTGGGCTTTTTTGTAAAACCTTCAATTTTGGAAAAAAATGAACTTACAAGCTAGTATTAAAACGTAAACAAAACTGTTCAGCACATGCCGGACATGATTTGTTTTTTTTTTAAATTATACAAAGCAGTATTCTATTTCTTGTATGTAATACAACATAAAAGGTATTTTTAAGTTCAAAGTGATGTTATTTATTTATGTGTAATATGTGTTTATGTGTATACATGCAATATCAAAATGAAAATGTTGAATAATCTGGTGGTAAACTTTTAAAAAAAAAAAAAAAAAAAAAGCATTGATATTCTGTACCTCTTATTCTCTAAATAATGAGTTACAGCATAGATATACATACAAGTGCAGAATCAGAAAGAACATATGATTTTACATAAGAATGCCAAGTTTTATCAAAATTGCTCCAAACATAAAGAAATGATGAAGAAATTACTGTATTTCTTGTTTTGAATTGGTCCATTTTGAGCAAAATCATGTCCACTTTTGTACCCCCAATTTCGGGGCTTTAAATTTTCATAATTTTTTAACCACTGGGAATAATTGCATAATCCAAACAGTTTTGAACTCCATTTAGAAAGCTCTAAATAACTAATGTGATTAAATAAAAATAACCTCAAATAAATAAAAAATCTACTGGGAATACTACAAATACTTCTAGCATATGGTCTACACAAAGAAACTATAACTGCTATAATGATGCTCTACAAAGACACAAAGGCAATGGTTAACCCACTTGATTGTAACACTGATTTTCTTTGACATTGTTGCTGGTGTATTGCAAGGAGATACACGGTCGCAATTTTTACCCAATGTTAATAGATCTAATGAAAGAAAATAGCTTCTCACTAAACAAGGTAAGAAGCAGACGATGTCCAGCAGAAATCATTGCTGATGCAGACTACGCAGATGATCTAACACTTCTTGCAAATAAACTTTCTCAATGTGAATTTCTGCTGCATGGCCTGGAGCAGGCAGCAAAAGGCATTGGTCTCTACATGAATTAATGAGTTTTAATTAAGATGGTGCCATCTCCTCATTAAATGGCTAGCCAAAGAAATTAGTAGACCAGTACATATACTTTGGTAGCAGTATCTCATCTACAGAAAGCAATGTCCAAATACACATAAGCAAAGTATGACTGCTGTTGACAGGTTATCAACCATATGAAAATCTATCCCTCTGATGAAAAAAAAATGAAACAGAAATTCGTCCAAGCTGCACCTGTGTTAGTATTATTGTATAGCGGCATACTTGGACTTTAACAAAACACTTGGAGAAAAAATGAGATGGCAACTACACTGGAATGTTGCATGCCATTTTAAACTCCTTAAGCAGTACCCCACAACAAAGCAGCTGTACGGCCACTTACCTCCTATCACATAAACCATCCAAATAAGAACAAGATATGCTGGACACTGCTAGAGAAGTAAGGACAAACTCATAAGTGAAGTTTTCCTGTGAACACCTATACATGGACACACCAGGTAGGCCGACTGACAAAGAGTTACATTGATCAGATCTGTGCAGATACTGTAAGCTGAGCAGAAGACTTGCCAGGAGTGATAACCAATAAGGTTGGATAATGAACAAGGAATCCGTGCGGTTGGCATGCTTTGATGATGATATCCAACTTAAAATCCTGTCTATAGGGTGGGGTTTCAGCTAGCTATTTAAATTCTATTAGTTCATTATTAAAATTTGGAGTAGAGGTGGTAACATGACTACAAATTTTTGTGCATCCTTTTTGCCTTGTAAATCCATCATTGGCTCTCGGCTAAAATGGTAGAGCAGTTGTTTGGTTTGGTTTGGTTTGTTTGACGGCATATCAACCTCAGTGGGTGATTTAATGCCGATAAAGTTTTGAAATAAATTCATATCTAACGGATACCCAATTCTTTTAATAAATACATTTTTCTATTTAACCCATAGATGGGACCCTAACAGATACTATCACTCCGGGTCAAAGTAGACCAGGGAGCAATGGTGATGAAGAGGTGCTCCACATTCCTCAAACCTCCAAAACTGGATCCTCACCATCAGATAGAGTTTAACGTCATTCCCAGGACATGAAGACCCTCAGCCACCTACTTCTAGCATCCATATGATAAATTGGTTGGGGCTTTCCATAAGGACAATAGGGTTGGGAAAATCATGTTTAAACTTTAAAATGTAAACATCATAGACAAGAAACAAGAAATGTTTCTGTGATTACTAAATATTTTGGAGACCTTACCTTTGGGGTTACCCTCATCTTATTATAATGGAGATTGTGTGTTTGTCTGTCTGTAACCAAAACTATATTACTATTCAAGTCACAATTCCCTTTGTTATTTACATCACATTCTCCATGATTTTACTTATATTTAAACCTCAATTATTAATAAAATTGTTTTACATTACTTACACTGTTGACCATATCTACATACTAATACATGCAATTGTATTTATATATACAACAAAATAGAGGTTTACAGTTTACAGGCTAATTTGCATATTGATCTTAAAAAGTTGATTTTAATAAATATATGCTTAGTATTATTGATTTCTAATTGTTTGGTTTTATCTTATTGAATATGAGCAAAAATCTCTTCAATAAATCTTAAAAGAAATCCCTTAACAAGAAGAAATAACTGTAATATTATTCTTTACTTCCTATTTTAACTAAACAGTTTAATTAGGAAAATTTTCCAATGAAAGACGGGAGTAACGGAAAATGATGGAAGAGTTAGTTTCAAAGTTGTTCTATTTTTCAATCATACCCCCTCTGTTCAAAATCTTTTGATCTACATTCTTATTCAGTTTCATTAGCCTTTCTAATTTAATATGATATTTTATCATAAAATTTAACTAAAATACTTGCACCCGGAGGGTGCATATATTTGCTAGTATATATAAAAGTGAAATAACATTGTATATAAGCTTTTGACCTAAATAACATATATACATTCCTACATATCTTGGGAGATAGACAAGAAAGAAAAAAGAAAATTTTTTCTTGGAAAAGATTGTTTCATTAAAATGAAACCAGGATATCAATGACAGATTTAAATGTTAATTAAGATAGGCGGATGGTTAAAAGGAGTGGCATTTCTGTTGTGAAGCTTTTGTTTAACTTTCCTGGAATGGCTGCTTGTCTGATAAAATTTCAAAATAACATAGCAACCTTATTTAAATAGTCCTCTTCACATTCAACATTGTAAAAAGGGGATCCTTTTATTCTTAACAAAAAAAAAAAAACAAAAAAAAAAATCAACATTCTGAAAATTTTGAGAGAAAACATTATCATCCAAACAAGAGGATCATTAAATAAAAGGGAATTTTTTTTTTAAATATATTTTTTTTAGAATTTTTTCCATATAAGTAAACTCTTCATTGTTTGGAATTAGTTTATAATAAAAAAATATTTTAATCTCACAAAAATATTTCTTTACAGACTATCCAAAATGGCGGCAAATCAGAGTGCCCAAGGTTTGAACAGAGATCTATCATGAAATTTTTGTTGCTGAGAAGTGCAAACCATGTAAAATTTCTGTGTACAGAAAAGCATTCTTTAATCAAAAGAATATTTACAAATTGACTTAACATGGGTTTGTCACTACAAACCGGAGTTGAAAAGAGTCAATGGAGTGGAAACACACCGACTGTCTGGTAAAGAAAAAGTTCTGAGTATAGCGGTGAGTAAAGAAGGTCATACTGACAGTCTTCTAATACATAAAAGAAACCATCATAATCTCCTTGAAAAAGGTGCAACTGTAAATAGTGCTTCCTACTGCTAACTGCTTAGGAAAAATTCACATAACTACATCCAGTGGCAAGACTACAGTTTTGGAAATCAGGAGTGTACCCCTTGATGGACATTACTTTTCAAGTCCATTCTAACAATTAGTGGTAGAATCTATTTAGGCTGATTTAAAAATTAATAATATTGGATTGGAATACTTGATATGATAACCAAATTTTGAGAGGAATCATTATCATCCAAATACTATTACTCTCATTTGACTGATTCCTACTAAGGTGTCTTTGGATACACAATCCATTTGGAAGGAAAGTTGTTTCTTTATGTTTATATGTATGTGTGTAATTATACATGTAAGAGGCTAATGATTTGTTTGTTTGTTTTGTTATACAGCATATCAACCACGGTGGGGCATCTAATGCTGGCAAAGTTTGGAAGAAAATTTTTAAACTCAAATTTTTTTTTTGTAAAAAGTTTTTTCTTTCTAACCCATAGATGGGACCCTAACAGGTACTACCAGTCGGGTCAGAATGGACTAGGGAGAAATGATGATGAAAGGGTGCTCCACATTCCCCAGACCTCCAAAACTGGAACCTCACCATCAGATAAGAGTTTAACGTCATTCCCAGAACATGAAGAATGATAAATAGGATTAGGACAACCATATAGGTGCTAGGACTTGACGTGACAAGCCAATTGATCGGAGGGGGTCTCTCCAACTGCCTGTCTAGCCTAAGTAGAGTTTTGCATATCATGGACTGCTCATTCACCAGGATTTTGTCCTTAAGCAACACAGGTCGCCACCTACAGCCAACAGGTGGCTCCATTGAGGGGGGGGTCAACCCTCTGCAGAGGTGCAGTCAGTGTATTCTAAAGCCTCAGCCAACAGGGCTAAGATGTTAATAAATTTTAGATTAAGTTTTGTGATTTTTTAATTTGGTTTGGTTGGTTGGGTTTTACGGCATGTCAACCACTTGGGTTATTTTATGCCGAATACTTCTATTGGTAAAAAAAAATGTTTAATGCTAACAAAGTTTTGAAATTTCATTTTTAATGGATAATACAATTTTGTTTATAAACTCATGTTTTCTATTTAACCCATAGATGGGACCCTAACAGGTACTACCACTCCAGGTCAGAGTGGACCAGGGAGCAATGGTGATGAAGGGGTGCTCCACATTTCCCAAACCTCCAAAATTGGAACCTCACCATCAGATAGAGTTTAACGTCATTCCCAGGACATGTAGACCCGCAGCCACCGCCTTCTAGCACCCATATGATAAAAAGGGGTTGGGGCTTGCGATAAGGGCAATAGGGTTGGGGCATGTGATTTTTTAAAGAATCACTATCATTCCAAAAGTTGTTTGAATTACAGGTCTTATTATTTTCAAAGACAAACAAGACAGGTTGGAGACTTCTGGTGAAGCAAGGACAAGCTCATAAGTGACGTTTTCTTGTGGACATTGACACAGAGACAGACCAGTGTAGGCCTACCAGCAAAAACCAACATCAATCAGCTCTGTGTGGATACTGGATGCCAGGCAGAAGACTTGTGATGACCAATAGGGACGGGTGGCAAGAGAGAGTCATGGGAATCCATGCTGTCACGGATGACGTTTATTTTCAAAAAGTTCAAATCTTGTTAGAAGCTTAATTTTCATTTCTAATTAATGTTGCTTGCATAAATGAGGATTGGCTGAAAGAATGCAGAATCTGAGAATTGCAACATCTTATTATAATGGAGATTGTATGTTTTTCTGTCTGTAACCGAAACTATATTACTACTCTACTCACAATTTCCTTAGTTATTTACGTCACATTTTCCATGATTTCATTTTTATTTAAACCTCAATTACTAATAAAACTGTTTGACATTATTAGTACTGTTGGCCTTACCTAGATACTAATAACATGCAATTGTATTTATATATACAACAAAATAGCGGTTTAAAGTGTAAACGGTAAAGCTAATTTACATATTGATATTTAAAAAAATGCTTTTAATAAAAATGTGCTTAATATTATTCATTTCTAATTGTTTGGTTTTATCTTAATGAATATGAGCAAAATTCTCGTGGATAAATCTTAAAAGAAATCCATTAACAAGAAGAAATAACTAATTTTATTTTTTACTTCCTATTTTAACTAAATAGTTAAATTAGCAAAATTTAGCATTGAAAAACGGCAGTGATGGAAGAATAAGTTTCAGTTTTTCTCTTTTTCGATTATACTCCCCTCTGTTTAAAATCTTTTTATCTGCATTCTTATTTAGTTTCATTTGCCTTTCTGATTTAATCTAATATTTTATTACTTTTAAACTTAAATACTTGCACCCAGAGGGTGCATATATTTGCTAGTAAATAAAATGGAGGAATGAATAAAATCTAAAAATAAATTTTTTTTAAAGTAAACCATGAATGATAATTCAAAACAGATGTTAAATGTTTAACAAATGTTAAGTTTTCCTGGGTTGTTTTTCTCAAAATTCAATTTAGTAGTACATATCTAATATAACAGTTACAACCTTTTTATATTATGGTTTCTTTGTTTAATGGCATTCATGCAGTGTAAGGGTTAAGCTATATTAGAAGACCATTGTTAGTGAGTTCGATTCTCACTAGGTGTCCCATGCTTCTGGCATTGTGCTACAATTAAGCTAAGCTTAGTAAATAACTTAATGGTGTATCAACCTTCATGGATTATTCAATACCAGAGTGATCTTATAGAAAAATAGAAGTGGTGCCATTCAACACATAGCTGGGGGGTATGAGGGGCTTCATACCTTTCCCAAGGGTATTAGTCCGAAAGTCAACATAATAGCGTGAGTGAAGTTCAAACTAACTCACTATGATGTTGCAGTCTAGCATGTTAGACACCATGTCACAACTATTCTTTCTCTTTTTATACTAATGTCATTAGAAACAAATTTAACAGGTAAATAAGAATTGAAGACATTTGTTATTAATAAATTATCTATTTAATATAAACAATATAAAATTGCTAGCCGAGACGCAAAATTAAAATTGGTTCTCAGCCCTGACAACAGGGCATATTTTATTCTCTGCAGGTAGGTAAGTGTTACATACGCCTATCGCTCAACGCTATACAGTGCTTCCATCAGAGATACCAAAGAGAGTTGAAAGACATATGTACAAAAACTTGGCAACAAACAACAATAAAGCACAATATTATTTTAAAATACAACATTTAATTCGAGGTTAAAATCTTTGGGAGTCCTAATACAACCGCCGACAGGCTAGAGTTTTTAATGTCATTTTGGTTGAATTTCTTCCTCAAAATCAATTTGTAATGTTCATAACGAAAGAAGCTACACTTATCTTTTTTATATGGGTGATTCATTTTCCGTGGTTATGATTATTCCGGTATTAATTCTTTTATCTGGCATTTTCATTGTGATAACTTTCTTTCGGGAGACATTCTTCATCTTCCCTCCCCCACGAGATGTTCATTCATCGGTCCTCTGGTTTACACTGTCCAAGACTGACAACAGGGATCGCTTTCCCTTTCCTCCAAATCGTGACGTCACCTGTATCGGTACGTTTGGCCTACGTAGGTAAAGCAACGAGGGTAGTATCAGGCGTTCGTTTTGTGTGCCTTCCTCTTCTTAGCTAGGTCGGTTAGGGCCATGAGTAAGCGAAATTTTTAGGGTCGCAATCTGGGACTTCCCCCCCCTCTCCCGCGTCATCACGTCTCTCAGAATATTCCAAAAGTTCTATGATTTGATGGAACGTAACAGTAAGACAAAAAAAAAAATGAGGTGTCATCCAAAATTGCATCTGATGGTGAGGCTCCAGTTCTGGAGATCTGGAGAGTGTGGAATACTGTTTCATTGCCATTACTCCTAGGTCCACTCTGATCCGGAATGGTAGTACCTATTAAAGTCCCATCTATGAGTCAAATAGATCTGCTTAAAAATCATTTGTATTTAATAGGACCATGTGCAAAAAAGCCCCCCCCCCCAAATAATAAATACTTAAGAAATAACTACATAAAAATTGTAAATATGAATGCACAGTGATTGTGATTCCCTAAACTCTAAATATGAAATAATCCTGGACAGGGTGACATGTTAAAAATCAAAAATGGTTTTATTGTACCAAATTTGAAAATTGCATTTCAATTAGTCATGTACAAATCAACAAGTAGTAGTAAACATTAATTTTATAGCAAGTTTCAGAGAGAGCTCATTGGATAGTCACTTTTTCTTGGTTACGGATGATGAACAACAGTTTTTATAAAAGTCGTATAAAAGTTGTGATCCACTTAGCACAAAATTTGTGAAGAGGAGAAAGAAAAAAAATATTATTTTTCAAAAATAAAGCATGAAAGTTTTTGTCATCAATAAAAATAATAACTCAAATCCTAAACTTGAATTTTTTTTAAGTAAAATTTTGTAATTATCACAATAAGTTTGTGGAGTGGCCTATTGTCGGTATCAGCCAGACAGCGAGGGAGTCTATCCCACTTTTCACTAGTGCTAGACCAGGGAGACTGTTTTTGCGTCTGAGGTGGAACACCACACCTACCATCGCAGATCCAAGCCATTCTACTCGTGCGCCAAGTTGGTGAGGGATGGTATTTAGCCCGATAGTCGCATAAATTTTTTTTACCTATGTCACCTTCTTTTACTACTGGGTCGTTCCATGTCAAAACACCGGAAAAATTTGAAATCTGCACCCACCGACATCGAATTACTTGAAATTTGGCACAAATGTTCCCCTTCATGAGTTAGGAAAGTGTGCCAAATTATTTTGTCTTAAACCTTACAGTTCTGATTTTAGAGGGGGAGGGATATAATTTTGCTATTTTGCCTCAAAATTAAGGCTGTGCGGTGTCGCAAAATCTGTGTTTTTTTTTAATTTAAAAAAAATACTTTCATACATTAAATATTTCTAAAATTTGGTATGTAAGGCAAATAAGGACTGTAGAATCCAAATATCGAACTATTTTAACCCTATACCTCACAGAAAATTTTATTTTGCCCACCCAAATGCATGACTCCAAAATCAACAACTTTTCACCTATGTAGCTTACGGTCAGTCTATCGAAAATGGGTCCTCTTCAATTTTCATAATATTTTTTTCTTAACATCTACTATGTCTACCTAAGTTCACCAAAGAATTTCGTGAGGGGGTCAAGTCTACTTTAGAAGATATGAACCTGCCAAGTTCAGAGTTTTTTTCCTATGTACGTGCAGGATTTCAGTGAAAGATTATAATTAAAGACAATCATCCTAATGCTCCATGAACTCTCAAATGTTGATATTGTGCTCAGTGACTTCTTAAACTATTCAATAATAATGTTTTTATCAATTAAAAAAAAAAAAAATTAAATACGAGGGTGAGTCAAAAAGTAATGCCATTTTGTTTAGTACAGGTATAATTACCGACACAGGAACATGTATCATGAATTAAAATGAAGTTGGTCCTCTGTGGATCACCTCCCTACTTTCCCACAGTCATTGTTTTTTTCAATAGCAATGTTCCACCTTCAAATGAGAGTATGTATCACTATTCTGTTAACTGTTCTTTGAGCCACTTCTTCACTATAGATTTCACTTTGTTTATTTTTTTTGTTGCGTTTTTTGTTATTTAAAAAAAAAAATATTTTTTACTATTTTTCAATCAAAAGAAAGTGATAATAAAAATGAATATATAAGGAGTCTTTAAAATATTACATTTTAAACTACACTGTGCCATAAATTTTGTTGTGTGTATAGACCATCTTGGACAGATGATAAACTCTACCATTTGGTGTTATAGGGACATCAACAGTGCACAGAATATTTGTGAATGGCACAAAACATATCCTTAAAATTCTCTTCCCAGTAAAATGAACAAGATGGAAGAGCTGGGCGCACTAACTTAATCAGCAAGTCATTCTCTGTATCAATCCAAATTTTATTGTCACACCTGCAACAAACATATCCTGAAACAACAAATTTCACTGTTTTTCTTCAGTTCCAATAGAGAAGTCATGTATTAGGTCATAGTTTTCATCTTCACTACATTGTTTTATGGCTATTTTATCTCTGATGAGTGGAATAAATTGATGAAAACTTCTTGTTCCTGGGACTGTGGATGCATTTTTGAATCTCATGTTGAGGCTCCTCCTTGCTTTCTCAACTTCCTCCTTTTCAACCAGAATTAATTTGATACCTTCAATTGCAGATCTGCAATATTCAAACAGATTTTTGGAAAGGATTTCTTTGGTAGTTGGTCTTCAGAGACTTTCTTTTGACACTATCCTTTTCACTATCCCACCTATACCATCACATGGTTGTTTACCATGACTTGTTGCAAAGAGATTCCATTTTGTATTGAGACCCAAATATTTCTGATGGTTGCAAAATTGGCAAAGTTCTTGTATTGTACTGTGCAACAATCAGTAAAATACTCACTATTTTTTATATTTGGCAAGGTAGGCCCGATTACCTCAATTTTTTTTCTGTACCATATAAATAAATGCTACAACATGTGAGTTATCACTCAACATAATGCAGAAACAATGATTTTGCATTGCATTTTCAAGTTTAAAGTAGGGTACCACTGGATTTAAAGTACATTGTGAGGTACTCCAATGAAAACTCTGGATCTCATCTTGAACTACAAATTTGTAGTTCTCAGCAAAATCTCCCAGGAACAAAACTTCAAAATCACTAATCTCTTCCTTTCTTTGCTTTAAGTATCTGGATTGTGATTTAGCCAATTAAGAATGAGGTGCTAATTTATTCAATTGCAAAACAACTAAATAAATGTAAGCTTGACAAGATTCCTTTTGTGTTGTCAAAGTCAATCGGTCAGTTGTTATCCATTGTGAGAACTCTATTGATTCAGTGTTATCAATATTTCCTTCGATGATGTCATAAATTTTTATTCAAGCTGCCCTGATGATTTAGGAAAATTTGGCCACCTATGAATCATATACTCTCTGCTACTGGTATTACAGACAATATATTTCAAGAGATCTTGATATGATACATTCAGTGGTTCCAGTAATAATTTCATGTTTTGTTGGATGGTACATACACATATGGCATGTGTACCTGCACTACCAGCAAGGACACAGCATTTCAGCCTTAGACTACAAAATTTTGAAAACTCCAAGAATGCTATCAGGTTCTGTTCCTTGAATGGTCTGAAGAGCTCATTTAGGTTGCACAAGATGAGTCTTTTCTGCTGATGAATATTATGTTTAATACTAACATAGTCTTTCCTGCCTGGCATCAGTTGAGTATATTCATCATCTTAGTAAAATGCTTCCACTAGCTGTGCAATATTAGCAGGCAAAGATTTGCCCCCTTTTGGTTCTGGCACAGCTAAAATACCTCTTACGAACACAATTTGTGAGCCTTGTGTACAATGTGTTCTGAAACTCCAAACACACACGACTTTTTTGTGTGACCAGTCGGTAGGAGAGCAAGTGTCAAGATTTGTATTTTTATGTTGGTTGATTCCACTCTCTTCATTTTTGCTATAAGAAGCTTTATCATTTTATCAAAGTACTTAGCTTTATCTAAAATTTCAAAGCCTCATCATTCAACAGCTCAGAGTCAACATTTAACGACCTGCCTACTTTGGTCTTTATACATTGCAATACAGAAGAATGTTTTCCCTTACCTAAATGAGCTTTTCCAGAGTAATGATGTCCTTTTGTTTTTATTGGAGAAATTCCAATAGCAGAGAAACATTCATTGATATTTCTCTTCTCTGTTTCTGCAGAAGTACTTGTATCAAGCTTTTTCATTGCTGATCTGGTACATGTCTTGGTTCTTCATTATTACTACTCTTTTCTGATTCTGCAGAAGTACCTGCTTCAAGCTCTTTCATTTCCTCATCAAGAAGAAGTTTGTGGATTTGTATTTGACAATTAGGGCAGAGTTTCTTGTCTGGGATTAGTACCAACTTAGCCTTTACCTTGTCTGCCATCACCAATAAAATTGGTTTCAAACTGCCTTTAATTTGCTTTTTATGATTTTTAAATGGAATACAACATCTCTTTTCAAGCCATTCATATTTAGTCAACAAGGTCTGTTTGTGATAGCAACAGATAGACTGTATTTCATCCTCATCACAATCTTGTTCTATAGGCAATAAGCTTTATATCCATCGCATCCAACTGATCAATTGGAATCACTCCAACCTGTTTATCATGGAATAACATTTTCAACTGTTAGCTCAGTACAAATAGAACAATAATGTTTGCCTCTAAAACTATCTTTCATTCTTTCTTTTCAATAAAAACATTATTCCAGTGATGAGGAAGTGAAATCTATAGTGAAGAAGTGGCTCAAAGAACAGTTAACAAAATAGGGATACATACTCTCATTTGAAGGTGGAACATTGCTATTAAAAAAAAAAAAAACAGTGACTGTGGGAAAGTAGGGAGGTGATCCACAGAGGACCAACTTCATTTTAATTCATGATACATGTTCCTGTGTCGGTAATTATACCTGTACTAAACAAAATGGCATTACTTTTTGACTCACCCTCGTATTTAATTTTTTTTTTTTTAATTGATAAAAACATTATTATTGAATAGTTTAAGAAGTCACTGAGCACAATATCAACATTTGAGAGTTCATGGAGCATTAGGATGATTGTCTTTAATTATAATCTTTCACTGAAATCCTGCACGTACATAGGAAAAAAACTCTGAACTTGGCAGGTTCATATCTTCTAAAGTAGACTTGACCCCCTCACAAAATTCTTTGGTGAACTTAGGTAGACATAGTAGATGTTAAGAAAAAAATATTATGAAAATTGAAGAGGACCCATTTTCGATAGACTGACCGTAAGCTACATAGGTGAAAAGTTGTTGATTTTGGAGTCATGCATTTGGGTGGGCAAAATAAAATTTTCTGTGAGGTATAGGGTTAAAATAGTTGGATATTTGGATTCTACAGTCCTTATTTGCCTTACATACCAAATTTTAGAAATATTTAATGTATGAAAGTATTTTTTTTAAATTAAAAAAAAAACACAGATTTTGCGACACCGCACAGCCTTAATTTTGAGGCAAAATAGCAAAATTATATCCCTCCCCCTCTAAAATCAGAACTGTAAGGTTTAAGACAAAATAATTTGGCACACTTTCCTAACTCATGAAGGGGAACATTTGTGCCAAATTTCAAGTAATTCGATGTCGGTGGGTGTAACACCCCGGTGAATTGACATTGTTGATCTTGTCTACCTCACGCTATCTTTTCTGAAAAATAAACTATTTCTGAAAGAGTTGTGGTTCCATTTTTGGGACAGCAACTTTTATTAAAAAAACAACTGAACAAATTGTTATTTACAATTTTTTTTAGAAATTATTTTGATAAAAAGTAAAATACTAAAGTTTTTTTTTTTAAGAATAACAATGAAACCACAACTTTTATTATTTTTCAGGGTGTAGGTGAAAGACAAATTTGTAAACAATAAATGAATGTGTCACGGATGAGAAGACTAAATAAAAACTAATATCAAAATGAGACCCCAAATGTAACATTGTACTAATATCACTTTACTCTTTATGAAAAATTATATAAAGTTTAAAACTTGCATAAGTCTTTTTCTCATGAGTTAGAGTTTCTTTGTTTAATGACATATCAACCTTTGTGGGTTATTTAATACAAAACCCATCCTTATAGAAGAATGGTAATAGTACTATTTAACTCATAGCTGGAGGGTTGATGGGTTCATACCTTTTCCAAGGGTATTAGTCCGAAAGGGAACATTAATAATGCAATGAGTACAAACTCGTTGACTACAATGTTGCACTCCGGTAAATTAACCATTATGCTACAGGGCTCCCCTCCTCATAAATGGGAGGCCAGCTTGCACAAATAAAAACTTTTTTTGGGACAAAATAACAAAACCAAACAAAACAAAACAAAAAAAAAATATCGCTTTCACAGCTTGATAAGTTTATTTTTTCAATTTTCCACAAATACAATTAGTAAAGTAATTTCTAGTTAACTGCTCAGTCACTGTTGACTAAAGTGATACATTTTTATCTTTTTTAATTTAAAAAAAAATTATTTTTTAATCAATAATCGCAGAAAAGTTTAGAACTTTTAATTTTTTTATGAACAGATGTGCATTGATTGAAATAAGTAAAATAAGAAAAAAAATACATATATAAACAGGCTACAATCTTATAATAGAGATTGTGTGTGTCTGTCTGGAACCAAAACTACATCACTATTAAAGTCACAATGCCCTTCCTTATTTACATCACATTCTCCATGATTTTATTTTTATCTAAACCTCGATTATTAATAAAATTGTTTTACATTATTAATACTGTTAGCTATATCTACTTACTAATAACATGCAATTGTATTTATATATACAACAAAATAGCAGGGTACAGTGTGGACAGGAAGGCTAATTTGCATATTGATATTAAAAATTTGATTTTAATAAATGTGCTTGGCATAATTGATTTCTAATTGTTTGGTTTTATCTTAATGAATATGAGCAAAAATCTTAAGGATAAATCTTAAAAGAAATCCATTAACAAGAAGAAATAACTAATCTTATTCTTTACTTCCTAATTTAACTAAATAGTTAAATTAGGAAAATTTAGCAATGAAAGACGGGAGGGATGAAAAATGATGCAAGAGTTAGTTTCAAAGTTGTTCTATTTTTCGATTATACCCGCCTCTGTTTCAAATCTTTTTATTTGCATTCTTATTTAGTTTCATTAGCCTTTCTAATTTAATACAATATTTCATTACATTAAAACTTAAATACTTGCACCCGGAGGGTGCATATATTTGTTTGTTTTTGTAATAAGTCAATAGTTCTTGTGAAAAGACAGTTTTAAAGGGCAGAACAGGTTGGTCCAAAAGTCTTTTTTAGAGATAAAATAATTGTATAGAAAACAGTTTAATTTTTAAATATGTTTTCAGGGGTAAATTAATTGCACAACTTATATTAATAAAGACAACAGATAATGAAAGTTAAAACAATATGTAAGGGTGACAAGATTTATCCCTTTGATATTTTCCTTTCACTAATTGGACCAATACAAAAAAAAAAAAAAAAGATTATTTTTAGTATACACAAATTGTTTTTAAGTTTTCGTGTGGCTTGTAAAACTAATTCATTTAATCAACTACATGAACAAATTTCAATGAATTATTTATTTGGACAAAAACGAGAAGAAAGTTAATTTTCCAAAGAGGAGAAAAAGGGGTTTTATTTTTTAATTTTTTTTTTTTTTTTTTTTCTGACAGAGACTTGAATTATAATATTAATCAATTAATCGTGACCTTATTGAAAAGGTAGGTAAATAAATGGTGATTACTCCCACTTGATCAATTGCAAAATCGTATGCAAAAGTTCTCAGCACTTTTTTTTTTTTTTTTTTAATGGACATCATTGCGGGAACTTTACATACAATTTTATTTTCTTATTCTTAGAATATTAACCACTATGAACTTTAGCATTCACTATTTTGTGTTAGCTGAGTAGGAACAATTACTCTTATTACATACGCCCGATTTTTTTTCACGCAAGATCACATTAATGAAAAAAATAAACTTTAGCTTGCTTCTTGATGGGTCGTAGATTTCTCAACGGTTCAAGACGTGGCGATTCGAGCTTGGAGAAACGTCAAGATTATGAATGCGGATTTTTCAAGGTAATCAAGCACCAAGATTAGTACAAAACTTTTATTTATTTATTTATTTTTTGTCTAATAAAAAAAAAAAAATTCTTTTAAAAAAGAGAGAAGACTGCACTGTTTTCTTTGGGAGGGGGGCATGACCAACCTGGGCTATAAACTTGTTGAAAAAATAATTTAAATCAAATGTGATTCGTTTCTGAACTAATTTTAAAGATGATATCAATAAGAGTGTTTATCTATTTATTTGTTTATTTATTTAAGAAATAAAGATCATAAATAAAAAGTTAAATTTAAAATAAAACTTAAAGGAATTCATTTTAAAATAGTTTAGTTTATGACAAATATTTCAAGCAGCAAAAATATCTAAAATATCCTGCTTAAAAAAAATTAAAAATTTAAAAAATTTAAAAAATCTTATGAATTGAAATATTTTGTTTCGATTTTAAAAAACATCAATAAAAGTTTTTATAAAAGTTTTCAAAAGCACAAAAGAAACACAACACGTGTTTACTGTTTGCATATTGTCTGAATTTGAAATATCGTAAATGGCTTCAGGAAAAACATTTATTGATTAAAAATGATACTGAAAGAAAAAAAATACCAGATCTTTTCACAAAATTAAAAATTTAGTAAAATTATGTTTATTCAAAAAAGAATTTCGGAGAACCCGTCGAATTTACCGGGAACTCTCAAGACAAAAAGTGAGTCTTTCAAATACATTTGTAATAAGCAAAAAAAAAAATCTTCAGTTTATTTTAAAATCCACCAATTTACTACAGATGAAGATTTTTATATTAAAATGAACTTAAATTAAATAATTTGACTAAAACTTTTACGACAATTTAGTTATGATTATTTAATTAATTAAAACTTCAAACTACAAAAAAAAAATTTCCGGTGACATCGAAAATAAACTTCGTGTTCATAACTTCTTGACCAGACATCCATGTTATTTTTGTTCAGTTCGTGAACCCAAATGTTTAGGATAGACAGACAAATATTATCTGATCAGAAAAATGGAAAACTTACGGCCAATTGAGCTCGAAGCCTCAAGCTCTCGATATTGTCTCCTGTTTCTGCTGCCATGTTGTCGGCTGATGTAAGCGCATGGACTGCTAGCGGTGACTGACCGATAAAGCGAATCGCGAAAACGAGACCAACATTGTCAGGCATAATAAATCGATATAACAGCAAGGCAATTCTTTTTTATTATTATTTGGACTACAGTAGGGACTGGCATTTTTGTCGTTGGCTACGAATATTAAAAGCGAATTAAAAATAATTAAATCAATTATTTAAGGTTAAACTTTGTCTAAATCGATAAGTAGTAACATAATAACCATCATTAAAAAAAGAAAAATATCATTACATATGCAGTTTATTTTTAATAGATTTAAAACTATTTGTTTTGGTCAATTTCGACGATATCCGCCATTCTGTCTATTTTTCAATGGTTTTACGTGCTTGTTTACAATTTTTATGTAACATTCGCGATTGCAAAAAAAAATACCAAAAATCAGGTAATTATCCGATTTTAATGAAATTTTCAGTATTGATTTATCAATTAATGAATTTTATAATGCATTAGTTATTGTATTTCAAAACTTTAATTTAGTATTTTTGCTATGAAAAATTAATATATAAAATTCATTTAAAATGGGAAAAGCCTGAAGTTCAATTTAAAATGTTGTATTTTTAGATTCTAGATATAAATATCTATTTAATGCAAACCTTATTTTAGACACATAAAGTAATAAGTTTTGAAGAAAAACTCGATTGAAAATGTAGCCCCCCTTTTTTTAAGTAGAAAAAATATCGATGTATATTTTTTTTTCTTTTATAAGATAATAGCCAATTAAATAATTATCGAAATGAGTAAAATAGAAATCTCCAAAAATTTATTATTTGTTATTTTTTTACATTTTATTTTTCAATTTTCGTTACTTATTTTCTCATAGAAAAGCCACCGTAAAAATTTTTTTTTTGTTTCTATTCATAACTTCGGTCTTTTATCTCATTATTAATACTGTAATTAGAAAACTATAAGACTAACTTGAAAAAAAAAGTTAAAACGCCCCCAACATAAGGGGGGGGGTAAAAAAATAAGTAACCTGAAAAAATGAGATAGTTTTGAAATAGAATAAATAATTATAAAGATCATTCATTGATAAATAAACACTGAAAATTTCATTAAAATCCGATATTTCCCTGATTTTGGTAAATTATTTTCTGTAGGGGAGGGGGGCTAAAGTCATTTTGTCAAAAACGCATTTTAGG
This sequence comes from Doryteuthis pealeii, assembly GCA_023376005.1. Taxonomy (NCBI): domain Eukaryota; kingdom Metazoa; phylum Mollusca; class Cephalopoda; order Myopsida; family Loliginidae; genus Doryteuthis; species Doryteuthis pealeii. The sequence continues at coordinate 30,529,373 of CM042137.1, forward strand.
CTCATTTTGCCAGTACCTAGACTACAGTTATATACATATGTATTTTACCAACCCTTTTGCTAAGCAGAGCGTGACACAAGGTCAATTTCTCAAGCAGAGTTTAACAGGTTTGAATATAGTTTTCCTTCTTCTATACTTGTTGCCTAATCAGGGTTTAAGGGCCCAGCCCGTCATACTACTTACCCATAGCTTGAGGGAGAATAGTTGGATTCATACCTTTCCCAAGGGTATTAGCGCTATGTAAAATACAAACCACCTCATTCAGAATTTGAACTCGTGTCGCTGTATCCATTTCCTATGACGATAGCTATTTCACCCCGGGCACCACAATTTTATACATAGTAAGAGTATTTACGGGGTTTCGTTGGAGCTCTAATTCTCCGTAGTTAGTTTATTCGGACGAAAGAAGGAAACAAACACGAATATAAATTACAGACACATGTATTATCAAAAAGTACAGAAATTGTTGCAAATTCTAATGGCATTTGCTATAAGATTTATCTGAGAGGTGCAATAAAAAGTTCCTGGTGAAGTGCGCTAAAAAGGTTTTCTACTTGCTGGTTTTGGAATGTTGTTAAGACGCTTCGTCGTGTCGGTTGTGCCCTTTTGATGGGAATTTAGTTCCTCAGCCTTCTGTTAGTATGCTATTGTGACAGCCTTAGAAAGTTTGCTGTCACAAGCCTTAGAAAGTATGCTGGTTAAGGGCAAGGTGATGGGAGCGCTTATTTTAGCGTCTCTCCTCGGTAACTGCTCCCTGATAAGTGGAGTTTTTGATTCTGGCGCCAACATCGTATGTTGGCTATCCGCCCTCTAGCGGCAGGAAAGATAATTCTCTATCAGATTTCCGATATTCTCCCAAAGACGAAGAAAACATGCAATGAGCATCAGTGCATGTTACCTGGCTACTTCTACCTTAATTCTTAGTGATAAGAATGGTGGGTAACAAAAAGAGAGAGAATGGGGATCCTTACCCATTCTAATATCCGCAGTTAATTTTTCTATTTTTATCTATTTTTTTTTTTTAGTATTATTTAATAACACAAAAACGTCTTTGTGTATCATGAACATACATCTGGGGATTCATCTTCAGATGGTGTAGTAGATTTGATATGTAGTCGGTTGCAGTTTAACATCAATGCCCAGGACGAACATTTCATCCGTGCTGGTGGGGGGGGGGGCATTTCTCCCTTAGTTTGATATCAAATTCCGCATCCAATAGTACAGGTAGAGGAAGTTGCCTCCCTTTCTCAGTCACAATATCCAGGGTGACTTGCTCAAATTGTCTATTAGCCAAACCAAGATAGGTATTAATTTCGTGATTAACCTTTGTCAGTTCTTGCAATTTTAATTTTTTCATAGAATTAGTAGTATTTTTTTTTCTGGTTCTGGTAGAATTGTTTTGTTTTTTTCATTTGGTTCAATAACAGAATTAGAATATTTTTTTCTAATTCAGGTAGATTTGTTTCTTCATTTAGTTCGATAATAGAATTAATATAATTTTTTTCTAATTCAGGTAGGTTTAATTTTTTATTAGAATTAGCATTAACTTTTTCTCATTCTGGTACATTCAATTTTTTATTAGAATTAGCATTAACTTTTTCTCATTCTGGTACATTCAATTTTTATTAGAATTAGCATTAACTTTTTCTCATTCTGGTACATTCAATTTTTTTATTAGAATTAGCATTAACTTTTTCTCATTCTGGTACATTCAATTTTTTTAGAATTAGCATTAACTTTTTCTCATTCTGGTACATTCAATTTTTTATTAGAATTAGCATTAACTTTTTCTCATTCTGGTACATTCAATTTTTTATTAGAATTAGCATTAACTTTTTCTCATTCTGGTAAAATTGTTTTTTTCATTTAGTTCAATAGCAGAATTAGTATTTTTTTTTTTTTCTAATTCAGGTATATTTGTTTTTTCATTTAGTTCAATAATTTCTGCCACACGTGCTTTAATTCGCTTTTTTATGGCAACTAACTGAGTCAAGATTTTTATCTCATACACACTATCTTCTTTCACATCCTCAGCTAATTTATTGATGTTTACGTCGCTATCCAGGCAAAGTCCCGTTATTTCATAATTAGCGTCATTTATTTCAGCAAGTAAATTCTTTACATTATGCTCTATTTCCACATAGTTCACTAAATTTGAAATAGACTCCAACGACGCTAATTCAACGTTTCTTTTTTCCTTAGCGGCATTTATGGCATCTATTAAGGTTTTTACACCTTCGACGTCTTTATAATTATTTGTCATTCTTACGACCTTAATGGAGAACCTATTAAACTTTTCTTAGGTTTTTAAAAAATATTCAATAAGTCCACGGCTATTTCATGTGCAAATATTAATGACAAATAGTATCAAACAATACCAAAAAATGACATTAAAGGTCCAGTAACACAAACAATATCATTCAAGACACAGAGAAACAATATTAAACAATTAATATTGAGCAAATATCAAAATGGCCAACAGAATGGAACAATGAATGCGGGTTTTTTTGGGGTTTTTTTTGTTGTTTTCTTTGAAGGAAGTTACGAGAACAAGTTGCGTTTCTTCCTCTTTTAGGGTGTTTTTTTGGATGGTCTTGAAATCCAAGATAATATTTATCTTTTGCAAGTCTCTCTAGCAAACGAAATGTAATTCCTTTCCCAACTGAGCACGTTACTCTCACTTCAAATAGCAGTCGTTAGATTTCACTTGCCGTCCAAACACTTTCTTCCTCACTTCCCGTGTCAGCGACCGTCCGTCTTATTTCTGCTCGTTCGGCTGCGCTTATGCAAATTCCGATATACTTCATCCGGGTCTCTGCTAACAGCACCTTAGCTACGAGCAGGTAGCGAGTTCGAATATCCGTAGCCACTCGCCACACTCTTCCCCCTCGCACAGGCCAAACATATCCTGACGCGCTTTGTTTGTGGGGCTGGGAATCCGCTTGTTCATAGGGCTGCCTTTCAATTTCGTCACACTCCCCCATGATCTGATGATCACATAGATGACAAACCGGGGCGGGTCTCTTGAGTCTAGCGCTCCTTCGCAGTAATGGTACTTCCTCCTCGGACGACTCGTCTGCAGAAGTATCATCTGTTGTACTCGCGTTGTTTACCTAAAGGGGATCACTACGTGCTTCGTTGATGGTGATCACCCTTGCACTTCGAGTTGAAAGTTCGCTGTCACTCCCACTTTCCGAAGTATTCGAGCCTATGACGGGGAGCGCAGGTCCCTTACATGGTGGGGCATCCCGTCGACAAGGGCGTGCTGTGGGCTGATCACACCTGTGACGCGTCCACGTGTATAAGAAGACGTGCACCGTCCGGTTGGGGTCTTTACCCAGACACGATCACCCACATCGTATCCAACCTGCTGTTGGTTGGGCTTATCTGGAGGGAGTACATCGATACCCTTCAGTCGGACGCGATAGCGATGGATCAGGTTGGCAGGGGCAGTCAGCGGCGACACATTATCCTTAGGGGTGACATTGTACCAATAGACTGCTTCCATTATGGTGCACTGTTTCCTCGCTGCGATCCGTTTTATACTTCGATGACATCGTTCCACAATGCCATTACCGGAGGGTACATGCGCACAGCGAAAATGCAATCGAACTCCCCATTCACTTAGAAAGTCCCCGAAGACCTTGCTGTGAAATGCTGTGTCATTGTCAACGAGTATTTCAGCCGGCGCCCCACGCTCGCAGAACAGGCCTTCCAAGTGGTTGATGATGCTTGCTGCGTCTTGTCGTCTCAAATGACGCCAGATCGAAAACCGTGCGGGCCCGCAGTCAATGGGCGACAGATAGTGTCTACCTTGGTAGTGGGTCACATCCATCCCCACTCGAAACCAAGTGTCGCTGACGTCCAGCCTACCCTTCAGCCAACGCGTGGATGGTGGGTCAATCGTCTGGCACTTCTCACAATTTCTTACCACAGTCCTCACCGACGCTTTAGAAACTGTGGGATCAACCTGCCTGACAAAGTACAGTGTTCGCCTTATGCCGGGGTGGCCGCTTCGGTGATGAATGGACCTTATGCGGTCAGTCGTGCTCGCTTGGCGACACATCACTTGCACAGTACGGAGGTTCAACCGTCTTCTTGTTAAGATCAAGCCATCGCTGTGACACTCTCGTCAAACTATCCGCTCGGTTATGTTCCGACCTCACCAGGGCCACATCTACAGACAGTTCATATTCTACGACCAAGCTTGCGAGTGCATCAAGCCGCCGTCTGATTAGCATCTCATTTGCTGCCTTGGTGCGCACCCTAGCCTTCACAGTGAGTGTGTCTGTAATCCATTTGTGCACACAGGCAGAGTAAGGTGTGAAAATGCAATACAGTCGCTTTCCACATCAATGCCATGTTCACACCTTTTAGCACAGCATCAAGCTCTGCCAAGTTAATGTGCTGCGAATCCCTTTCTTTTCGTAACCAGCTCGCATCCGCCACAGTAGTTCCCTCGTGCTCCAATGATACTCCGATGGCCAAGGAGCTTGCATCAACCCAAACGTCAAGCTCAGAATCATCAACACACCACTTTCCTCGCACGGGGTCTTCTTGGCGCACTCTTGCGACGACTTCCTTTATCATTGTTGTCAAAGGAACATCGGTCACCTTGTCATTCCAACCCTTTGTTATATCTGCCGCTCTCCTCTTAATGAATGCTGCAGCCACTCTGAGCCATTTAACTACTGGGAAGTGCTCGACTAGCTTTTCACAAAATGAGAACACACTGCGTCGGGTAAGAACACGTGGTACGCTCGGGACCTCGTTCCCTCGTTCCCATGTCAGCATATTGCCTTCTTCCCAAACTGTCAAGCCAAGCACTCGCGTCCCGTTTTGCAGTCGTTCCGGTTCTTTGCTCGCCAGTCCAAAGTTAGCCAAATGTTGCCTCACCCTGGTTGCGGAAGCTATGTCTTCGTTGACAAAAACATCATCGATATATGTCGAAGCTGCTTGCCGGATAGCGTCATCTTTCGAAAGTGTGGCCTCAATAATAGATCGCATGATAGATGGTGCCACATTGAGTCCAAAACCCATGCGCGATAGGCAGTACCTTTTTCCCTCGAAGATAACAGTCTGGTACGGCCACAAGGATTTGTGCACACGCACTTGTAAATAAGCCCTTCGGAGATCAAGCAACGAAACATTGGAGCCTTTATTTCTCCACTCTCTTAACTTTTGGGTACAGACGTCGGCATTTGCCGTATAGGCGTCGACGTACCCATTCAATTCACGAAAGTCTAACACCGGGCGCACCTTAGACTTATTCTGTTGAAAGACGGCCATTAATGGAATCAGGCCTTTTGGGGGACCAAGTTACTCCTCAGAATAGGGAAGCAGCCATCCATTGTTTAGCCACGTTTCCAGCTCATGACGGTACTCCTGTCGAACTTGAGTGGACATAGGATATTCAATTCACCTTATTCGTAAGTCCATTGGGTGGCTGGTTGCCTGACCATTTCCACGACGCTGTCCAAGCCCTGGTCTGCTTATCGAACTCTGCGCTGAAGTCTGGTTCTTCTATTCTAATCACGGCAGAGGCACTCGCCTCTATCGTTGAGAAGATAGCGTCACCGGACTGGTTTATCGGAACTCCACCCAGCATCTTGATGATATCCATTCCAATCAGCATGTCGAAGCCTAACAGCGGACTGTTCCCGACCAGAACATCAGCTTCCACGGGGCTTACGTTATCTACTGCCAGTGTCATAGTCCCAACGCCATTACCGCAGAGAATTTCACCGTTGACTGTTAGGACGTCCGTTGCCTGCCGACTCCAGGGATTGCACACTGATTTGGTCACGAGGGACCGGGAACATCCAGAGTCTACTAGTGCTAGGCACCTCTTGCCATTAACAACAGCTTCAATCACGGGGAGCGCCTCTTTTGACTGGGGAAAGAGTGGCGCTGACATCTCGCCCCTGTTTCCGTTTCCCGGACAGTTTTTCACTAGGTGCCCTGTTTTGTTGCAAGGATAACATCGCATGACCGATCTTTCCCTCTGGTTTCTGACACTGTCGCGTTGCATGCAATCTCTAACCAGATGGTTCGGGCCCCCGCATCTGAAACAGTTGAAATCACTCTGACTAGTTTCGCGAAGATTTGGTGTATGGGAGGCCTGCTTAGGTCGCACTGCAGCAGCTAAATGTTCGTCCCGGGTGTCCACCAACACAGCGCGAGCTCTCTCAAAGTCAAACCATCCTGGTTGACGACCGGAGGAGTCTCTTGACATGGCTCAGTAGCCCATTGACAAAGGCGCTCTTCACCCAACATTCTGGCGGCATTTCGCCTACGCGCTGACGCGCTTTGTTTGTGGGGGCTGGGAATCCGCTTGTTCATAGGGATGCCTTTCAATTTCGTCACAGGTGTGAAGACTACTACTTTGACCTCTGAGTGACCCCTTCTTTTTTTGTGTGTCTCATGGTGGCAAAGGTATTTTTCCCTTCTCTTTAGGTCAGAAGATTTTTTTTTTTTTGGGGGGGGGGTATAGGTAGTTATAATACACTCTTTTTTCAAGGATATGTATTATTGTGCTAAGTTTGTAGTGTTTATTTTTTTAAAATGAATTCCTGTGGTCAATGAGACATATTTTGTTTTTCCTTTATAACACGCTTGCTAAAAATAAAGTGTTGAATTTTTTGTGGGTGCGAATTCTTTTTTTTTTTTTTTTCTTTTTTTTATGAAATTCTCAGTTGGTAGAGCGTTCGGCTAGAAACCACAAGGTTCCTAGTTCGATACCGGTCCTCGCCAACTCAGCGTATGAGTAGCACAGGGATCTGTGCGGTAAAGTAAGGAGCTGATGGTAAGTGTAGCACTCCACCTCAGACGTCAAAACAATCTCCTTCGTCTAGACGCTAGGTAAAAGAGGATAGACTCCCTTGCTGTCTGGTTGATACCGACTATAGGCCACCCCGACGACTTACTTTTACTTCATCATTATTATCATTATCATTATTATTATTTCACTCCATTCATGTTTTTCACTCCCATCTTAGACGGTGGTTCACTGGAGGCTGAGTGACAGTAAGTTTCCTCGGGTCTCCAGGACTCTTCTAAGTATTCCAGCCGATCTCAACAGTGATGTAGTCTGGATGGTCTCGATTCTTCCTCTGATTTTCAGTTCATTCAGACTCTTTTCCAGACCCTTGTAGATTATTCCAAGGAAACCAATTACAATTTCAATTATTATTATTATTATTATTATTATTATTATTATTATTATTATTATTATTGTTTACTCCTTTTGAGTTTTCACATCAGCGTTAGCTGATGGTCTTTCATTGGAGTTTGAGTGTCAGCAAGTCTCCTCAGGTCTCCAGGACTCTTCTGAGTATTCTGGCAGATTGCAGCAGTGCAGTGTTCTGAATGGTTTCAATTCTTCCTCTGATTTCCAAACATTCCAGACCTTTTCCCAATCCTTTTGAGACTGTTCCAAGTGCACCAACTACAATTGGTATCACCTTCACTTTCATATTCCATAACTTTTTTAGTTCTCTGGCAAGGTCCAGATATTTGTCTATTTTTTCATTTTCCTTTAGCTTCACCCTGTGATCTGCTGGCACTGCAAAATCCACCAGTTGACAAGTTCTTTCTTTTTTGTTTAAAAAGTCTGGTCTTCTTGCTGGGATAAGGTGATCCGTTTTTATTTCAAAGTCCCAGATAATTTTATGCGTTTCGTTCTCAAGAACAGATTCTGGTTTATGCATATACCATTTTTTTGCATGGTCAAAATTAAATTTTTTGCATAATTCCCAGTGGATCACCTTCCCAACCTAGTCGTGCCTAGTTTTGTATTCTCGTTGTGCTAGTTTGCTACATTCGCAGAGTATATGGTTTACAGTCTCATCTCTATTCCCGCAAAGTCTACATTTACTATTTTGTTGGGTCCTATCGATTTTCGCTTTGATGTAGTTTGTCCTTATGGCATTATTTTGTGCAGCAGTTATAAGTGATTCCGTTTGTCTTTTGAGGTTTCCTTTTCTTCTTCTTCTTCTTCTTCTTCTTCTTCTTCTTATTATTATTATTATTATTATTATTATTATTATCATTATTATTATTATTATTATTATTATTATTATTATTATTATTATTTTATATCTTATTTTTCCACATTTTATTGGCAGATTTTGATTTTTAAAAATACCCTTTCATTATGAGGGTTAATGCCAATGGAATTCATTTGTATTTGTTTAACTCAGATTATGTCGGCCAACTGATTTACAATTACTGTTTAGATATCGCATCAAATATTGTTTATTCAAGGATTAATTATGATAATCTTGGTTTTAAAGCATTTCAATTGGCATATTTCCACTCGTACTAGGATTCACATTTTTAAGCATCTTATTAATTCCAGTCAATAGTCACATTATTACCTTATTAGGAAATGTTATCTTAATAACTTTCTAACAATAATTGTACTTTTTTGAGGTCGAAGAAAACAAATTTTGTAACAACATGCAGTTAATTGAAAGAAACTATTTTTCAATCCCAGAAGTGATTAGGCTTGGTTATCTCCCTTTAACCCGTAAACAAAGCGTTGTGAACTGAAACAATCGGTTCAAAATCTATTAGCAAAAAAATTTCAATATGTTTGTATATTAACCGTGTCCAGTAAATTCATCGTCGGTATTGTAAATTTATCGGAGATAAATTAATCGAATGTTTTTACCCACCACCTCCGGCATCTGTAGGAATCGACACAAGCTCAATTTTTAAGCAGAATTTAACAGTTTCTCTGAATTTTTGAGATGAGGCTTGATAATTTGTATTATTTGTATTATTCGGACTATTGTTCTCATCTTTATTGTTATCTGCACAACGTTTCGGCCCATGTGCACTTCAGCTTTCTTCATGTATTTCTTGTTGGAGTTCCTGAGTTCGACAAGAAATACCTGAAGAAGGCCAGAGGGCACATCGTCCGAAACATTGTGCAGATAACAATAAAGATGAGGTCAATAGTCCGAATAATACAAATAATACAGAGTTTAACAGGTTTGAATTCGGGTTTTTTTCCTTCTATTAAACCAGTTGCAATATCAAGGTTTAAGAGCCTAGACTGGCCAGCTAGGTACACATAGCTGGAGGGAGAATAGTTGGATTCATACCTTTCCAAAGGGTATTAGTGCTATGTGAAATGCATCCAGAAAAATTATTCTTAGCTAAATTCGAAATTTAATCTTTGCTTTTAAGAATAATGAAATGAAATTCATTGTGTACATTGCTCATGTGCACCACAACTCATCAAAGTCTCATGTCTAGTACATAGAATAATGTATTAGTGTCAGGAACATGAATAACGTACAGTAATAATATACATGTATGTGTGCACATGCGTGCATATGTGTGTGGATGGGGGTATCAGGTATAGCGTTGGCAGATTACAGGAAGCATGGAGGCTTTGAAAAAAGAGTTAAAGGATTAGGTTGATTGATTAGTTGGTTGAGTGGTTGGTGAATTTTAACGGCATATCAACCCATCTGGTATTATTTTATGCAAGGGAATATAATACATTGTATGTCTATATTTACACTTTTGTACTTAACGGTTTTAACGATATATAACGTGTGTCAAAAAGTATCAAGATTTTTTTGTACTTTTTGACACACCTTGCTGAAAAAAAATAACGTATGGAACGTTAATTTTTTTCAGAACACAAGGTGTTTCAAAAAGTTTCAAGATTTTTTTACTTTTTGACACACCTTGTATTCTGAAAAAAAGTTCTATTCATTATTTTTTTCAGAATACAAGGTGTGTCAAAAAAGTACCAAGTTTAAAGCTGTATTTACCAAGATAGAAATGAACAATGAATGGAACGTCTTTTTTTTTTTCAGAATACAAGGTGTGTCAAAAAATACAAAAAATCTCGATTCTTTTTTGACACACCTTGTATTAGCATTGTCTGGGATTGTGTAAAGGGGTTACTTTTGTTTATATTTATATTTTTTGGCATTATGGAGGCACGTTGTGAAATGGTTATTGTTGAAGAAAATGGACCCGAGTTCAAACCTGGATGAGGTTGTTTGCAATTCACAAAGCACTAATACCCTAGGAAAAAGTATGCATCCAACTATACTCCCTCCAGGTCAGACTGGGCTCTTTAACCTTGGTATGGCAACCAGTCAAGGAAAAGGAAAACTCTGAATTCAAACCAGTTAAACTCTGCTTAAGAAATTGACCTTGTGTCAAATCCTACTTGTAAACACACACACACATATATATATATATAGCAATAATTCAAACCATAACATCTTTCTAAATTTCTGAGAGAAAATGTTATTATTTTCACTGTTTATAATTTTACTAAATTTGTCATGATGTTTGAGAGGATAAAATCTTCGGCCTTCTACAGGTATCTTTTAGTTATGGTCAGAGAATTTCAAACCAAACCCTCTATGTCATGAGGGTCAGCTTAAAAGTTCATTGGCTGACCAAGATACTCTGATGGAATGTGACCAAATGAGGTTTATTTTTCAACATAGTCCTTCTTGCAGTCCACACACTTCTTTCATCAGTGTTGCAGTGCCTTGATTGGAATTTGAACTCAAATCGCCACATCCATTTCCTAAGACAATAATAGTTTTGCTATATAATATATGAATAAATTTTGAATTTCTACAACTTATAAAAACTTTGTTTTCAATTTTTTAGTCTTATTTCTTAACCAACATCACAATTCCGTTACTTATCTCAGTGGTTATTAAATAATAATTATTCAATCTTAATTAGTATAGCATCTTATTTATTAACAATGTCTCTATTTAGGTATAGCTGAAATAGATTTGCCTCAAAACAGCCCATACTATTAATGTGTTTAACATCCTATGATGTGTGTTATATATCATTAAGAAATAAATGTTTACAAAATATATGGTTTGGATAATTTGCATAACAGTTTTAACAAAACCATGTTTAATAAATTATTACTTGGTTTCTAATATTATTGTTTTATTCTCAAATGTATTAAAAGCAATCCTATGTATAATTTTATATTGAAATCAATTAGAATAAAGTAAATATAAATGTAAACCTTTTTGTGTTCTTATTTAATTTCATTAGTCTTTCTAATTCAATATGACATTTAATTATATTAAAATTTAGATACTTGTGAAAATAGTGAAAATAAAGAAAGGAATTTCTCTGAAGTGAAAAGGGAAAACAAACGGAATTTAATAAAAGTAAAAACAGAATCAAGGTAAATTTTAAATGAAAAATTGGGGGCTCTACAAGATTAAAATTAACATGCAGTGTTTACAAATCTGTAATCCTTGCAGTTGTCTGCTTACTCTGCTCTCTAGGCTAATTGGGCAGAATGAGGTAATATTGGAAAAATTAGGGATTAATTATCTGCCTATGGCACCAGGGGTCAAAATCGCCAATATACAATATTGGTGCCTAAATTGAATTCCATGACTAAATTACTTATAGTGTTGATCCGATAGCAGCGAGACGTCTAAATCTGGTTGCTTGCAAAACCTCAAAAAACTTCAGCAGATATGTCACAAACGCCATTAAGTTTGCAATTTGTCCCTTTCTGAATATATGTTTTTTATTTTATCTTCAATTGTTGTCTTCTTCATCCGAATTTAATTCCCTACATCTTAACCTGGGAAAATATATGATGCCTGGCAAAAAAACATCATAGTAACCTGAGTGCCACTTTATGTATTTTGAGTGCAAGTGTCAAGCAAATGTTTAAACTTTTGATTCTGATTTCAGCCTACGTTTATAATTCTATCAGTTTTATTCTGTATAAACTGCATACGTGTTCCTTTACCTTAGTATTTATGACATATTTTGTCATCTACATTTTGTAAAAAACAAGATATTCATTAACTGCTAATGCCACCATGTCACCCCCACCACATCCCTTTTTTGCTCATCCCTGATCGCCCTCTCCCCACACACAGAGGGTGCTACCACCCACTTTGGGAATGGTTTTAAATGAATCTGACCTTCAAAACTATCAGAAATGACTCATTTTTTACTTTCCCACCCCCAATCCAGCTGTCAGTAGGGGGGGGGGGCTGTTGGGAAGCAGGAATTCCTGGGTGGGAGAACCACAGAAAACGAGTAATTTACAATTGCTTTGAAGGTCAGATTCAAAACCTTAACCCTAATTCCACCAAGACCCTATTTTTGTCTGAGAAGGGTTAAAAACTTTTTACCTCTCATTTTATAGAAAAAAAAATCTAAATAAAAATATAATAAGAGTATAAATCAATAATATATTAAAAATACTAATTGACAAAAAAGGATTTAAAATAGTAAAACAAATTAATAAAGAATAAAACATAATAAAAAACGAATAAAATACAAATAGAAGAAAAAAATACAAACAAGAAAAATAATAAAAATAAACAACTTAAAAATATCTTATTATAATGGAGATTGTGGGTTTGTCTGTCTGTAACCGAAACTATATCACTATTTGAGTCACAATTCCCTTTGTTATTTACATCACATTCTCCATGATTTTATTTTTATTTAAACTTCAATTATTAATAAAATTGTTTTACATTATTAATTCTGTTAACCATATCTACATACTAAAAACATGCAATTGTATTTATATATACAACAAAATAACAGTTTACGGTGTGAATGGGAAGGGTAATTTGCATATTGATCTTAAAAATTTGATTTTAATAAATATGTGCTTAGTATTATTGATTTCTAATTGTTTGGTTTTATCTTATTAAATATGAGCAAAAGTCTCGGATATAAATCTTAAAAGAAATCCATTAACAAGAAGAAATAACTGTAATATTATTCTTTACTTCCTATTTTAACTAAATAGTTAAAGTAGGAAAATTTACCAATGAAAGACGGGAGTAAGGGAAAATGATGGAAGAGTTAGTTTCAAAGTTGTTCTATTTTTCGATTATACCCCCTCTGTTCCAAATCTTTTTATCTGCATTCTTATTCAGTTTAATTAGCCTTTCTAATTTAACATATTTTATTATATTAAAACTTAAATACTTGCACCCGGAGGGTGCATATATTTGCTAGTATATATAAAGAATAAAAGATAAAACAAATATATAGAACTTTCATTAATCTATATATAAATATAGATATGATGAATAAATGAAGGAAAAAAACTTTGCATCATGTAATAATTTATTTCAACCACAACAAGCTTAGTTTGTAGCAGCATCTTCAGGCATAGAGCAAACACATAGTTGTTACAACCATGTTTTTGTTCTAAATGTGTTGCAGTTGACATAAATAATTACATAAAGCAAATTTTAAGTTTTTTTCTTTCATTTATACATTGTATTGCTCTGTTTGTTCACACATCTGCAACAATGAGCCTTCACATGACCTGTGATATTACAGTTGAACCCCCACATGGAATGATCCTCTACACCAAAAATATAAATATAGATAAAAAGTTTTAAAACAAATCTCTTAAATCCCAGATAATGTTAGGTAGCTCTTCTAATACGAGGGTGAGTCAAAAAGTAATGCCATTTTATTTAGTACATATAATTACCAACATAGGAACATGTTTCATAGTGTAGAATAATACTAAGTCCAATTACCGTCGAATTGGCAAGACAAGACAGCAAGCAGTTGTAACTGAAATACGATTCTGGTTTGCTGCAAAGACTACTGCAAAATGGCAGGATTTATGGAGCCTCAGAGGATCCTACAAACCAAGCAGCCAATCAGGACTCAGGAAATGGAATCAACCAAATGCATGAATGGACTGTTCTGAATTCCCATAAGTACCATTTGTCTTGACACTGGTTCAGTTGTGCTTGACCAGTCACATTGTTCAAACCAATAGTAGACTGACTGAAATACATACATCAAAATGAAGCTGGTCCTTTGTGGATCACATCCCTACTTCTCCACATAGTCAGTTTCTCTCAATAGCAATGTTCCACCTTTGAATGAGAGCATGTATCCCTACCCCGTAAAATTCTGTTGAGCCACTTCTTCACTACAGATTTCACTTCTTCATCACTGGAATATTTGCCTCAGATTATAATCTCTTCAGCCCCATGAAAGAGGGTTTGAGAGGAAAACAGTGACAAGGGAGTGAAATCTGTAGTGAAGAAGTGGCTCAAAGAACAGTAAACAGAATATTATGGGGCCGGGATATATGCTCTTATTCGAAGGTGGAACATTGCTATTGAGAGAAAGGGTAACTATGTAGAGAAGTAGGGATATGATCTACAAAGGACCAGCTTCATTTTGATGTATGATACATGTTCCTGGGTTGGTAATCATACCTGTCCTAAACAAAATGGCATTACTTTTTGAGTAACCATCGTAATATGATAAAAAATATTATCTGTTATTGTTTCCTAAATTATGCACATCAATGAAGGTAAAAAGAAAAAGGAATACAAAGCAACAAAGCAATTAAATATAATATCTTTATTTCTTAAATAAAAATACAAAAAAAAAAAAATGAATAAATATGATATAAAGTTTTTATTGCACGTGTTGGCCTGGTTGCTTGAGATTTTTTTTTCTTTTCACAGTTCAGATTTGAAAGAAAAAAAAAAAAAGAATTGTACAATATCAACACAATAAATAAATACACATTTAAAAAAAAATTAACTAAATGAATAAATAAATCTAAAAAATGTTGGGGGGGGGAGGTGTTAATATTACAGGTTTCTTGGATGTGGGATGGGTGGGGGGTTATATGAAGTGTTTCTAGGGGGTTTGATTATAAGAGAAACAATGGGAAATAGGGATAGACAAAGGGGTCCACAATTAGAGAAAATAGTGAATGTCATTTTAACAAGCTGCAACATGAAAGAAATATAGACAGAGATTATTACATTGTGTCAGTGATCAATCAAATATAATATTTTATGAAAACTGATTAACACACACTCTCACTCACACACACAGTTGTCACATTTCAGGGAGAGGTATTTATTACCATTTTTGGAAATCTGTTATGCACACTGGAAAGCAGTGGCTCCCAAACTATATGCATATATGTATATTATTACTGTATGCTATTCATGTTCCTGATATTAGTACATTATTCGGTTAATTTAAGTCCATTAAGTTTAATTTAAGTATATCACCCTGCTGAAAGAAAAAAAAATATACCAAAAATCAAGAAATTAACTGAATTTAATGAAATTTTCAGTGTTGATATATTAATGAATAAAAGATATAATGCACCAGTTATTTTATTTAAAAACTTTTACATTTTTTCAGGTCAGTTAACTTACAACAAACTGTTCATGTTCCTGACACTACATTATTCTGTGTACTTGACATGAGACTTTGATGAGTTGTGGTGCACCTGAGCACTGTACACAATAAATCTAATTATTATTATTATGTATTTTTGAGAATCTGTGTTATGTCAAAGATACGTGGTTCAAAGTTAACTGTGTGAATGGGAAGGCTAATTTGCATGTTGATATTGAAAATTTGATTTTAATAAATATGTGCTTAGTATTATTGATTTCTAACTGTTTGGTTTTTTCTTAATGAATATAAGCAAAAATCTCGGGGATAAATCTTAAAATAAATCCATTAACAAGAAGAAATAACTGCTATTTTTATTTTTTTACTTCCTATTTTAACTAAATTGTTAAATTAGGAAAATTTAGCAATGAAAGACAGGAGTGATGGAAGAGTAAGTTTCAGTTGTTCTATTTTTCATTTATATCGCCCTCCATTTCAAATCTTTCTATCTGCATTCTTATTTAGTTTCATTAGCCTTTTCTAATTTAATACAATACTTTATTACATTAAAACTTCAATACTTTCACCCAGAGGGTGCATATATTTGCTAGTAACAATAAAGATGAGAACAATAATCCAAAAAACTTTAGCAATACGAATTCCTATTACAGTAAAGCATTTGGAATTAGGTATTTATTTTTTATCATTAAACACTAAAAATCATGATTGGGTTCAACACCCTTTCATAAAAATTACATCTGATATCTATTTGGAATTATGTAAGAAAGAATTGCCTTTTATATCTGCTGATTATGGACTTAGAAAAATAATCAAATCAAATATGAGAGTTATTTATTATCTTTATTGTGAAATATAAAAACAATGTTTCGCCATTGTACACTCCAGCCTTCTTCAGGTTTTCCTTGTCTATCCGAGCATAGCAATGATTCAACATGGGAAATCATTTTGAATAGTTTGAGTGTTGATCAAACAAAGTGTTGAAGAACTTATAAAGATTTAATCTAAACAATGACGTCATTGTTTTTTCCCACCCATCAATCCAAGATGTGTCACGATCATTAAAAAAAAAAAGGATCCAGACAAATAATGAGAGTTATGTATAGATATATTCTAGATTTCTATTAGAGAAAAATAACCTTCAGTATTTTGTCCAATTTCATCATCATCATGATGTCACGCAATTAGCATGGATATCCATGACAATCTCTCACCAATCTTCTCTATCATTCATTGTACCCAGGTCCATTGCATGGCATCCAATATCCGCGCAGAGCTGGTCAATGTAGGTCCTTGCTAGTTGGCCCACATTAGCATGTCCATATGCTGGTTTCTGGTTTCCACTGAACATCGCTTATGAGTTCGTCCTTGCTTCTCCAACAGTATCCAGCAGGTCTTGTTTGTCTCACTCAGATGGTTTGAGAGATAGGGGGCAAGTGGCTGTACAGCTGCTTCCTTGTCGGGTGTTGTCTCCACGACTTATTCAAGATTGCATGCAGCATTCTTGTGCAGCTCCCATCTAGCTTATTCTCCAGGCACCTTGTTAGGTTCCAAGTGGTGCAGCTATACAGCAGCACTGATACAACCACAGCTTATTCATGCAAATTAGTGTTTTCCTCTCTTACTAATAATGAATGCAAGAAAAAGAAAAAAAAGTCACAAATATGGGGCATCCAGCAAGGATAAACCTACTATTCAGTACTAATGGATCTATGAGACTAGCTTGCTAACTATTACATCATAATGGGATACCCAGTCATGTGTGTATATGATCGAGAAAATATGAGTGAGAACTATCAAGTCCATGGTTATTAATAACTATAAGTATTACCTCTAAAAAAAAAAATAAAAACCTAACGTCTGTTAGCATCTTAAAAGTCAGTAGGTGGATCAGAGTTTGATCATCTATGATAGGGTGGACCTGGCGAGGGGAGTATGATGTTGAAAGACCTGAAACTTCCCAGTGACCCATGCATACTACATCATTGACGACACCTACTAGTGCCCCAAATGTAGAATTGTATATTTAAAGTAAAAATAAGATAAAAATGAGGACTATCTTTAATTTATTGAATGAAAATATAATTACTAATAATGCTCTGCAGTTTAAATTAATTCTTATAAGCTAAAATAAAATGAATTATTTTTAAAGATAAATTTTGAATTCATGTACAAAGTATGCCAAAATATTTTGTTGTTTCTCAAGTGAAGGTCAAGCAAGAATAGTTTGGGAACAACTGTTGTAAAGTTTAATCCACAATTTCACAAAACAAAACAAAAAATTAAATGGTTTGAATTACATTTGACTTGGTAAATGCTCATAAGGTCATTAATCATCTTGCCAACAGCAATCTTGAGCACCTTTTTGATTTCCATGTTTCTAACATGCCTACAAAGTCAGAAAACAGCATAGCTCACATGACTTTCAGAAACATTTTTTTCACACTCAGAATTGCTGAGGCATGGAATAAACTGCCTGTATCCGTTGTAGGCTGCCAAAACAATGCATCTTTCAAAGCTTCCATGCTTCCTGTAATTTGACAAAACTATACCTGATACCCCCCCCCCCATACACATATGCATGCACACAGACATGTATATTATTACTGTACACTATTCATGTTCCTGACATTAGTACATTATTCTATGTACTATACATGAGGCTTTGATGAGTTGTGGTTCACCTGAGCACTGAACGCAATAAATTTCATTATTTTTTTTTATTATTATTATAATTTTTTTTATATAAGTCGCAGCCATAAAAATGTGATAAAATAATGGATGACAGTGAAGAGCTTCCCCAGGAAGCAGAATAAGCAGCATAAAATATTATTTTTGAATATTATGCATCTTTTAAGGAAATAGAAAATAGATGTATTATAAATTTAAATAACATTAAAAATTAATTTCTTTTTTAAAGTATGAAAAAAGTATTAAAAGGCACTTTAGAATTATATAATTTAGTGACATCCTGAGTAAAGTTTATCAAACAAGTAGGTGTTTACCCAACCCGTTCACTACAGGTAGAATGTGACACAATGTCACAATTATGGGGCATCCAGCAAGTATCGAACTCACTATTCAGTAGTAATGGATCTGCAAGACTAGTCTTGTTAACCATTACACCATGATAGGATGCCTAAATTTAACAAATAAGAATGTTAAAACTTTCATTCACTTTTAGCATTAAATCAAAATTGATACAGCAAATTTTGGCAGTAAAAGGAAGAAAAATAAGATTTTATTAGTTTAGGTTCTGTTCTTAAGGAAAAAATTAAGATAAATGACAATTTACAATTTTTTAATAAAAGTTTAAAGAAAGTGAAAGGTGATGTACTGAAATTTTGGCTATATAAATAACTAATGAAATAAAGGGAAATAATCTGTATTTAGCATTTGCCAATTATCTCCCTTACCAAAAATTATGCACCAGAATAACCAGAATCTGATAAAATAAGGTCGAAAACCTGGGCCCATTTACCAAAACTTTTTTCGTTCCCCAATGATACCTGCATCGAAAAACTGATCTAAAAATAGTTTGGTTTTAGGGTTACCCTAACCATGTTTTTAACCTTGACTATTACTAAAATTGTTTAAAAAATATGTAAATAAATAGAAGAAAAAAATATTTTAAAAAAAACAACAACAATGACACCATAAAATAATTTACAATAATTAATTACCCAAAATATAAAACACAGTGATAATGAAAAAAAATGTTTTTGCACAAAATTTTAAGAAAAGAAACTACATTTAGATTCAAAATTCAATGAAATGTTTGACTAGTAATCTCATCCAATTTAGTTTTTTTTGTCTTTGATAAAAAAGAAAATAGAAAGAAACCAATGAAAATATAAACCACAATAAAACACAAAATATTAAATGGAATCTAAGAAAACCTTAGACAACAGAAGATGAAAAATCATGAACATACGAAGGTCAACTGAAAAGTTAATAGGCAGACCAAGATACTCTTGTGGAATGTGACACCCTTGCAGTCCATAGACTCCTTCCATCAGTGTTGCAGTGCTTGCATCCCATTGGTCAAAAAAGTCATCAACAGCAGATACAACATCATCATATGAACTTTTCAGCCTTTCCTTGTATTCATTTTAGCTGATTTTGAAAAGGGCTTAATTTCTTATTCAACACACAATCACAAAAATATCAATCTATTTTTAGTCATGAAAAGTTAGTAAAGTTAATCAAGTTCCTATAAAAGAACAAAAAACAATTATGACTGAAAATATAGATTTAATGAAATCACATTTTGGTCACAATTTCTTTGTTAATCTTTTTTTTATAATTGATACATCTGGCTCTCTCCACATTTTCAAGAACAGCTGAAATGTGGAAGGAGTGTTTTTTGAAAGGCATTTGAAAAAATATCTTTAAAAATTTGAAAAAATATATGAAACCAATCTTGATGCTTTTTATTTAACAAAATATTTTTTAGAAAACACAGCATTGTGCAAGTGCAACATCCTCATATCCTAGTGAGTATAGAGGTTGCTGAACTTGCACAATAGTTAACAAATCAATACAATTTTTTCTTGTTAAAACATAAGCAACATTAGATGTTAGTTTTTATGTTGGATATCCACCTTTTCTTTCACTTCTGTGGAATGGCAATGGGAGTCCACCAAAGAAAGAAAAAAATTAACAGTAAAAGGGGTCAGTGGGTTAAAAAAAGGTTGAGAACCACTGATAAAGAGGCTAAAATAGTTGAGTTCTTCTAATTGTATAGCATATGAAAATTCTTCCTATACTTTAACATTTTACGAAAACAAAACATTAGTGTCCTGCATTCACTTGATTTCATTACTTCTTATATTTTGAAGAATGAAGTTACAAAGCATTTTCAGCCTTTTTCATGACAGTAAAAAAAAGGAATCATTGTCAAGAATTATCCTCTGGGTAAAGGTGCTAACATCTTCTCTGTATATAACTGCATCCATCAGTGAAAAATAAATCATCTGAAAAAGAAAAAAGAAAAAATGATTATATATATACACATATATATAACATGGTATTATATTCAATAAATTCAAAATTATGAAAAATCATAGGAGGATACGATTTGGAATAATAAGATAAGAATATTTACATCTCCTTATTGTTTTCCCCATCATAAATAAATTCCATCACTAATGAACTATTTACATATTTTACTTTGTTTCCTAAGTTAATAAGTTCAAGGTAAGCACTTACAGTAACAAATTCAAATTATGTAATATATCTATAACAATAAGTATTTACCTTTATATATAATTAATTCTTAAAATTTCTTACCATCTTAAAATAACACTTTACCTCTTATAGTTTAAATATTTTACTTTATTCTATTTCATCTATTTATATTTAAAAACTATAAAATATAGTTTTCTCTAATCATTCATCAATTTAAATCTGAATAAATGACCTATATTCTTTTTTTAATAATTAAAAAGTGTTTTATCTTACAACTGAAAAAATTGTTTAAAATGTTTTCAGTTGACTATTATTATCTAAAATTCAAATATAACTTAAGTTACATCTAAACCTGAAATGAAACAGACAAAATTGGCTACAATAAATACATCAAATCATTTCTCAACAGAATTTTACAAAGGTAAGATATCTGTTTAATTCTATTTGTTTTTGTTTTTTAAGTTTTACATTTCCTATTATCTTCCCAATATCTTCATATATATTAATTTAATGCTTCAAAAGAGTCCAGTAAGAAAATTTTCTATTAAAGATTTCTCTTAAAAAGTTTTCTTTTCCCTCGAGAGAAAGTTTTAGAAAATTCTTTTTTCATTTTTTTCATTAATTCTTAACTATATATATATATCAAATATTTAGGCATACAATAATATCATAGATAAAATTTATTAAAACTGCAAACTTCTTGTAAAGAATTTCTTTCGAAAAAAATTATTTTGAGGGTGAAGATGAAAAATAGGTGTTTAGTTTATTACAATTACTTTGATTGAGCAAACATGAAGAGCCGATTTGCCAGTATCTGCAAGAGATGCCTGCGCTGGCTTGGTCATATCAAGAGGATGGACAAAGGATGCATTCCCAAAGACCTACTGTATGGTGAATTAGTAAAAGGCTCCAGACCAGTAGGAAAACCATGACAAGACTTCAAAGATGTTGCTTGAACAACATGAAGACATGCCACATCAACACCAACACATGGGAGGTTGGTGCAGAAAACTGAGCAGCCTGGCATATCCTTGTCAAACAAGGTACGAAAAGGAGTGAAACAGAGAGGAAAGTAGCAGCCACAGCAAAGAGATCAGAGGAAAGAAGAAACAACAGCAGTCCCAGCAAGCATCACTGTTTGTATGCAGTCATTGCACCAAAGACTGCCATTCAAAAATTAAGCCTGTTCAGCCACTCGCGCAGATGCAGATAAGAGGGGGGGGAATTTTGGACACTATGTCATCATCTTTAGCAAATGGAAGGATGCCAACAAATTACTTAGATCAATTATTTGTCTGAATTTTTGAGATGGGATTTGATAATTTGTATTATATAAATATTTTGGATTGTTGTCCTCATCTTTATTGTTATATACACAATGTTTCAGCCGATATATACTCCAGCCTTCTTCAGGTGCTTTTTGTCAAACTTAGAAACCTTCTTGTTGAACCTTGATGTCATAATCAGGAGACTTCACGTAACTTCAAAACAAACCCCTTATTTAATCCATTGGGGTAAATTGTTCTTATTCTGTTAACAATGTGAAGCTATGTTAATTATTCTACGTTATTTTCACCAGTAGTCAGGATTGAACCTGCATCATCCAGATGATTGTCATTTAGAAATGTATTAATTCAACCCTTATATCCATTGTGCCAATACGTCATGCGTCCAACTTTAATGAGAACAATCTACCCCAATGGATTAAACAAAGTTCTGTAAAATCTCCCAATTACAACATGAAAGATCCAGAGTTCAACAAGATTCCCAAGTTCAACAAAAAAGATTTGAAGAAGGCCAGAGAGCACATCGGACGAAACATATATATAACAATAAAGATGAGGACAACAGTCAAAAAAATCTATTAATAATGGAGATAACATCTCTATTTGTCTGTAACCAAAACTATGTCACTGCTTACCAAAAAAAATTGCCATAACATAGAATTTGAGCATACAACTTTACATGGTCCTCATTTTTTTAAAAACAGGTTTTAATAAATAAATACCCAGTATTATATATAGTTTTATTTTAAAATATATATTTAAAGTTATCATATTATTAAAATTTTACATCACCCGGAGGATGTTTTGATTTTATTTTTGCAAGTATAGGTAAATAACTTAACTGGGGTCTAGTCTAAATAATATATACTTTGATCAATATTTGAATCATTGATCTTTTATTTTAATCTATGAGAAAATTGTACGGAGAATCAATTAATGTGTCATCCCGTACAGGAAATTAAAAAAAAGAGTTGAAGATATCAATACATTCATTCTTATGATTACACATTATGGACGTTCCAAAAGTAATGCCTCCTAGTTATTTTCACAAAAACTATATCAGATACAGGGAGGCAATATAATGATTCTATGTAAATTCATTGTATCAGATATACTGCTCTCTCCTAACCCGAAAGCTCTTTGGGTAATTCCATGTCAAATCTTCCAGGCCATGTCACCAACCCACTTCAATTTTTCTGAAATTTTGTCTAAGTGTGGATTATGATAAAGTTAGACAATCCCCCAAATTTGATCTTCCAATTCCAAAAATTGGCGGAGTTATGTCAATGAAGCACTAATTTTTGGAATTGGAAGCTCAAATTTTTGGGATTGTCTAACGTTAACATATTCCACATCTGGAAAAAACTTCAGAAAAATTTTACTTTCTTCTGGATGATTTGACATGGAATTACCCCTTTTTATTAACACTTTGAGCCCTGAACTGCTAACCCTGTGTTTACCCTCTGCCATTTGAGTGTGATCTTTGAACAAATAAACCAGTGATACAACATTGGAGAAAATAAAAATATCACTACTATAATGGTGTAACGGCCTCAAAGAGTTAAATTTTTAAAAGCAATTATCAAATTCTGAATTTAACCATGAATAATTTACCTGTAATAAATTTTAATCACATGATGAATTTATCAAACACATAAAATAACACTGTCAGAGAGAAAAAAATTTCAGCAACTAAATACTATTTTTCTACAGCCAGGCTAGGCCAAAAAAGAAAAAACAAACCCTGATCAATTAGCTTTTTTTGCTTAAATGTAAAAAAAACAAAAAAACAACACACTGTTGGATCTGAAGAAACAACATCTATGTTGAAAAATATCCCAATTTGTTGCATCATGAGGTGGAAAGATATACAGAAGAATGGTGCATCACATTCATTAAGCACCAGCATCTAGAGCCAAATGGATACATACAAACACAGAACAAATAAGTACAAACAATTAACAAGACTAAACTTACACTAAATAGAGGAGGATCAGTTTGGTATAGCCAACACAGCAAAGTCAGTCTGAATATTATTCAGCTAAATCTACTTTAATCGTAGGCTATTTATAGTTAAAATATCGCTTTCATATCACATTAACTTTTTGGAAAAAACACCTTCAAACAGCTAAGGAGTTCAATCAGTGCGGGTTGGTTTTTCAGCTGGCATCGCTTAGCATTTTTTTAGGGCAGGAGGCCAGGATGCATTAATGTGATAATACCCAAAAATTCTTGCACTTTGTAGAAGTAAACAAAATCAAATTGAGGATATGCACAAGAAAAAAAAAGTTCATAGAATTTGTGATGTATAGTAGTCTTATTAAATTTTAAAATCTGCTGCTATCAGCATCTTTCATCACCATCTTTCATTGGGTTGTATCAGGATTTACCTATTGGGTCAGACATCTCTCTCTCTATTCCATTTCTTGTTCTTGTTTTATTCATAAAACATGAAGACATTTTTCGTGTACACATAAATTTATTTCCCCAATTTCCGAGAGAGGCAGCAGACAGAAAAACATGTTTGGCCGCCTGGCTCAACTCTGACTAATTCTAATCTTACTTTGCTGAGTCCCCTAATCACATGACTCTCTAAGACAATGAGAGTCCTTCTCCAGATGAATTCAAGGTTAAAGACTGCTGCCAATTAAATCCTTATGAACTTATTTCTACTGGTATTATTTGCGTTATTCGGACTATTGTCCCCATCTTCATTGTTATTTGTACAACGAGTTCCGACAAGAAATACCTGAAGAAGGCTGGAGGGTATATCAGCCGAAACGTTGTACAAATAACAATGAAGATGGGGACAATAGTCCGAATAACGCAAATAATACTTATTTCTACTGTTTTCTAATGTTACCATTAATTTTAAAATCTAACTACACTTCCTTACAAAAATGATAGGCTATGCCTATTCACTATGTAACATTTAGACTGGAATTCTCTTTTATTAAAACTTTTGTTCTTTATTAAATAAGTACAAAATTTTTTATTAAAAATCAAAGGATTAGTTGATTTTTGGTAGATTTTTAAAATTGGAATTTTTAGTTTTTTGGGTTTGTTTTTTTGGGGGGCCTGGAAGGTCTTAATGCAAATTTGGTCATATCTTCATTTATTCTTTATGAAGTCATATTGTATTTTCTGTTTTAAAGGGGAAAAGTTATAGTCAGTAGAGCATCCGTCTTGGAACCACAAGTTTCTGTGTTCAATACCAGCCCTCACCAACTCAACTGCATAAGTAGCACTGATTGGACCTGTATGGTAAAGTAGGGAGTTGATAGTAGTTCTGGTGCACCACTTTAGATGCTAAAATAATCTCCCTGATCTAGCACTCATAAAAAGGGGAGAGACTCCTTTGTAATCCAACTGATACCGATAATAGGCCACTCCACTGACTTTACTTTTTAAATTTACAATGATGAACCACTAAGTTAGTAGCAGTTATTAGTTAAATTTTTATCTTAAAAATAAATATGAATAAGGCTTTACTTTACAGAGCATTTCTCATAACAGAAATATATACAAAAATTAATGATTTTTTTTTCAGTATAAAGTAATCTTATATTGATACTCTTGTTTCTTAATCTTCCGAATGTTATCATCTTGTAACACCCTATGGTTAAAAATGAGACCGTCCAAATCGTTCAAGATGAAATGCAAAAATGTAAATTTTGATTATCTAGTGCTGCTTATCTGCTGAATTCTTATTTCTGATGAGTATCATCACCTCAGCTAAATAATGGACTTTTCTGTTTTTATTATAAAGAAAGAAAAAGGACATGCTACACAGAAAAAATATAAGAAAGAAAGAGACTAGGGGGAAAATAGAAGGAGGGGTTGAGTGCACAGGAGTGATAATGCTAATCTATTTCAATCAAACATAATGAAAAGAAGGAAAGAAAAAAAAAAAGAGTGAAAGAGTTAAATCAAGATTATTATACTTTTTACATATGGAAATATTATGCAATAGCTCTAAAGTAAACATATCAAACGTTGTAATGATCAAATCATCATACTGTGGTATAGCCACAGGTCCTGCTAGTCAATAGTAAATATACATCTCCCTTTAAGAATTCTCTACTCATTAACCATGTGTATGCAGATGATTTAATAGTACATAAAAATAAGCTTTCTTATGACAACCAAATATGCAGACTCACTGACTATTCACTCAGTTTATTAATTTACAAACGATAAAAAGAATCATATTTAAATTTAAATAGGCAATGGACATCGGCTTTTACTAGTTGAATGAATCCAAAACCACAAGAAGAAGGTTGGTTGGTTGGATTTTATGGCATGTCAATCCTAGTTGGGTTATTTTATACTCAAGACATTTTGATTTATTCATTCTTGATGAGTATTCAAATTATTTATCTATCTAAACAATTTTTTTAACTCATTTTTTTCTATTAAATAGAGAAAATGAGTTTTAAAAAAATTGTTTAGATAAATTTACCCAACCCCTCCTAATGAGCAGGGTCCCATAGATGGGACCCTAACAGGTATTACCACTCCACTGGAAGAAGGCTAGAAGGTATATGGCTGAAACATTGTAAAAAGAGACAAAGGAAATACTCAAATTGTAAGAAAAAAAAATTGAACTTCTTGTTTTTGTTTGTGACAAAATGTTTGAATCAGTACATTCCCTGACCCTCATCAAGTGTCATCAGTGGTGGACATACATTTTTTTTTGGGGGGGGGGGGGTGAAATTCGAACTGCTAAAGGAAGGTTCATATTTTTAATATCATTTTTATTCTTATTTTAACTATTATATATTATATTATATTAAATTATCTTGATATTATTTTCTAAACACCATTTCTCATAAAGTAGACCCAAACCTTGTGAGCATTCTGGAATAAAATAACTTTTGTGGATCAATACACACAAATATATAAAGTACCCGGTCCATGACCGGACTAAAAAAAAAAAAAAATAGGAACACCAAAGTGTGAGTGGAAAGAAAATAAGAGATAGGTATACCCAATTTCGGTGTGCATATATTTGCTAGTCACTATAACAAACATTATAATTACTTTCTTTGAAATCTGTTATCATCCATCATCAATATCATCATTAATAGCTCACTCCAGATATAATTAAAAATGAAACCTTTGTTTTATGTCCTTTGTTTCCAAAACACATCTTCATAAAAAAAAAAAGGAAATAATTTATAGGGCCTACTACTACAAAAAAAAACAAGTGTCCTCAGGGTAGCATAGGGTAGGGTAGGTTGTGTAAAGGTGGAGTGGGATTGTAATTGAAAAGGGAAGAGAGCTAACATAAAGAAATACACAAAGAAACGTACAACTTTTAGTACTCACTACTACTACTACTACTACTACTACTACAGCACCAGGTGTGTTCACATGTTTTAAACTAAAAGGTGTAAAAATCATTTGTCTTTTTCTCTTGTTTTGTTCTTAGAAGAAAAGAGAAAGAAAGGAAAATAGAATGAAGCTATCTTTTGCTGGCCTGTTCTAATAGTAGTTAGGGGCTGCTCTTTTTCTTTCTTTTCTTTGTTTTTTCTTTCTTTCTTTTTTTAACCATCTATTTAAACAATGAAATAGCAGCAGCAGCAGCAGCAAAATATCTAAAGTTAAAGTGAAACTAGTCACAACAGCTGTTTCTTTGCAATTTTTACAAACCCGATTTGTATCAAGCAGAAATAAATATCAAAATCAAATATTTGAATTTAAAGTTTTACTTTTTAGAATTTTTATACTTTTTACCGAAGTTAAGTTACGATCAGCTTGTTAAGTACTTAGATGGGTGACCAACCACTAAACAGGAACTAGTCCAAGTAATCTGTAAAAGCTTTTAGGTATACCCAATTTTCGTCTGCTTTTCATTTTAAAAACGAATAAAAATTAATTAAATCGATTATTTAAAGTAAAACTTTTGTCTAAATCAAAAAGTAGTAACATCTACACATATATTTTTAATACATTTAAAACTATTTTTTGCGGTCATTCTGCTTAAATATAACTTAATATGGCCGCCAGAGTTGCCGTAAAATCCATGTTTACAAAATAAATTTAAAAGAAATCTGAGGATGCCTGTTTGTTGTCCATACTAAAAAAAAAAAAAAAAAAAAAAAAAAAAAAAGGTTTTTAGAATTAAATTCTCATTTTTTCAGGGATTCGATGTTCAAATTTCAACAGTAATTTTTTTTAGAGACACACTAAGTCTAATTCGTCTAGAAAGTTTTTGGTCATATAAATATTAATAGTAAGTAATAAAATGTATTTAAAAAAAAATTTTTTAAGAAAAAACAAAACAAACTAATATTGTGAGTACAATAATTACATAAAGAAAAGAATTTACTCGAAAAAAAAAAAAAAATCTAAAAAACAAATCGCCTCATATGAATAAATTAAATTCATTCGCATGATGATCGATCAATAGTCTTTTTTCACTTAACTACAAATAGAAAAAATTGGAAATTCTCAATTTCTCCAATTTAAAAAGTTATTTTAGTCCAGGTTAAAAGTGTGGTAATCAGAGGCCAAACGATTGTAGATTTTATTTTTCTGATGCCAATATTGAAGAACGAGAAAAGTTTTGGTAAACAGTAGGTATCACCAATTGTGACGTTATAGACGTATTCTACAAAATAAATGTACCCCATCCCCCGATTGAAAATAAATAAATGAAAAATCAGGGAATTGTCCGATTTTAATGAAATTTTCAGTGTTGATTTATCAATGGATGAATGCATCAGTTATTTTATTTGAAAACTTTTTGACTTTTTTCAGGTCACTTAACTTTGACCCCTTCCCTGATTTTAGGGGCACAAAATATGAGTGGGGTTATACTTTCGAAACTAATTTATAAATAAAAAGACAAAACACCGAAGGTGTGAATAGAAAAATAAATTTTAAAGGAAGGATTTTGGTAGAAAATAAGTACCGAAAATGTAAAAATTAAAATTAAAAATTAAAAAAATAAATAAAAAATTAAAATTTCGGAGATTTTTTTTTAACTATGTTGTATAATTTTAACCTGAACTATTTATGATAACAGCAAATTCATTTAAATAATCTAAAGTGGTTCTTAAATCAATTAACAAAAAGAAACAACAGGTGTGTTCTAGAAGACAGAAAAATATTGATTTTTAAAGAAAGAATGTAATATAACTAAACTACAGACTAAGAATTTCTTTTAATAGTAAAGAATTCACTTGCTTGGAATTGTACAAAGTAAAAAGCAAAATATATAATAAAAGATTGGTGCTAAATAAAAAAGATCAAACCAAAGTGTACCTGAATCTGAAATGGTGGTTAAAACAACGCCAAGTTGAAAATGTATCAGAGATGATTCGAGCTTGTCTTGAAAAAGTTTTAAAAGTAATAAAATAATGTTTACGAGATTAAAATGAGATTTTTTTAAAATCAATAATTCTCCTTATATCTCCGTCGTCAGCTGTGCTATGTTCAATTGGTGTTTGTATCATTTTGCAAACAATACAACAACAAAGCAAATGGTACGATTAAAAAAGTTGGAAACTTTATAGAATTTATTCTGTTTGTTCATGTTCTAACTAAATAAATGCCTTTTTAAGCTAACATCTGTCCCTTTGTCAAAATTACATTAATTATCTACTTGCAGTTACTTGGCTAATAAAAATGCTAGTCTTGTATTGAATAAAATTTTAAAGCATATAAAATTTCTTATTTTCGAATGTTTGATAAATAAACTAAATTTCCTAAGAAAAACTAAAAAAATAAATAAAAAATCCCTGTGATTTAGTGAGTTGACTAGATAAATTTGTTCTTCGATTTCATTGTGAAGTCAGGTCGAATTTGAATATTTTACATGTTCCAAATTAAAAGTAATTTCCTTTTAATGTTGAAATTAAAAACTTACATTATTTTTTTTTTTTATCAATTATTGACGATTGGTTTTTATTGTTCTGATGAAAAAAAATATTGTTATTAGTACTGTTGCTAGACAAAAAAATAAATAAATAAATAAAAATAAAAGACAATGCATTTCCAAGTTGGAGATTACAACAAAGAAAAAAAATCATATTATGATTAATTGTACAAAATGTACATAAAAAGGGACGACATGTCATTATTAGCCAAGAACTGTTTTAGTGTTAAAGAATAGAAAAAATATAATTAAAAAAATAAAAACTCAAAGATTTCAAATACAATTAATTCTTTCACTGAGCCGGTCTGCCATTTTTAACAGAAACAATTGGTTAGCAAATTCGATTCATAATTCCTTATTATTGGGCAGTGGCTAGTTCGATCCAGGGTTGTGACCTTTATGATAAACCTTAACTAAGTTTATGAGCTTGAGCTAAGTTTTATACAAATTTGAATTTAAATCAGAAAAATGCGATAAAAAGAATCCCATACTTAAAATATATATACACAAAACTAAGCTAAGAAGCTTAAATAAATAATTGATGGTGTATTTTAAAGCAATTGTATTGCTGATGATGATTTACCGGCACATAAAAAACTTTCAAGCTTTTTATTTATTTATTTATTTTAAATGGTACATCAGATACCACCAATTTTCCCTGTGAACCCCCCCCCCCGCTATATTCAACACAATGAAATTTGCATTTTTTGACCATTGAAAGAACAAACACTAAAAAAACTCCGGATGATTTTTAACACATTTTTTCACCTTACGGAAATAAGGAAAATTATAAACGAAAAACAATGTTTCCATTTTTGCACCGTTAAATCAATTCAAATTTAACATAGCCAAAAACAAGTTATGACTAGGTTTTGTTTTGTTTTTTTAATTCTATGAAAAATAAATTAATGGTCTGACTTTCACGATAATTTCCATAATTGCTTACCTTTTGATTAAAATATGTCTGAAATGTTGTTTTTCCTAAAAATACATTAGGGGAAATAATTTTTTCAACGTCTACCCCCCTTCTATTTTATTTTCTGAAATAGGAAAAAATGAACAGACAAAAAACGATTTTTACTTTTTTCTATAAAGATGAGAGACTGAATAATTATATCATAAGATTTTTATAAGTTATAAGTTCATTTTAGTAAAAGAACCATGAATACAGAATTCTTCTAAAAATATCAATAAAGAAATTGGCCCTGTTGTAAAAAAAAAGAAAAGAACTGTTTTACTTATTTTTCAAGATAACGGTGAGTAATTTTTCCCAAATCGGATAATGTTATCTTTGAATTAACTGTTTTTCTTTGTAACAACTTTTTATGATCGTTATTTCTTCTTTGCGAGATTAAAACATTTAAAAAAATATTTACGTTTCTTCCTTGAATATGGCATAAACTGATCACGTGACGTATTTGGTACATCATACAAATACATATTATTATGATATTAACTTAGCTTTTTGTTTTAAATTGTACGTGTAAGATATTTATTTGTTTCTTTTATTTGTTATTTTCTGAAATCTATTTCCAACATAGATTCTCTCATTCGTTAAGGGGGAAAATAGCATTTGTATCACTGATACACAGAAAACTTTCAAACATTCTTAATGGTACATTTAATGTACCATTAAAAATAAGGTTTGAAAGTTTCCTAAAGAAACAAAAACCAAACAAGTACAATTTTAAACAAAAATAAGTTAATAGTTAATAATAATCATTAACTTATTTTTGTTTAAAATTGTACTTGTATGTTGTTTTTTTATGGAATATATATTCAAAACTGGTTCTCTTATTGAGAGAGAGAGAGAGAGAGAGAGAGAGAGAGAGAGAGAGAGAGAGAGAGAGGACAAAATTAAAAATAAATACAAAGTAAAGTACTTTACTGCAATATTTCCCGAACTTAAAATGAAATAAAATAAAAAGTAAAAATACGTACTTGTACTAGTTTTTATCAACCCAACCTTGATAAACAAAAACAAACAAATAAATAAATAAATTACCATTTATGTTAATAATATAAGCCATCTCGAATAAAATCCCGTAGCCGGTTTGCTGTTGGTAAGGAGTCAATATCTTTTTCTTTCTGTAAAGTTTTCAAGACAACAAATCGACACCTGTCCTGCAGATTTTGAAAACTTCGCTTTCGGATCCCAAGGGTCATTTCTGTTTTAGCCGCAGTGGAGCTAACAAAAGGATACAGATCACTATCTACTTTGTGCAAATCCGTAAAGGCAACTCCGAGATATCTCCCATCTTTAAAATAACTAAGTGTACCCTCTTCCATATCGACCAGGATGCCCACCGTTGTAGACCGATTCTCCACGAAAGGTTTTATGAAGTTTCTACTTTTACCATTGTGCCAAAGGTTGCCTTTATGGGACAAACCCCAACTCTGGTCGTCTATACCCACCAGGTTAACAAAAGAGGTATCATGGAGACGTGCTTTTTTGGTGCCGACACCAAACATCATACTAGTTCCAAAGATACGATTCGGGATGTGGATTTCCCAGTAGTACCAAGAATGGGTCAGTAGACGTCTGCCTTGGACACCCACCGTACCATTCGCCCAATTTGGATGGAAGTGGGCAGTCTGGTAGTTATGGCCACTCAGTTTTACTTCGTGAGATTTGTGCCAGGGGTCCCAACCCCAACGTTCGTTGCATCCTTCATCCGTTCGGATACAGTGAAATAGTGAATTTTCTTCTTGTTCTTCCTCTTCCTCTTCTTCCCATTGTTCAGGTAGAATCAAACGCTCAACGGAAAACAGATTGGATCCAACGAAAGATATTGCAGCGGATGGCCAGGCTGGTGTTTGTCTCAACAACAGACTGGCTTCGAGTGAAGATGTTGTAGAGTGAATAGCCAGTTTGAGATTTGTGTGTAAAATAAACCTGGAGCAAAAATCAATAAAGAAAGAAAGAGACAAAAAAAAGTGTGATGGTATTATTTGTTCACTTGCGAATTAATTAATAATACATTTAAAATCTGCCTTTGTTCGATTTTTTTGTCCCCCACAAAAATACAATAAAATATTAACTGTTAGTGAACACTAGAAAGTTTTCTTTTTTTCTTCTTTCTTTCTTTTTACATCGTAAGAAATTCCAACTTGGTATATATTTCTTTTGTTTGTTTGTGTGTACGTGATTTCGTTAAGGAGTACTCTTCTCTTACATATCTTGTTGCACGTTTTTAAACGGTAAATAGAACACTTTTATAATTTTCTTGAAGCCAAAATAATATCTAAAAACAAAATAAGAAAAATCCTTTTTTCTTTTAGGAAGCCTTTTTTTTTTCTTTCACATATTGTCCGAGGTAATGTCTACATTTTTGCTATAATCAATAATAGTAATAATCCCGAAAAACACAAAGCCAGATTTTTTTTTTAACTGAGGAGAGTTTAGTGTTGCCTCTTTCTTTAAGGAAAAAAATCATCAGGGCGGCGTAGTAGTGGGAGAGTTTGGGGGGCGGGGGTAAAGATTGTTCCTTCGAGTGAAAGCAGCTCAAGCAATGAAACTACTAGGTTTTCCCCCATCCCTCTTTTTCTCTCACCCCCTCTCTCTATCTCTCTCGCCTCCCTGTCTCTCTCTCTCCCCCTCTCTCTCTGCGCTGAGGATAGAAAGCCGTTTTCCTAATTTGCCTGTCGATCAGCGTACGCTAACCGGCACGTGTCGCCCCTCATTACAAATAATAATAATAATACTAATAATAATAAGCGCTATATAAATCGACACTAGGACTACACGTGTGCATAGGGCATAAGAAGAGTAGAACAGATGTGTATAGTAGGTAGGGGAAAGGTTAAAAAAGTTATTAGTGTGTGTGTGTGAGTGTGTGTGTGTGTGTGTGTGTGTGTGTTAATTTTGAGTTGGGATCCGTGACTGCCTGGATTGAGTTTTGCTGCTTTTGTTTATGTTGGTTAGGCTTTGTTGGGAGATCTGTCTGCTTGTATCTATTGGTATCAGTGCGTTTGTTACTTGGGCTATATGTTTTATTTTTGTTTTTGTATTCAGTTGGGTTCCGTGTGTATTACTATTACTAGCAAAAAATTATTAAAGTATTTAAGTTTTTATATAATTAAATATTATATTGAATTATAGCTATACCCAAAATGGGCCTAAAATGCGTTTTTGACAAAATAACTTTAGCCCTACAGAAAATAATTTACCAAAAATCAGGGAATTATCAGATTTTAATGAAATTTTCTGTGTTTATTTATCAGTGAATGATATTTATAATATTTTATTTCAAAACTTTCTCATTTTTTTTTCAAGTCACTTAATTTTGACCCCCTCCCCACACACACACTTTGGGAGTGTAAAATATTGGCGAGTTGGTCCTTGATTGATACTTACAGTAGAAATAAAAAGATAAAAGACCGAAGTTGTAAATAGAAAAAAAATACGGTGGCTTTTAAATGAGAAAATAAGGACCGAAAATCGAAAAATAAAATGTAAAAAAATAATAAATAATCGATTTTTTGGAGATTTCTTTTTTACTCATTTCGATAATTATTTAATTGGCTATTATCTTATAAAAAAAAATTATACATTGATATTTTTTCTGCATAAAAAGGGGGGTACATTTTCAATCGAGTTTTTCTTCAAAACTTATTACTTTATGTATCTAAAATAAGGTTTGCATTAAATAGATATTTATTTCTAGAATCTAAAAATATAACATTTTAAACTTAACATCAGGCTTTTCATATTCTAAATGAATTTTATATATTAATTTTTCATAGCAAAAATACCAAATTAAAGTTTTGAAATAAAATAACTGATGCATTATAAAATCCATTAATTGATAAATCAATACTGAAAATTTCATTAAAATCGGATATTTACCTGATTTTTGGTAATTTTTTTTGCAATCGCGAATGTTACATTAAAAGTGTAAACAAGCATCTAAAACCATTGAAAAATAGAGGGAATGGCGGATCGCGTCGAAATTGACCAAAACAAATGGTTTTAAATCTTTTAAAAATAAACTGCATATGTAATGATATTTTTCTTTTTTTAATGATGGTTATTATGTTACTACCTATCGATTTAGACAAAGTTTGACCTTAAATAATAGATTTAATTAATTTTAATTCGTTTTTAAAATTTGTAGCAGACGACAAATTGGGTATAATTTTTCTAATAATTAGAAAGACTAATGAAATTAAATAGGAACACAAAAAAGGGCTAAACTTGCAAATCGGTCGGAAAATTAGGGTGACCCAGAAAAAACAGAACCCACAAATTTTGTAATAAAACTGTTAATTTTAACTAGGGGGGTTTAGGGTTGGGGTTGGGGTTTAGGGTTAGTTTATGGGAAAATAAATAAATAATTTGGGTTCTGTTTTTTTTTGGTCACCCTGTAATATGTTTTAATTTTCCGACCGATTTGCAAGTTTAGCCCCAAAAAGATTACACTTATTTTTATGTTATTCTAATTGATTTCAATATAGAATTATACTAGGGTAGCTCCTTTTCATGCACCTGCTACTGAGTGGGATCACAGGAAATTCTTCTAAAAATCATATAAAATAAACCAACAATCCAATTTTAATAAAACTTTCGGTATGTGAAGTAATAAAAGACAAACTTTTATTGTAAATAAATGTTTACTAAATTGAAAAGGCTATTTTTGTTAGTTTTTGTTTCGCCATTGATCCCCCGTACAAATATCTTGGTAATTTTTTTTCTGTATGAAAATAAATTTTACAGTTTTGGAAAGATAATTCAATGACGGAACATATGTAAAAAAAAAAAATAAATTGATACTTGACCAGCTAAACCAGCCCTAATGAGTGACAAATATCAACCGACAGGCAGTGGCAACGGACAAAATAACAGAAAATCGGACATCACACTGATAGCATACTGAATAACTGTATTCTGAGATGTACAGCGAGTTTGTGCCTAAACTAACTGCCGGAAGATCAGTAGAGCCTGTTTTTATAGAGGGCTGCAGTCACTAAAGATTGGCTGTGCCGTGGACTTTGCCTACTACTATAATTAGCATCCACACCATTGAACACTCAGATCACCAGTCTTTTGAATGAGACAGTTTTAATGGCACTGACTGATCGACACATGCACTCAATGTGTGGCCACTTTTTTTTGGGTAGCTACGTACACCGTTATTATGATCACACTCCTTTCTGATATCATGATAACAGAGATAATAATACGGGGTTGGTCGTTTCTACTGGGTGCGCCTTTGTAGGGGGGTAATCTGCTTTTTTTTTCAGATGTGGTGGACTTTCTCGTCGATTTTGATGCATGAGGGTTCATCCAATGAACAACCTACAGTCTTTTCTTTATAGTGGTGAAGGCTTGTGTTAGACCATCCACATTTTTTGACACAGTCGAAATTTGGTGCTCAAGGAATGCCACAAACCCAATCAATGATTGACCTTGGGATTTTCAAATTCAGAGTTTTTCTTTTCCTAGACTGGTTACCTATACCAAGGTTAAAGAGCCCAGTTTGCCCTACTATTTTACCCATAGGTGGAAGGAGAATATATGGATTCTTACCTTTCCCAAGGGTATTAGCGCTATGGGAAATGCAAACAGCCTTGTCTAGGATTTGAACTCGGGTTGACAAGTCCATTTCCTATGACTCTAACTATTATGACATGC
Source organism: Doryteuthis pealeii (assembly GCA_023376005.1). Lineage (NCBI taxonomy): Eukaryota > Metazoa > Mollusca > Cephalopoda > Myopsida > Loliginidae > Doryteuthis > Doryteuthis pealeii. The sequence continues at coordinate 30,565,560 of CM042137.1, forward strand.
GCCTCTATATATTCAGGAGGGTGGTCTGCCTTTTCTTCAGATGTATAACCATCTGGAGTGTTGTTGAGTATACTTTTTTCAAACAAGGGCATCCCATCGTGTTGTAATGGTTAGCAAGCTAGTTTCACAGATTCATTATTACTGAATGGCAAGTTCTATCCTTGTTGGATGCCCCATACTTGTGACTTTGTGTCCCATCCTACATGTGGTGAACTTGTTGGGTAAATACCTACTTTGGTCAGATAATGACTACCCAATACGTAAAAGAATAATCATGCTCATCAATTTGACTTCTGAAATGTAGTATTAAGGTGTATATAGAAATAACCTACTCAAGTTTCATCATAAGGATCTTCAGGGTTAATTTCAATGAATTAATCAAGATATTAATTAATTACAGGCAATTGCAGAAGTGAATAATGCAATTATGGCTGTTGAAAACAGTTTAACAGTGAAGTTGAACTGCGAAACAGTTTTCAAGGATCATAATCAATGGGTATTTAATTTATAATCAGTATCCCTAATAATTTTTAAAGAATTTATTTTACTACAGAATTGAACTAAATAAAATTTAGTTTATTGACATTGAATTTTTAAAAAACTCCCACCCACCTCAGGCAATATTTTTCAAAAATTCATATTTACGTCACTCAGAGGGTGTTTATTATTTTGCTAGTAAATTTAATGTATATATTTTTTTATCACCATAACTCAACAAGCAATTAATGAATTGAAATTGTTGTCATATGTACAAAAAAAAAAAAAGGTTTCAGAAAAAAATAAAATTATGTTTCAAAACACTCACAAGTATAGGGTTACATTTTTTAAGATAATATTTTCTTTTACATTTAAAATATTAAGAAGATCAACTGGGTAAGGTTTCAAGAATGTTTTCCCAGAGATGGTAAACAGGTGGAAACTTTTGAAATTATGATATAATGGTATGTCCATTGAAATGTTAAGATTTTTTAAGGAGTGTTATTCGGGATACTTCAGCGCTACACAGCAACTCCTGTGACACTGCCATTGCCAAACTACATTGGTTTCTTACCTTTCCTTTGGACCACAGCAGCAGTGTGGAGAGGGGGGAACTGCTGTTTGGGCAACAGCACATCCTCCATATCAACCCGCCCAGGCTACGTAGTTCAGAAAAAAAATTTTGGACACTACTCCATCATCTTTTGCAGACAGAAGGATGCTAACAACAGCAACAAAAAGAAAGAAAAAAAAACAATAAACAAAAACAAATTCCTAAAACTCTGAATGTTTGAGATGAGGCTTGAAGATTAGTATTATCTGCGTTATTCGGACTATTGTCCCGATTACGACCAGAAGGTTCCCGAGTCCGACAAGAAATACCTGAAGAAGGCCGGAGGGCATATCGGCCGAAATGTTGTACAAATAACAATGAAGATGGGGACAATAGTCCGAATAACACAGATAATACTAAATTCCTAAAATAAACAATTATATGTAAATTTTAAGGGAATTTGTTTTTTTAATTTGATTTGGAATTTGCTAGATTATTTTCCTCTTACTCTTTCTCTCTTACTCCACAGTGTTCCTAAAATCCTTTTAGTCTGGTCATGTAGCATGTACTTCTGCTATATTTAATCACCCCTACACATAAAAATAGTCTCAGGCTGAATTATCATTAATCCATAAAATTAATACAGAGTATTAAATATCCCTCACTGAATTTGTTACTTACAGAATATTCAGATTAATTATTAATTAACAAAAAGGGGTTAATCTAGATTCAGGGTTCTCCGCTTAAGACCCCTGAGGCTAATATCTAAGTACATATTAAATGACAGTAAAAAGAGGATTATAGATTTTGATTTAAACGGGTAGAGATAAATATGGTGCAAGGTCACATTATTGGAGTAACCACTGATCAATCAGTGAAGATAATTCATTGTTGAAAATGATTTCCTCACAAGAAATGGGAAATCTACATGAAAGAAAAAAATAAAGTGCTGCAGAATTTGCAAAAAAAAAAAAATCTTTATTTGTACAGTGTGGGGATTAAAATAAAACAAAAATAAAATTAGCCCCCCCCCCGAAAAAAACCTAACAAATTCCCATGGGCCTTCACCGGAAGAACCCACCGATCCCCAAAAGAATATCTCTTCCATTCAAACTTAGGCTGTAACAGGGTCTGGTCGCTTCTACTAGCCAGGGGGATATTCCCTTGCTACAGGCGACTATGACCCAGTCAATAAAGCCTAAGTCATAAAACTACCTCCTCTCTTTCCTTTTCGTTATTTAAATTCCTTCTTTTCAGCGTGACCACCAAATGAGATGGGGTTAAAAAAAAACAAAAAAACTAAGAACACGCAACCAGAATATCCCAACCTATAAAACACCCAAAACCACTTATACCCCATAACAGTTAAACTCCAGTGGAAGCAATCATGGTGAAATGGTATAGGAAATGGACAGGTCAAAATCCTGGACAAGAGTAGTGGTAAAAACAGTGGATAGAGTTAAAAACAAAATCCAAAACCTGGCCTACATATGCCAGGTATAAAGTCAATTATGGAGGTGCCCTATGTAATGGTTATCATTGTAGGAAATATCTTGGACAAGGCTGTTTGCATTTTACATAGCTCTATACTATTGGAAAAGGTATGCATCCAACTATTCTCCCTACAGCTATGGGTAAATAACAGGGCAAACTGGGCTCTTTAACCTTGGTTAGGCAACCAGTCTAGGAGAGGAAAGCTCTGAATTCAAACCTCTTAAATATCTGCTTGGGGTGGTCACTACTAGAATAGGTTCAGGTCTACTTAGTGATCTGTTTCAATTTAAATTTGAAATCATTCCGTTTTAAGTTTAGGCTATGCAATGTTTCAAAACGTTTTTGCAAGATAAGAATGGCTATTTCCACTAAAAAAAAAAAAAAAAAAAATGGAGTAAGATTGGCTCCTTTACTTTTTTAAAACTTTACAATGAAAGTATTAGGATGATATGTGTATTCAATCTACCAACCGTATAATCCAAAATCATAGGATCATAATCAATTTCCCATAAAGCTGTGTGAAAATCTTTTAAATGATTTATTGCTTTGGGCAATGGTTTTTATTTGCTTTTCCTTAAAAATATTTGAACAGAAAAGGTAACCTCATTAATTTAATTACATATTTTTAACAAAATTATTCAACATACTGTCACAGATAATATTAAAATGTGTGCATAATTTGAGAATTCATTGACACAAGACGGTAACGGAAAACTTGTATACAATTATATTTATATAGAAATGTAAATAAAAAAACAAAAATAAAAAACATTTCATGTTCTACTATTTAACTCCTCACTGAAAGGAGGAGATAGATCCATCTTTCTTAAAAAGGAGATTCTTTCAAGTCACTTTTCCACATATAGAAATGCATTGGCAAATGGCAATATCGGTGTACACAGACACCCTGGTTTGAATTCCCCCATGATGTATTTTGCCACCCGATCCCTAGGTTTACACAAGAAAAGCTCCAGCACCAACTCTTAAAACAGGGGTGACAAAGAAAATTTTTTTTTTGTTTATTAACTAAGCAGATCACATGATTAGGATGATTGGATGTTAACATGGGCTCATTAGGGAATGTAAAAAGAAGTTCCAAATATATTGTCACTCTATTCCAGGCAGTTATCAAACAACAATGGTTGATTTAATCATTTATTTCCAATAGGCATTAAGGGTTTGAGAGAGGGAGTGTGTGTGTGTGTGTGTGTACATTTGATATATATATATATATCTGTTGAAATTTTTCTGTATATAAGGTGTGTACAGGATGGTCACTTGTACTTATAGACTCGCCAACTACTATGTGACCAACTTCTTGTCCAATCACTGGCAGTGCTCTGCTGCGGATATTATTATTTATACTGGCTGATTCTAATCTTAGCTCATTACTACTTGGATCTTCTTGGACGACGGACCAAAGGATTCTATACCACAGGACTTCTTGACTTACCAAAGGATTCTATATCACAGGACTTACTTACTTTTACTTTAAGTTCTTTACAACTGGCCAAGGATGGCGGCCAGATACTTAACAATATCAAGTGTGGGCTATGTGGTAATGGATAAAACAGCCACGGGAATAATAAATGAATGCAGCAAACTGGCACAAAAGGAATATAAGAACAGGCATGATTGGGTAAGAAAGGTGATCACAGGGAACTGTGCTAAAGATTGAAATTTGGGCATACTGACAAATAGTATAAGAACAAACTAGAATCTGTCCTAGAAAATTCTCAGTGACTTTGAGATACAAATGGATCATCAAATCCTGGCCCAAAGGCCAGACCTAGTCTTAATTAACAAGAAATTAATTTGTCATCTAGTGGGTTTTGCCATTCCAACAAACTGAAAATAAAACAAAAAATGAAAGGTTGGACAAATACCTACATCTTACCAGAGAGCTGAAAAAGTTGTGTAATATGAAGATGATGGTGATACCAGTTGTAGTTGGAGGCCTTGGAACAGTCCTCAAGAACATGGAAAAGCAACTGGGTGAACTGGAATTTTTTGGCTAAATTCAGAATTTAATTATTGCTTTTAAGAATTTATTAAAAAGAATGAAAGGGGTTAGGGAAACCCAATATTATAGGAGCAATTAATCTGATGTGATGAATTCATTGTTAATATTTTGGAACTATTTTACTGTTAAGCATCTTGCAAAAGATGATTTGATGCATACTGCATAAATGCGTCCTGGCCTCCTCCCATTAAAAAAAAATGCAAAGCGGTGCCTGCTGACAATCTGACTCGTGCTACTTATGAACTCCCTAGCTATTTGAAGGCATTTTTCTCGAAAAGTTAATGTGATATAAAAGCGATATTTACCTCCCCCCCATCTTGTATTTGTATTTGTTTAATAATATATTGATTGTTTTTATTTTTGAAACTTGGTCGTATTTATTCAAAAATACGTGACAATTTGTTTAAAAATTAGAATAAAATGAAAATACAGAAAAAAAAGATTTAAAAATGATGTGACATTTAAAAAAAATTAAAATAAAGAATATCTAAATATTCTGATTTTTTTTATTCGTATTTGTTTAATAATGTATTGTTTTTATTTTCAAAACTTATTGCATTAACTTTTCGGGAAAAACACCTTCAAACATCTAGGACGTTCATAAGTAGTACAGTTTGTATTTTCAGTAGGCACAGCTTAGCATTTTTTAGGGCAGGAGGCCAGGATGCATTTATGCGATATGTACTTATGATTTAACAGAGAGCCAAAACAAATCTGAAGATTTTCTGGATTTTTCTAAATTTCTATTTTACAGGCAATGAATTTACCAGAATTTTTATCAAATCAGAGTAGATCAGTTAAATCGAACTTAACGGACATAAATTCCATCATTGTATGTCATTCCATTCATTAATTTTTTTCAGAATATGTGTGTCAAAAAAGTACCAAGTTTAAAGCTGTATTTACCAAGATAGAAATGAAGAATGAATGGAATGTTATTTCTTTTCAGAATACAAGGTGTGTCAAAAAGTACAAAAAATCTCAATACTTTTTTGACCCACCGTGTAATGCTCTTAATTGAAAAAGTATATCCACTATATTGCTAATTATATTTAATCCTCTTGACAAACAACTGGGTCACCATTCAGCTGAGCATTTGTTAGAGATACTTTAAATTCTTTAACCAAGGAAAGTTAAATAATCTAAATTCTAAATTATGCCCAAAGCCTTCATATAAAAGAAACAAACATCATTATTGATTAACTTCTATTTTCTTTTATCTTTATTTAAAAAAAATTAAAACTCATTTGCCATAAAAAAAAAATATAGTAATGTGATATTGCTGTTGTAGAGCTAAGAGAGGATGTGGTGTAGTTCAATCAACTTGTATTATCAAATTCAACCACGTCCTCTCTTAGCTCTCCACTCTTTGTCCAACGTCATTTTCTCACAATTCTGTTATGCTCACTCAAGCTCGCCTTAACAAAATTCAAACTCACCCTTCTGCCAGATATTCGACTTTATATTCACCTTGTATTTAAACTACATTATTGTTGTTGATAATGCTTATTTAAAAAAAATAAAATAAATGAAAATTTTCAAATTAAGTCAGTAATTGTCAATAATTGAAAATAAATGAAAATGGTTTCATTTATTTTTATTATTATTGACAATTACTGACTTAATTTGAAAATTTGATGATCGATTTGTCGAGGAAAAAAATTACAAAGAGACATTTTTCAATTTTAGTAAATGTAAAACAATATCCTCCTAAAAATAAAGGCAACAATGTTCATGTTTTTATCACTTATTTTATTTTGGTGCCATAGTTTTTAGAAGTTCACAGAGTAAAAAAAAATCTTGTGGCAAAAAAAAAGAAAAAGAAAAGAAAGTGTAATGCTCGAATGATGAAATATTGTGGTAATCTTTCCTGAAGTTGAAGAAGTGAAGACACGACGACGGCGGCAGTGACGACTACTGTACAAAAATCCAAAGAGATGGAAACAAAAGGAAGATACAAGGGAGATTACTTTGTCCAACTGACTTTTGGAATGTCAAAATGTTCTGTGAGTGTATCAAGATGACTGTTAAAATCCTGTGGGGAGAGAAAATAAATAAATAAAATATCACATAAGATAAATAAGAGACAATTCTTAGATACAAACAGAAATTCTACCTAGTTGAATAGCATTACTGAAAGTTAATACATAATCAAATTAAAATTATCTTTCTTGTTTATGTAGAATACTGATAATTGTCATTCTGTGTTACTTTCACCCTTAGCCAGGATTGAACCTGCAGTCTGGAAATGACTGTTACAGATTGTTAACTATTGGACAGTAGAACAGTCAAACACCCCTCAGCTTAATGGACTCTTCCTGGCAGCAGTGGCAGGAATTATTTAAGCTGTTATAGTGGGCTCATTAATGAACTAGTAACTTCATGTTAGGCTTGGCCAGTCAAACCAATTGTTGACTGTCTAACTGACTGACTTCAATATGGCGCTGCGAACAGGATTCGACCTAGCTGGATGGGAAAAGCTGTTTATTGAGGCAGGCATATCTGTTGCCTCTGCCAAAACTTATGCCCAGACATTTTCTAGTGAAGAGATTGCAAGGTCCAGCTTGCATATGCTAGACCGTGCAATGCTTAAGGAACTGGGTATCAAGACTATGGGTGACATGCTCACTATACTAAAGCTAGCCAAGGATCCCCCAGTGACACTCCCATTATCAGCTAATTATGCAAGAACACCAACTGCAAAACTTCCTCAAATCCGTTCGGAAATGACCCCACAACAATTCAGGATAGACTGGGACGTATTTACAAAGATTACCAATCTTCCCCCCATACAGACTAACATTCAACTGTACAATTGTGCTGATGAAACTGTCCAGAATTCTATCATCAATACTTACCCTGACTTCTTCAACACCAACCCTAGCAAACTGCTTGATATGCTAGAGGTGTTGGTTACACAGAAATCAAATCCCATGGTGCACAGAATCTCCTTTTCATCCATCATACAGAGTGACCATGAGTCCATCCAGGATTACTTGATTCGTCTACAGTCAGGAGCACAAGATTGCAACTATATATGCCCCAACTGTGATCATGACTTGTCCAACATATATATAAAGGATCAGTTCATTCGGGGCATTGCTAATGACACACTACAGGCGGATATATTGGCTAAGGCAGGTTCACTGATGACCTTGGAACAAAATATAACTCATGCAAAAGCATTCGAGATGGCCATGCGAGACCAAGATAAGATATCTGGTACCTCAGATGTTGCAAGGATTCGAACATCTGCGTATCACCGACAGAAATGGGCCCAAAATTCAGCCCGTTCAGGCACTACCTTCAACCGTGGAGACATGGTGGAAAAAAAAAACCCAACGTAATGCATGCAGAGGTTGTGGTAGTTACCGGCATGGTGGGGCTGGAATAGGTAACCGGCCACGGATGTGTGCGGCATGGGGTCAAACGTGCAAAGCTTGTGGAAAACGGAACCACTTTGCAAATGTCTGCCAATCAAAGAATGAAGAAGGTGCTATTAAGTGTCTGGAAGATGAAGAAGCCAGTATGGATGCCCTGATTGCGCACCTAATATTCGATCCAGTAACTGACAGTTACAAACCAGATAGCCACAACGGCCGCGAGGAGGTGGAAGCCACATTAACCCCATTTTCCCCCTGCCCTGACCCAAGACAAGCCAGAGATATCCCTGCCGCTTGTCCTACCAATCTCAAAATCTACCCTGACAGTGGTGCAACCATATGCCTCGGTGGGTTGAAACATCTACAGTACATGGGACTCTCGGAGAAAAATTTAGTCCCCTCTAAAAAAAAATACGTGCAGTAGGAGGGTTCTCATTGGTGTGTCAAGGTTGGCTACCCATCATGTTTACAATTGGGGAGAGGACTACAAAACAGGCACTATATATATGTAAAAATATACAGGTGATATACTTTAGTAAGGCAGCCTGCATTGATGTGGGTATATTACCTCCATTCTTTCCTAAACCTATGGCAGGGCCTCCCGCCCCTGCAAGTAATTCAATAACATGCAATGCGGTATTCACGGATTCCCAGCATAACACACCAAAAGCTCCAGCCCATAAAATCCAATATCCTAAAACCCCTCCATTTCCACCAACCAATGAAAACGTAGAAAAAATTAAGCAATGGTTGTTAGACCAATTCGCTACGACAGTTTTCAACAAAAACGGAAAATTTCCTGCTATGGCTGGGCCCCCAGCCCACATACACCTCAAGGAAGGATCAACCCCCAAAGCAAGACATAACCCTATCCCAGTACCATATCATTTTAAAGAGAAGGTACGACAGGCCCTTTGGGATGATGTCAAAAGGGGTATCCTCGCCCCAGTACCCATTGGCACCCCCACTAACTGGTGCAGCACAATGGTAATAACTGCAAAGAAAGACGGGAGGCCTAGAAGAACGGTAGACTACCAATATTTGAACTCCCAATGCAAGCGAGAGACACACCACACCAGCTCGCCATTCCAATTGGCATTACAGGTACCTTCCAACACTAAGAAAACTGTCTTAGATGCTATGGATGGCTATCATTCAATCCCTCTAGATGAGGAATCACAACCACTCACTACCTTCATCACTGAGTGGGGTCGTTTTATGTATCTGCGAATGCCCCAGGGATATTTAGCCTCCGGCGATGCCTATACACGCAGATATGATGAAATAATCAGAGATGTTCCCCGCAAAGTTAAGGTAGTTGATGATACCCTACTCTATGACGAAAATATAGAAGGTGCTTTTTATCATACCTTTGATTATTTGTCACTGTGTGCAGAAAATGGGATCACGCTCAACAAGGAAAAATTCCAATTTTGTCAGGATGTGGTTCAATTTGGTGGTCTCCAAATAACACCAACAGGAGTTGCCCCTTCCAAAGAACTACTCAATGCAATAAAAAAACTTCCCTATCCCAAAGAACATAACCGACGCAAGGTCATGGTTTGGGTTGGTTAATCAAGTGGCATGGGCATACTCCCTAAGCCCCATAATGGCTCCTTTTCGAGACCTGGTCAAACAAAATTCACACTTTACGTGGAACCAAGATCTCGAGAACGCGTTCCGCAAATCTAAGGAGGTTATCGTTGGCTTGGTAAAGAAGGGAGTTACAAGCTTTGACATCAATCGCGCAACCTGCCTTGCCCCAGACTGGAGCAAGGAAGGTATGGGTTTTTTATTGCTCCAAAAACACTGCACATGCCCCACAGACAAGGCTCCAGTTTGTTGCACAGAGGGCTGGCGCATCATATTTGCAGGTAGCAGATTCTGCACTGACGCAGAGCGCCGATATGCACCCATTGAGGGCGAAGCAGCTGCAATCGCCTGGTCATTAGACAAATGCCGCATGTTTATCATGGGATGCCCTAATGTAATAGTGGTCACAGACCACCAGCCTTTAACAGGGGTATTTGGTGATAGGGACCTTAGTAAGATTCACAACCCACGCCTATTTAAACTGAAGGAGAGGTCCCTAAGATATTTCTTTACCATTCAGCACTGCCCCGGCAAGTGGCACAAGGGTTCTGATGCCATATCCCGCAACCCAGTTGCCATAGTAGAAGCCCTTACTACTTTATTCTCAACACAACCTTCTAACCAGGACACACACCTCTCTGACGACATAGATGACTTAATGGAATCAGTGACCCATCAGGCAATGACGAATTGTAGGGATAGCAACAATATCATATCACTTGACCATATTCGTGCATCTGGCCAGAATGATCAGCATTACACATCACTTTTAAAGGTGATTGAACAAGGATTTCCTTCTATACGTTCTCAGGTCGAACCAGGAATCCGCCATTTCTGGGAGGTACGTCACAGACTCACCACGGACAGAGGCTTAGCACTGATGGACGAAAGAATTATCGTACCTAGGACCCTACAAGGGAAAGTGCTACATTGCCTACATTCAGCTCATCAGGGTGTAGAGGGCATGAAAGCTCGTGCAAACGATTCAGTGTATTGGCCTGGTATGAACGCATCCATACGCAATTTCAGGAATAATTGTCGGGTGTGCACCAGTATCGCCCCATCCCAACCCCTCGAGCCAATCACTTTAACAGCAACTCCAGATTGGCCCTTCCAACAAATAGTAATGGATATATTTTACGTTGGGCATATTGCATACCTTGTTTGCGCAGACCGACTCACGGGCTGGATCATCTTATATCACCTAAAACCTGGTCATGCCACCACTAAAAGATTAATATCTATTTGTAGGAAACTCTTCCACACTTATGGTACTCCTGAAGAGCTGAGTAGTGACGGTGGCCCTCCTTTTAATTCTGAGCAATTTCAGCAGTTTCTCAAGTCATGGTGTGTAAAACATAGAAAATCATCAGTAGCATACCCTCAATCCAATGGCCGAGCGGAACTCGCTGTCAAAACTGCCAAAAGGATAATCCATGGCAACACAGGCCCTCAGGGTTCACTAGACAACGATAGTGTTGCCCAAGCAATCCTCCAATACCGCAATACTCCCATTCAAGGCATCGGCCTATCCCCAGCGCAGTTGCTGCTCCACCGCCGACTCCGGGATTCGATCCCATTGAGACCTATCCTCTACAAACCACATTCTGAATGGATAGCCGCAGCACAACGTCGTGAGGAGAGTTTTCGTCAACGGAATGTCCTGCTGTCGGAAAGATACAATAGGTACACACACAGTCTTGACCCGCTACAGAATGGTGACAAAGTAGCCATTCAAAACCCATCAAACCGCCGGTGGACCACTACAGGCACCGTCATTGAGGTTCTCCCACATCGGCAATACCGGCTCCGAGTGGACGGATCAGGTAGGATCACACTCAGAAACCGACGCTTCCTGAAAAAGCTGACCACAAAACCCAAACCCACACCATTGCCTAGTGCTATGCTTGATCCCATTGGCTCCAACTCTAACACCCCACACCTCAACATTAGGGACCAGGCCTCACCCAATGTCACTCCGCCCCCAAAACCAAGGCCGACGAAAATACCCCGGGCATTGTCAAGATTGCTCCCCTCTAATCAGCCTGGCCGAAAGGAACTAATTTCTCCTCAAAGGCCAATACGCCTGCGCAATGGGAGAGGGGGGGAGGAAGGGGAGATGTAGAATACTGATAATTGTCATTCTGTGTTACTTTCACCCTTAGCCAGGATTGAACCTGCAGTCTGGAAATGACTGTTACAGATTGTTAACTATTGGACAGTAGAACAGTCAAACACCCCCTCAGCTTAATGGACTCTTCCTGGCAGCAGTGGCAGGAATTATTTAAGCTGTTATAGTGGGCTCATTAATGAACTAGTAACTTCATGTTAGGCTTGGCCAGTCAAACCAATTGTTGACTGTCTAACTGACTGACTTCAATAGTCCATGAACACTTTTTAGGACTGTTAAACTTTTTGTACTTCTATTCACAAGTGTGAATGCAGCACCTCTTTAAGGCCCATCCTCAAAGAAGCCACTTCTCCAGCACCTTCTAATTCGCCAATGGTTAAGAAATCTCTTTGGACATAGAAGAACTTGGACGATTTCATTGCAAAACTTTTTCAGTTAACACATTTCATCAATCAAATCCTGTCTGCAATAGCGATCGTTACAAGCCTGCATTCAGGTATAAAAAAGAGTTACTTTTTGACTTATTTATTAAATTTTCTTTCAGTAAACCTTATTTCCATGTTGCATGATTTGTGGAGTATCTTTATGAATAAGATTCTAATTAAGATAAAAATTATTTAACCACTGAGATATAATGTAAATACTAAGAATTGTATTGATTTTTACAATAGAATTCATTACGCTTTGTATATATTTAAAGTGTCAAATTTGCATCTTTGTTATTAATAAAATTCTTTACATTATTAATACTCCACTAACTAATAACATGTTGTCTAACAATTGTTTTAAATTTTATTGGTATTATTGATGTATTTAATATTACTTTTGGAAATGCGTCCAATGAAAGAAAAAAATGGAAAGTTTCAACACAGCATTCTTAGTTTATTTCAAATGAAGCATTCCTGACGAATGTTTTTTGGAACAACTTTGAGGTAGTGAATATTAATATTTTAAAATCTTTTAAATTAAGAATATTCTTAAGTTAGAAAAATTGGCACCTATAAACAAAAGTTCAACAGGTAAAAATTTTTTTAATAACTGAATTTAAAAAATAAATCCGTAGGAAACTTGACGTTACCATCTCATTATTAAGATTATTAATGGGATTATGATCTGTAAACTAACCAATGTAAATTTTACATCTTTCAGTCCTGGTTGAAGATTAATAGCCCATCATCAAGACATGTCAACAAACGTCACTTTGCTTCTAGGATAACCAATACACAGTTTCCTAATAATATCCTGGGCACTGATAAAATGGCTTTGAATGAGTAAAATTTATTACTGGCTTTACCCTATTCTATCATTATAATTCTTATCCAACATTGGGACTGGCATTTGACATGGCCTATTGTTGAAGTTCTTACCTATCAACAGATAAACATCTTCTTAATGGTACCTGTATTAAACACATTAATAAAGTCCAGGGGAACATCCTTCTTCCCCCCTATTGAAGTCAGTCAGTTAGACAGTCAACAATTGGTTTGACTGGCCAAGCCTAACATGAAGTTACTAGTTCATTAATGAGCCCACTATAACAGCTTAAATAATTCCTGCCACTGCTGCCAGGAAGAGTCCATTAAGCTGAGGGGTGTTTGACTGTTCTACTGTCCAATAGTTAACAATCTGTAACAGTCATTTCCAGACTGCAGGTTCAATCCTGGCTAAGGGTGAAAGTAACACAGAATGACAATTATCAGTATTCTACATCTCCCCTTCCTCCCCCCCTCCCATTGCGCAGGCGTATTGGCCTTTGAGGAGAAATTAGTTCCTTTCGGCCAGGCTGATTAGAGGGGAGCAATCTTGACAATGCCCGGGGTATTTTCGTCGGCCTTGGTTTTGGGGGCGGAGTGACATTGGGTGAGGCCTGGTCCCTAATGTTGAGGTGTGGGTGTTAGAGTTGGAGCCAATGGGATCAAGCATAGCACTAGGCAATGGTGTGGGTTTGGGTTTTGTGGTCAGCTTTTTCAGGAAGCGTCGGTTTCTGAGTGTGATCCTACCTGATCCGTCCACTCGGAGCCGGTATTGCCGATGTGGGAGAACCTCAATGACGGTGCCTGTAGTGGTCCACCGGCGGTTTGATGGGTTTTGAATGGCTACTTTGTCACCATTCTGTAGCGGGTCAAGACTGTGTGTGTACCTATTGTATCTTTCCGACAGCAGGACATTCCGTTGACGAAAACTCTCCTCACGACGTTGTGCTGCGGCTATCCATTCAGAATGTGGTTTGTAGAGGATAGGTCTCAATGGGATCGAATCCCGGAGTCGGCGGTGGAGCAGCAACTGCGCTGGGGATAGGCCGATGCCTTGAATGGGAGTATTGCGGTATTGGAGGATTGCTTGGGCAACACTATCGTTGTCTAGTGAACCCTGAGGGCCTGTGTTGCCATGGATTATCCTTTTGGCAGTTTTGACAGCGAGTTCCGCTCGGCCATTGGATTGAGGGTATGCTACTGATGATTTTCTATGTTTTACACACCATGACTTGAGAAACTGCTGAAATTGCTCAGAATTAAAAGGAGGGCCACCGTCACTACTCAGCTCTTCAGGAGTACCATAAGTGTGGAAGAGTTTCCTACAAATAGATATTAATCTTTTAGTGGTGGCATGACCAGGTTTTAGGTGATATAAGATGATCCAGCCCGTGAGTCGGTCTGCGCAAACAAGGTATGCAATATGCCCAACGTAAAATATATCCATTACTATTTGTTGGAAGGGCCAATCTGGAGTTGCTGTTAAAGTGATTGGCTCGAGGGGTTGGGATGGGGCGATACTGGTGCACACCCGACAATTATTCCTGAAATTGCGTATGGATGCGTTCATACCAGGCCAATACACTGAATCGTTTGCACGAGCTTTCATGCCCTCTACACCCTGATGAGCTGAATGTAGGCAATGTAGCACTTTCCCTTGTAGGGTCCTAGGTACGATAATTCTTTCGTCCATCAGTGCTAAGCCTCTGTCCGTGGTGAGTCTGTGACGTACCTCCCAGAAATGGCGGATTCCTGGTTCGACCTGAGAACGTATAGAAGGAAATCCTTGTTCAATCACCTTTAAAAGTGATGTGTAATGCTGATCATTCTGGCCAGATGCACGAATATGGTCAAGTGATATGATATTGTTGCTATCCCTACAATTCGTCATTGCCTGATGGGTCACTGATTCCATTAAGTCATCTATGTCGTCAGAGAGGTGTGTGTCCTGGTTAGAAGGTTGTGTTGAGAATAAAGTAGTAAGGGCTTCTACTATGGCAACTGGGTTGCGGGATATGGCATCAGAACCCTTGTGCCACTTGCCGGGGCAGTGCTGAATGGTAAAGAAATATCTTAGGGACCTCTCCTTCAGTTTAAATAGGCGTGGGTTGTGAATCTTACTAAGGTCCCTATCACCAAATACCCCTGTTAAAGGCTGGTGGTCTGTGACCACTATTACATTAGGGCATCCCATGATAAACATGCGGCATTTGTCTAATGACCAGGCGATTGCAGCTGCTTCGCCCTCAATGGGTGCATATCGGCGCTCTGCGTCAGTGCAGAATCTGCTACCTGCAAATATGATGCGCCAGCCCTCTGTGCAACAAACTGGAGCCTTGTCTGTGGGGCATGTGCAGTGTTTTTGGAGCAATAAAAAACCCATACCTTCTTGCTCCAGTCTGGGGCAAGGCAGGTTGCGCGATTGATGTCAAAGCTTGTAACTCCCTTCTTTACCAAGCCAACGATAACCTCCTTAGATTTGCGGAACGCGTTCTCGAGATCTTGGTTCCACGTAAAGTGTGAATTTTGTTTGACCAGGTCTCGAAAAGGAGCCATTATGGGGCTTAGGGAGTATGCCCATGCCACTTGATTAACCAACCCAAACCATGACCTTGCGTCGGTTATGTTCTTTGGGATAGGGAAGTTTTTTATTGCATTGAGTAGTTCTTTGGAAGGGGCAACTCCTGTTGGTGTTATTTGGAGACCACCAAATTGAACCACATCCTGACAAAATTGGAATTTTTCCTTGTTGAGCGTGATCCCATTTTCTGCACACAGTGACAAATAATCA
The DNA here is from genome assembly GCA_023376005.1 of Doryteuthis pealeii. Classification (NCBI taxonomy): domain Eukaryota; kingdom Metazoa; phylum Mollusca; class Cephalopoda; order Myopsida; family Loliginidae; genus Doryteuthis; species Doryteuthis pealeii. The sequence continues at coordinate 30,581,258 of CM042137.1, forward strand.
AAGGTATGATAAAAAGCACCTTCTATATTTTCGTCATAGAGTAGGGTATCATCAACTACCTTAACTTTGCGGGGAACATCTCTGATTATTTCATCATATCTGCGTGTATAGGCATCGCCGGAGGCTAAATATCCCTGGGGCATTCGCAGATACATAAAACGACCCCACTCAGTGATGAAGGTAGTGAGTGGTTGTGATTCCTCATCTAGAGGGATTGAATGATAGCCATCCATAGCATCTAAGACAGTTTTCTTAGTGTTGGAAGGTACCTGTAATGCCAATTGGAATGGCGAGCTGGTGTGGTGTGTCTCTCGCTTGCATTGGGAGTTCAAATATTGGTAGTCTACCGTTCTTCTAGGCCTCCCGTCTTTCTTTGCAGTTATTACCATTGTGCTGCACCAGTTAGTGGGGGTGCCAATGGGTACTGGGGCGAGGATACCCCTTTTGACATCATCCCAAAGGGCCTGTCGTACCTTCTCTTTAAAATGATATGGTACTGGGATAGGGTTATGTCTTGCTTTGGGGTTGATCCTTCCTTGAGGTGTATGTGGGCTGGGGGCCCAGCCATAGCAGGAAATTTTCCGTTTTTGTTGAAAACTGTCGTAGCGAATTGGTCTAACAACCATTGCTTAATTTTTTCTACGTTTTCATTGGTTGGTGGAAATGGAGGGGTTTTAGGATATTGGATTTTATGGGCTGGAGCTTTTGGTGTGTTATGCTGGGAATCCGTGAATACCGCATTGCATGTTATTGAATTACTTGCAGGGGCGGGAGGCCCTGCCATAGGTTTAGGAAAGAATGGAGGTAATATACCCACATCAATGCAGGCTGCCTTACTAAAGTATATCACCTGTATATTTTTACATATATATAGTGCCTGTTTTGTAGTCCTCTCCCCAATTGTAAACATGATGGGTAGCCAACCTTGACACACCAATGAGAACCCTCCTACTGCACGTATTTTTTTTTTAGAGGGGACTAAATTTTTCTCCGAGAGTCCCATGTACTGTAGATGTTTCAACCCACCGAGGCATATGGTTGCACCACTGTCAGGGTAGATTTTGAGATTGGTAGGACAAGCGGCAGGGATATCTCTGGCTTGTCTTGGGTCAGGGCAGGGGAAAATGGGGTTAATGTGGCTTCCACCTCCTCGCGGCCGTTGTGGCTATCTGGTTTGTAACTGTCAGTTACTGGATCGAATATTAGGTGCGCAATCAGGGCATCCATACTGGCTTCTTCATCTTCCAGACACTTAATAGCACCTTCTTCATTCTTTGATTGGCAGACATTTGCAAAGTGGTTCCGTTTTCCACAAGCTTTGCACGTTTGACCCCATGCCGCACACATCCGTGGCCGGTTACCTATTCCAGCCCCACCATGCCGGTAACTACCACAACCTCTGCATGCATTACGTTGGGTTTTTTTTTCACCATGTCTCCACGGTTGAAGGTAGTGCCTGAACGGGCTGAATTTTGGGCCCATTTCTGTCGGTGATACGCAGATGTTCGAATCCTTGCAACATCTGAGGTACCAGATATCTTATCTTGGTCTCGCATGGCCATCTCGAATGCTTTTGCATGAGTTATATTTTGTTCCAAGGTCATCAGTGAACCTGCCTTAGCCAATATATCCGCCTGTAGTGTGTCATTAGCAATGCCCCGAATGAACTGATCCTTTATATATATGTTGGACAAGTCATGATCACAGTTGGGGCATATATAGTTGCAATCTTGTGCTCCTGACTGTAGACGAATCAAGTAATCCTGGATGGACTCATGGTCACTCTGTATGATGGATGAAAAGGAGATTCTGTGCACCATGGGATTTGATTTCTGTGTAACCAACACCTCTAGCATATCAAGCAGTTTGCTAGGGTTGGTGTTGAAGAAGTCAGGGTAAGTATTGATGATAGAATTCTGGACGTTTCATCAGCACAATTGTACAGTTGAATGTTAGTCTGTATGGGGGAAGATTGGTCATCTTTGTAAATACGTCCCAGTCTATCCTGAACTTGTTGTGGGGTCATTTCCGAACGGATTTGAGGAAGTTTTGCAGTTGGTGTTCTTGCATAATTAGCTGATAATGGGAGTGTCACTGGGGGATCTTGGCTAGCTTTAGTATAGTGAGCATGTCACCCATAGTCTTGATACCCAGTTCCTTAAGCATTGCACGGTCTAGCATATGCAAGCTGGACCTTGCAATCTCTTCACTAGAAAATGTCTGGGCATAAGTTTTGGCAGAGGCAACAGATATGCCTGCCTCAATAAACAGCTTTTCCCATCCAGCTAGGTCGAATCCTGTTCGCAGCGCCATATTGAAGTCAGTCAGTTAGACAGTCAACAATTGGTTTGACTGGCCAAGCCTAACATGAAGTTACTAGTTCATTAATGAGCCCACTATAACAGCTTAAATAATTCCTGCCACTGCTGCCAGGAAGAGTCCATTAAGCTGAGGGGGTGTTTGACTGTTCTACTGTCCAATAGTTAACAATCTGTAACAGTCATTTCCAGACTGCAGGTTCAATCCTGGCTAAGGGTGAAAGTAACACAGAATGACAATTATCAGTATTCTACATAACAGAAAGATATTTTAATTTGATAGTATTAACTTTCAGTAATGCTATTCACTAGGTAGAATTTCTGTTTGTACTAAGAATGTCTCTTATTTTATCTTATGTGATATTTTATTATTTATTTTCTCTCCCCACAGGATTTAACAGTCATCTTGATACACTCACAGAACATTTTGACATTCCAAAAGTCAGTTGGACAAAGTAATCTCCCTTGTATCTTCCTTTTGTTTCCATCTTTTGGATTTTTGTACAGTAGTCGTCACTGCCGCCGTCGTCGTGTCTTCACTTCTTCAACTTCAGGAAAGATTACCACAATATTCATCATTCGAGCATTACACTTTCTTTCTTTTTCTTTTTTTTGCCACAAGATTTTTTTTTACTCTGTGAACTTCTAAAAACTATGGCACCAAAATAAAATAAGTGATAAAAACATGAACATTGTTGCCTTTATTTTTAGGAGGATATTGTTTTACATTTACTAAAATTGAAAAATGTCTCTTTGTAATTTTTTTCCTCGACAAATCGATCATCAAATTTTCAAATTAAGTCAGTAATTGTCAATAATAATGAAAATAAATGAAAACCATTTTCATTTATTTTCATTATTATTGACAATTACTGACTTAATTTGAAAATTTTCATTTATTTTATTTTATTTCTAAATAAGCATTATCAACAACAATAATGTAGTTTAAATACAAGGTGAATATAAAGTCGAATATCTGGCAGAAGGGTGAGTTTGAATTTTGTTAAGGCGAGCTTGAGTGAGCATAACAGAATTGTGAGAAAATGACGTTGGACAAAGAGTGGAGAGCTAAGAGAGGACGTGGTTAATTTGATAATACAAGTTGATTGAACTACACCACATCCTCTCTTAGCTCTACAACAGCATATCACATTACTATATTTTTTTTTTAATGGCAAATGAGTTTTAATTTTTTTAATAAAGATTAAAAGAAAATAGAAGTTAATCAATAATGATGTTTGTTCTTTATATGAAGGCTTTGGGATAATTTAGAATTTAGATTATTTAACTTTCCTTGGTTAAAGAATTTAAAGTATCTCTAACAAATGCTCAGCTGAATGTGACCCAGTTGTTTGTCAAGAGATTAAATATAATTAGCAATATAGTGGATATACTTTTTCAATTAAGAGCATTACACGGTGGGTCAAAAAAGTATTGAGATTTTTTGTACTTTTGACACACCTTGTATTCTGAAAAGAAATAACATTCCATTCATTCTTCATTTCTATCTTGGTAAATACAGCTTTAAACTTGGTACTTTTTTGACACACATATTCTGAAAAAATTAATGAATGGAATGACATAACAATGATGGAATTTATGTCCGTTAAGTTCGATTTAACTGATCTACTCTGATTTGATAAAAAATTCTGGTAAATTCATTGCCTGTAAAATAGAAATTTAGAAAAATCCAGAAAATCTTCAGATTTGTTTTGGCTCTCTGTTAAATCATAAGTACATATCGCATAAATGCATCCTGGCCTCCTGCCCTAAAAATGCTAAGCTGTGCCTACTGAAAAATACAAACTGTACTACTTATGAACGTCCTAGATGTTTGAAGGTGTTTTTCCCGAAAAGTTAATGCAATAAGTTTTGAAAATAAAAACAATACATTATTAAACAAATACGAATAAAAAAAATCAGAATATTTAGATATTCTTTATTTTAATTTTTTTTTAAATGTCACATCATTTTTAAATCTTTTTTTCTGTATTTCATTTATTTCTAATTTTTAAAACAAATTGTCACGTATTTTTGAATAAATACGACCAAGTTTCAAAAATAAAAACAATCAATATATTATTAAACAAATACAAATACAAGATGGGGGAGGTAAATATCGCTTTTATATCACATTAACTTTTCGAGAAAAAATGCCTTCAAAAGCTAGGGAGTTCATAAGTAGCACGAGTCAGATTGTCAGCAGGCACCGCTTTGCATTTTTTTTTAATGGAGGAGGCCAGGACGCATTTATGCAGTATGCATCAAATCATCTTTGCAAGATGCTTAACAGTAAAATAGTTCCAAAAATTAACAATGAATTCATCACATCAGATTAATTGCTCCTATAATATTGGTTTCCCTAACCCCTTTCATTCTTTTTAATAAATTCTTAAAAGCAATAATTAAATTCTGAATTTAGCCAAAAAATTCCAGTTCACCCAGTTGCTTTTCCATGTTCTTGAGGACTGTTCCAAGGCCTCCAACTACAACTGGTATCACCATCATCTTCATATTACACAACTTTTTCAGCTCTCTGGTAAGATGTAGGTATTTGTCCAACCTTTTCATTTTTTGTTTATTTCAGTTTGTTGGAAATGGCAAAACCCACTAGATGACAAATTAATTTCTTGTTAATTAAGACTAGGTCTGGCCTTTGGCCAGGATTTGATGATCCATTTGTATCTCAAAGTCACTGAGAATTTTCTAGGACAGATTTCTAGTTTGTTCTTATACTATTTGTCAGTATGCCCAAATTTCAATCTTTAGCACAGTTCCTGTGATCACCTTTCTTACCCAATCATGCCTGTTCTTATATTCCTTTTGTGCCAGTTTGCTGCATTCATTTATTATTCACGTGGCTGTTTTATCCATTACCACATAGCCCACACTTGATATTGTAAGTATCTGGCCGCCATCCTTTGGCCATTGTAAAGAACTTAAAGTAAATAAGTAAGTAAGTCCTGTGATATAGAATCCTGTAAGTCAAGAAGTCCTGTGGTTAGAATCCTTTGGTCCGTCATCCAAGAAGATCCAAGTAGTAATGAGCTAGATTAGAATCAGCCAGTATAAATAATAAATCCGCGCAGAGCACTGCCAGTGATTGGACAAGAAGTTGGTCACATAGTAGTTGGCGAGTCTATAAGTACAAGTGACCATCCGGTACACACCTTATATACAGAAAAATTTCAACAGATATATATATATATATATATATATATATATATCAAATGTACACACACACACTCCCTCTCTCAAACCCTTAATGCCTATTGGAAATAAATGATTAAATCAACCATTGTTGTTTGATAACTGCCTGGAATAGAGTGACAATATATTTGGAACTTCTTTTTACATTCCCTAATGAGCCCATGTTAACATCCAATCATCCTAATCATGTGATCTGCTTAGTTAATAAACAAACAAAAAATTTTCTTTGTCACCCCTGTTTTAAGAGTTGGTGCTGGAGCTTTTCTTGTGTAAACCTAGGGATCGGGTGGCAAAATACATCATGGGGGAATTCAAACCAGGGTGTCTGTGTACACCGATATTGCCATTTGCCAATGTATTTCTATATGTGGAAAAGTGACTTGAAAGAATCTCCTTTTTAAGAAAGATGGATCTATCTCCTCCTTTCAGTGAGGAGTTAAATAGTAGAACATGAAATGTTTTTGATTTTTGTTTTTTTATTTACATTTCTATATAAATATAATTGTATACAAGTTTTCCGTTACCATCTTGTGTCAATGAATTCTCAAATTATGCACACATTTTAATAATATATTATCTGTGACAGTATGTTGAATAATTTTGTTAAAAATATGTAATCTTATTATAATAGAGATTGTGGGTTTGTACGTCTGTAACCGAAACTATATTACTATTCAATTCACAATTCCCTTTGTTATTTACATCACATTCTCCATGATTTTTTTTTTATTTAAACCTCAATTATTAGTAAAAGTGTTTTACATCATTAAGACTGTTAACAATATCTACATACTATATTTACCGTGTACCCCACTTGTACGGGTCAGGCACAAAGTCCCTATTAACGTGGGACCACCCACGAGCCGAAGCCCATGGAATGGCAGTTGAAAAATTGCGTCGATCCCGTCGGCATTCCCCCTCAAGGGGGCGCCTCAGGCACTGGGCAATAAACCCAGCCCTGCCCCTTTAAATCGAGGGGGCAGGTGTTGCCTGGGGGATGGCCCCTGGGATCGACGCTGTTAATTATATCAATGGTCCAGAGGCCGAAAGCCACTGTTGACCATATCTACATACTATATTTACCGCGTACCCCACTTGTAACGGGTCAGGCACAAAGTCCCTATTAACGTGGACCACCCACGAGCCGAAGCCCATGGAATGGCAGTTGAAAAATTGCGTCGATCCCGTCGGCATTCCCCCTCAAGGGGGCGCCTCAGGCACTGGGCAATAAAACCCAGCCCTGCCCTTTTAAATCGAGGGCAGGTGTTGCCTGGGGGATGCCCCCTGGATCGACGCTGTTAATTATATCAAATGGTCCAGAGGCCGAAGCCACTGTTGACCATATCTACATACTAATAACATGCAATTATATTTATATATTCAACGAAATAGCGGTTTACAGTGTGAATGGGAAGGCTAATTTGCATATTGATCTTTAAAAATTTGATTTTAATAAATATATGCTTAGTATTATTGATTTCTAATGTTTGGTTTTTCTAATAAAAATATGAGCAAAAATCTCGGGGATAAATCTTAACAGAAATATATTAACATAAAGAAATAACTGTAATTTTATTCTTTTCTTTCTATTTAAACTAAATAGTTAAATTAGGAAAATTTACCACTGAAAGACGGGAGTAAGGGAAAATGGTGGAACAGTTTAGTTTCAAAGTGTTCTATTTTCCGATTATACCCCCTCTGTTCCAAATATTTTTATCTGAATTCGTATTCAGTTTCATTAGCCTTTCTAATTTAACATGATATTTTATCATATTAAAACTTAAATACTTGCACCCGGAGGGTGCATATATTTGCTAGTTAAATTAATGAGGTTACCTTTTCTGTTCAAATATTTTTAAGGAAAAGCAAATAAAAACCATTGCCCAAAGCAATAAATCATTTAAAAGATTTTCACACAGCTTTATGGGAAATTGATTATGATCCTATGATTTTGGCTTATACGCTTAGTAGATTGAATACACATATCATCCAATCAGCGAGGGAGTCTTACTCCATATGTTTTTTTTTAGTGGAAATAGCCATTCTTATCTTGCAAAAAATGTTTTGAAACATTGCATAGCCTAAACTTAAAACGGAATGATTTCAAATTTAAATTGAAACAGATCACTAAGTAGACCTGAGCCTATTCTAGTAGTGACCACCCCAAGCAGATATTTAAGAGGTTTGAATTCAGAGCTTTCCTCTCCTAGACTGGTTGCCTAACCAAGGTTAAAGTGCCCAGTCTGCCCTGTTTATTTACCCATAGCTGTAGGAGAATAGTTGGATGCATACCTTTTCCAATAGTATAAGAGCTATGTAAAATGCAAACAGCCTTGTCAGATATTTCCTACAATGATAACCATTACATAGGAGCACCTCCATAATTGACTTATACCTGGCATATGTAGGCCAGGTTTGGATTTTGTTTTTAACTCTATCCACTGTTTTACCACTACTCTTGTCCAGATTTGACCTGTCCATTTCCTATACCATTTCACCATGATTGCTTCCACTGGAGTTTAACTGTTATGGGGTATAAGTGGTTTTGGTGTTTATAGGTTGGGATATTCTGGTTGCGTGTCCTTAGTTTTTTTGTTTTGTTTTAACCCCATCTCATTGGTGGTCACGCTGAAAAGAAGGAATTTAAATAACGAAAAGGAAAGAGAGGAGGTAGTTTATGACTTAGGCTTTATTGACTGGGTCATAGTCGCCTGTAGCAAGGGAATATCCCCCTGGCTAGTAGAAGCGACCAGACCCTGTTACAGCCTAAGTTTGAATGGAAGAGATATTCTTTTGGGGATCGGTGGGTCTTCCGGTGAAGGCCCATGGGAATTGTTAGGGTTTTTTTCGGGGGGGGGGCTAATTTATTTTGTTTTATTTTAATCCCCACACTGTACAAATAAAGATTTTTTTTTTTTTGCAAATTCTGCAGCACTTTATTTTTTTCTTTCATGTAGATTCCCATTTCTTGTGAGGAAATCATTTTCAACAATGAATTATCTTCACTGATTGATCAGTGGTACTCCAATATGTGACCTTGCACCATATTTATCTCTACCCGTTTAAATCAAAAATCTATAATCCTCTTTTTACTGTCATTTAATATGTACTTAGATATTAGCCTCAGGGGTCTTAAGCGGAGAACCCTGAATCTAGATTAACCCCTTTTTGTTAATTAATAATTAATCTGAATATTCTGTAAGTAACAAATTCAGTGAGGGATATTTAATACTCTGTATTAATTTTATGGATTAATGATAATTCAGCCTGAGACTATTTTTATGTGTAGGGTGATTAAATATAGCAGAAGTACATGCTACATGACCAGACTAAAAGGATTTTAGGAACACTGTGGAGTAAGAGAGAAAGAGTAAGAGAAAATAATCTAGCAAATTCCAAATCAAATTAAAAAAACAAATTCCCTTAAAATTTACATATAATTGTTATTTTAGGAATTTAGTATTATCTGTGTTATTCGGACTATTGTCCCCATCTTCATTGTTATTTGTACAACATTTCGGCCGATATGCCCTCCGGCCTTCTTCAGGTATTTCTTGTCGGACTCGGGAACCTTCTCGGACTCGGGAACCTTCTTTTCGAACTCGGGAACTTTCTTGTCGTAATCGGGACAATAGTCCGAATAACGCAGATAATACTAATCTTCAAGCCTCATCTCAAACATTCAGAGTTAGGAATTTGTTTTGTTTATTGTTTTTCTTTCTTTTTGTTGCTGTTGTTAGCATCCTTCTGTCTGCAAAAGATGATGGAGTAGTGTCCAAAATTTTTTTTCTGAACTACGTAGCCTGGCGGGTTATATGGAGGAGTGCTGTTGCCCAAACAGCAGTTCCCCCCTCTCCACACTGCTGCTGTGGTCCAAAGGAAAGGTAAGAAACCAATGTAGTTTGGCAATGCAGTGTCACAGGAGTTGCTGTGTAGCGCTGAAGTATCCCGAATAAACACTCCTTAAAAAATCTTAACATTTCAATGGACATACCATTATATCATAATTTCAAAATTTTCCACCTGTTTACCATCCTCTGGGAAAACATTCTTGAAACCTTACCCAGTTGATCTTCTTAATATTTTAAATGTAAAAGAAAATATTATCTTAAAAATGTAACCCTATACTTGTGAGTGTTTTGAAACATAATTTTATTTTTTCTGAAACCTTTTTTTTTTTTGTACATATGACAACAATTTCAATTCATTAATTGCTTGTTGATTATTGATAAAAAATATATACATTAAATTTACTAGCAAAATAAATAAACACCCTCTGAGTGACGTAAATATGAATTTTTGAAAAATATTGCCTGAGGTGGGTGGGCAGTTTTTTAAAAATTCAATGTCAATAAACTAATATTTAGTTCAATTCTGTAGTAAAAATAAATCTTTTAAAATTATTAGGATACTGATTATAAATTAAATACCCATTGATTATGATCCTTGAAAACTGTTTCGCAGTTCAACTCACTGTTTTAAACTGTTTTCAACAGCCATAATTGCATTATTCACTTCTGCAATTGCCTGTAATTAATTAATATCTATTAATCATTGAAATTAACCCTGAAGATCCTTATGATGAAACTTGAGTAGGTTATTTCTATATACACCTTAATACTACATTCTCAGAAGTCAAATTGATGAGCATGATTATTCTTTTACGTATTGGGTAGTCATTATTGACCAAAGTAGGTATTTACCCAACAAGTTCACCACATGTAGGATGGGACACAAAGTCACAAGTATGGGGCATCCAACAAGGATAGAACTTGCCATTCAGTAATAATGAATCTGTGAAACTAGCTTGCTAACCATTACAACACGATGGGATGCCCTTGTTTGAAAAAATATACTCAACAACACTCCAGATGGTTATACATCTGAAGAAAAGGCAGACCACCCTCCTGAATATATAGAGGCGCATGTCATAATAGTTAGAGTCATAGGAAATGGACTTGTCAACCCGAGTTCAAATCCTAGACAAGGCTGTTTGCATTTCCCATAGCGCTAATACCCTTGGGAAAGGTAAGATCCAATATTCTCCTTCCACCTATGGTAAAATAGTAGGGCAAACTGGGCTCTTTAACCTTGGTATAGGTAACCAGTCTAGGAAAAGAAAAACTCTGATTTGAAAATCCCAAGGTCAATCATTGATTGGGTGTGGCATTCCTTGAGCACCAAATTTCGACTGTGTCAAAAAATGTGGATGTTAACACAAGCCTTCACCACTATAAAGAAAAGACTGTAGGTTGTTCATTGGATGAACCCTCATGCATCAAAATCGACGAGACCACCACATCTGAAAAAAAAAAGCAGATTTACCCCCTACAAAGGCCGCACCCAGTAGAAACGACCAACCCCGTATTATTATCGCTTATCAGATATCAGAAAGCGTGTATCTCTCTCT
>CM042137.1:30592295-30659795 GCA_023376005.1 Doryteuthis pealeii
CTGCACCAGTTAGTGGGTGCCAATGGGTACTTGGGCGAGGAATACCTTTTACATCACCCAAAGGGGCCTGTCGTACCTTCTCTTTAAGAATGATATGTACTGGATAGGTTATGTCCTTGCCTTTGGGGGTGATCCTTCCTTGAGTGTATGTGGGCTGGGCCCAGCCATAGCAGGAAATTTTCCGTTTTGTTGAAACTGTTCGGTAGCCGAATTGCCGTCTAACAACCATGCTTAATTTTTCTACGTTTCATTGGTTGGTGGAAAGTGGAGGGTTTTAGGATATCTTGGATTTTATGGGGCTGATGCTTTTGGTGTGTTATGTGGGAATCCGGAATACCCGCCATTGCCATGTTATTGAATTACTGCTCAGGGCGGGAGGCCTGCCATAGGTTAGGAAAGAAATGGAGGAATCATACCCACACTCAATGCAGCTTCCTTACTAAAGTATATCACCTGTATATTTTACATACCTATATAGTGCCTGTTTTTAGTCCTCTCCCCAATTTAAACATTGGATGGGTAGCCAACCTGACACACCAATGCAGCAACCTCCACTGCACGTATTTTTTGTAGAGGGGACTTAAATTTTTCTCCGAGAGTCCCAGTGTAATGTAGATCTTTCAACCCACCGAGGCATATGGTTGCACCACGTCAGGGTAGATTTTGAGATTGGAGGACAAGGGCAGGGATATCTCTGCTTGTCTTGGGTCAGGGCAGGGGGGAAAAATGGGTTAATGTGGCTTCCACCTCCTCGGGCCGTTGGGCCTTATCTGGTTGAACTGCTCAGTTACTGGATCAGATATTAGGGTGCGCAATCACGGGCATCCAGACTGGCTTCTTCATCTTTGCCAGACACTTAATAGCACCTGTCTTCATCTTTGATTGGCAGACATTTGCAAAGTTCCGTTTTCACAAGCTTTGCACGTTTGACCCCCATGCCCAACACATCCGTGGCCGGTTACCTATTCCAGCCCACCATGCGTAACACCACAACCTCTGCATGCATACGTTGGGTTTTTGTCCACCAGTCTCCACGGTGAAGCGTAGTGCCTGAACGGCTGAATTTGGCCCATTTCTGTCTGGTGATACGCAGATGTTCGACATCCTTGCAACATCTGATGGTACCAGATATCTTATCTGTCTTCGCATTGGCCATCTCGACATTGCTTTGCATGAGTTATATTTTTTGTTCCAAAGGTCATCAGTGAACGCTGCCTTAGCATATATCCGCCGTAGTGTGTCATTAGGCAATGCCCCGAATGAACTGATCCTTTATATATATGTGCGACAAGTCATGATCACAGTTGGGGCGACATATATTAGTTGGCAATCTTGTGCCTCCTGACTGTAGACGAATCAAGTAATCCTGGATGGACTCATGGTCACTCTGCTATTGATGGATAAAAGAAGGATTCTGTCACCATGAGGATTTGATTTCTGGTAACCAAACACTCTAGCATATCAAGCAGTGGCTAGGGTGGTGTTGAAGAAGTTCAGGGTAAGTATTGATTTGAAGAATTCTGGACAGTTCATCAGCACAATGTACAGTTGGAATGTTAGTCTGTTATTGGGGAAGATTGGTAATCTTTGTAAATTACGTCCCAGTCTATCCTGAATTGTTGTGGCGGTCATTCCGAACGATTTGAGGAAGTTTGCAGTTGGTGTCTATGCATTAATTACTGATAATGGAGTGTCACTGGGTGGATCTTGGCCTGCTTTAGTATCAGTAGCATGTCACCCATAGTCTTGATACCCAGTTCCTTAAGCATTGCACGGTCTAGCATATGCAAAGCTGGACCTGCAAATCTCTTCACTAGGCAAATGATTCTGCGGCAAAGTTTTGCAGAGGCCAACAGGATATGCCTGCGCCCAATAAAGCAGCTTTTCCATCCAGCTAGGTCGAATCCTGGCCTGCAAGCGCCAATTGAAGTCAGCTCCAGTTAAGGAGCAGGTCAATAATGTGGTTGACTGCCAAAGACCTAACATCGAAGTTACTAGCTTCTTAATGAGCCCACTAAACAGCTTTAAATAATTCCTGCACTGCTGCCAGGAAGAGTCCATTAAGCTGAGGGGGTGTTTGACTGTTCTACTGTCCAAATAGTTAACAAACTGCTGTAACAGTCATTTCCAGGACGAGGCAGGTCAATCCTGGCTAAGGGAAAGTCAACACAGAATGACAATTATAGTATTCTACATAAAAAGAAAGATAATTTTAATTGATTATGTATTTAACTTCAGTAATGCGTATTCAACTAGGTTAGAAATTGCTGTTTGTAGTTCTAAGAATTGTCTCTTATTATCTTATGTGATGGATTATTTATTTATTTTTCTCTCCCCACAGATTTTAACAGTATCTTGATTCACTCACGAACATCTTTGACATTCCAAAAGTTAGTGGACAAAGTAATCTCCCTTGTATCTTCCTTTGTTCCATCTCTTTGGATTTTTACGCGTAGTCTCCACTGCCGCCGTCGTCGTGTTTCACTTCTTCAACTTCAGGAAAATTACCACAATATTCATATTCGAGCATTACCACTTCTTTCTTTTCTTTTTTTTTGCCACAGATTTTTTTTTTTACTCTGTAACTTCTAAAAACTATGGCACCCAAAATAAAATAAGTGATAAAAACATTGGAAACATTGTTGCCTTATATTTTTAGGAGGAATATTGTTTTAACATTTACTAAAATCTGAAAAAATGTCTCTTTGTAATTTTTCCTCGACAAATACGATTCATCAAATTTCAAATAAGTCAGTAAGTGTCAAGTAATCTAATGAAAATAAATGAAAACCATTTTCATCTATTTTCATTATTATGACAATACTGACTAATTTGAGAAATTTTCATTTATTTTATTTTATTTTCTAAATAAGCATTATCAACAACAATAATGTAGTTTAAAATACAGCGTGAATATAAAGTCGAATATCTGGCGAGAAGGTGAGTTTGATTTTTACAGGCGAGCTTGAGTGAGCATAACAGAATTTGAGAAAATGACGTATGAACAAGATGAGAGCTAGGAGGACGTGGGTGAATTTGAAATACAAGTTGATTAACTACACCACACCTCTCTTAGCTCTACAAACAGCAATATCACATTACTATATTTTTTTTTAATGCAAATGAGTTTAATTTTTTTAAATAAAGATAAAAGAAAATAGAAGTTGACAATAATGATGTTTGTTTCTTTATATGAAGGCTTTGGGCATAATTTAGAATTATAGATTACTTAACTTTCCTTAGCGGTTAAAGAATTTAAAGTATCTCTAACAAATGCTTCAGCTGAATGGTGACCCAGTTGTTTGTCAAAGAGGATTAAATATAAATTTAGCAATATAGTGGATAACTTTTCCAATTAAGAGCATTACACGGTGCGGTCAAAAAGTATTGAGATTTTTTGTACTTTTGACACACCTTGTATCTGAAAAAAGAAATAAACATTCCATTCATTCTTCATTTCTATCTTGGTAAATAACAGCTTTAAACTTTGTACTTTTTGGACACACATATTCTGAAAAAAATTTAATGAATGCGAATGACAATACAATGATAGGAATATTATGTCCGTTAAGTTCGATTAACTGGATCTTACTCGATTTGATAAAATCTGGTAAATTCATTGCCTGTAAAATAGAAATTAGAAAAATCCAGAAAATCTTCAGATTTGTTTTGGCCTCTCTGCTTAAATCATAAGTACAATCGATAAATGCATCCTGGCCTCCTGCCCTAAAAAATCTAAGGCTGTGCCTACTGAAAATACAAAACTGTACTACTTGATGAACGTCTAGATGTTTGAAGTGTTTTTCCCGAAAGTTAATGCAATAAGTTTTGAAAATAAACAACAGTACATTATTAAACAAATACGAATAAAAAAAAATCAGAATATTTGTAGATAGTTCTTGTATTTTAGATTGTTTTTTAAAAGGTGTCAGCATCATTTTAAATCTTTTTTTTCTGGTATTTTTCATTTTATTCTAATTAAACAAAATGTCACGGTATTTTTGGAATAAATGACGACCAAGTTTCAAAAATAAAAACGGAATCAAATAATATTATTAAACAAATACAAATTACAAGATGGGGGAGGTAAAATCGCTTATATCACATTAACTTTTTCGTAGAAAAATTGCCATTCAAATAGCTAGGGAGTTCATAAGTTAGCACGAGTCAGATTGTCAGCAGGCACCGCTTTGCATTTTTTTTTAATGGGAGAGCCAGGACGCATTTATGCAGTATGCATCAAATCATTCTTTTGCAAGATGCTTAACAGTAAAATAGTTCCAAATAGATTTAACAATTGAATTCATCAACATCAGATTAATGCTCCTATAATATTGGGTTCCCTAACCCCCTTTCATTCTTTTTAATAAATTCTTAAAAGCAATAATTAAATTCTGAATTTAGCCCAAAAAATTCCAGTTCACCCGAGCTTGCTTTTCCATGTTCTTGGGACTGCTTCCAAGGCCTCCAGACTACAAGCTGGTCCATCACCATCATCTTCATATCTACAAACTTTTCAGCTCTCTGGTAAGATGTAGGTATTTGTCCAACCTTTCATTTTTTGTTTATGTTCAGTTTGCTTGGAATGGCAAAACCACTAGATTGACAAATTAATTCTTTGTTTAATTAAGACGTTTAGGGTTCTGGCCTTTGGGCCAGGATTTGAATGATCCATTTGCTATCTCAAAGTCACTGAGAATTTTCGTAGGCAGATTCTAGTTTGGTTCCTTATACTATTTGGTCAGATGCACCAAAGTTTCAGATCCTGTGTAAGCCCACAGTTCCTGGTGCATCAACCTTTGCTTACCCATATGCCTGTGTCTAGATATATATACCTATATATAGACCAGTTTGCGCATTCACTTTATTATTCACGTGGCTGTTTTATACCTTCAACATAGCCACACTTTGATTTGTTAAGTATCTGCGCCGCCATCCTTGGGCCAGTTGAAAGAACTTAAAGTATAATAAGTAAGTAAGTCCTTGTGATATAGAATCCTTTGGTAAGTCAAGAATCCTGTGTAGAATCCTTTGGTCCGTCATCCAAGAAGATCCAAGTAGTAACTGAGCTAAGATTTAGCAATCAGCCAGTATAATAATAATATCCGCCCAAGCAGAGCACTCAGTGATTGGACAAGAAGTTGGTCACATAGTAGTTGGCGAGTCTATAAGTACAAGTGACCATCGTACACGACCTTATATTACAGAAAAATTTCAAGCAGATATATATATATATATATATAAGTATATATATAAATGTACACACACACACTCCCTCTCTCAACCCTTAATGCCTATTGGAAATAAAAATGATTAAATCAACCATTTGTTTGATAACTGCCTGGAATAGAGTGACAATAATATTGAACTTCTTTTACATTCCCCTAAGGAGCCATGTTAACATCCAATCATCCTAATCATGTGATCTGCTTAGTTAATAACATAACAAAAAATTTTCTTTTGTCACCCCTGTTTTAAGAGTTGGGCTGGACTTTTTCTTGTGTAAACCTAGGATCGGGTGGCAAAAATACATCATGGGGGATACATCAACACCAGGGTGTCTAGTGTACACCGATATTGCCATTATTGCAATGTATTTTCTATATGTGGAAAAGTGACTTGAAAAAATTCCTTTTTAGAAAGATTGGATCTATCTCCTCCTTTCAGTGAGAGCTTAAATAGTAGAACATAAATGTTTTTGATTTTGTTTTTATTTACATTTCTATATAAAACTATAATTGTATACAAGGTTTTCCGGTTACCTCTTGTGTCAATGAATCTTCAAATTATGCCACATAATAAGTATTATTATCTGTGACAGTATGTTGAATAATTTTGTTAAAAAAAAAAATCATGAGAATGTGATGTAAATAACAAAGAGGAAATTGTTGAATTGAATAGTAATATAGTTTCGTACAGACGTACCAAACCCCCACAATCTCTGATTATAATACAGATTACAATTTTTTTAACAAAATATTTCAACATACTTGTCACAGATAATATATTATTAAAATGTGTCATGAATTTGAGAATCATTGACACAAGATGGTAACGGAAAACTTGTATACAATATATATATAGAAATTAAATAAAAAAAAACAAAAAATCCAAAAACCATTTCATGTTCTACTATTAACTCCTCACTGAAGGAGGAGATAGATTCCATCTTCTTTAAAAAGGGAGATTCTTTCAAGTCACTTTCACATATTAAGGAAATACATTGGCAAATTGGCAATATCGTGTACACAGGACACCCTGTTTGAATTCCCCCATGATGTATTTCTGCCACCGCATCCCTAGTTTACACAAGAAAAGCTCCAGCAACCAAACAATCTTAAAACAGGGGTGTGACAAAGAAAATTTTGTTTGTTTATTAACTAAGCAGATCACATATTAGGATGATTGGATGTTAACCATGGGCTCATTAGGAATGTAAAAAAAGAAGTTCCAAATATATTGTCACTCTATTCATGCATTATCCAAACAACAATGGTTGATTTAATCATTTGCATTCCAAATAGGCATTAAGGGTTGAAGAAGAGGAGGTGTTGTGTTGTACATTTGTATATATATATATATATATAATATATATATATCGTTGAAAATTCTTTCTGTATATAAGGTGGTACCGCGTGCGTCACTTGTACTATAGACCGCCAACTACTATGTGACCAACTCTTGTCCATCACTGGCAGTGCTCTGCTCGCGGATATATATTTATACGGCTGATTTCTAATCTTAGCTCAACTACTTGATCTTCTTGGATACGGACCAAAAGGATTCTATACCACAGGACTTCTTGACTTACCAAAGCATTCTATATCACAGGAACTATTACTTATTGTACTTTAAGTTCTTTTACAACTGGCAAGGATGGCGGCCAGATACTTAACAATATCAAGTGTGGCAATGTTAAATGGATTTAAAAACAGCACGTGAATAATAAATAATGGCAGCAAAACTGGCCACAAAAGGCATATAAGAACAGGCATGAGGGTAAGAAAGGTGATCACAGGGAAACTGTGCTAAAGATTGAAATTTGGGCATACTGACAAATAGTTATAAGAACAAACTAGAATCTGTCCTAGAATTCTCAGTGCACTGTGAGATAGCAAATGGATCATCAAATCCTGCCCAAAGGCCAGACCTAGTTCTTAATTACCAAGAAATAATTTGTCAATCTAGTGGGTTTTGCCATTCAACAAACTGAAAATTAAAACAAAAAAATGAAAGGTTGGACAAATACCTACATCTTACCAGGAGCTGAAAAAGTGTGTAATATGAAGATGATGGGATACAGTTGTAGTTGGAGGCCTTGGAACCAGCTCCTCAAAAGAACATGGAAAGCAAACTGGGTGTGAACTGGATTTTTTGGCAAATCAGAATTTAACTATTTGCTTTTAAGAATTTATTAAAAAGAATGAAAGGGTAGGGAAACCCAATATTTATAGGAGCCAATTAATCTGATGTGATTAATTCAGTTAATATTTTGGAACTATTTTACGTTTAAGCATCTTGCAAAAGATTGATTTGATGCGATACTGCATAAAGCGTCCTTGCCTCCTCCCATTAAAAAAAAATGCAAAGCGGTGCCTGCATGACCAATCTACTCGTTGCTACTTATTGAACTCCCTAGCTATTTGAAAAGGCATTTTTCCGAAAAAAGCTTAATGTGATTATAAAAGCGATATTTACCTCCCCCCCACTGTATTTGTATTGTTGTTAATAATATAGTGATTGTTTTTATTTTTGAAACTTGTCGGTTATTTATTCAAAAATACGACAATTTGTTAAAAATTAGAATAAAAGAAAATACAGAAAAAAAAAGAATTTAAAAATGATGTACATTTAAAAAAAAATTAAAATAAAGAATATCTAAATATTCTGATTTTTTTATTCGTATTTTAATAAATGTTATTGTTTTTATTCAAACTTATTGCCATAACTTTTCAGGGAAAAACACCTTCAACATCATAGGACGTTCAAAGTAGGTACAGTTTGTATTTTCAGTAGGCACAGCCTTAAGCATTTTTTAGCAGGAGGCCAGGATCATTTAGCGATATGTACTTATGATTTAACAGAGAGCCAAAACAAATCTGAGATTTTTCTGGATTTTTCAAATGTCATATTTACAGGCAATGAATTACCAGAATTTTTATCAAACAGAAGTAGATCAGTTAAATCAACTCTAACGGACATAAAATTCCATCATTGTATGTCATTCCAATTCATTAATTTTTTTCAAGAATATGGTTCAAAAAATACCAAGTTTAAAGCATATTTACCAAGATAGAAATGAAGAATGAATGGAATGTTATTCTTTTCAGAATACGAAGTGTGTCAAAAAAGTACAAAAAATCTCAATACTTTTTGACCCACCGTTGTAATGCTCTTAATTGAAAAAGTATATTCCACTATATTGCTAATTATATTTAATCCTCTTGACAAACAATGTCACATTCAGGCTGAGCATTTGTAGAGATACTTTAAATTCTGTTAAACCAAGGAACAGTTAAATAATCTTAAATTCTAAATTATGCCCAAAGCCTTCATATAAAAAACAACATCATTATGATTAACTTCTATTTTCTTTATCTTTATTTAAAAAAAAATTAAAACTCATTTGCCATTAAAAAAAAATTATAGTAAGTGATATTGCTGTTGTAAGCTAAGAGAGGATGTGTGCGTAGTTCAATCAACTTGTATTATCAAATTCAACCACGTCCTCTCTTAGCTCTCCACTCTTTGTCCAACGTCATTTTCTCACAATTCTGTTTCATGCTCACTCCAAGCTCGCCTTAACAAAATTCAAACTCACCCTTCTGGCCAGATATTCGACTTTATATTCACCTTTGTATTAAACTACATTATTGTTGTTGATTAATGCTATTTAGAAAATAAAATAAATAAATGAAAAATTTTCAAATAAGTCAGTAATTGTCAATAATAATGAAAATAAATAAAATGGTTTCATTTATTTTCATTATTATTGACAATTACTGACTTAATTTGAAAATGATGATCGATTTGTCGAGGAAAAAAATTACAAAGAGACATTTTTCAATTTTAGTAAATGTAAACAATATCCTCCTAAAAATAAAGGCAACAATGTTCATGTTTTTATCACTTATTTTTATTTTGGTGCCATAGTTTTTAGAAGTTCACAGAGTAAAAAAAATCTTGTGGCAAAAAAAAAGAAAAGAAAGAAAGTGTAATGCTCGAATGATGAAATATTGTGGTAATCTTTCCTGAAGTTGAAGAAGTGAAGACACGACGACGGCGGCAGTGACGACTACTGTACAAAATCCAAAGAGATGGAAACAAAAGGAATAACAAGGGAGATTACTTTGTCAACTGACTTTTGGAATGTCAAAATGTTCTGTGAGTGTATCAAGATGACTGTTAAAAATCCTGTGGGGAGAGAAAATAAATAAATAAAATATCACATAAGATAAATAAGAGACAATTCTTAGATACAAACAGAAATTCTACCTAGTTGAATAGCATTACTGAAAGTTAATACATAATCAAATTAAAATTATCTTTCTTGTTTATGTAGAATACTGATAATTGTCATTCTGTGTTACTTTCACCCTTAGCCAGGATTGAACCTGCAGTCTGGAAATGACTGTTACAGATTGTTAACTATTGGACAGTAGAACAGTCAAACACCCCCTCAGCTTAATGGACTCTTCCTGGCAGCAGTGGCAGGAATTATTTAAGCTGTTATAGTGGGCTCATTAATGAACTAGTAACTTCATGTTAGGCTTGGCCAGTCAAACCAATTATTGACTGTCTAACTGACTGACTTCAATATGGCGCTGCAGGCAGGATTCGACCTAGCTGGATGGGAAAAGCTGTTTATTGAGGCAGGCATATCTGTTGCCTCTGCCAAAACTTATGCCCAGACATTTTCTAGTGAAGAGATTGCAAGGTCCAGCTTGCATATGCTAGACCGTGCAATGCTTAAGGAACTGGGTATCAAGACTATGGGTGACATGCTCACTATACTAAAGCTAGCCAAGAATCCCCCAGTGACACTCCCATTATCAGCTAATTATGCAAGAACACCAACTGCAAAACTTCCTCAAATCCGTTCGGAAATGACCCCACAACAATTCAGGATAGACTGGGACGTATTTACAAAGATTACCAATCTTCCCCCATACAGACTAACATTCAACTGTACAATTGTGCTGATGAAACTGTCCAGAATTCTATCATCAATACTTACCCTGACTTCTTCAACACCAACCCTAGCAAACTGCTTGATATGCTAGAGGGTGTTTACACAGAATCAAATCCCATGGTGCACAGAATCTCCTTTTCATCCATCATACAGAGTGACCATGAGTCCATCCAGGATTACTTGATTCGTCTACAGTCAGGAGCACAAGATTGCAACTATATATGCCCCAACTGTGATCATGACTTGTCCAACATATATATAAAGGATCAGTTCATTCGGGGCATTGCTAATGACACACTACAGGCGGATATATTGGCTAAGGCAGGTTCACTGATGACCTTGGAACAAAATATAACTCATGCAAAAGCATTCGAGAGGCCATGCGAGACCAAGATAAGATATCTGGTACCTCAGATGTTGCAAGGATTCGAACATCTGCGTATCACCGACAGAAAGGGCCCAAAATTCAGCCCGTTCAGGCACTACCTTCAACCGTGGAGACATGGTGGAAAAAAAAAACCCAACGTAATGCATGCAGAGGTTGTGGTAGTTACCGGCATGGTGGGGCTGGAATAGGTAACGGCCACGGATGTGTGCGGCATGGGGTCAAACGTGCAAAGCTTGTGGAAAACGGAACCACTTTGCAAATGTCTGCCAATCAAAGA
Source organism: Doryteuthis pealeii (assembly GCA_023376005.1). NCBI lineage: Eukaryota > Metazoa > Mollusca > Cephalopoda > Myopsida > Loliginidae > Doryteuthis > Doryteuthis pealeii. The sequence goes on from CM042137.1 coordinate 30,603,153, forward strand.
ATGAAGAAGGTGCTATTAAGTGTCTGGAAGATGAAGAAGCCAGTATGGATGCCCTGATTGCGCACCTAATATTCGATCCAGTAACTGACAGTTACAAACCAGATAGCCACAACGGCCGCGAGGAGGTGGAAGCCACATTAACCCCATTTCCCCCTGCCCTGACCCAAGACAAGCCAGAGATATCCCTGCCGCTTGTCCTACCAATCTCAAAATCTACCCTGACAGTGGTGCAACCATATGCCTCGGTGGGTTGAAACATCTACAGTACATGGGACTCTCGGAGAAAAATTTAGTCCCCTCTAAAAAAAAAAATACGTGCAGTAGGAGGGTTCTCATTGGTGTGTCAAGGTTGGCTACCCATCATGTTTACAATTGGGGAGAGGACTACAAAACAGGCACTATATATATGTAAAAATATACAGGTGATATACTTTAGTAAGGCAGCCTGCATTGATGTGGGTATATTACCTCCATTCTTTCCTAAACCTATGGCAGGGCCTCCCGCCCCTGCAAGTAATTCAATAACATGCAATGCGGTATTCACGGATTCCCAGCATAACACACCAAAAGCTCCAGCCCATAAAATCCAATATCCTAAAACCCCTCCATTTCCACCAACCAATGAAAACGTAGAAAAAATTAAGCAATGGTTGTTAGACCAATTCGCTACGACAGTTTTCAACAAAAACGGAAAATTTCCTGCTATGGCTGGGCCCCCAGCCCACATACACCTCAAGGAAGGATCAACCCCAAAGCAAGACATAACCCTATCCCAGTACCATATCATTTTAAGAGAAGTACGACAGGCCCTTGGGATGATGTCAAAAGGGGTATCCTCGCCCCAGTACCCATTGGCACCCCCACTAACTGGTGCAGCACAATGGTAATAACTGCAAAGAAAGACGGGAGCCTAGAAGAACGGTAGACTACCATATTTGAACTCCCAATGCAAGCGAGAGACACACCACACCAGCTCGCCATTCCAATTGGCATTACAGGTACCTTCCAACACTAAGAAAACTGTCTTAGATGCTATGGATGGCTATCATTCAATCCCTCTAGATGAGGAATCACAACCACTCACTACCTTCATCACTGAGTGGGGTCGTTTTATGTATCTGCGAATGCCCCAGGGATATTTAGCCTCCGGCGATGCCTATACACGCAGATATGATGAAATAATCAGAGATGTTCCCCGCAAAGTTAAGGTAGTTGATGATACCCTACTCTATGACGAAAATATAGAAGGTGCTTTTATCATACCTTTGATTATTTGTCACTGTGTGCAGAAAATGGGATCACGCTCAAAGGAAAAATTCCAATTTTTCAGGATGTGGTTCAATTTGTGGTCTCCAAATAACACCAACAGGAGTTGCCCCTTCAAAGAACTACTCAATGCAATAAAAAAACTTCCCTATCCCAAAGAACATAACCGACGCAAGGTCATGGTTTGGGTTGGTTAATCAAGTGGCATGGGCATACTCCCTAAGCCCCATAATGGCTCCTTTTCGAGACCTGGTCAAACAAAATTCACACTTACGTGGAACCAAGATCTCGAGAACGCGTTCCGCAAATCTAAGGAGTTATCGTTGGCTTGGTAAAGAAGGGAGTTACAAGCTTTGACATAATCGCGCAACCTGCCTTGCCCCAGACTGGAGCAAGGAAGGTATGGGTTTTTATTGCTCCAAAAACACTGCACATGCCCACAGACAAGGCTCCAGTTTGTTGCACAAGGGCTGGCGCATCATATTTGCAGGTAGCAGATTCTGCACTGACGCCAGAGCGCCGATGCACCCATTGAGGGCGAAGCAGCTGCAATCGCTGGTCATTAGACAAATGCCGCATGTTTATCATGGGATGCCCTAATGTAATAGTGGTCACAGACCACCAGCCTTTAACAGGGGTATTTGGTGATAGGGACCTTAGTAAGATTCACAACCCACGCCTATTTAAACTGAAGGAGAGGTCCCTAAGATATTTCTTTACCATTCAGCACTGCCGGCAAGTGGCACAAGGGTTCTGATGCCATATCCCGCAACCCAGTTGCCATAGTAGAAGCCCTTACTACTTTATTCTCAACACAACCTTCTAACCAGGACACACACCTCTCTGACGACATAGATGACTTAATGGAATCAGTGACCCATCAGGCAATGACGAATTGTAGGGATAGCAACAATATCATATCACTTGACCATATTCGTGCATCTGGCCAGAATGATCAGCATTACACATCACTTTTAAAGGTGATTGAACAAGGATTTCCTTCTATACGTTCTCAGGTCGAACCAGGAATCCGCCATTTCTGGGAGGTACGTCACAGACTCACCACGGACAGAGGCTTAGCACTGATGGACGAAAGAATTATCGTACCTAGGACCCTACAAGGGAAAGTGCTACATTGCCTACATTCAGCTCATCAGGGTGTAGAGGGCATGAAAGCTCGTGCAAACGATTCAGTGTATTGGCCTGGTATGAACGCATCCATACGCAATTTCAGGAATAATTGTCGGTGTGCACCAGTATCGCCCCATCCCAACCCCTCGAGCCAATCACTTTAACAGCAACTCCAGATTGGCCCTTCCAACAAATAGTAATGGATATATTTTACGTTGGGCATATTGCATACCTTGTTTGCGCAGACCGACTCACGGGCTGGATCATCTTATATCACCTAAAACCTGGTCATGCCACCACTAAAAGATTAATATCTATTTGTAGGAAACTCTTCCACACTTATGGTACTCCTGAAGAGCTGAGTAGTGACGGTGGCCCTCCTTTTAATTCTGAGCAATCTCATCAGTTTCTCAAGTCATGGTGTGTAAAACATAGAAAATCATCAGTAGCATACCCTCAATCCAATGGCGAGCGGAACTCGCTGTCAAAACTGCCAAAAGGATAATCCATGGCAACACAGGCCCTCAGGGTTCACTAGACAACGATAGTGTTGCCCAAGCAATCCTCCAATACCGCAATACTCCCATTCAAGGCATCGGCCTATCCCCAGCGCAGTTGCTGCTCCACCGCCGACTCCGGGATTCGATCCCATTGAGACCTATCCTCTACAAACCACATTCTGAATGGATAGCCGCAGCACAACGTCGTGAGGAGAGTTTTCGTCAACGGAATGTCCTGCTGTCGGAAAGATACAATAGGTACACACACAGTCTTGACCCGCTACAGAATGGTGACAAAGTAGCCATTCAAAACCATCAAACCGCCGGTGGACCACTACAGGCACCGTCATTGAGGTTCTCCCACATCGGCAATACCGGCTCCGAGGGACGGATCAGTAGGATCACACTCAGAAACCGACGCTTCCTGAAAAAGCTGACCACAAAACCCAAACCCACACCATTGCCTAGTGCTATGCTTGATCCATTGGCTCCAACTCTAACACCCCACACCTCAACATTAGGACCAGGCCTCACCCAATGTCACTCCGCCCCCAAAACCAAGGCCGACGAAAATACCCCGGGCATTGTCAAGATTGCTCCCCTCTAATCAGCCTGGCCGAAAGAACTAATTTCTCCTCAAAGGCCAATACGCCTGCGCAATGGGAGGGGGGAGGAAGGGGAGATGTAGAATACTGATAATTGTCATTCTGTGTTACTTTCACCCTTAGCCAGGATTGAACCTGCAGTCTGGAAATGACTGTTACAGATTGTTAACTATTGGACAGTAGAACAGTCAAACACCCCTCAGCTTAATGGACTCTTCCTGGCAGCAGTGGCAGGAATTATTTAAGCTGTTATAGTGGGCTCATTAATGAACTAGTAACTTCATGTTAGGCTTGGCCAGTCAAACCAATTGTTGACTGTCTAACTGACTGACTTCAATAGTTTATTAGTTTTTTTTAAAGCCATGAATGATTACACTAAAAAGACATTTTAACACATTAAAAAAAAAGACATGCACTTTACCATTTTCTATAAGAAGAAAATAAAAAAAATAAAAAGATTTTGAAAATTCTGTTAAACTTTGTTGTATGTCAGAAGAGTTCTAGGACTAGCATCACAAAAAATTATTTCAAATCCAAACAAACTCCAAGTTATCCCCTTCAAAGTAATCCCCCTGGAGTCTAATGCACTATTCCATCCTTCTCTGCCACGCTTACATGCACTCTTGGAAAGATTATTCCGGGATTCCCCGTAGCTCTGTCATCACAGGCTTTTTGATGTTGTGCACATCCTCAAAGCGGGTTCCCTTGATGACCCCCTTAAGCTTGGGGAAGAGGAAAGAATCACTTGGAGCCAGGTTGGGTGAGTAGAAAGGTTGCTCCAGCACAGTGATGTTCTTCTAGGTCAGGAACTTTCGGAAACTTAGGGCAGTGTAGGCAGGTGCGTTGTCATGGTCAAGCACCCACGAGTTGTCCTGCCACATCTCTCACCTCTTCTTGCACACTGAATGAAGCAAACGCCGCACTATCTCTTTGTAGACATGCTGATTAATCATCTGGCCCTGTGGCAAGAACTCGCAGTGGACGATGCCCTTCACATTGAAGAATGCGATCAACTTGGAACTTTTTTGACATACCTCGTATGTATCATGTACAATCAACACATTGTCATAGGTTAAACAACTTTTAAAATAAATCCATTATAAAATCTTGTAAAGCCTTTGATATGAACTGATAAATATTTTTGGTTTTTAGCAGTTTATGTATTTAGAAATGTATTCTGTATTTGGGACTCATAAATTTTCCCAGGGACTCATTCAAAGCAAATATGTGCATCCCAGGATGCACTAAATCAAAAAGCTATCAGTATCACTGCAGATGTGTCATTAAAAAAAGTAAAAACTAAGAGAGAAAATAAAACCTACCATGATACGTTCTTTGTGGGACATATTAGCTCGATCCATGATTTGTTCTTGTAACTGTAAGGGAGAAAAAAAGGAAGAAATGCAAAAGTGAAATTATTTTTCAAATACTGAACACAATGGTGGATAAATAAACCAAACTAATAAAAATATGCGCCCTGTAAGGTTTTATTAAATTAGGAAGACTAAAAAAAAACTAAATAAGAATGTATATAAAAAGATTACACTTATTTATATTTTAATTGATTTCTATTCAAAATTATACATACGATTACTTTTAATACACTTGAGAATAAACACCAAGAAATTATTTATTAAACCCAGTTTTCTTAAAACCAATATTCAAATTATCACACCATATACTATGTAAACCTTTATTTCTTAGTGGTATATAACACATGTTGCATGATTTTAAACATATCAAAAATAACATGGGCTATTTTGAGGCAAATCTAACTCAGATAAACTTTAATAGAGATATCTTTAATGAATAAGATTCTAATTAAGATTAAAAAATTATTTAACAATCACTGAGAATATAATGTAAATAACTAAGGGAATTGTGACATTGGTGGTGAAGCAGTTTTGGTTACAGATAGACACATAATCTCCATTATAATCTTATTATAATGGAGATTGTGTGTTTTTCTGTTTGTAACCGAAACTATATTACTACTCAAGTCACAATTCCCTTAATTATTTACGTCAAATTCTCCATGATTTCATTCTTTTAAACCTTCAGTTATTAATAAAAATTGCTTTACATTATTAATACTGTTGACCATATCTACGTACTAATAACATGCAATTGTATTATATATACAACAAAATAGCGGTTTACAGTTTGAACGAGAAGGCTAATTTGCATATTGATATTTAAAATTTTATTTTAATAAATATGTGCTTGGTATTATTGATTTCTAATTGTTTGGTTTTATCTTAAGAAATATAAACAACAATCTCGTGGATAAATCTTAAAAGAAATTTATTTACAAGAAGAAATAACTGTAATATTATCCTTACTTCCTATTCTAACTAAATAGTTAAGTTAGGAAAATTTACCAATGATAATAGAAAATGATGGAAGGGTTAGTTTCAAAGTTGTTCTATTTTTTCGATTATACCCTCTGTTGCATATCTTTTATCTGCATTCTTAGTCAGTTTCATTAGCCTTTCTAATTTAATATGATATTTTATTATATCAAAACTTAAATACTTGCACCCGGAGGGTGCATATATTTGCTAGTAAGAATAACAGATCAATAATATCTTTATGAGGCTTAAATAACTAAAATAGAATCTTCAGTGTTGGTTTCTGGTCCTAATATAGTGTTGTATCGTGAGGTGGAAAGATACACAGAAGAATGGTGTGCTTAATACATTTATTAAGCACCGGCATCCGGAGCCAAACTTATACATACAAACACAGAACAAATAAGTACAAACAATTAACAAGACAAACTTACACTAAATAGAGAAGGGTCAATTTGATATAGCCAACACAGCAAAGTCAGTCTGAATATTATTCTGCTAGCTAATCTACTTTAATCGTGAACTATTTTATGGCTATGAGCCGGTTCATCTGGTAGAGTGATAAAGGGGTGTTAGCTACTCTACAACATATAGCATCACTATTCCAAAAGTATAGTTAGATGATAAAATTGACTCCACTTTGCTTATATTCTATCACACAAACCATCCAAGTAAGATAAACAAGACACACTGGATACTGCTCCAAAAATTAAATAAACTCATTAATGACATCCTTCTGTGGACACCTACACATGGACACACCAGAGTGGGCTGACTAGAAAAGAACTACATTGATCAGCTCTTTATGGATACTGGATGTCGTGAGGAGTACTTGCCAGGAATGATGACCGATAGGGACGGGTCACGCAAGAGAAAAACTCATGGGAATCTGTGCTGTCAACATGACATGATAATGATGAAAAGAGTCAAAGGTTAAAGGTTGTTCATTACACATTTTATATAAGAACACCTTTTTGTAGCTAAAAATTAGGGGTCATTCATAACACAAAGTTGTTCAATTTCACTATGTGTTGTATACCCTTTTCTTACTTCTGGTCGTATTTTCTTCTGGCCGGCTTTGCTGTTTCTTCATCTATCTTGGTCTGGTCTCTTCTAAGGTCTGGACTTTCTTGGGGACTTCGGTCTGGTTTCTGTTAGGATTTCTCCTTATCAGAAGCCCTGTGTCATTGTTAGTTTTTAGGTAATAAACACAAGACTTCGATTTACTTTGATGTTACTTTATTTTCAATCCCCAACTCAGACATCTGCACAGGTGAGACTTACATCCTATGAGCTCGGCTCCTACTTGCTAACTGACTGAGACTTACTTACTTACTATCTAAACCGGAAGAGAGGGTCCTCTTCACCGGTTCTCACGGTATCCACCGGAAGGTTAGGACTGAGGTCAAGCCTTGTCACTCATCCATCAAGGCCGTGGGCTGTAGCTTATAATGGCCATTTTGATTTCTACACTATTGCCATAAATATTAGGTATCTAATAATTATGTAACATATGTTCAATGTCATAATTTCTTGCTATTTATATTATATCAGAGATGCTGATAGGTATGTGTCCTGCATCACTGACGCATAAAATAAAAATCTAAAAGACGCATAAAAATCGTATCCATGCGTCCCAGTGGTTTTTTTCTTCCCCCACTATTTCCAGCTAACTGTAAATACATTTCAATATTTTTTTGGGAAATGAATTACACTGTACAGGGTACAAGGTATGGATTAGATGGCTTTAATTGTTCATAAATAAAAACTCTACAATTTATTAAGAAACTTTTATTGGAACCCATCAAATTTCCTGGGGACTCATTCAAATCAAATCCCAGGATGCACTAAATTAAAAAGCTATCAGCATCACTGTTATATTCTCATTAAATAATCATTAAATCTTAATTAGAATCTTATTAAAAATTAGGGGGTCATTCATTACACAAAGTTGTTCATTACTAGGGTATATAGGGGATGTCTTTTGGAATAGAGACATTCTCCATGCAGAAGACATGGCCAAACCAGCATCATCTGCATTGTCTGCAAATGGTAGAAGGGCTGAGAATGCCAATGTTGAGGACTTTGTTTTGCTCAGGATAAAATGGATTCTTCAATGGCTAGAAGGTACTAAGTCTACTTTCCTATCTAATATATTCATGTCTTACAGTCACACAGCAGTGTACTGATGATACAGGCAAAAGGAAAATATTAATGTATTGGCAAACTATCAAATCAAGAAAAATAGAAACTGTTTTTTTTTAAAGGATTGCTAAACACAGAATTTTGCCTGATTTGATAGTTTGCCCACAAATTAATATTTTTCATAAACTACTATTCCATTTATGATGTAGTTCATATCAAACCATTAATCTAAACCAGGGGTTAACAACCTTTTGGAGAGAGGGGGAAAATTGGCTATGCAGTGTCTCAGTGAAGGGCCATAGTATTAAATATAATGCAAATAAATTTTCTCGGATTCAAAACGCTCTGTCCAAAAAGCTGTCTTTTTTTAAGGTTTAAATAAAAAATCTTTGCCTCTGGTCTTTAATGGGTTAACCGGAATCGAACTACTGTATTTCTATTTGATACTAATTGGATAGTCAGAGTCCAGCTGTTAAGTTGGTGGGCCCAACAAAAATCACTCGAGGGCCAGATATGGCCTGAGGGCCGGGGGTTGCTGACCCCTAATCAAAACTTTACCAAAAATGTAACACTGTTTAGACACAGATACTAGTTTTTTTTTTTTAGGAGGTTAAAAAAAAAAGAAAAAAGAAAGAAAAATCTATCTGCTTAGGATATTAGCCCTATGTGAAATGCTAACAGCCTAGACTAGGTTGTTATTATTTCACATAACGCTAATACCCTTGGGAAAGGTATGAATCCAAGTATAATTAGGGCAGACTGGGCTCTTTAACATTGGTTAGGCAACCAGTCTACAAAAAGGAAAACTCTGAATTCAAACGTTAAACTCTGGTTAAGAAATTGACTGTGTCACATCCTGCTCGTGTGGACAGGTTGGTAAATATATATAATTTTAATAAAATATAACACATAAATAAGATTGTTATTGTATATTTTTGTATTATTTATTGCAAAGGCAACAATAGAATTTATATGTAATAAAATTGCAATTCATCATTTTTGGCTTAAACAGCTCCTCTTTATTCATTTATTTCTTTTTCCAGGAGATTTCCACAGGTACTGTTACTATTATTATTATTTTTTTTAAATAGAGAGAAAAAAAAAAAATTGAAAATAGTTATTGGCAAAAGAAAAAAGAAATTACCCTTTTTTCCCGTGCCTTTTCAAATGCCATTTCTGCTTTTGTCTTTCGACTAACCACCTTTTTCAGAGTTGGATCTTCAACTTGTTCAGTTTCTATAATTTCACTAATGGCTTTAGAGTGTTTCTTTGACTTCTTCTTCCTGAAAATTTGAAATAAATTACAATTAATGTTCATGTAATATTGTGTTTTATGAGTTCTTCAGCATTTGATCTTTATTTATGTAAAAATTAGAGATTGGAATTTTTTTTCTTCAAATGACCAAAAATCAAACCCACCTCTACGTCTTGAATTGATAAAAAAAACATTTTTTCAAGGTTTTTTTAGAAATAAAATATGTAAATCATTATGAAATAAAGTCATTAATGAATAGTTTTGGGGAAAATTTCATTAAAATCGGGTAATTCCCTGATTTTTTTTTAAATAATAGTTTGAAAATTAAAATTTAAAATATTTTTTTATTACCTCCCTTGGCGATGTTTGATCATTTGCATTACCAATTACCATCATATCATGATATATCATTATACCATCATACCAAGATGAAAATGTTAGAATAGAACATTACTAAAAGTTTTTAAATAAATTCGTCCAGATGAGATTCGTATTGTTTCAAAGAAAATCAAAACAAAGGAAAGATAACTCATGTACATTTATGGTTGAATTGACGGAAAATCAGTGACTATTTTGCCAAAATACGTGTAAGAAAATGTGTCAAGAATGTATATCCTTGGATACATTTTTTTACACGTATTTGTTGTGTTTTTGTTACACATTACACTTACACATTATTTGTTGTGTTTTTTTTTTTTGTTAAAAAAATGTAATGGGTGAAAATAAACATATTTCTTTCTTTCTATTAACAGCACAGACCATTTTGGCCACGGTAAAAAATGTAAGAGTTGGTCTTTTCGATAAGCACCGATCGGGGTGCATTTTAATAGACATTTAGATTGTAAGTACTCAAAAAAATCATTTTTTCGGGATTTTTTTAAAATCAGATTATTTAGTGTTTAATCGTTAAGAATCAAATTTTTTTTTTTAATCAATAACAATTTTTTTAGAGACAGTATTCGTCGTCACGGTTAACCTTCCTATTCAACATTATAAATAAGTTTCTTTTCTTTAATTTTGTTTCTTTTTTTTAAGGTAAAAAGTTTAATTTTTTTGTAACAAAAACAAGAACAAATCTTGACGAAATGAAAAAAAAATCAACAGCTCATTTAATTTTGAAATAGGGTGAAAAAAAAAAGCACATTTACCGAGTATAAACAATACAATGGAATAACGGCTTAGGCTATTCTTTCTTTACATTTTTAGTCAACATTTTTTTTCTCTATTTTTCATAATCAAATATTAAAAAAGAACAGCCTACAGCACATAACCTTTAACGTATTTTTATTATTAAGAATTTAATTAAACAGATATTTTTGTAGATATGCGAGTATAAAAAAAATAAAACTATAAAAAGTGCAATATTAATTTTAGACTTCTTTTTAAAAAGTATTGAACGTTTTTTGTTCGAAATAAATAGACTTACTTTTTCACTTTTGAATCCTTTTTTAATTTAAGGGAGCCTCCAGCACTAGCATACAGGTCATCCATAATTTCTAGTAATAATTATAAAAAATACAAACAGATAGTCATAAACTACAACTACCACAACTTCGAAACACAACGAGTGAATGACGTCAGAAGTTTGTGCGTACTTGGTAATAGCATTTGCGATTGAACTTTAAACTCGTCTGAAGTTAAATCATACATTTATTCCTTGCCTGTTCTCTTTAAACCAAACTCTATTTAAGAAATTGACCTTGTGTTGCATCCTACTCGGGTGGAGGAATTGGTAAATGATAAAAGATAAAGAAGATAACTATGAAATGTTAATTAGATTCCTTCATTCCTTCCTAAACAGAAGCACCAATATCATCATGGACCACAGTTACAACAGGAACTCAACAAGTTCATAGTTTGTCTAGTAATTATTAATAATAATTGTAAAAAAAAAAAGGTAAAATCAAAGGAGTTACCTATCGTCGGTATCAGCCAAATTGGGTATAACTATCTAGGTATACCCAATTTGTCGAAAAATCCGCGTTTTTACAAAACAAATACCCCCCACCTCCACCCGTTTGAAAAAAAAATTACCAAAAATCAGGGAATTATCCTATTTTAATGAAATTTTCAGTGTTGATTTATCAATGAGTGAATTTTATAATGTATCAGTTATTTTATTTCAAAACTTTCTGATTTTTTTCAGGTCACTTAACTTTGACCCCCACTATTTTGGGGGCGCAAAATATCGGTGGGGTTATACAAAGTTGAAACTAATTACAGTATAAATAAAAAGATAAAAGACCGAAGGTGGGAATAGAAGAAAATTTTTTTTAAGGATGATACTCTGGTAGAAAATAAGTACCGAAAATCGGAAAATAAAATGAAAATAAAAACTAAAAAAATAATTTTTGGAGATTCTTTTTTACTCATTTCGATAATTATTTTTCATTAAAATCGGATAATTCCCTGATTTTTGGTAATTTTTTTCAATCAGGAGGGCTAACTCTATTTTGTAAACACGGATTTTATGCCATCTTTAGACAGCGTCTATGACCATATTTGAGTAAAATTGACTGAAAAATAGTGTTAAATGTATTAAAAATAAATTACAAGCGTAATATTATTTTGCTTTTTTTTTTACTGATGCTCATTATGTTACCACCTTTCGACTTAGACAAAAATTTGACCTTAAATAATCAATTTAATTAATTTTAATTTGTTTTTGAAATGAAAAGCAAACAAAAAAATGTGTATACCTAGCCTGATTATACCCTCTTTGATAGTGTTAGATGGATATTTTTTGCTGAGGTGAAGCACCACACCTATTGTAAGCTCCCAGATGCTTTATCACACAGATGAGATTACCCAAACTGTGCTCCTCGGGTGCTGAATTGGTGAGGACTAGTACTAAACCTGGAACCTTGCGATTCCTTGGCAGATGTTCTACTGACTGTTTTTGAGCTAAACCAACCCAATATCTTATATTGAACTTTAAGATTTTAAAACTATCTTCTCAGCTAGAGAATTTTCCATTTATCTATTTTTATCTTACTGATGTGAATGGCTAGAGGTTGTGGGGATTAAAATAAAATTTAAATTTAAAAAAAATAACAAACTCCCATGAGCCTTCACAGGAAGAACCCTCTGAGCATGTGCAGAAAAAAGGACTCTCTTCCGACCCCCGAAGATAATCTCTTGGCCATTCAGACTTAGGCCTTAACTGCGTCTAGATGTTACTAATAGCCAGGGAGATATTTCCTTGATACGTGGTGGCTATGACCTGTGAATAAAGCCTAAATCATAAAACTACCTTTTGCCCGTCTCTTCCTTTTCGCCCATAGTCAGTATTGAACCTGCAACCCACAGATCATTGTTACTTAGAACTGTATTAACTCAACCCTTATATCCGTTGTGCCATGTGTCCAACTGGAGTTTGACAAGAAGGTTCCCGATTTTAACAAGAAACGCCTGAAGAAATCCGGAAGGAACATTGGCCGAAACATTGTTTATATAACAATAAAGATGAGGACAATAGTCTGAAAAAATCTAATAATTCAAATATGTGGAAGTTAAATTTTTAAAAATTCTAATATCATCACTATTTCATATTTCATTATTTTATGAAAATTTATTTTAATTCAAATACCGCCCTGTCGGCTGGGGTGTTAGAATGCACCGACTGCACCTCTGCAGAGGGGTAAGACTTCCCCAATGGGGCCACCTGTTGGTCGTAGGTGGCGACCTGTGATGCTTAAGGATAGAGCCCAGGTGGATGAGCAGTTCATGACATGCAATACTCCACTTTGGCTAGATGCGCGGTCGGAGAGGCCCCCTCCGATCAATCGGCTGGTCACGTCAAGCTCTAGCACCTATATGATTTTCCCAACCCTGATGCCGTTATGGCAAGCCCCAACCCCTTTTTATCATTTAGGTGCTAGAAGGCGGTGGTTGCGGGTCTACATGTCCTGGGAATGACGTTAAACTCTATCTGATGGTGAGGTTCCAGTTTTGGAGGTTTGGGGAATGTGGAGCACCCCTTCATCACCATTGCTCCCTGGTCCACTCTGACCCGGAGTGGTAGTACCTGTTAGGGTCCCATCTATGGGTTAAATAGAAAAATGTATTTATAAAAAAATTGCATTATCCATTAAGAATTGATTTATTTCAAAACTTTATCGGCATTAAATGACCCACTGAGGTTGATATGCCGTAAAACAAAACAAACCAAAAAACCAAAACTAATTCAACTAGCAAGAATATGCACCCTCTGGGCATAAATATTTAAGTTTTGATTTAATGAAATACATTAAATTAGAAAGATTAATAAAATTAAATAAGAACATATATAAAAAGATTACTTATTTTAATTATATTTTAATTGGTTTCTATATAAAATTATTTAGGGGATTGATTTTAATATGCTGGAGAATAATCCAATAATATTAAAGATAAATAACACTAAGTAATCATTTATTAAATATCTACATTCATTCAATCATTGCTAATACATTGCAAAAAACAAACAAACTCTGTTTTGTTAAAACCAGTATGCAAATTAATCACAACATATATTATGTAAACCTTTATTTCTTAGTAATATATAAGAAACATTGCAGGATTTTAAACACACTAAAAACATTGGCTGTTTTGAGGCAAATCTAACTCAGATTTTCATGGAGACATCCTTAATAAATAAGATTTATTCTATGTATTAATGATTTTGACAAAAAATTACTCATTGATAAACTCAAATATGAGAGAAACATGCCTGAAGACAGACTCCCCCATAAACTACTTTACAGTGAACTCACAGATGGTACCAGGAGGACAGGAGCCCCCCAAAAGTGGTTCAAAGACCATATTAAGACAATGCTGAAGAAATGTAACATCACACTTTCAAGCGTGGAATATCTGGCCTCCAACAGACACAGTTGGCGAGACGCCTGCCACACAGGAGCTAAGCAAATCAATAATGAGAAAAACAGGACTGCAGAGTGGCAACGTTTTCATTGTCATGAACAACCAAATGTAGATGGGAATTTCCCCTGCAATGTGTGTGACCACATCTGCAAGACCAGAATTGGATTAATGAGCCACCAAAGGGTCCACAAATGAAGATATAGAGTGACGTCAAGAAAGAAAAAGAAAGAAGATAAACTCATGCAATTTCTGAGGGTATTGACACATAAACAGTGATGTATTTTTGGTTACAGACAGACAGATACCAATTCTACATTATGATAAGATCACATGCTGGTCGGAAGAAAATTATCAAAAAGTTATTTCATTTAAAAAAAATGTTTTCATTTAAATAGAAATAAAACTTTGTGTATGAATATAATGCTAATCACTTTTTCTCTCATTTATTTTCATATTGTATGAGGGTGAGTCTAAAAGTAATGCCATTTTGTTTAGGACAGGTATAATTACCAACACAGGGACATGTATCATACATCAAAATGAAGCTGGTCCTCTGTAGATGACATCCTTACTTCTCCACATAGTCACCTTCGAATGAGAGCATGTATCCCTGCCCTGTAAAATTCTGTTGACTGTTCTTTCAGCCACTTCTTCACTACAGATTTCACATCCTCACTTCTTCACTACAGATTTCACTTCCTCAGCCCCATGAAAGAGGGTTTGAGAGGCAAACATTATTCCAGTGATGAGGAAGTGAAATCTGTAGTGAAGAAATGGCTGTCCTAAACAAAATGGCATTACTTTTTGACTCACCCATGTAATAAAAAACAAACACAGTAATTGCATTACTTAAGCTTTATTCTGATATAATTTAACTGTGAATCAGTTATGGTGGATATTCTTTTAGTATTTGTAGTTTGCTGATCCAAAGGGAGAAAACTATGTTTTATTTAACCACAGTAAAATGAAAGAAAGGAAAATATTTCAGTAGGTTGTACTACAACAATGGAATTTTTCACTACTAAGAAAAGTTGCTAATACATTGCAAAAAGCTTCATCTTCAGCTATAAAATTGATGAAATTTTAACCAAAGATTAATATTGATAAAAGAAATATGAAAACCTTTAGTTCAATCTTTATTTTTTATTTTAATCTTTGATTCAAATTTTTTGTGAATCTAAAGATGTATATGTTAAAATGAAAAGAAAAATAATGGACAGAATACAACTACCAAATCAGGACACTATAAAATCACTTGGAGAAAAAGAAAGTTACAAATACTTAGGAATTTTAATTTTGACCATACAACAAAATGGGAAATGCATAAATCAGAATCTGTTCTTGAGAGTGAAACACATAAAATTCTCTGGGACTTTGAGATAAAGATGGATCACTTCATTCCAGCTAGAAGACTAGACCTAGTATTGGTTAACAAAAAAAAAAAAAAAAAAAAAAAGAACTTGTCATTTGGTAGATTTTGCAGATCATAGGGTAAAGATGAAAGAAAATGAAAAGATAGATAAATACCTGGACTTTGCTAGAGAATTGAAAAAGCTGTGGAATATGAGGGTGAAAGTGATACCAATTGTAGTCGGCACACTAAGAACAGTCCTAAAAAGCTTGGAAAAAAGACTGGAGGAACTGGAAGAATTGAGACCATCCAGACAACTGCATTGCTACTATCAGCTAGAATACTCAGAAGAATCCTGGAGACCTGAGGAGACTTGTTGTCCCTCAGACTCCAGTGAAAAAACATCAGCTAATGCTGGTGTGAAAAACTCACAGAAGTGAACATAATAATAATAATAATAATAATAATAATAATAATAATAATAATAATAATAAAAAAAGTAAGGAAAGATTAATTGCAGCAGCCAGTAAAAGCAATTGCAATATATTGACAAGCAGGAATTCATCAAAAACTAAAAAACAGAAATGGGAAGAAAAACAACTACATGGGTACTTTAAGCATCAAACTCAGGAGATATCACATCAGAAGACATGGACATGGCTAAGAAAAGGAAACCACAAGAGAAAAACTGAATCTCTTATAATCGCAGCACAAGACAATGCCATAAGAACAAACTATATAAAGGCAAAATAGATAAGACACAGCAGAATAGCAAGTGCAGAATGTGTGGAGACAGAGACAAAATGGTTAATCATATAATAAGTGAATGCAGCAAATTAGCACAAACAGAATACAAGACTAGGCACGGCTCAGTGGGAAAGGTAATCCACAGGGAATTGTGCAAGAAATTCAATTTTCATCATACAACTAAATGGTATATGTACAAGCCTGAACCTGTCCTGGAGAATGAGATTCATAAAATTCTCTGGGACTTCGAGGACCAGACCTAGTATTGATTAACAAGAAGAAGAGAACCTGTCATCTCGTGGATTTTGCCATCCTGGTGAACTACCCAGTGAAAATTAAAGAAAGTGACAAGATAGACCAATACTTGGACCTTGCCAGAGAACTGAGAAAACTGTGGAACATGAAGGTGAAGGTCATACCAATTGTAATTGATGCCCTTGGAACGTTTCCCAAAGCTCTGGAAAAGAATTTGGGTGAATTGGAAATCAGAAGAAGAATTGTTAAGATCGGCTAAGCAGAGGTTAAAATCCTAAGAGGCATATTCCGTGGAGACTCTCTGATGCCACTCAACTATATACTTAAGAAATGTACAGGGGGCTCCAAATTTACAAAATCACAAAAAAATAAATTCTTCATGTACATGAATGATATCAAAATTTTTTCCCAAAATGAAAAATAACTGGAAACCCTAGTACAAACCATTAGAATATACAGCCAGGATATAGGAATGGAATTCAGCATTGACAAGTGTGCCATGCACATGATGAAAAAAGGAGAAAAAAAGAAACAGTGGTGGGAATATAACTACTGAATCAAGAGGAAATAAAGACTCTTGGGGATAAAGAGAATTACAAATTATAAGAATAATTATAATAATAATAATATAAAAAAGAGAACTTGTCAACTGGTAGATTTTGCAGTTCCAGCAGATCATAGGCTGAAGATGAAAGACAATGAAAAGATAGACAAATACCTGGACCTTGCTAGAGAATTGAAAAGGCTGTGGAATATGAGGGTGAAAGTGATACCAATTGTAGTTGGTGCCCTTGGAGTGGTCCCAAAAAGTTTAGAAAACAGACTGGAGGAACTGGAAATCAGAGGAAGAATTGAGACCATCCAGACAACAGCATTGCTGAAATCAGCTAGAATACTCAGAAGAGTCCTGGAGACAGGAGGGGACTTGGGTGTCACTCAGACTCCAGTGAAAGACCATCAGCTAATACTGGTGTGAAAAACTCACAGGAGTGACATAATAACTGTTATAAATATAATGTACTATTTCTTCAATTGGACATATAGCATAGTGTTGGGTTAAGACAGTTGTAAGTGATAGTTATCTCTAGGCTGCCGGTTCACTCCTGGTCAAGGGCGGCAGTAACATAGAATAATAATTAACATAGCTTAACACCTGTACCCAGCTATGGTTAGCGGAATGAGAACAGGATACGCCCATACACTGAATAAAGGGTTGGGTTCAAAGTTCCGTGATGGCTCCTAATTATGACAAGAAGGTTCTCAAGTCCAAGAAAGTTACCGACCCTGAGTCTGACAAGAAGTTATTGAAGAAGACTGAAGGTCACATCGGCCTTCTTCAGTTGTACAGATAACAATAAAGATGAGGACAATAGTTTGAATAATCCAAATAATACTAAGTATAATGTAACAAAGCCGTATGTTTTGGTCGACCATTTTCATTTCACTGTAAATCTACACTGAAAATGCAAATTTGTTTGAATCAATACAACTGCATGTTTTAACACGAAAATATCATGAAATGTGTTCTTAATAACAATTAAGTACATTTCAAATAATGTGCAAGCACAATTAAGAACACATTTTATGATATTTTCCTGTTAAACCATGCAGTTGTATTGATTTGAACAAATTCGTATTTTCAGTGTAGATTTACGGTGAAATGAAAATGGTCGATTAAAACAAACGGTTTCCTCAAAGTGAAACAAACAAGGGGAAGTTACTCTCATTTATGTAGCTAATGCTCAGATTACCGGTTTTAGTAAGGTTTGTTTCTATAGAAGCATGGAGTACTTTTTAATTAGCCTTTTTAGCCATTAGGATGGGGGAAAAAAAAGAAATATTATATATAAGGGGGAGTAATTCAATATGTCCCTGTCTTAGATTAGAATTACTTCCCCTTTTTATCCACAATGGCGTACTTCGAGGAACGTAGTGGTATTGTCCCGGTAGAAACACCTTGGGGACAATGGTTTCAGACTGTTGACGAGGTTTTCGTGTACATCAATGTGAAACCTGGAACCCCATCTCGCGAGATTAAGTGCGATATTCGACCTCGACACCTCAAAGTTCAAGTTTCGGGTGAATTGTTGATCGATGGCGATCTCGCAGCCACTGTTCGTGCTGATGAGTGCATTTGGACACTAGAAGACAAGAAAACAATCAACTTGTGTCTATTGAAGACTCTTTGTGGAGCCGACAAGTGTTGGAAATCCTTATTACAGGGCCAATACGAAGCTGATCCTTACACCTATGATCAGATGGAAAAAAAGCTGACCCTTCAGCGGTTTCAATACGAAAACCCTGGCTTTGATTTTAGCAGTGCTGGCATGTCTGGCAGTTACCAAGGAGGTGGTCCAAAGTTAAATGTATGATGAATTATGTTAAAAATCCCCCATTTTCTGCTGCTGATTTATTTTAGGGAGAGTAAAAAAAAATCAACAACAAAAAAGCAAGATTCTCGTCCTCTAATTCTGCCAAAGTTATTTAATATATGCCTCTATTTCCATAAAAAATGAAAATTTCCTCCCCGCCCCGACTAAGATTTGGTAAAGAAGAACAATTTCCTCGTAAATTCCTACCATAAAATAAACTGAACCCTCATTTTATGTCCGTGTTTTTGCAATAAATGTTTTATTTTTCTTGCACCCATTATTTTACAATACTAAATATATTTTCTATATTTGTTAAAGAATCAAGAAAATATATTTAGTATTGTAAAATAACAGGTGAAAGAAAAATAACAAAATTGCAAAAACACGGACATAAAATGAATGTTCAGTTTATTTTATGGTAGGAATTTACGAGGAAATTGTTCTTCTTTACCTTCGATTACTCTCCAATGTTATTGGAAAAATTACAAATGATCGTAATCATTACTTTGATCGTATTTTATATACGTTTTTAATACTAAGCCTCAATATCACAACATTCACACATTACAACAATTAATGAAGTTCAAATAAATAAATAATTTTAAAATTTCTTCTTTATCAAACAAGATAGAAGAATTACAATTTTGTGTTAATTTATATTATAAATATTTATATATATTTATATTATAAATTTATATTATAAATATTTATATATATTTATATCATAAATATTTATAAATTTTATAAATTTTGCGATAAATAGGTAAAAGATTTCTTGAAACATATTTTTGTGCCCCAGTTGTCTTTAAATTTAAACTTGTTTATTTCATCTTATTGTTGGATTTAATGTGTCTATTGTACCAATATTAAATAGATACATACAAACATTCAAATAAAGAATAAATTTTAAAAATACACAATTTTTCAACCGTTAAAAAGTAAATTTAGTTTCTTATGTTCACAGTTCATAAATAATTTTCTTCTAAAATAGTGATAACAGAAAAAAAGATTTTTTTTTGTTTCTTTAAAAAAAAAAAAGAATCAAAAATGAATGTTTTTTAAATTTTTTTTTTTAAATTTACACTTTGACATTTTTTAGGCTTTTAATTCAACATTTCCTAACAATTTATTTTCTTTAAATTTTTGCCCACTTGTCTAGTTATTCTCGAATTTTCCAGAAAGTAGAAACGACATTTAAATAACTTTGTTATTGCAGACGAGGCAGATGAGAATTGTCCATGTTATTTCAAACAAAATTGCGGGAAAAAAATCAAAATGCATGGCTTTAATGTAAAACAGCCATTGTGTAATACTCAAAAACGTGACATTATTTGTATTTTTTTGTTCAACATCAGAAATCTTATTGATTTTGACAATGGGTAGGGCATGTTTTAAAAATGGATCTGTTTTCAAAACACATTAAGAAAAACAATTTAAAAAATAAAACAGGCCTGGATCTCTCAGACCTAGGTATGGCCAATGTTTCACGTGTTTTTTTTAACCCCCTCCCCCATGAATTAAAATTCAACAAAACTCTGAAAAATGAATGGGACTCGACGTAATTTCTGCTGTATGTATTATGAAGTGGAAGGATTAAAAATATTTTTTACAGATTTTAAAACAGAAGAATTTTATAAATTAAAACTTCAAATTTATACAGTTGCTATGTTGTGTAATTGATGTTTATTTCACTGTTATAATTAAGAAAATCCTAGAAAAAATGATATCAAGTTACGGCCCTGTTCTTTAGGAATTCATTTTTTTAAAAATAAGTAACAATTAGCAATTAAATTTCTTTTTATACATGTTTAAAGAAAGGGAAGGTACTTTTGTACCGAAATTTTGATCATACTTAGACCATTTCAAAGAACAGCTTTGCAAGTCCTAAGGATAACACTTTCTCTTCGTTATTTTTTAATATGCATTTGTTAAATTTGATGGTTCCGAATGGACGCTGAGCTAGTAATTTTATTTCGCATTTTATACACGAGAAAGGAGACTTCTGAAAAGCGAATAAATAAGTGTGGTTGTGTTATTTTTAAACGATTAAAAGCGCTACTATTTAAATTAATACCAAGCACATTTTAGAATTTATTAGGACCATAATACCTTTAGGCACCCCTTTTTGATCTCGATTAAGAAAGGACTTGTTTTTCATTTACACCATCAATATCCGGTTGTTTGTTAGGGGTTAGAATTTTTTAAAAATCTAAAAATCGTCTGTTAAAACAATCGGATATTGACGGTGTAAATGAAAAACATGTCCTTTCTTAATCGAGATCAAAAAGGGGTACCTAAAGGTCATATGGTCCATTTATTAATACAATTGAACTATTTAAAGTGTAATTAGTAATTTATTTTAATGATTCAAAGCGTATCATACCATTGCTTGAAATGTCTATTCGGTTTTACAAGGGGAGATTATTCCTTCGTTTTGATTTAAAATAAAAATCCTCCCGCGCTGCTTCAAATTTTAGTTCAACGGTTAAATGTATTTACCTTAACCCTCCGTCACGAGCAGGGTGTGACATAAGATCAGTTTCTAAAGCGGAGTACAGCTGGTTTGAATTAAGAGTTTTCCTTACCCTGGACTAGTTGCCTAACTAATACTAAATAATCCAGTCTGCCCTACCATTTACAGATGGATTCATGCCTTTCCCAAGGACATTAGTGCAAAGGGAAACACAAACAGCCTCATCCAGGATTTGAACTGTGGTCCCCCATGGTGGGGTAGCAGGATGATGTATATAGGATGTGTTCTCTTTGAATACTAGCCTTCTACTGTTTAGGACAGGAGATTGCTGTTACCAGACCCATTAAATTTTTGAAGCAAAATAGGGAAAGGTTATTTTTTTTAAAATAATGACCTACTTCTTTTTTTAGGACAGGGAAATCTATTGGTAATTTTCACCTTTAGTTGTCAAAATTCCTAGCATAAAATTGTGCGTGCGCATTATCTGAAATGAATTTAATTGTTATTAAGAAAACATTTTATGATATTTTTGTGTTAAAGAATGCAGTTGTATTGTTTTCGAAAAGTTTCTAAGATTTGTGTATTTCTCACGGAGACTTTCAAAATGGCTACCGGCTTGTTTCAAGGTGAAAGTCAGTTGGCTAAATTCCTAGCATAAAATTATCTGAAATGAACTTAATTGTTATTAAGAACACATTTTATGATATTTTTGTGTTAAAGCATGCAGTTGTATTGTTTTCAAAAATGTTTCTAAGATTTATTTATTTTGCACAGATTTTCAAAATAGCTACCGGCTTGTTTCAAAGTGAAAGTCAAGGGAGGTTACTTTAATTGCCTTATTTGCTAGGAATTTAGCCAACTAAAGGTGAAAATTATTCATTTATTTTTAGATGTGATGAAACATCCTTATTTAGAGTGTTACTCAAGTGATTACTTCTGAAGTGCGAAATAAAATATCTGTAACAACAACATATTCTTATTGGGACCATGAAAGTTAATAAGTAACCCCTTGGAAGCAATGATATTTTAATTTCTGTTCATTTCTACTTGTGACCTTTCATTATCATTAGGCTCTTTAATCAATAAAATTTTATGAAATTAATGAAGAAAGTTACATTTTTTTAATCGGCTAGTCACACCAAGCCCTAGCACCTATATGATTGTCCCAACCCTATTGCCCTTATGGCAAGCCCCAACCCTTTCTATCATATGGGTGCTAGAAGGTTGTGGCTGAGTATCCATTAAGAATGAATTTATTTCAAAACTTTGTCGGCATTAAAAGACCCACTGAGGTTGATATGCCTTTAAAACAAACAAACATTTTTTTTAATGTGGAATAATGAATTAATTTGGCATTCTGTAAATAGTGTTGTTCATCCAGGAATGTGAAAAATATCCATTATTTACAGCACAGTGCTAATATCTTGGTATATCTTTGTATATTTTACATATAAATTAAAATGCTTTATTTAAAAAAATGAATAAATGCACTATATATTTTTTTTACTTTTTTTTTTAGAACAATTTCCATTTTAATATTTTTTGACAAAGTTCATGCTGGTGTCAGAATCCATCAATTTGACTGTGGAAATGTGGGTAATCTGAAAATTAACTACATAAATGAGAGTAACCTCCCCTTGTTTCTTTCACTTCGAGGAAGCTGTGTGTTTTGTTTGGTAAAAACACGGATTTTTCGACAAATTGGGTATACCTATACTTTTCTAACATTACTTCGATTCAAAATAAATTTTGTGCTACATTCTTGATCGTGGCGGAGGGGCTGGATGTCTTCCTAAAAATATGATTCTAATGAAATATTTATGCTCTATAGACGACCACGTTTGATGAAAAACAGAAAATACTGATGCAATATCAATTGTTCAAAATAGCAATTGGAGGATAAACTATAAAAGATTACCACTACAATGGCATGTTTCAAATCAGTTTGAAAAAAAGAATTACATGTCTCACCTGGGATTATTAGAAATTAGTTTAACCTCTAATAAATTCCCAGTGTACACATTAATTATTATAGGAATGATAATTTTAATGATTAGAATAGGAACATTTTCTTCAGATTCCTTTTTTTTTTCAGAATGGAACGTGTAAACACGCACGCACGCGCGCGCGCGCGCGCACACACACACACACACGCACACGCACTGTGTGTGTGTGTGAGTGCGTTTGAAAGACACAAAACAAAAAAGACAAAGAACCCCCCCCCAAAAAAAACAAATACAAAAAAAAACCCAAAAAACCTGTGCTGTGAATAAAACAAACAAAATTTTTATTGATTTTTAAAAAATTTACGTTTACTTAAAGAAAAATTTTAAATTAGAAATTTAAAAAAAAGTATCAGTGGAAAAACTTGAAAAAATTCAAAGGAGAAAATCAATTAACTTTTTCTAAAATACTTATTTTAACGTGTGGAAAAATATCAGGTTTCTTCATTTTTTTTGTTTTTTATTTTTAAGTGTTTTCTGACTTCAACTGATGGCCTTTTCTCGTCTGGTACTGATTTATCGATTTTTTTTTCAGCGTGACTGAGTATCGTGTGCGAAACTGCAATTTTTTTAGCACCCCTACAAAAGGAATATTTCAAAATTCGATTTAATTTTTTTAAGCAAATTTTAAACTAATACAAACTTCTATAAGCACATCGGTTAAAGGGAAGTAAATCTTGTAAGATATCAAAAGAATTACTTCCCCTATGTATTTACATTTTATTGGAAATAACGGCATCATTATTGTTTTGGTTTTTACTTTTTTTTTCTATTTTTCTAACATTTAAAAAAATGTTATATTGAAAAGAAATTTAGGACAGTACTACCAAAATGTTGGCTCATTTTTATTTTTAAAACGAATTAAAATTAATTAAATTGATTATTTAAGGTCAAATCTTTGTCTCTAAGTCGAAAAAGTAGTAACATAATAAGCATCAGTAAAAAAAAAAATAATATTACGAATTATTTCTTTTAAATTACTGAATCGTTTCAATCAAAATTCTTTAAAATAAATATTACTGTACATGTCATCTATGTGTGCCTTGAGAGTAACAATTTATATACCTAATTAATAGATAAAATTCATTTAAAACTTGAAACGCCTAATTCTAAGTTTTAAATTTCATATTTTTAGATTCTGAAAACAAATATTTATTTCATAACAAGCCTACTTTAGTATTGTTATCAAATAATTTCAAAAATTCAATTGAAAAGTCAGACATCCACACTTTTAGACGGAACAAATATCGATAATTTTTACACTGATAATCTAAAAGAAAATGTTATTTCATATACAACAGAGTAATAAAAAAAAATCTCCAAAATTATTATTTTTTTAATTGAAAACATTTTTTTTTTTGCATTTTATTTTCAGATTTTTGGTACTTATGTTGTACGAAAATCGCTACTTTAATTTTTTTTCTATTCACACCTTTTCTCTTTTTATTTTTACTGTAATTAGTTTCGATTAAGTATAACCCCATCGATATTTTGCGCTCTAAAAATAAGAAGGTGGGGAGTTAAGTGACCTGAAAAAAAATCAGAAAGTCTTTAAACAAAATAACTAATGCATTATAAAATTCATTCATTGATAAATCAACACTGAACATTTATTTAAAATCGGATAATTCCCTAGTTTTTTGGGTGGGCGGGGGTACATTTATTTGGTAAAATACGTCTGTGAAGTCAAAATTGGCAGATCCTAGATTATTAAATCTTTAGTCATTATCAGTTGTCCTGATAATAATAGAATCTTTCGAAAATCTGCAACCTATTCAATTTTAAGAAACATTTCGGTATTTATGTTGCGGGGCCGATAAAGATGTTGATCCCACAAACGTTAAAAAGTGAAATTCAGTGACACAAACGGAAGCGAGTAAAACAAGCGCGAAAATATTAGATTCAACAAACGTCAGCTTTAATAATGAGCAAACAGACGCGAGAGTATAAAAGAAACGGAAATGTCCAAAACTGCTGCCGGGTCGTCGACGTCGCAGGCAAGGAAGGTGAGGTTGGTTGGTGTCGTCGGACAACCGGTTCTTTCGGAGGATGGACTGCTGTTGCCGGAGGATTGGGACTACTGCAGGAGCACGAACTGCAGGAGTCAGGATCGGCGTCAGGCTGGTGTAAGTACCGTAGAACGATTGTCGACAGGATCGCAACACGACGAACTAGGCCGCGGATAAGCGGGATCGCAGAGCTTAACTTATAATACCCAAAATTGGCCTAAAATCCGTTTTTGACAAAATGAATTTAGCCCCCCATTTACTAAAAATCAGGGAATTATCGGATTTTAATGAAATTTTCAGTGTTGATTTATCAATGAATGAACTTTATAATGCATTACTTATCTTATTTCAAAACTTTCTCAACTTTTTCAGGTCACTTAATTTTGACCCCCACTTATTTTGGGGGTGAAAAATCTCGGCGAGTTGTTCCTTGTTTGATACTAATTACAGTAGAAATAAAAAGATAAAAGACCGAAGTTGTAAATTGAAAAATAAATTTTAAGCGGAATATTTGATAAGAAAATAAGTACCGAAAATCGGAAAATAAAATGTAAAAAAAAAAAAAATAAAAAAACAACTTTTTGGAGATTTCTTTTTTACTCATTTCGATAATTATTTAATTGGCTATTATCTTATAAAAGAAAAAATCATACATCGATGTTGTTTCTGCTTAAAAAGCGGTGGGCTAAATTTTCAATAGAGTTTTTCTTCAAAACGTATGCTTTGTTTGACTAAAATAAGGTTTGCATTAAATAGATATTTATTTCTAGAATCTAAAAAATAACATTTTAAACTTAACATCAGAATATTTTTTTTATTCTAAATGAATTTTATATATTATTTTTCATAGCAAAAATATTTAATTAAAGTTTTGAAATAAAATAATTGATGCATTATAAAATTCATTAATTGATAAATCAATACTGAAAAATTCATTAAAATCGGATAATTACCTGATTTTTGGTAATTTTTTTTGCAATCGCGAATGTTACATTAAATTTGTAAACAAGCCCTTTATACCATTTAAAAAGAGCCAAAATGGCGAACGCTAACGAAATTGACCAAAACAAATCGTTTTAAAAGTATTAAAAATAAACTGTATATGTATTGGTATTTTTCTTTTTTTAATGATGTCATTATGTTACTACTTATCGTTTTAGACAAAAGTTTGACCTTGAATAATAGATTTAATAATTTTGATTCGTTTTTAAAATTTTTAGCAGACGAAAAATTGGGTATACCTAATATATAATATATATAATATATATATATATATATATATATATATATATATGATTTTATATATGAAAATGTGGCTTACCGGTGAAATTGGCCTCAATGGTTATGATACAAGTCTCACAATGATAAGACAGCGATATAACAAATATAAAGTGCTCAATACGTAAGTAGAGCGAATTTATTATAATGGTATACACAGGAATAACCTACTCGAGTTTCACCATAAGGATCTTCAGGGTTAAATTCACTGAATTAATCAAGATATTGATTAATTGCAATTAATTGATTAACTGCAATTAATCAATATCTTGATTAATTCAGTGAATTTAACCCTGAAGATCCTTATGATGAATCTCGAGTGGGTTATTCCTGTGTATACCATTATATATATATATATATATATGTGTATGTGTGTGTGTGTGTGTGTGCGTGTGTGCGTGTATGTGTGTGTGTGTGTGTGTGTGTTGTTAGCTTAAAAGCCACCCGATAGGGCAGCAATTAATGAGTGCCCGTGGAGGACTCGTGGTTGTGTGTACGTACGCGTGTGCATGTGAGCACACGCAAGTAAATGCATTTGTCTGTTTGTGGGCTTGTGTGCGTGTGTCTGTACGTGTGCGTGTATGTGTGTGTGAGTGTGTGTGTGTATTTATGTGTTTTCGGATGAAATTGAAACGAAAAAATAAAGGAGAAACATACAATGCAGTAGAAATAAACAAATAAATTATTAAAATTAACATTATTAATATATATATATATATATATATAATATATATATATATATATATATATATATATATATACAAGCAAATATATGCACCCCTGGGTGCAAGTATTTAAATTTTGATGTAATAAAATATATTAAATTAGAAAGGCGAATGAAACTAAATAAGAATGCAGATAAAAAAAAATTGAAACAAAGTGGGGTATAATCTGAAAATAGAACAACTGTAACTTTCTCTTCCACCACTCTTGTCTTTTATTGCTAAATTTTCCTAATTTAACTATTTAGTTAAAATAGGAAGTAAAGAATAAAATTTCAGTCATTTCTTCTTGTTAATTGATTTCTTTAAAGATTTATCCACGTGATTTTTGTTCATATTCATTAAGATAAAAACAGACAATTAGAAACCAATAATACTAAGCATATATTTATTAAAATCAAAGTTTTCATATGAATATGCAAATTAGCCTTCCCGTTCACACTGTAAAGCGCTATTTTGTTGTATATATAAATACAATTGCATGTTATTAGTACGTAGGTAAGGCTGTGCACCTGTATGTATGTATTAGGTACTGGCAGTTTTGTCTTCTGCTGCGAATTTTAAAAACGAATTAAAAATAATTAAATCTATTATTTAAGGTCAAACTTTGTCTAAATCGATAAGTAGTAACATAATAACCATCATTAAAAAAGAAAAATATCATTACATATGCAGTTTATTTGTAATAGATTTAAAACTATTTGTTTTGGTCAATTTCGTTAGCGATCCGCCATTCTGTCTATTTTTCAATGGTTTTAGGCGCTTGTTTACAATTTTTATTTAACATTCACGATTGCAAAAAAAAAAAAAAAAAAAAAAAATTACCACAAATCAGGTAATTATCCGATTTTAATGAAATTTTCAGTATTGATTTATCAATTAATGAATTTTATAATGCATCAGTTATTTTATTTCAAAACATTATTTTAGTATTTTTGCTATGAAAAATTAATATATAAAATTCATTTAAAATATGAAAAGCCTGATGTTAAGTTTAAAATGTTATATTTTTAGATTCTAGAAATAAATATCTATTTAATGCAAACCTTATATTAGATACATAAAGTAATAAGTTTTGAAGAAAAACTCTATTGAAAGTGTACCCCCCTTTTTAAGCAGAAAAAATATCGATGTATATTTTTTTCTTTTATAAGATAATAGCCAATTAAATAATTATCGAAATGAGTAAAAAATAAATCTCAAAAAAATAAATTATTTATTATTTTTTACATTTTATTTTTCAATTTTCGGTACTTATTTTCTCATAGAAAAGCCACCGTAAAATTTTTTTTTTCTATTCATAACTTCGGTCTTTTATCTCTTTATTTATACTGTAATTAGTACCGAAAATGACCAACTCAAAAAAATGTTACGTCCCCAACATAAGGGTGGGGGAGGGTCAAAATTAAGTGACCTGAAAAAAATGAGAAAGTTTTGAAATAAAATAAATAATGCATTATTAAAGATAATTCATTGATAAATAAACACTGAAAGTTTCATTAAAATCCGATAATTCCCTGATTTTTGGTAAATTATTTTCTGTAGGGGCTAAAGTCATTTTGTAAAAAACGGATTTTAGGCTCATTTTGCCAGTACCTAATATAACTGTACCCCAGAAAAGAACAATACATCACATCGTGTTTTTTTATGAGAACATTTAAAATCTCTAACATAGAGAATAAAGTAATCTCGTGTTCAATTTTCAACTGAATGTTATTTTGTGGGGTTTGCGTTCGCTGTGAACATCATATTTCAATCTAACAAAATGTCGATCGAACGGAGATTACTTTGAAATGCTAACACTCTTTCCTAAATCAGTACCGTAGCTGAGATAAATGTTTTTTCTTAGAGGGGGGGGGGCGAATAATATTTAGAATTTGGCCTTTTTATTAATGGTTAGCGGCAAGTACATTTAAAATTGCTAGTACCTTGCTTTGATAATTTTTTTATATATATTGACCAAACGTTTAATATCTACCCAGTGGCGTGCCAACGTTGTGATCCAGGGGGAAGGGGCAAGAGCTCAGCCCGGCGCCTCCGCCAGTGACCACTAAATACTGATTCAGATTTTTTTTCAAAGCTTCACCTACCCGCCCACTTTTATATTATATGCGTTCACCCCTAGATTAATTAGTGTATAATTAAATATGATATGCAAAAATTCACCCACCCAGTCGAAAAATTTATCTACCCACATAAGGGCATAGATCGTTTTAAGAAAACAAGTCTGTGAAGCAAGCCTGTGACTGTACGTCAATGAACAAACAAACAAAAAAAAATAAATAATATGGACTGAGTTATTTTATTTTAATGCTCAGCTCATGCAAGTGTGACATGCAACCAGGCTTGAAAGCCAAATATTTATAAACTAGAAGCGGCTACCCGGCGTCGCCTGGGTTGAGGAGAAAAAAAAAAAAAGAAAAAACATTGTGTAATGGTTCGCAATCTAGTTTTAAAATAAATAAATTAACATGATTATTTTATAAACATTTGCTAGCAGGAAAAAAAATCTTTATTTATAAACTATAAGACCAACTTAAAAAAAAAGTTACGCCTCCAACATAAGGGGTGGTCAAAAATAAGTGACCTGAAAAAAAAATGAGAGAATTTTGAAATAAAATAAATAATGCATTATAAAGATCATTCATTGATAAATCAACAATGAAAATTTCATTAAAATCCGATATTTCCCTGATTTTTGGTAAATGGGGGGGGGGGGGGGGCTAAAGTCATTTTGTCAAAAATGCAATTTAGTCTGATTTTGGGTATCCCTAATATATATATATATATATATATATAATCCACAGACACGTGTCTCGAAGTTTACTTCTCATCAGTGCGGTTCGACTTTTTTAACAGCTACCTCTAGCTGTTTTTAGCCGGGATCGAAACCCGACATGATTTTTGTCTGCCAAGTTCCTTACCCTTGAAACCATCACCGAAATAATAATAATAATATTTTTATTACATTGATATTTTTAACTGCGATCCTGTGGCTTTCATGCTATCGTAT
The DNA here is from genome assembly GCA_023376005.1 of Doryteuthis pealeii. Lineage (NCBI taxonomy): Eukaryota > Metazoa > Mollusca > Cephalopoda > Myopsida > Loliginidae > Doryteuthis > Doryteuthis pealeii. Next base: position 30,633,492 of record CM042137.1, read on the forward strand.
TCATCAGGAAAAAAGACTTTTCATTCTGCCTGATGATATTATATATTATCATCATATATTCTATATACGCAAAGTAGCACACACACACACACACACACACACACACACACACACACACACACACACACACACACACACACACACACTGTGTGTGTGTGTGTTTTCCTTCTGTGCTGAAATCACAGTCCGAAATTGTCCTTCGGCTATCCGCTTTTTACTGACAAACAGACATTGAAATTTGCATGCGTTGTGTGTTGCAGGAATCTTCATTCACGAGGCCCGGTTCGTTTAACTTGTAATTATAGGAGTGGCTATGTTTCTCCTCCCGGATATCTTTTTTGCAAGACACGCGCGTGTCCTGTTGAAATTCTTTTTTTTTTGGGGGGGGGGGAGAAATTTCTCTGAGATGGCTGCAACAGGTAGTCCCCCTCCTAAGGGGGATGTTTTGTAATAAAATATTATTTTTGTTCTGGGCCATGGTGCCTTCCAGAGTTTGTATTCGTGGGGTGAATTTTTTAAGGCCTCTGATTGGTCTGTGATGACATCACTGTAAGGGACGAGTAGGGTTCCTGACTGAAACCCTTTTCGTCAGACACTCATTACGACTGGCACTCTGTGAACAGAGGTGAGAGAACAGGTCTCTCTTGGGCTGAAGTCCCCACCCTCCTTCTATGTTTGGTTCGCTGTGAACAGCGAAGGACTGTTTAGTCCAACCAGGACGTTATTCATTTTTCCTTCTAAAAGTTCTAAGAAAAGCAATTATATTACAATAAGTATTTTTGGGGACGTGACCGTCCAAACTCTTCAAAAGAAAAGGATTAGGATTCGTGAACGAATCCAGGGTATTTTGCAGGATACGTGAACGTATCTCTGTTATATTATGTTAAGAGGCGTGACCGACCTCGTGAAAGGAACTTTGATAAATATTTTTGGGGCATGACCGCCCAGACTCTGTGGGGAAAGAGAAGGAAGAAGAACATTGAGGGGAAGAGAAGGAAAGAAGGAAGGGTGAAGATAAACGAAAGAATGAAGCAATCTCTGGGAGTTCTGTCATAACTGACCAAAAGTGTCCAACAAAAACTATTTGGGCATTTTGAACTTTCGCCTCCCGGCAAGTAATTTGTAGAGTAATTTGTTGATGGTTTAGTATTGTTTGTTTTTATGTTTTTTAAATGTTTTTTTTTTATAGATAAAAATACTGCATGGGAAAATTTGTGCAACCCTCAGCAGACAGTAGAATTAGCTTAGTAGAAATTGAATAAATATAGTAATTTATATGTAAGAGTTTGGCTCGTCTTTTAGACTTTTGTCAATTCCTTTTTCCTCCGTATATCTTTTGCACTTGTTTTATTTTTTATTTTGTTACCTTGAGTCGAATTTTGTCGACAACAACAAAATTCGACAGTCCGCTTCGCTTTACTTTAAAACTAAACATTCTCACAAAATAAAAACTTTTAGAATATGCACATTGAAGTGAGTATTAAAATAAATAAAGGAAATATATTTAGTATTGTAACATAACGGGTGCAAGAAAAATAAAACATTTATTGCAAAAACACGGACATAAAATGGGGGTTCAGTTTATTTTATGGTAGGAATTTACGAGCAAATAGTTCTTCATTACCAGAATACAACATTTTAATATCATACTTACTATGATTTGGTAGATTGAAATATTTATACAAAATTTTGACTTTGATGTTTGCCATTTTAACAAAACATTTCATGTAACTAACAAAAATGATTTCGTCAAAAATTAGTTGACGCCAACAAAAAGAACTCGCCGTGTCACAACCAGACAGAAATATGTTATTTATATCACTGTGTAATTATATATCACTCGTGTGACATTCTCTGTTAATTAAAAGAAAGAGAAAAAAATCTATTTATAATATCCTGATACAAGATGGCGCCACTCGTATGCTTTGAAGGAAAACAGTCTCAGCAAACCAATAAACAGGGGAAATATGCTAGTTAAGGGGCCGGGTTAGCTCAGTCGGTAAAGCGTTCGACTAGAAACAACAAGGTTCCTAGTTCGATACCGGCCCTCGCCAACTCAGCGAATGAGTAGCACAGGGATCTGTGCGGTAAAGTAATGGAGCTGATGGTAGGTGTGGCGCTCCACCTCAGACGCAAAAACAATCTACTTGGTCTAGCACTAGTGAAAAGGTGATAGACTCCCTCGCTGTCTGGCTGATACCGACTTTAGGCCACCCCGACGACTTTTTTTTTTAATGGGATAACCCAGAACGAAATGAAATGAAAAGAAGTGAAAAGTCTTCTTTTTTTAAAACCGTGATTAAGAGATGGCGCCGATATGTAGTATTGTTTTTTTTTATATACTAGCAAGAATATGCGCCCTCTTGGCGTAATATTTAAGTTTTAATGTAATGAAATATCTGAAATTAGAAAGACTAACGAAATTTAATAAGAGCGCATATCAAAATATAACATTTATTTTAATTATATTTTAATTGGTTTCTATATAAAATCATTCATAGGATAGGCTTTAATTCGTTAGAGAATAAAAAAAAAAAATATTACAGATAAAAAAAACAAGTAATTAATTATTCAACCCGGTTTTGTAAAAAAACATCATGCAAATCAACCACACCATATATCATGTAAACCTTTATTTCTTAGTGATATATAAGACATATTCCAGGATTTTAAACACACTAATAACATGGGCTGTTTTGAGGCAAATCTAACTCAGATTTTCACAGAGACATTGCTAATAAATAAAATTTATTCTAAGTATTAATGATTTTCAGTATAAATTAAATACTCATTGATAAACTTACGCAATACCTGAGGGAATTGCGATGTAAGTAGTGACGTCGTTTCAGTTACAGACAGTCACCGAATCTCCATTATAATAAGATTACATATGCGGAGAATGGGAACTCGCACTTAGTGACACGAAGATTATTGACACTCTCTGGTTTTAGATGCTAACTTCTCTTGAAACCGAAGCCATGGAATAGGAAATAAATCACAAACGATATGGCAACTGTTGCCCGGAAGGAGAGGGGAAGTGTTCAAGAATGAACTTTGATGCTGTCAAAGTCATTGTGGTATAAGTCAATTTTGGAAGATAGATGGGCGAATAATGAAAATGCTTGGGTGAAAGAAAATATAATAACAGAATTGAATGTCAACCTTGTACCAGTCCACTTATGCCACCCTCTCTCTTTCTCTCTCTTTCCCCTCTCTCTTTCTCTCTCTATCTCTCTCTCTCTCTCTCAATCTTTCTCTCTTGCCCACCTTTCTCTCTCTTTCTCTCTCTCTCTTTCTCTATCTCTCTCTCTCTCTCTCTCTCTCTCTCTCTCTCTCTCTCTCTCTCTCTCTATCTTTCTCTTACCAACTCAATTCTTTCTGTCTCTCTGTCTCTGTCTGTCTGTCTGTCTGTCTGTCTCTCTCTTTCTAAGGTATACAATTGGCATTGGTGTGGTTTATATACAATATATAACGTCTAACCTTGGTTGGTAACCAATCTAGGTGAAGGACAATGCAGAAATAAAACTAGGAGTTGAAGTACGTAAGGCAGGTCAATGTCGTCTTCAACCATGTCCTGGCAAATTTTGCGATGACACCGATGCTAAATTGTATTGGCACTTGTCCTTCATATTGACTGTGATGTGCCAACGTCGTGATCCAGGGGGGGGGGGACAAGAGCTATGTACGGCACCCGATCCAGTAACCAATAAATACTAATTCAGATTTTTCAAAGCTTCACCTACTTGCCCACTTTCAAATTCTATGCATTCATAGCTCAGCAGTATAGTGGCAAAAGTTGGGTAATATATTTCAATGATATAGCAACGCAAAGGCTTTTGGGATTGTGCCCCCCCCCCTGAAGCAGCGCCCAGGAACAACTACCCCACATTGATCTACTTTGTTCTACCACTGCCTATTTAACAATATCCTTGCCAGGGAAATGCTTATCTTCTATACAACATTGCCGAGGTTTGAACCCACATCCAAGATCAGATTGATTAGCTCACGACATTAATGGAGACCATCTTTATTATGTGCGCGCACACACACACACACACACACACACATATATATATATATATATATTAGTATCAATATTACTGCGAACCTGTGTTTAAAGCATGCAAACAGGATCACAGAAATATATATAATATATATATATATATATATATATATATATATATATATATATGTAGAATTAAACAAAAGACACATATCCTGTTTAACAATTTTATTTTGGATCTTTTCGAGTTTTCTGGCAAACTTTTTAATGTTTGGGTGGAATTCGTGGATAAGTCCACCAAAGTTCAGGTCCCCCTGATGATGGCACTTCGAAGTGCCGAAAGTACTCGGGACCCGAACTTTGGTGGACTTATCCACGAATTCCACACAAACATTAAAAAGTTTGCCAGAAAACTCGAAAAGATCCAAAATAAAATTGTTAAACAGGATATGTGTCTTTTGTTTAATTCTACATGTATAAATGAAAGAATGCTGCCCAAATACACATATATATATATATATGAAGTGAACAAACAATGTGTTTGAAATGGCGAAGGCCGACAATTTTTTTGGAGATTATGTGCTTAATTAAAGTCATACCTAATTTGTTAATTAATTAATTATAATTAAATGAATTAGGCGTGCATATCGGTTTAAATGTGAAGCGTAAACAAATCGAGAAAAAGTCGATCTCTGTATGTACATTTCAGCCTATTAGGCCTCATCAGCAGAGCTATAGACAGGGCAGTGCTTTGTGCGTGATTCGAACCCTACCTGTCAGGCTGACACTCTAACCATTACACTAGCAGGCTTTCCCAGAATTTCTCGTTTATTTTAAACTGATATGTATTTCGCACTTTTTGGGTGACTTATAGCACGACAGTATGAAGTGAACAAACAATGTGTTTGAAATGGCGAAGGCCGATGTGTGTGTGTGTGTGTGTGTGTGTGTGTGTGTGTGTGTTTGTGTGTGTGTGTGTGTTTGTGTGTGTGTGTGTGTGGAGGCTCTTGGCATAATGGTTAGAGTCGTAGGAAATGGAATCGTCGACCGGAGTTCAAATCCTAGACGAAACTGTTTGCATCTCACATAGCGCTAATACCCTTGGAAAAGTTATGAATCCAACTATACTCCCTCCAGCTATGGGTAAATAGTAGGGTAGACTGGGCTCTTCAACTTTGGTATGGCAATCTGTCTAGGAGAAGGAAAATTCTGAATTCAAACCTGTTAAACCCTGCTTAAGAAATTGACCTTGTGTCGCATCCTGCTCTTGGGAGGAGTTGGTATATATATATATATATATATATATATATATATATATATATATATATTATTATTATTATTATTATTATATTATTATTATTATTATTATTATTACTCCTTTTGAGTCCCATCTCTATTACCGCATAGTCTACATTTACTATTTTGATTGGGTCTTATCAATTTTTGCTTTGATATAGTTTGTCCTTATGGCATTATTCTGTGCAACAATTATTAGTGATTCAGTTTCTCTTTTAAGGTTTCCTTTTCTTAACCATGTCCAGGTTTTTTCATGTGCAACCTCTCCGATTTGTCGTTTGAAGTGTCCATATAATTGTTTTTCTTCCCATTTTTGTTTTCTAGTCTTTGTTGTTTTTCTGATTGTCCATATGTCACATCTACTATTGTTGGCCGCCATAAGTAATCTGTCTTTGCTCTTTTTCTTGACACATATAATCTACCTCTATCGTCTCTAGGCTGGAGAGCCTTGTGCATGGTCATTATTATTATTATTATTATTATTATTATTATTATTATTATTATTATTATTATTATTATACTAAAGCTGAAATAATCTCTATTTCCTAAAAGCTTTTTTCCTGTTTAGTTTAATGATAAAATTTATACTAAAATATACCTTGCTTTTAGGATTGAGTTAAGTAAAAAACAAACCCACCTCACTCTCTCATATTCTGCATATTACTTTCACTCTCTCTAGGTATATCTTGAATACCTCCTCTTTATAATATATTAGTCTCTCTGTGTGAGTAAGAGGGTGATGGGAGAGTCATTCTGATAGAGACAGTTAACTACTTACTTTATTTCCATATTAATATTCAGCGACAACCCATGATCCATTTTATTTTAAATTAGGTCAAATATTTCCTTTCTTCAAAATCTTATAATGATTTTGATGTGTTGTTTTTAATTAGATCTCCGACCGTATTTTTTTTCTTTTTTAAAAATTTAATTCATTTTGTAAACTCTCTTTTCCATAATACTAGGGATTGCCAAAATTTTGTCTCATTTTCATTTTAAAAACAAATTAGAATTAATTAAATCGATTATTTAAGGTCGAATTTTTGTCAGTGCATATCGCATAAATACGTCCTGGCCTCCTGCCATAAAAAAACGCTAAAATTCGATCCGTGCTACATATGAACTCCCAAGCCGTTTGAAGGCGTTTTTGCCGAAAAGTTAATGCAATATGAAAGCGATATTTTACCTTCCACCAACTCTTTTCTCGACAAGTAAATGCAGATATTTTTTATTTGTTTTTGTATGATAATGTATTGATTGTTTTTATTTTCGAAACTAGGTTGTATTTATTTTTTAAAAATTGACAGTTATTAAATAAAAACGAATTAAAATTAATTAAATCACATGAATTATTTTTTTAGTTTTAAGAAAATAACTTTTCAAATTTTCAAATCATATTTTTAGGGTATTGAATTTATATATATATATATATATATATATATATATATATATATATATATATATATATATATATATATATATATATTCTTCAGGATATGATCTTTCAAGAAATGTAAAAATTAAGGACCGGCAAAGTTTTTTTCTTCAAATGGTCAAAGGTGACCTCCCACATTCTGAATTAATACAAAAAAAAAAAAAAAAAAAAATCTTTTTTTCAATTTAAAAAAAATAAAATAACCTAATCGTTATAAAATTAAGTGGTTGAAAAATAATTTGGCGAACATTTCATTAAAATCGGACAATTCTCTGATTTTGGTAATTGTTTTAACATTAAGAAATTTGAAAAGATTATTAACTCCTTGTCAATTTTTGCACATGGCTATATATATATATATATATATATATATATATATATATATAATATATATAATATAAGGTCTTTTAAATAGGCTTCAGTTATATTTTATTACACACCGTTAAAGAAAATGTGAATAATTTTTTTTTTTACCCCCCCCCAAAAATAAAAACAAAAAAAAAACGTATCCCTTTTTTAAAAGTCATAAGACCATGCAGGCAAATATGAAACTTTTGATAAACCACTTAAAGTGACACGTTTTGAGATATATTTATTTACTTTCCTGTCTAATAAAGTTCCGTGTTAGCTTCTCTTAAGTAAACAGGACATAAACTTTAAATTAAATGGAAATTCTGTCGGATATCAGATAACGTTAATTTATCCCGGATAAGCCGGACCAATAGTTTTGTTTGTTGACAACAGCTAGCATCATTGACAATAGGACTGTTTGATGCGTTTTGGGATAGGAATTAAAAAAAACAAAAAGTTTAGACAATGCAACAAAAAGATAAAAAATAAAAGAGGATGTAAAGAAAAAGTATTAGAAGCAAATATTATCAATATTTTTCATTCATTCATTTAATAAACTTTTCATTATTGTTATCTTTATTACGAGAGACAATGATGAGAATAACACAGAAAACTATGATACATATGAATCATTCAGAAAGAGTGAACAAATAACCTATAAAGACTTCAATAAATTAAACATTCCGTACAAAAAAAAAAAAAAAAAAAAAAATAATAATAATAATAATAGACATCGAGATACAGACGGATCACCTAATCCCGACCAGGAGACCAGACCTAGTATTGATTAACAAGAGAACATATCATCTCGCCGATCACCGCGAGAAAATGAAAGAAAGCGAAAAGATAGACAAATACTTGGACCTTGCCAGAGAACTGAGAAAACTGTGGAACATGAAAGTGAAGGTAGTACCAATTGTAATTGGTGCTCTTGGAACGGTCCCCAAAGCTCTGGAAACGAATTTGGCTGAATTGGAAATCATAGGAAGAATCGTTGTTAAGACCGGCTAGAATACTCAGAAGAGTCATAGAGACCCGAGGAGGCTTGCTGTCACTCAGCCTCCAGTGAACCACAAGCTATGGCAGGTGTGAAAAACTCAATAATCTTATTATAATGGAGATTATATGTTTGTTTGTCTGTAACCGAAACTATATCACTACTCAAGTCATTGATCCATAACATTCTCCATGAATCATTTTTATTTAAGCCTCAATTGTTAATAAAATTGTTTTTTATTATTAATACTGCTGGCCATATCTACGTACTAATAACATGCAATTGTATTTATATGTACAACAAATAGCGGTTTACAGTGTGAACGGCAAGCCTAATTTGCATATTGATATTTAAAATTTGTTTTTTAATCTATATGTGTTTGGTATTGTTGATTTCTAATTGTTTGGTTTTATCTTAATGAATATGAGCAAAATTCTCGGAGATAAATCTTAGAAGAAATCAATTAACAAAAAGAAACAACAGTAATTTTATTCTTTACTTCTTAATTTAACTAAATAGTTAAATTAGAAAAGTTTAGCAAGGAAAGACGGGGGTGATGGGAGAAGAAGCTACAGCTGTTATATTTTTCGATTATACCCTCCTCTGTTTCAAATCATTTTATCTGCATTCTTATTTAATTTCTTTAGACTTTCTAATTTAATATAATATTTTATGACATTAATACTTGCACCCGGAGGGTGCGTATATTTGCTAGTAATAATAATAATAATAATAGGGAAGAAAAACAATTATATGGACGCTTCAAACGACAAATAGATGAGGTTGCACATCAAAAGACTTGGACATGGTTAAGAAAGGGAAACCTCAAAAGAGAAACAGAATCACTTATAATTGCTGCACAAAATAATGCCATAAGGACAAACTACATCAAAGCGAAAATTGATAAGACCCAACAAAATAGTAAATGTAGACTTTGCGGTAATAGAGATGAGACTGTTAACCATATACTCTGCGAATGTAGCAAACTAGCACAACGAGAATACAAAACTAGACACGACTGGGTTGGGAAGGTGATCCACTGGGAATTATGCAAGAAATTAAATTTTGACCACACAACAAAATGGTATATGCATAAACCAGAATCTGTTCTTGAGAACGAAACGCACAAAATTCTCTGGGACTTTGAAATTAAAACGGATCACCTTATCCCAGCAAGAAGACCAGACCTAGTGTTGATTAACAAAAAGAAAGAACTTGTCAACTCGTGGATTTTGCAGTGCCAGCGGATCACAGGGTGAAGTTAAAGGAAAATGAAAAAATTGACAAATATCTGGACCTTGCCAGAGAACTGAAAAAGTTATGGAATATGAAAGTGAAAGTTATACCAATTGTAGTTGGTGCACTTGGAACAGTCCCAAAAGCATTAGAAAAGGGTTTGGAAAGTTTGGATATCAGAGGAAGGATTGAAACCATTCAGAACACTGCACTGCTGCAATCTGCCAGAATACTCAGAAGAGTCCTGGAGACCTGAGGAGACTTGCTGTCACTCAGACTCCAGTGAAAGACCATCAGCTAACACTGATGTGAAAACTCAAATAATAATAATAATAATAATAATAATAATAATAGAGCAATGCAAGATTATTTATAGCAGTCAATAACAGCAGATACAACATATGGAAAAACAGAAAAACAACGAAAAAAATTGGAAGAAAGACAATTATATGGATACTCGAAACGTCAAATTGGAGAAATTGCATAGGAAACGACTTGGACTTGGTTAAGAAGAAACCTCAAGGGAGAAACTGAATCGCTAATAATTACAGCACAGAATAATGCCATAAGAACAAATTGTATCAAAGCAAACATTGATAAGACACAACAAAAGAGTAAATTAGTATTATTTGGATTTTTCGGACTATTGTCCTCATCTCTACTAAGTGATTAACTTAATGACTGGGTGATTAGGATTGAGATTGGGACTACGATTAAGATTGTGATTGAGATAGGATTGGGATTGAGATTGAGACTGGGATTAAGATTGTGACTGAGACAGAGATGGGATTGAAATGGGATTGGGATTGGGATTGGGGTTGAGATTGGGGTTGAGATTGGGACTGAGATTGAGAGAGAGAGAGAGAGAGAGAGAGAGAGAGAGAGAGAGAGAGAGAGAGAGAGAGAGAGACCCCGAGTCAAAGGAAGAGAGGTGTTTTCGCTGCACAGAATAATGCCATAAGAACAAATTGTATCAAAGCAAACATTGATAAGACACAACAAAAGAGTAAATTAGTATTGTTTGGATTTTTCGGACTATTCTCTACTATCTCTACTAAGTGATTAACTTAATGACTAAGTGATTAGGATTGAGATTGGGACTACGATTAAGATTGTGACTGAGACAGAGATGGGATTGGCATTGGGATTGGGATTGAAATGGGATTGGGATTGGGATTGGGATTGAGATTGGGATTGAGATTGGGAGAGAGAGAGAGAGAGAGAGAGAGAGAGAGAGAGAGAGAGAGAGAGAGAGAGAGAGAGAGAGAGAGAGAGAGAGAGAGAGACGAGTCAAAGGAAGAGAGGGTGTTTTCGCTGGTTTGGTTAACAATATTCTACTTTACCCCTGGTGCCCCCAATCAACTACAATATCTAATTAAATTCGTTTATAAACACATTTTTCGGGAATTATATTCATAACCTAATAGGTGTCATTTACTAAGCTTATGTTATTTCGACACAAGGCCAGAAATATGAAGCACTGAGTAAGAATCGAACTCACAAGTATTAGTTTGTTAGCAAGGTGTCTATCACGAATAAATAAACAAATAAATAAATAAATCGGTGCATGTTAAGAAAATGATAAACGAATAAAAGACGTTAAAAATCGGCGCAAATCTTATTATAATGGAGATTGTATGTTTTTCGGTCTGTAACCGAAACTATATTACTATACAAGTCACAATTCCCGTTGTTATCTGCATCCCATTCTCCATGATTTTATTTTTATTTAAACCTCAATTATTAATAAAATTGTTTTACATCATTAAGACTGTTGACCATATCTACATACAAATAACATGCAATTGTATTTATATATACAACAAAATAGAGGTTTACAGTGTGAATGGGAAGGCTAATTTGTATATTGATCTTTAAAAAATTGATTTTGATAAATATGTGCTTAACATTATTGATTTCTAATTGTTTAGTTTTATCTTATTGAATATGAGCAAAATTCTCTTCAATAAATCTTAAAAGAAATCCCTTAACAAAAAGAAATAACTGTAATATTATTCTTTACTTCCTATTTTAACTAAATAGTTAAATTAGGAATAGGAGTAATTGAAAATGATGGAAGAGTTTCAAAGTTGTTCTATTTTTCAATCATACCCCCTCTGTTCCAAATCATGTTATCTGCATTTTTATTCAGTTTCATTGGCCTTTCTAATTTAATATGATATTTTATCATATTAAAACTTAAATACTTGCACCCGGAGGGTGCATATATTTGCTAGTAGTTATAAATGTTAATTAGATTTTATTACTGGAAAAGTACTTAGAAGTTAATAAATTTTGGGTGGAGCATAAACACGAGAACTTTTTTTTCTTTAGGTATCAAGTTACCTAAAATAAAATCATGAATCATGACATGCAATAAATGTGTTAACTTGCAAGTTGCAAGTTTCTGCACGCAAATTTTTTCCATGAAACAAGTACTAAATTCAATAGTAATTTACTTAAACATGCCATCTTGATCAAGACACTGTGACATCTCTTATACAAAAACCTATTCAATCCCAAGTGGAAAATCCAGATAGGCAAAAAGGAAGTTAATAATCTTATATATCGACTCCCTTTCTGTGAAAAGATGAACATAAAGCAAAACATACAATAAGCAACATTAGAATGGAGATTGCGGGTTTGTCTGTCTGTAACCGAAACTATATTATTATTCAAGTCATAATTCCCTTAGTTATTTACGTCACATTCTCCACGATTTTATTTTTATTCAAACCTCAATTATTGATAAAATTGTTTTACGTTATTAATACTGTTGGTCTTATCTACATAGTAATAACATACAATTGTATTTATATACACAACAAAATAGTGGTTTACAGAGTGAACGGGAAGGCAGATTTGCATATTGATTTTAAAAATTTGATTTTAATAAATATGTACTTATTATATTATTGACTTCTAATTGTTCCGTTTTATCTTAATGAATATAAGCGAAAATCACGGCGATAAATCTTTAAAGAAATCCATTAACAAGAAGAAATAACTAATTTTATTCTTTACTTTACTTCCTATTTTAACTAGATACTTAAATAAAGAAAAATTAGCAATGAAAGACAGGAGTGATGGAAGAGTAAGTTTAAGTTGTTCTATTTTTTTTATTATACCCCCCTCGTTTCAAATATTTTTCTCTGCATTCTTATTTAGTTTCATTAGCCTTTCTAATTTAATATATTTTTTTAACATTAAAACTTAAATACTTGCATCCGGAAGGTGCATATACTTGCTAGTTAATATAATCGCTGTTACATCGGGAATCCGTCCACGATAATAGCGAGGCTTCTTTTTAGGAAGGAGAAAATGATTCCAGTTAGCATTTCAGTAAAGTCTGGTTTATCGAGAATTTGCATAATAAAAAAGCAGCATAAAACACTAACACAACCTTTAGAAAAGTCACTTTATCTAAGGGCATTTTAAGTGTATTGTTCTATTTAAGATATTACAATGGTGTACCATTTTTTACGTTGAAAGAGAGAGAGAGAGAGAGAGAGAGAGAGAGAGAGAGAGAGAGAGAGAGAGAGAGAGAGAGAGTGGGGTACCTGTCTGATCCAATGACTCAGTAATGAAAAATTAAGGTAACAGGTGTTATGTTGTGGACCATTTTGATGTCATAGTAATAGAAGTCTCTTATGTTAGATTTGACAAATAAATGTCTATTATTACTCAGGTTATTTGGGTATAACATGATGTAATTGTTCGTGAGTTGGATATATATATATATATATATATATATATATATATATATATATATATATATATATATCGGAAAAAATCTCACATTAGTAATTTGAGTCACTCAGTTCCTGATCAACCTGCAGAGGTTGTTTAGAGTGGTCTGTTGCTTGTGCTATGCAAAGCACACCCTTTCCATCAATACAACATAGCCTATACAGGTGCACCGTGTGCCACACGTTAGGTGTTTGCTTTGATCGCATGTTGTTTTATCACGGAGTTTGACACCTCCGGGACATCAGGTATATGGTAACCAGCCATATACCTAGTGGGTTTTAATTATTTATTATTTTAATTCGGACATTTTTCATGAGGTGGTGGCATAGTGTGGTTATAACCGACCCAGGAGGTTGTTTAAGGCCTGAGCCCCTGACCCAGGAAAAAAAAAATTGCGTACAGTTAACGCAGACAAAATATGCTCCCCACACATCATCAGATCCAAATACGGGGCGCCCCCTCATCCACGACATCACCCATTGATTCCCTTATATCATTTATTGTGCAATCAGGTAAGTGATATCATATATGCCGACGCGCCCCCCAAAAGAGGACCCAGCCATATGTAAGAAACCTACTTTGTAAGGCAATCATTCATTTAACTACGATCACAAAACACTCAATTGAATGGTGCTTTTTTTGTGAAACGTACCAAGTTACGAATCGTAATGTGACAATGCGTCTCCATTGTCAACTAATAAATTATTTGTTGTCATAATATTATAAGTGTAGCAGGTATTTCTATTTAGGCTAGCATATGATCGAGAACTCATTTTAGTAAGCATCTTGTAATATGAATTGCTTTTGATTTTGGTTGTATGGAAGGCCTACTTATGTTACAGTTCATAGGCGATAGTAACCCATTACAATTTTTAAGTTTTAACTTAGTTAAGTCAAATTGCCCCCTTTTTTCTGTTAAATAAGAATCCCTAATTATAATAATGCTTTTTTTAATTATTTATTTTATTTATTGTTTCATTTTAATTTATTTAAAAAATATTAAACTTAAATGCATTGATAGTTTATCTTACTGGATGTAAATATCTTATAGCAACATATTTATCATTGAAATTTCAATTCAATAGTTTAAACACTTTCTTATCCTATTTTTACGATGGGATAGTGTAAGATACGAGTTATTTATTTTTTTTAAACAAATCAACAGATATCATTTTAGTAAGAGAATTAATGAGTAATAAAAAAAATCAAACAACACGTACCTCCCGGGGCATCGTAAACAAAATAAAACAAATGAAGTCGAAATATTTCACTTACAAATTTCATTTTTTACGGATTTTTAAAATATCATAGAATATTCCATTTTCACTTTTGAGTGGAAGTGTGGGGGGTGGATTTGGCGCGGTTTTTGATTTTAAGTTATTTGTATATTTATCTAATTTTATTTTATTTATTTATTTAATATATATATATATATATATATATATCATTTTCTTTTTTTAAAATAAAATACTTTATATTTATTTTACATATTTTATCTATTCCTTTTACATATTATTTTATTTTTATTTTTTATTTTCTTTATTTTTTTAAATTTTATTTTTATTTATTTATTTTTGTTTTTTTTTAAATTTTTCATTAAGTTCCTATTTGTTTATTCATTTTATTTATTGTTTAATTTTTATTTTATTTTAAAAATATTAAACTTAAATGCATTGATAGTTTATCTTACTGGATGTAAATATCTTATAGCAACATATTCATTATTATTATTATTATTATTATTATTATTATTATTATTATTATTATTATTATTATTATTATTATTATTATTATTCCTTGTGAGTTTTTCACACCAGCTTTAACTCTTGGCTTTCTACTGAAGTCTGAGTGACAGCAAGTTTCCATATGTATCTAGGACTTTTCTAAGTATCCTAGTCTATTTTAATATTCTGTAGTCTGGATGGTCTCAATTCTTCTGATATCCAGTCACCCCAGTGTCTTTACCAGGCATTTTGGAGACCGTTTTGTTTTCATCGTTGCCTTCATGTTCCACAGCTTTTTCACCTCTCTAGCAAGATTGAAGTATTTGTCTATCTTAGCGTTTTTTTAAGAATGTTCACTGTATAGTATAGGGATTGGCACCTATATTTTTACGGCATGTGGAATTGACCAAATTAAAATAATTAAATTTTCTTAAATAACTAGTTTTACAATGGTATGTCATGAGTTTAGAATTAGGTAAACAAAAGAGAATCGAATGAATATTAGTTTAGAAATATTTTAGAAACAATAGAAACAATGGTTTAAATTCCATGGGAAAATATGTACACCATCGGAATGTACCAAAATCATTCGATATTGCATCATTGATATTTGATGAATATTTTAGCTTAATGATCACAATAGACAATGACAATAGGAAAATTATAAAAAGGCCCATAGAGCTAAAAAAAAAAAACAAGGAGACAGACAGTGGGAGCTTGCGCTCTTCCCGACTCGACAGAGTTGGAGCTGATGCTCCTAACTCGACAGTAGGAGCGAAAGTTCTCCCCCAACATCGACACAATGGGGAGAAGTCGCTGCCCGAAGACACAAATGATATATCAGGTTGGTCTCGTAAATCTGTTTCCAAATTTTCTCTCTCTCGCTCAACAAAAACAAATTTCAATCACAAGTTTCAATCACAGACAAAACTGCTACAATGTTGACATAACATCGCACAAATATAAACAATACGTGTCACACTTGTCACACACATCTACGTACAGACACATACAGTCTGCAACAACAGCTGAAATAACAAAACTATATCAACTGTAAATTAATGTATATAAAGTTTGTTTCGTTTATCAATTTTGTCTTCTTCTTTTGTTACCTATGGAAACTTCATTTCCGTAGTCCTTATACATATAAATTGTGGGGACCCATAACTTGGATCTTCAACTCTTTAACCACACAAACACCAAACAACTTCGGTCGCTACAAATTGATGACCCCGGACTTGAATGGACACGCAACACACAAAATGATAACCCCGATGCAAGAACGAACACTCTACAATAAACAATACATCTGCAACTTGTACACACCCTCGGAAAAAACCGCTGAAATACACGCACCATCGGAAGAGATTGCCCAAATCACAAAGTAGAGACATTGTAAACAAAGGCTTCACTCTAAAGTCACAACAATTCATCTGTCTCATTTTCTTTCTCTCTTTCCGACATTTGACAAAACATAAAACAAAACATTCTTCTCTTTGTTTTGTTTTTAAATCAGCAGTCACAGCAACTCACTATTATGAATGTAACTTTTATCCCATTTATAATTTCAAATATACAAACCAACACACAAATGTTGAACCCGACGTCAGTTAAACACATAACTAACATTGTTGATGTGACCAAAATTCGTTTCCACCGGCCGATATCCAAATGGTGATGCAGAAGTTTCTAGGATATTCTTTTCTCGAAGACATTTCGATTATATCCAATACACGAAACAAAAAATGGAATTTCACAAAAATTCACAATTCCATATTTTTTTTCCCGATATGACGACATTTCGAAATTGAGAAACACACGGCAAAAATACCATTTTTCCTCAAGGCAATCTATCGAAAAGGCATCTTCCAGACTCACTTGGAAGATGAAACACTTTTATTCACGCATCCACAATTTCTCACTTACGCTCTTCAAGTGAAAGCAAACTATGCAGTCAGGATATCTGACAATGGGATAATATAGCCCAATTTACTTCAGATATCCGTATCATCAAAGGTTTAGACATTGTGGAAGACATTCTCATGCTCCACAATACAATACGGAGAAAACCTTTATTTGGACCGTATCATCACAAGTAACATAAAAAAGCCACATTCGATAGACCAGAAAGAGACACTTCTTAAGCATTGAAAGTACACCCTGTCGCATTCGGAACCAAAACACTACTTCAATACCATACATATCACCGTCACACCAAAGATGCCGTACTTGGAATCATCCACTAAGAACTACAACGGTACACTCGACACCCCTAAGGAATACAATAGGGACAAGAATTATCCACACCTACAAAGAACTACACCCTCAAATAATACAACAGGGACAATCAATTATCCACACCCACAAAGAACTCTACAACGCATAACTCTATACTCTACAAATACAAAAGCAGGCGAACAAATATATACAAACAATTCCACATGTATTACATATTGAAAAATATTTTCAATATTTATCAATCTGCCAGAGGTTTTATAGGGATTGGCCCCTATATTTTTACGGCATGTGGAATTGACCAAATTAAAATAATTAAGTTTTCTTAAATAACTAGTTTTACAATGGTATGTCATGAGTTTAGAATTAGGTAAACAAAAGAGAATCGAATGAATATTAGTTTAGAAATATTTTAGAAACAATAGAAACAATGGTTTAAATTCCATGGGAAAATATGTACACCATCGGAATGTACCAAAATCATTCGATATTGCATCATTGATATTTGATGAATATTTTAGCTTAATGATCACAATAGACAATGACAATAGGAAAATTATAAAAAGGCCCATAGATCTGAAAAACAAAGAGACAGACAGTGGGAGCTTGCGCTCTTCCCGACTCGACAGAGTTGGAGCTGATGCTCCTAACTCGACAGTAGGAGCGAAAGTTCCCTCCCCCCCAACATCGACACAATGGGGAGAAGTCGCTGCCCGAAGACACAAATGATATATCAGGTTGGTCTCGTAAATTCGTTTCCAAATTTTCTCTCTCTCGCTCAACAAAAACAAATTTCAATCACAAGTTTCAATCACAGACAAAACTGCTACAATGTTCCGTAGTCCTTATACATATAAATTGTGGGGACCCATAACTTGGATCTTTAACCACACAAACACCAAACAACTTCGATCCCTACAATAGTCAGCTGGAAAGGCAATATCGACGAGATAAGTTCTTTTTTCTTCTTATTAATTAACTCTACGTCTGGCCGGGATTTGGCGCTCAGTTTAAGTCTCAAAGTTCCAGATAATTTTATGCGTCTCATTTTCTACAATAGATTATGCGGACCAAGTAACCAATAAGCACCCTAGGTGGAAGCTGTTGTGAAAGGAACATCTTTTGCTTTTCACCAAAAACTCTCGGTTGTTTGTTTACAAACAACAGATGATTTTCTTTTGCATCAGAATTTCACTGTAAGATTTTTTAAAAGTTTGTTCATGTATATTTACAACCCAAAGGCACATTTTTATACTAGAATAGTTTTCGATTTTACTAAAAAAATAGTTATTTCGTGTTGTTGTTGCTAATTCAATAGGAATTTTTAAAAAGTTTTTAAAACTTTAAACGAAAGACACGTTTTTATATGAAAGAAGCATTTTTATATTAAAATAGTTTTTATTTAATCAGAAGAGAAATGCAGATATGTTTATTTAAATGAAAATAGTTTTTATTTACAAAATACTTTTATGTTTTAAATAAAAGGATGTTGGGACCAAGTAACCAATAAATAACTATTTATTTTATGAACATTGAAAACTATTTTAGTATAAAAACGTGCCTTTGGGTTGTAAATATACATGAACACACTTTTTAAAAATCCGGGGTGCTTATTGGTTACTTGGTCCGATTCTGCTTTGGGCGTGTACTATTTATCAGTATGGTCAAATTGTTTTGTTATTTCCTATAACTCCAACATAAATAAAGGGGAACCACTCTTTGATAAATTATTTATTTATTGATCTACTAAGAAAAGAAGACGGGTTAGGGTTAGGGTTAGGGTTTAGGGTTAGTTTAATGGAAAAATAGATAAATGATTTATCAGTCAAGAGTGGTTCCTCTTTGTTTATGCTGGGGTTATAGGAAATAACCAATTGTTTTCTATTGCAGAATTCTCAGTGAATCACTTTCTCCAGATCAATCATGTCTGCTATTGCATTCTTTTTATGCCAGTTTTCTGCATTTGATTATTTTGTGATTTACTGTTTCATTTCTATCATCGCATAACCCATTGTTATTCTTCTGTGTATTATGAATTTTTTAATTTGACACAATACGTTGTGATGGAATTATTTTTTGTTGCTGTTAAAGTAGATTTAGTTTATCACTTGTGTTTTCCTCTTCTTATCAATGTCCTCCTCTGCAATTTCCTTGGTTTGTTGCTTGAAGTATCCGCACAGTTGTTTTTATTCCCATTTTTATTTTGTAGATTTGTTATTGTTGTTTTTCTTGTTTATTATCATTATTTCACTCCTTGTTAGTTTTTTATACCATCCATAGCTGATGGTCTTTTACTGGAATCTGAGTGACTACAAGTATCTTTAGGTCTCCAAGACTCTTCTGAGTATTCTAGCCGATTTCAACAATGCTTTTTGTCTAGATGGTCTGTAGTATCTTGAGATCTCGACCTGGCGGGATTAGGGGAATCTCGATAGGGCGAGATCACGGAAAATAGGGTTTTGACTACTAACGTGGACATACAGCCACAAGGACCTCGAATGTATATATTCCCGTAATAAACCGTTCTATAAAACGTTAAACCTGGGTTGACTTCACTACAACTGGCGACGAATGAGATAACCACAATTCGGACAAACAAGAACAGAAAGTGCCAAAGAAAAATCCCTTTAGGAAATTTTTAAACAAAAGGAAAAAGCGGCCGTTAGACTACACCGTTAGCCTACCACGTGGAGACAAAAAAAAAGTACATTCAAGTAAGTGCTAAATTCCTGCCTACGCTAAATGTTTAATAACTGAAATTAAACAACTAAAGCACAGGAATAAAATCATTCATTACTTTATTTGAAACTTTTGTCGTTGAATTTTTTTTGTTCCTTGTGGAATTAAAAAAAAAAAAAAAAAAAATTTTGTTTCTTGCCGAATTTAAAAAAAAAAAATGTCTAAAATCATTCCATTAGCAGGATTACAAGCACCATCACATCTTGACACGATTGGCCAACCTGAAACATTGCACAAAAGATATGAGGACTGGAAATTAGATCTGGAAATCTATATCACAGCAACAGATGTGTGTAATGCCGAACAAAAAAGAGGAGTTTTACTCGTAACAGGAGGACCAGGCGTTCGTGAAATTTGGCGAAATTTTACAGAACAGGAAAAGAGGGAACAAGAGGCAGCAAGTCCCGGCACAAACAAAAGGGACGCATACGAAGTGGCTATTAGTTTGTTTGACAAACATTTCTCCCTTAAAGAAAATATACCAAAAGCTCGCACTAATTTTTTCGAAATGGAACCGAAAACTGGAGAGACGGTGAACAATTTTGTTACCCGCCTAAAAGTACTGGTCAAGCCATGCAACTTTAAAGAAGATGCTGACAACTTGGTCAGAGACAAAGTTCTCCTCCATATCAAGGATAAAGATTTAAAAGCCAGACTATTTAGAGAAGGAAACGGTCTGACACTGGAAAGACTTATCGAAATAATTGGGACATACCACGAAAAGGATGCACTAATTTTAGAACCGAAGTCAAACACAAACCAGGTATCCAGCAAGGAGTCAAAGAAAAACTCCAAAACGACACCCCTTTGTTACAAGTGCAGAGCGCAAGGTCATATTGGACCGGAGTGCATTAAAAGCAAAAACCACAGATGTAGTCATTGCGGGAAAAAAGGGCATCTAGATGAGTTCTGTTTCTATAAAAGGAAACCCGTAGAAGAAAGAAGCCATCACTACAACAGAGGTGGAAGACACAGCCCAAGCAGCAGTGGGTCATTCAAAGGTCAGAGAAAAGAAACCCAGCGTAGTGTGAAGGAAAAAGAAGACACTACCTCATATGACACATATCTATTCAAGCTTTCAGAAGCAGAAGATATAATAGAATTGTCTATTAATGAGACAAGTGTATCCTTTGTGATAGACTCAGGAGCTCATCACAACACACTTTCACTGGAGGACTTCCAAAACCTAAAAAAGGCCAGACCCGAGATTGAACTTCAGCATGCAACCAAAAAGCTGTATCCTTATGCCAGTAAGGAACCTCTGAAAATTTTGGGGAAAACCACACTGAAAGTGCAGGTACCAAACACTAGACGATCTGTCACTGCTTCGTTCTACGTCATCCCTCAAGCACAGGCATCACTCCTTAGTGGTAGAACAAGTAAAGCCCTAGGAATTCTAAATATTGAAATAAATGCCGACATCGTTCAGAAATCCAAAACGGATACTAATAAAGCTAATCCCTTGAGCCTACAGTCAATTAACGAGTTCGATCCAGCTGAAGGAAACGAACTATCTCTAGAAGTGAAAGAAACTTCAGAGGATGACCCTAAAAGCTATACATGTCTGGTAGGAAAAGAAAACGCCCCACCCGAGGAGTTAAAAAGCACACAGCTACCAGATAAACCCTGGAACTATGTTGCAGTAAATTTACTGACGGTCTCGGAAGGAAATCATCTCCTTGTCATCATGGACTACTACTCCAGATGGCCAGAGATAGCATACATGCAAAGCACAAATGCTAAGAGTATAATTAATGGCCTGGAATTAGCCTTCATAAAACATGGGTACCCAAAATACCTGAAAATTAACAATGGACAACCCATTGTATACAGAGAAATACAGGAATACCTAACCATCCATGGTATTATCCAAATAAAAGGGATACCATACTGGCCTCAATCAAATAAAGAGGTAGAACAGTTCAATAGAACAATCTTAAAAGCAATTAAAATTGCTAAAGTAAGGAAAAAGAGCTGGAAGGAGGAAATAAAGAGATTCCTATTGAAGTACCGCACTACCTCTCATACGGCAACAGCTCAGCCAAACTACTAACAAACCCGATGTTATAGAAACATCTACTGTACATGAAAAGATACATGACAGAAATGCCCTCCACAAACAGGAGCGTAAAATAATTGAAGTCCAAAAGAAAATACCCAAAGACCAGATTAAAAACAAATTAAAAAAAAAAAAAAACTTTTTTTACAAATTTTAATTTTACTAAAAAAAAAAGAATGGAATTAAAAAGGAGACAGTGCTGTGCAAGAACCTGCATAAAAAAAAGAGAAATGTAGCTAAAGTGAAAAGTTGGTGATACACCTCATAAAACTGACAACCACAGTGTGCCAGCTACTGATCAGTCTCCCATTACCATTCTTCTACAACTACACCAAACCCTAACACGGACAAATCACCCAGAGTTAGACAAGCACCAGCTTGACAGAAAGACTTTATCATGTCCGGAATAACCTTTTAATCAAAAGGGGAAAACAAAAAAATAACGGGGGGAAGATGTAGTATCTTGAGATCTCGACCTGGCGGGATTAGGGGACTCTCGATAGGGCGAGATCACGGAAAATAGGGTTTTGACTACTAACGTGGACATACAGCCACAAGGACCTCGAATGTATATATTCCCGTAATAAACCGTTCTATAAAACGTTAAACCTGAGTTGACTTCACTACATGGTCTCAATTCTTCCTATGATTTACAGTTCCTCCAGTCTGTTTTTTTTAAACATTTGGGGGACCACTCAAGTGCTCCAGCTACCAGTGGTATCACTTTGACCCTCATATTCTACAGCTTTTTCAATTATCTAGCAATGTTCAGGTATTTGTCTATCTTTTCGTTTACCTTCATTTTCACCCAGTGATCTGCTGGTACTGCAAAATCTACCAGGTGACAAGTTCTCTTTTTCTTGTAAATCAATACTTTTTCTGTTCTCCTGGCAGGGATAAGGGGATTCGTTTTTACCTCAAAGTCCCAGAGAATTTTATGTATTTCATTCTCAAGAACAGATTTTGGTTTATGCATATACCATTTTGTTGTATGGTCAAAATGGAGTATTTTTTGCACAATTCCCAGTAGATCACCCTTCCAACTCAGTCGTACCTACCCTTGTATTGTCGCTTTTCTTGTTTGCTGTATTCGCTTAATATTTGATTTATTGTTTCACTTCTGTCACCACACACCCTGCATTTGCTGTTCTGTTGCGTCTTATCAATTTTTGATTTGATATAATTTGTTGTTATTATGCAGCATTTATTAGTGACTCGGTTTCTCTCGTGAGGTTTCCTCTTCTTAACCATGCAATCTCCCCAATTTTACGTTTGAAGTACCCATATTATCGCTTTACTTCCCATTTCTGTTTTCTTATCTTTGTTGTTTTTCTGCTTGTCCATATATTGCATCTGCTGTTATTGGCTGCCGTAATTAACCTTTTCTTGCTCTTTTTTGTGTATTCTTTACAGTATTTGTCTATATTTTCGTTTGCTATCATTTACACTCTGGGATCTGTCGGAACGGCAAAATCTACTAGATGATCTGTTCCTTTTTTTTTGTTTTTTTTTGTTTTTGTTTATTAACTCTAGGTCTGGTCTTTTGGCCGGGATTAAGGGATCTGTTTGAATCTCCGTTTGCATAGTCCGAATTTTTGGTCTTTTAAAAAATTACTATCCTAACACGACTACTACTACTACTACTACTACTACTAGTTGTTGTTGTTGTTGTTGTTGCTCTTCTTTCTTCTTCTTCTTCTTCTTCTTCTTCTTCTTCTTCTTCTTCTTCTTCTATTCTCGCTCTAAAAACGAGATGACCTTCTAACATAGTACTCCTTTGAGATTTTCATCGCATCAAACAGTCCTATTGTCAATGATGCTAGCTGTTGTCAACAAACAAAACTATTGGTCTGGCTTATCCGGGATAAATTAACGTTATCTGATATCCGACAGAATTTCCATTTAATTTAAAGTTTATGTCCTGTTTACTTAAGAGAAGCTAACACGGAACTTTATTTGGCAGGAAATGTGTTGCTGTTTTTTTTTCCCAGAGTACTTGCCTAGGAATCGCTAGGTTCCTGGTTCGATACCGACCCTCGCCAACTCAGCGAATGAGTAGCAAAGGGATATGTGCGGTAAAGTGAAGAACTGATGGTAGGTGTTGCGCTCCACCTCAGACCCATTTTAACGCAAACGAAAAGGGGATAGACTCCCTCGCTGTCTGGCTGATACCAACTTTAGGCCACCCCGACGACTTATCTATTATTATACTAAAGCTGAGCGAATCAACTTTTGGTATCCTAAGGCTTTTTTTCTATTTAGTTTAATGGCACAAAACACATCACAAAGTATTCCTTAGATTTAGGATTAAATTATGTTTGAAAAAAAAAATCCATTTTATTTGGTTCTAATAAGTCGTAATTTGTAATTAAGTCAAAAACTGACCCGACTCTCTCTTAAATTTCTGCCTGTCTTTTTTCCACCTCCCTAATATGTTAGTTCATTTACGAAGATTAAGTTTCTTATTTATTTTATTTAACTTACATTTATTTATAAATAAAGCAATTTAATTCTGTAATTTTATATAAATTTTTCGAATAGGGTAGTTAGCCGGTTCCAGTAAAATAGATAGACTTACTTTTAAGCTTATTTTACCGGTACTAATAAAATAGACCACAGGCTATTTTGCCAACAAATATATTTGAAATATATTTCAAACTATCTAAAAGCTAAAAGATTAAAATGGTTGTTGATGAGTAATCTGGAATTATATAAAAAGTAGTTGTGCAATTCTGTGATACAAACAAACTTTAAAAGAATCTATCTTAAATCTAATTTCTTAAAATGGTACTTGACAAGATTTTCATCTTGTTAGGGTTAGGTTCAGGGTTGAGTTTGGGTTAGGGTTACAATTTTATGTTTTAACAATTGAAAGTGGAAAATGACATTTTTCCACTTTGGAAAAATTCATGATAGTCAAATTGACCTTCATCATTTCCTTTAATTTTTTAAAAATGTTGTAAAAATTCACATGTTTGATCACAAAGTTATTAACGGTATCTATATTTTTCATCTACAAGAATCTTTTGTATCTTTATCTTTCACAAAATATAGATATAAATGAATGTGAATAAACATTTGTGTCAAATCTGTTGTTATTTTTAACATTACTTGCATTCAAAATAAAAATATTTACAGGGCCAGTAAAATAAGCATAAAATAGGCACTGTCAAAATGTTGTCTGTTTTTCATTTTTAAAACGAATTAAAATTAATTAAATCGATTATTTAAGGTCAAATTTTTGTCTAAATCAAAAAGTAGTAACATAATGAGCATCAGTAAAAGAAAAGAAAAATAATATTACACATGTCATTTATTTTTAATACATTTTAAACTATCTTTTCGGTCAATTTTGCTCAAATATATCGTAAACATGGTCACCAAAGATGACGTAAAATCCGTATTTTACAAAATAAACTTACCCCCCCCCCCCCGATTGAATTTTTTTACCAAAAATCAGGAAATTATCCGATTTTAATGAATAATTGTCGAAAAGAGTAAAAAAAAAAAAAAAAAAAAAAAAAGATCTCCAGATTTTTTTTTTAGTTTTTATTTTAAATTCATTTCTTGATTTTCGGTACTTATTTTCTACCAGGATAGCTCCCCTTAAGTTTTTCTTCTATTCATACCTTTGGTTTTTTGTCTTTTTATTTATACTATATTTAGTTTCAACTTTATCTATTTTTATGGTAAAATTTAATTTGTAAAATAAGAATTTTGTGAGAACTTTGACAGTGCCTAGCAAGTAGGTTTTTATATTTTACCAAAACAAGTACTACAAAAGCCCAGTTAATCGAAAGAAAGTAGTTTTTGAGACATTTACCAGGGAAACTGTAACATCAGCTTCCTCCATATTCCGGAAGCTAATGGCGGTTATTTAGAGTGAAAGTTATTGACAGTAGTGTAATTTCCGTGCCCGTTGGATTTCTTTAAAATCCCTCAAGTTTTGTAGTTACCAAGCACTTTTTCTTTTTCCTTATGAAACTGTCAAATTTATCCTGAACACCGTATATATATATATATATATATATATATATATATATATATATATATATATAAGATTTTTGGATGTTTTTTTTTAGAAGCATTGTTGAATAAAGTATATATTATTATTTATATTTTTGCTTGAAGGCAATTATAATGCATGTATCGCATAAAATTCGATACTTATAGAAAATAATCTTGTCAAGATTATTTTCTATAAGTATCGAATTTTATGCGATTTATTGCCTTCAAGCAAAAATATAATATAATAATAATAATAATAATAATAATATATATATATATATATATATATATATATATATATATATATATATATATATTGGTTAAACACTGGATTCTTTATTTTTTAAATCTTAGCTAGCAGCTCTTGTTGCTGAAAGTAGGAGTGACGAGATATTTCCTGTCAGATAAGCGGCAACACAATATGGAAGAAAACAGTGCATACGTGTTTTTTTAGGTTTAAAAAAAAATGTT
>CM042137.1:30664795-30677295 GCA_023376005.1 Doryteuthis pealeii
ATTGTGTCACATCTTACTCATGCGGAGACGTTGGTAAATATCTCTGTCTCTGTCTCTGTTGTCGGTTTCAGCCTCTGTCTTGTTGTATACCCCTTATAAGTCCGTACGTGGAACATCGGGTAGTTACATGAGAGAGGAGACTCGGATGATAGATAGATAGATAGATAGATAGACAGATAGAGAGAGAGAGAGAGAGAGAGAGAGAGAGAGAGAGAGAGAGAGAGAGAGAGAGAGAGAGAGTAGTCTTACTTGTTACTTCATTTCTAGCCGACATATTTCCTTTTCTACTTCCTTTGCCTTCATCTAGCCGTTTTCTTACTAAGGGCTTCTTGTTAAGGGCTAACCTTTTAGTCATGCAATTAATTAACTCACAAGACATTTATTTTCTTGATCAAGATTTATCTAACCCATTCTTATTCGCCGCGCGGGGAGTCAACTACCTCAGCAGAGAGATAAGCATCCTCTCTGCTCAATGTCAGGTTGAAAACTAAATCTAACTAGTTATGTTTTTCTCATTGCGCGCGAGATTCGCACATCTCTAGGGGTCAGTTGGGGTCATCCAACGGAAATCTACCTGCCTACGCTTTCATCTCCAATGAACCTATTTCGAACTAACTACAAGGTCTTGTCATCAACCCATGACACCACATAATATGTAACACTAGATCATCTGCATAGTCTGCATCGTATCAGTTACTTAATATACTAAACCACATCGATATGTTCCGGGTAATGGTGGCAAAGAAGTCATTAAAAATCAGTATATATATATATATATATATATATAGATATAGATAGATAGATATGACGGCTAAAGAAGATAGGCGTGTGTTGTAATCGTTACCTTCACAGAAAATAGACACGGTGAGACGAGTTCAAATCTTGGATGAGACATTTTACATAGCGCTAATACCCTTGTGAAAAGTATGAATCCAATTATTAACCCTCCAGTTAGGGACCAGCTTAGCTCAGTCGGTAGAGCGTTCGGCTAGAAACTACAAGGTTCTTAGTTCGATACCGGTCCTCGCCAACTCAGCGTATGAGTAGCATAGGGATCTGTGCGGTAAAGTAAGGAGCTGATGGTAGGTGTGGCGCTCCACCTCAGATGCTAAAAACAATCTCCTTGGTCTAGCGCAAGTGAAAAGGGGATAGACTCCCTCGCTGTCTGGCTGATACCGACTTTAAGCCGCTCGACGACGATAGGTAAATAGTGAGATATTTAGGCAACCAGTCTATAAGAAGGAAAACTCCGCTTCAGAAATTGACACTGTGTCACATCTTACTCATGAGGAGAGGTTGGTAAATATCTTTGTCTGTCTCAGTCTCAGTCTCTGTCTGTCTGTTCGACTTTAGGTCGCCCCGTCGACTTTACTTTTTTTTACTTATTTATCTTATATCTTTTACAACTTGCAAAAGCACTATCGAGGAGAGCAATCTTCAAGAAAAAAAGGAACCACTGAAATCAATCTTCCTACCACTTCTAAACTAATCACAAGAAATGCTGTTTACGATATGAACATGGTGTTCAATAACTTTGAGAAGAAAAATATGTTCAGTGATGTTGAAAAAGACGGAGAAAAGGCTGCAAATGTTGAACTTTTACCTGTCCAACATGACCCTTTCGCTTGAGAATGTTAGCAGCAGAATATACCGTTCATGACGAGGAAATGTTGGTTATTGCTGCCAAAGTTTGAGACTTGTATGGTGTAAATCCCATAGTAAGTCTCCATCCATTCAATGTATTTTTTGTTTTGTTGTTTAAACATTCTATTAAGAAGAACAAAGTTAAAACGACGAATGATAACATATCCTATAAATAACCGATTACTTAATCCTTAAACCTTTTATTCAAAGCAAATTTTACGTTGATTTTGGATATTCAAATCTTCACGATTTAACTTTTAATAAAGGGAGATCACCTAAAATTGAGATATAATCCTTTACAATGAAGATGTTAGACCGATAGAATTATTGATTAAAAAAAAGAAAGAAATATGTTCTTCTCTTGAAAAATTGTTGAGAATAATGTTGCTTTTTAACATGTTCATATTAGTTGAAATATAACGGAAATAAAACAAGAAGGATCGTCAAGTTGATAGTCTAACTCTTATCCATTTTTTCAGAAAATCAAAATGATAAAAAATAACATTTTAATAATCTTTTTGTCATTAATATTTTTTTATTTTATTTATTTAATATTTCTATCTTATATATGAGCGATGTTATTTAAATGTCTAAATGTAAAATGACTAAATAGACACTATATCAATTTTAGTTTAACTTGCGTGTAAAGTTTCACCCAGATCGGATCTCTGGTGTTGGCACCGACTGGTTATACACAGACAGACAAAAATGACCTTTTATGTAGTAGATTTTTTATCTTATATACAAGCGATGTTATTAAATATCTAAATGGAAAATGACCAAATATACAATATATTATTTTAGTTTAACTTTTACAAAATATATCCACACTTCCCAGTTAATTAGAAGATAAAATTAAGCATATAACTTTCAATTTAATAATGAACCTAAATTTTGATAGTCTCACATTTATCCATTTTTTCAGAAAATCAAAACATTGACAAATAATATGTTAATAATCTATTTGTCATGAATATTTTCCTTTTATTCATTTAAGATTTCTATCTTATATACGAGCGATGTTATCTGTTTGTTTATTTGTTTTGTTTTACGGCATATCAACCTCAGTGGGTCATTTAATGCCGATAAAGTTTTGAAATAAATCAATTCTTAATGGATAATACAATTTTTTTATAAATACATTTTTCTATTTAACCCATAGATGGGACCCTAACAGGTACTACCACTCTGGGTCAGAGTGGACCAGGGAGCAATGGTGATGAAGGGGTGCTCCACATTCCCCAAACCTCCAGAACTGGAACCTCACCATCAGATAGAATTTAACGTCATTCCCAGGACATGTAGACCCGCAGCCACCGCCTTCTAGCACCCATATGATAAAAAGGGGTTGGGGCTTGCCATAAGGGCAATAGGGTTGGGAAAATCATATAGGTGCTAGGGCTTGACTTGACCAGCCGATTGATCGGAGGGGGCCTCTTTAATATTTAATATTTCTATCTTATATACGAGCGATGTTATTTAAATGTTTAAATGTAAAATTACCAAATAGTCTAGTTCTTCTTTTACTAGTTTCTTTTTACTATTTCAATTACAACAGAAGTATTTTTGTCTAACGACTTTCATATTTACAGTTAAGCTTCAGTGCACTTTAAAAAATTGTTTTGCTTTAAAATGAAAAACAGATTTTCTATTTCAGTTAAACCTTTGTTATATAACTAGACGCTTTAGCCGCGTCAGTTGTCGACACCCATTTTTTTGTTTTGTTTTCCTTGGGTTTTTTTTTTCAAATAGTAAAGTTTCACTATCGATTTATAAAAGCGCCAAATATGAGAACTTTTTCACACACATACATATGTGTATATGCATGTGTACACACACACACACACACACACACACACACACATATATATATATATATATATATATATATATATATATGTATAGGAGGAAAAGATCCGACAATATGTAGAAAATAGAAAAAAAAGTATTCAAAAAGACAAAACTATTATAGATGGTGAAGTCAACGTTAAAATGTTTCGGTTTTTATCAACCCTTTATCTGGACATTAGGAAAAAGTGTTGTTTGAAAAGTACTTTAAATCTTTTAAAATAAAACGGGAAATGGAAAAATGTATATGCAGAAAAATATTCTTATCCATTGGCAAAGTTCGTTTTTGAAAAAAAAAAGTGACGTAATTTGTGACGCAAATTTATATATATATATATATATATATATATATATATATATATATATTATATATATATATATATATATATGAGGTAAAATAAGTAATGAAAGTAAAAAACTCAGACAAAAATGTGTAGTATATTTCGCTGGAATTTTGAACTCAGCGTCTTCTACTTTTATTCAATTCAACACTCCTGCGAAATATACTATACTTTTTTGTCTGAGTTTTGTTCTTTCATTCCTTATTTTACCTCATTCTGTCGGATTCATTCCAACCCCCTAGTAAAATAACAAAACACCCTTCGGGCGATGTAAAAATACATTTTTGAAAGATATTGCTTGAGGAGGTGGAAGTTAAAAATCAAATGTCGGAGAGTTTGAACCATAAATCATGAAATCATCAAATTTATTAAAGGAGTAAAAAAAAAAAATAAAAAAAAACAATTTGAAACCGAGACTAAGTTCTATTAACTTTGAATATCTATTAAAATAAAACAAACTATATATAAATATATGATACTGAGGGTGTATCTATTAAAACTTGTTTTAAAAAACAATGAGGACTGTCTAATGTTGCATGCTCAAATTTTGAGTGCAGACTGATGGTCTCAATTCTTCCTCTGATTTCGAGATCCTCCAGTCTTTTTTCAAAGTTTATTGGGACCGTTCCAAGTGCACCAACTACAATTAGTATAACTTTCACTCTAATATTCCACAGCTTTTTCACTTCTCTGGCAAGGTCCAGCTATTTATCCATTTTTTTTTTCATTATCTTTATTTTTATATTCTACCTTGCATTCTACTTTAGTTAATACCATACGAGAGTAAGCCTGGTCTTTCAATTATTAAGTTCAATCACCATAGAGTGTTTAATTAATATTCATGGTATATAAGACCGGTTTAGCAATAGAGTTGGTTTAGCTCGATAGGGCATCCGACTCGAAACCACGAGGTTCCGGATTCAATACTGGTCCTCACCATAAATAACACAGGGGTCTGTGCAGTAGAGTGGGAAGCTGATGGTAGGTGTGGCGCTCCACCCCAGACGCAAAAACAATCTCCTTGGTCTAGCACTAGTGAAAAGGGGATATACTCCTTCGCTGTCTGACTGATATCGAAATTAGGCCGCTCCGACGACTTCTTTTGTTTATGAAATATTCTCGTGTAAATGTATATATTAATGGTGTTCCTAAATCTTCCACCCTGTCGGTGGGGCGTTAGAATGCACCGACTGCACCTCTGCAGAGGGGTAAGACTCCCTCAATGGGGCCACCTGTTGGTCGTAGGTAGCGACCCATGATGCTTAAGGATAGAGCCCAAGTGGATGAACAATACTCCACTTTGGCCCTATCTTGGGCTAGACGGGCGGTTGGAGAGGCCCCTCCGATCAATCGGCTGGTCAAGTCAAGCCCTAGCACCTATACGATTTTCCCAACCCTATTGCCCTTATGGCAATCCCCAACCCCTTTTTATCATATGGGTGCTAGAAGGCGGTGACTGAGGGCCTACATGTCCTGGGAATTATGTTAAACTCTATCTGATGGTGAGGTACAAGTTCTGGAGGTTTGTGGAATGTGGAGCACCCCTTCATCACCATTGCTCTCTGGTCCACTCTGACATGGAGTGGTAGTACCTGTTAGGGTCCCATCTATGGGTTAAATAGAAAAACATGAGTTGATAAACAAAATTGTATTATCCATTAAGAATTGATTGTTTTCAAAACTTTATCGGCATTAAATGACCCACTGAGGTTGATATGCCGTAAAACAAAACAAACCAAACCAAACCAAACCAAACCTAAATCTTCCGTCTGTTATAATCCTACAACAACCTCTGGTTAATACTGATGATAGGCCACTCCGTCAACATTACAGGGTTAAAACCTTGAGAGATTTAAAAGAATCTTTCAGAAATATAAATTTCAAGGAAACTTTAAACCCCCGATTA
Source organism: Doryteuthis pealeii (assembly GCA_023376005.1). Lineage (NCBI taxonomy): Eukaryota > Metazoa > Mollusca > Cephalopoda > Myopsida > Loliginidae > Doryteuthis > Doryteuthis pealeii. The sequence continues at coordinate 30,670,535 of CM042137.1, forward strand.
AGATGAGATTATCGGAACAAATTTCTAAGGTAGCATTAAGGTAGAGAAATAGTTTAAGATTATAGGAAACAAGTATAAACTATGAAATGCAAAGGAATTATTCTAATTTTATGTTTAACGTTATTAACTAATTTATATTAAGAATTAAGAATTTATATTAAGAATTAAGAAAAAATTTATCTACATAGCGATGATTGAGTTTGTAAATCCAAGCGTAAAAGTATCATTGAAAAAGATATATTTGAAAACGTTATTATAAAAACATATAATGGTGCAAAAAATATTTTCACAGATGTTTAAACTTATTATTATGGTGGCACATATATGTGTGTGTGTGTTTTTTTTTTATTTAGAAATATATATACTTGCAAACACACACACACACACACACACACACACACACACACACACACACACACACACACATATATATATATATATATATAAACAAATCATGGAAATAACACCCCACAAAAAGCAGCTGTACGGCCACCGGCCTCCTATCACACAAACCATCATAGTAAGACAGACAAGACATGCTGGACACTGCTGAAGAAAAGGACGAACTCATAACCGACATTCTGCAGTGGAAATTTGCTCATGCACATGCCAGTGTGGTCCGTCCAGCAAAGACCTACATTGATCAGGTTTATGCAAATTCTGGATGCTGCACAGAGGACCTCCCGAGGGCGATGAACGACAGGGACGGATGACGAGAGATTGTCATTTGTTCACTCATTTTCATTTTAAAAACGAATTAAAATTAATCAAATCAATTATGTAAGGTCAAATTTTTGTTTTTGTTGAAAAGTACTAACATAAGGAGCATCAAAAAAAAAAAAAAAAATTATAATAAAAAAAGCAAAATAATATCACATGTGATTTATTTTTAGTTGATTTTAAACAATTAAGTTTTGGTAAAAAATAACAAAGAGAAGATTTATGATGTACTCAAAATAAACGCTTTTATAACAATTTAAATTTTTTCAAAAGTTTCTTCTTAGAAATCAATAACTTTTAATATTAATTTAAACGAAAACATTTTTTTTTTCAAAATACGCAGAAAACTAAAGAGTTAAAATAATCTTGTGTTTTTGTTTACAAAAGTCAGCGAGAAAAATGTAAATGCGGAGGCCAAGGTTGACATAAAAAATACCAAAAATCAGGGAATTATCTGATTTTAATAAAATTTTCAGTGTTGACTTATTTATCAACAAATTCTTTCTTTTTAATTACTGAATTGTTTCAATCAAACGGATTCAATGGAAATAAATCGAAATTCTTTAAAATTAATATTACCGTTTGCGCCACCCATGCATGCTTTGAGGAAACTAATGATATACCTGATTAATAGATAAAATTATTTTAAAACATGAAACTCCTAATTCTAAGTTTTAAATTTCATATTTTTGATTCTAAAAAGGAATATCTATATAATAACAAGCTTACTTTAGTGTCATCATTTAATCATTTTTGAGAAAACTCAATTAAAAAGTTAGGCCCCTATCCTTTTAGACAGAGCAAGTATCAATGTATCATTTTTCACTGATATTCTAACTGACAATTATTTACAAAAACAACAGGGTAAAAATATCTCAAAATTAAAAAAAAAAAAAAACTTTTTACATTTGATTTTCAGATTTTCGGTACTTATTATCTACCAGAGTCTCTCCTTAATTTTTTTTCTTCTATTGACACCATCAGTCTTTTTATTTATACTGTAATTAGTTTCGAAAGTATATAAACCCTACCGATATTTTGCACTTTCAAACTAAGAGGGATCAAAGTTAAGTGACCGGAAAAACTCAAAACGTTTGGAAATAAAATAAGTAATGCCTTATAAAATCCATTCATTGATAAATCAACACTGAAAATTTTATTAAAATCGGATAATTCCCTGATTTTTGGTAATTTTCTTTTCAATCAGTGGGTTGAATTTATTATTTTAAACTACGCCTATGACGTAAATTGGTAGATCTTACCATATATATATATATATATATATATATATATATATATATATATATATATATATATATATAGCTTAAATGCTTTTCAAACGTTTATCTGTAATCTTACAAATCTTTACACCTTTCTTTTTAATTTCTTTCCTTTTATGGTAGCAAATGTCGCATTGCTTTTTATATATTTTCATTATTTGTTCTATTGTTCTGGTGTCTCAGAAACGCATTAGATTTATTGGAAACCATTAGGTGCATACACATATATACCCACCTATATATAAATAGCCAATCAGTCTGCATAGAATACAACTAGAAGTTACCTGGGTATCTTTCTAAGTGAATCAAAGCTCGAAATAAGAAAAGACAGAAAAATGTTTCTCCCCACCAAGAAGACGTTTGTGTTCCTTGTTTTGTTAGCATTCATCTTGAGTGTTTGCGAAGGAGCAGCTTCTGACAAGAAAAAGTCTGGTAAGAGACATATTTTAACATATTGTTTCCTCTTTACATATAATATCTATCTGCTCCTAGCATTCTTTTTCATATAGCGTACTATTTTGTATAACACCTTTGCACTGTATGCTGCGATGCTCCGAAAATAATGCCTACTATCTATTTCCTCCACATACGTATATACTATGCATAGTAACGCAATGATTATTGCATCATACATCTAGTAAAGCGGGGCGACTTCTTTCGTTAACATAGTTGAATTGATCTATTTATTTAAATGCATGCTACAATAGATACAGATGGCTCATTAAAACCGATGGATAAGAAAGTTTTTCAGTCATAAGACACAATTTTTTCAAAGAGTCACCATGTTTTGGCTACGCATTTTCCCCATTTCACATCAGCAATGACTGTGACGTTGTCAGGAAAATTTTCTCTGTATAATCCATCTTTTAACGGCCCGATTCTCACAGAAGAGTTAATCTGCATTTCGTCGGTTGACAGGTGGGCTGAACATATCTTGTCACTGACATTTCTGTTGCCACTGCTTAAATATAAATCCAGCAAGTGTCGATGAATGTTAATAGATGCATTTTTTTTTCGTGTCAAAAAGATTAAGACACACTCCTCTGCTTTCATGACAGACGCCATTTTGCCACACTGTTGCTTAGTTGTTAAGATGAATAATGATTATTATTGAGATACTTGAACTTCTATTTTCATACCACCAACATTTACTTCTGGCGTTATGTGACTGAATAGTAAAATAGGAGGCATTTCTTTTTAGAGCGATTCTCTTATGAGTGTGGCATTACACGTGTTTGTATATTGCTGGCCAATCTGTTGTAGTTTCTGTGGAAATAAAAAGATCGCCCCCGTATATTTAGGGAATTAGAAAAGACATACCTTATAACTAGATGTATGATACAATGAATAATGCGTGATTATTTATGAAATATTCGTGTGTAAATCTATATATTAATGGTGTTCTTAAATCTTCCACCCGTTATCATCCTGCAACAACCGCTGGTTAAAAATGAGACCGTCCAAGATGCCATACAGATATGAAGAGATACAGTTTAAGTCAAAGATTCAGTGCGAGTTAGTCAGCCGAATGTATTTAGGAGCTGAAGCTCGGATGCGCTTGGAGGCATGGAGAAATGGGGTAGAGAAAGAAAACAAAGCATTTTACTATAGGAATATATTGGAAATAGTTTTACAATAGAAATACATTACAAAGTGTTTTATCATTGGAATGTATTGCAAACAGTTTTATTATATTTTTCAATTTATTAATACACCTGAAGTCAAGGAAAATTATTTCTATCAATTTATTAATACACGTTGAACAAATCATATATATTCTTTGAAAATAGATTTGGTATTAAATGACCCACAAGAGTTTATATATCATAAAACCAAACAAACTAATAAAAGCAAAAAAAAAAACCCCCAAAAAAAACAAAAAAAAACTAACTAAATAAAAAAACCCAGAGCAAACCAAACCGGGTCAGTGTAGCATTGTGGGTAGACACACAGAGTTGTCTCGGACAAAGTGGGAGTTTGGAAAAAAGTAGAAAGAAGAAAAGGTTATCAAATGATCTCGGTGTCATAAAGAATGAATAAACACGTTGTTACAGTTTGGTTCCCAATTTTATATTTCTTGCATCCTATATAATTCTCCACTATATGTCTCCATTAAAAATATAAACATGTTACACGTTTTTTTAGTTGTTTTTTTTTTGTATGTAGGGGGTGTTATTACAATGGAAATAATTTTATGAAATTAAACATCTTTATTTTGGCTCCTATTTTAAACTGAAATATGATTGCGATTCTTTGTTTGTTAGTGTACAGTTCGAAGTCATTTAAATAAAACAGTTGAAGTATTTAATTGTTTAAAAATAAAAGTAAACATAGTGAGAAGTATTTAATTATTAAAAATAAAAGTATTTAATTGTTAAATATAAATAATATAAAACTAAACATAGTATGAAAATAAAAAAAACGATTTTTTTGTAATTGACATCATAATTTTCCAACTAAATCTCGGAAAAAGATTTTTAAGCAGCCATGATGAAATAAAATTGAGTTTAAATCAAATGTCACGCATACTTTTAGATTGTATTACTCGATTGTAAACGTAACTGTTAATTATCATCATTTGTTTTACCAATAGAAAGTGTTTTCTATTAAAAATATTCAATAATAATTGATTTCAAACAAGTTTAAGTAAACGATGTTTTCATAACGTAAGCAAAGATTGTTGGGTTCCCCCAATCTGAACCTTGTCTGCTACCATCAGTCTTTTCTTTTGTAAAAAAAAAAAAAAAGTTTAAGAAACATTCACAAAACTAAAGAAATCTAATGAAACACGTGCGAGTAAAGATCATAATTGTTAAACTAGATTTGACATAGTATTGAGAATACTGGGGTATGGGGGTTATCGTCCTTTGTCTGCGAGCCTCTGTTTCAAACCAACCAATCACGAGCCAGCATACTTTGGTGGCAAAGCCGAATAAGCAAACTCATGCCACCTCTTCTGATTCAACCCTCACCGGAGACAGACCTAAAAAAGGGTCGCTCCTATTCTTCAACAGACAACCAGAATCGGAGTCGGACGCAAGCAGAAGTCCATCATATCCGAACGGAACAGAAGGCCGTAGCAAGGGGCTCCGTTAATTCCCCATATCTCAGGATACACCAGTTAAGTGACAAATATTATTTGCGCAAACGAAACTAAAGTTTGCAATTCTTTATTCTGTATGTCTTTTATTCATACTTCTTGTCGTTTGGTTATTTCTTTGACTCTTAACCTGTCTGCCACAGTCGTGGTTAACTCCACATTACAAACCTTGGAGTAATGCCGTTAGTGCCCTTCTTATTTTCTTTATAATAGAATAACATATGAAACGTTGATGTATCGTAAAACCAATCAACCAACCAACCAAACAACAACCAAATTAATTACTTGTAACATCTATCTCTTCCTGTTGAGAATATGACTTTAACAATTCCGTTTTAATTTTTTGTTTTGTTTTTGTGTGTGCTTAATGTATTTGCTATTCTATATTATTTCTTTTACAGATGTTGTCGATGGGAAGATGGCGTTTGTGCACAAACATGTGGTCGGTGTGGAACAGTCTGTGAATTTGGCTCAAAATGATTACCCTTCTTCGGGACCCAGTTTTACCATTTCATGTGGTGTATTGTTGATGATAGGTGGGGCTGTTATGATGCAAATCCCATAGTAAGTCTCCATCCATTCAATATATTTTTTGTTTTGTCGTTTAAACATTCTGTTAAGAAGAACAAAGTTAAAACGACGAATGATAACATATCCTATTAATAACCGATTACTTAATCCTTAAACCTTTTATTCAAAGCAAATTTTACGTTGATTTTGGATATTCAAACCTTCACGATTCAACTTTTAATAAAGGGAGATCACCTAAAATTGAGATATAATCCTTTACAATGAAGATGTTAGACCGATAGAATTATTGATTAAAAGAAAGAAATATGTTCTTCTCTTGAAAAATTGTTGAGAATAATGTTGCTTTTTAACATGTTCCTATTAGTTGAAATATAACGGAAATAAAACAAGAAGGATTGTCAAGTTGATAGTCTAACTCTTATCCATTTTTTTCAGAAAATCAAAATAATAAAAAATAACATTTTAATAATCTTTTTGTCATTAATCTTTTTCCTTTTTTTTTATTTAACATTTCTATCTTATATATGAGCGATGTTATCAAAATGTCTAAATGTAAAATGACTAAATAGACACTATATCATTTTTAGTTTAACTTGCGTGTAAAGTTTCATCCAGATCGGATCTCTGGTGTTGGTACCGACTGATTATACACAGACAGACAAAAATGACCTTTTATGTAGTAGATTTTTTATCTTATATACAAGCGATGTTATTAAATATCTAAATGGAAAATGACCAAATATACAATATATTATTTTAGTTTAACTTTTACAAAATATATCCACACTTCCCAGTTAATTAGAAGATAAAATTAAGCATATAACTTTCAATTTATTAATGAACCTAAATTTTGATAGTCTAACTCTTATTCATTTTATAAATACATAATCAAAATATCTAAAAAAAAAAAATAATTAAAAAAATAAATACATAAATAAAATTAAATTGAAGAAAAAAATCTAGGTATAATGAAGGATTGTCAAGTTGACAGTCTAACTCTTATTCATTTTTTCAGAAAATCAAAACATTGACAAATAATATGTTAATAATCTATTTGTCATGAATATTTTCCTTTTATTCATTTAACATTTCTATCTTATATACGAGCGATGTTATCTAAATGTTTAAAT
>CM042137.1:30679795-30714795 GCA_023376005.1 Doryteuthis pealeii
ATTGAAAAATAAAATGTAAAAAAATAATAAATAATTAATGTTTTGGAGATTTCTTTTTTACTCATTTCGATAATTATTTAATTGGCTATTATCTTATAAAAGAAAAAATTATACATTGATATTTTTTCTGCTTAAAAAAAGGGGGGGGTACATTTTTAATAGAGTTTTTCTTCAAAACTTATTACTCTATGTGTCTAAAATAAGGTTTGCATTAAATAGATATTTATTTCTAGAATCTAAAAATATAACATTTTAGACTGAACATCAGGCTTTTCACATTTTAGATGAATTTTATATATTAATTTTTCATAGCAAAAATGCTAAATTAAAGTTTTTAAATAAAATAACTGATGTATTATAAAATTCATTAATTGATAAATCAATACTGAAAATTTCATTAAAATCGGATAATTAACTGATTTTTGGTAAATTTTTTTGCAATCGCGAATGTTACATAAAAATTGTAAACAAGCGCCTAAAACCATTGAAAAATAGACAGAATGGCGGATCGCGTCGAAAATGACCAAAACAAATCGGATAAAACAAATAGGATAAAAACTTGACCGATTTTTCTTCAGTCAGAATAAGTCCTTATTAATACATCAGGTAATAAATTTATTTCGACTTTCCTGTCGCATCGAATCTGACAAGTAATTTTAAAAATAATCAAATTATAAGTTATACAAAAATTGCAACATATAAACAATTTTCAAATGATTTAAATTACGAGCGAAAGTTAGTATAAAAGTAAAGTCTGCGGTGTGGCTTAATGTCGGTATCAGTCGGACGGTGAGGGAGTCTATCCTCTTTTTGTTAGCGCTATACCAGGGAGATTGCGTTTGCGTCTAAGTCGAGGTGCCACACCTGCCATCAGCACTCGACTTTACCGCACAAATCAGATTACTCAAGCTGTGCTATTCATGCACTGAGTTGGCGGAGACCGGTATCGAACCTGGAACCTTGTGATTCCTTGGTGGGTGCTCTACCGACTGAGCTAAACCGACCCGTAAAACTTCATAATAATGTTACATGAAGAAAAAAAAATAGTGTGGCGATTTATTTCGAGTGCATGAAAATCAGCCACCCGTAAAACTAAATCCTTCCAACAACATGACTCAAATAATGGGAAAAAAACAGTGACTGTTGGGTTTTTCCAATTTTTATTCTTTACAGAAAGTACAGTGGTTTTTCCATTCAATTCAAATGAGGTTGTGTATGTAAATGAAGTGAACTCTGCTATTAGTATGAATACATATTGATAATCCGAATCAAACAGCAACGAGTGTCGCAGCTACCGAGACGAGTTGACATCATTTGAGTTCTTCGAGCAAAACAACAAAAAGCGGCATGATGAAATCCTTTTTTGTCATTGCGATATTTGCCCTGGTTGGGTTTTGTTTGTCATCAGCAGCTTCCATAGATGTAGATGACAATGAAATACCAGAATCAATGGAAGGTGAGTACAAGTCTCTCTTTCTCTCTCTTTCTTTCTCTCTCCCTCTCTCTCCCTCTCTCTCACTCTCCATTCATCCTTATTGGGCATAGCTCCAAGTACAAGTCTCTCTTTCTCTGCCTCTTTCCTTCTCTCTCTCTCTCTCTCTCTCTCTCTCTCTTTCACACACACACGCACACACACTCGCACACACACACACACACTCGCACACACACACAACACACACGCACACACACACGCACACTCGCACACACACACACACACACACACACACATATATATATCTCCTTTTCAATAGCGCTAGACGAAGGATATTGTTTTTTTTTACGTCTGAGATGGAGCGCCACACCTACAATCAGCTCCTTACTTTACCGCACATATCCTTGTGCTACTCATACGCTGAGTTGGCGAAGGCCGGTATCGAACTAGGAACCTTGTGGTTTCTAGCCGAACGCTAGACGGGACCTTAACAGGAAATTAGAAATAGGACTCGCCTATTGGATTTCAATACAAATCAGTAATATAACACCAGGGGATATCTTTACAGTGGACGAAGACTGAAAAGACGTTTTAGAAAGAGAGGAGAGCGGGGGTGGGGGGAGGTAGAGAAATAGAAATGTCAAAATCAAGTAACAACGAGAGAATGTCAACTACGTTACGAAGCATAATTTTGTTTTCTAAAAATACTTTTATGATAGAAAATAAACTAAACATTTTATCATATATATATATATATATATATATATATATATATATATATATATATATATATATATATATAATAAACAGAGATTTTGGTATGTACGTGTCGACGTATAACTCCAAAACGGGAGGTCACTCTGGTTTAAAATCTTGCATACACATTGATATCGTTCTAACTAAGAAACACTCCAAATTTGGTTATTGATTTTTACTGATTAAGGGATATAATTAAAATCAAACAAAAATCAAACGATTTTTCGAAAGCCATAGCATAGCTGCTGCTGCTGCTAATGCTTGGTCTATCAGCAGGTACTCGCCTGACTGTTTTACCAGCAGAAAGAAAGAAAGAAAGAAACAACGAAAATGTTAGCGACTCGCCTGGCTGTTTTAGCAGCAGAAAGAAAGAAAGAAAGAAACAAACAAACAATGAAAATGTTAGCGACAAACTAAATTTTAACGTAAAATAAAATTCGTTTTTTTTATAATCTTTCTAAATATTTATTTATATTTATCGTATGTTTTTTGAAACTAACTTTTATTGTACAATGTACACTCACTTAATTTAAATTGTTGTCATGCACAAAAATTGTAGAAAATGAAAATTGTTTCAAAACACAAGTTTACGGTTACATTTTTTTAAAATAAGATTTTAAATGTCAGTAAAAATCAGTCACCAGTATAGGGTTGTATAAATGTAAATTTAAAAAAATGATAAAACGAGTTGTTTTGTAATTAATACTAATGGTTTTAAAAAAAGTCTTAATAGTTTAGAGAACTAATAAAGACGTTTTAAAATGTAAGCAAAAATAGATATTGCATTCTTTTTATCGTTAAGAACTAGATTTGAATTGTCATGTAGAAAAAATTCAAAGAAATAAATTACAATCTATTTCTAACTTATCAAGCAATTAAAAACTGAATTTAAAATTGTCCCCAAATACTATTATTATTTTCAAACTGGAGTTTCAGTGAAACTTTTCGTGAAAAGAAGAGAAAATAATCTTGCTCAATTTATAATTTGTACGAGTCTTTATCAATTGAATTATTTTTTATAGCGAGTTAGAAAAAAATTATTTTGCTTCGGACAGCAAAAGTATGTTTTAAGGAAAAATCAAATCTTATTCATATCGCAAACTTTTTATTCCTGTCTTTAAAATATTAATTGAGTTAGAAATGAAATGAAATAATCTATCTTGCAAATATTTATTTGGTAAGAAAGAGCGAAGTAAAAAAACAATAATAAGCGCTTATTATTTATTAAATAAATAATAAGCGCTTATTATTGTTTAATAAATTTTATTTCGTTTATTTAATAAATATAATATAACTCAACTTTGTATATATACGAAAAAATTAAAAACAAAAGAATTTTAGAAAGAAAAGTCTTTTACAAAAATAGGAAGTTAAATTATAACTACTTATTTCGTAACTAAGTAAACATAGTTGTATTCGTATTGTAATAAAAACAAAACAAAAATTATAATAAAAATACGATGTAGTTAACATTTCGTATATAAACAAAACAGTGTATGATATGTTCTTACCTTAAACATAAAATAAAAATGATTCTAATGTACGTAACTTGAATGAGAAAATGTGTTCTTTAATTTATCATAATTCTAATGATAAATAAATAGGCAGATTTTTTTTTTTAAATTAAGGGCGGACCTGAACTTTTGGAACACCCCTCTAAAATTTTTGTTTTTAATTTTTTTCTTCTTCTTTCAATGGATTATTATCGATTGCACACCAATCTATCAGACTGTAAAAAAAAATTCAAAAAAGTTATTTATTTTTCGAGTTTTCAGGGGTGCTCAGTTTCCCCTATAAGTTTATCGTAAATTGAACCCCCTTATCGGAAACGCTAAAAAGAAAATTTTATTTATTTATTTATTTTTCCTTCAATGGATTATTATCGATTACACACCAATCAATCAGATTTTTAAAAAATTCTTGAAAGTTCTTTATTTTTTGAGTTTTCAGGGGTGCTCATTTCCCCGTATAAGTTTATAGTAAATCGAACCCCCATATCGGAACTGCTCGAAAGGAAACTGGCGCAAATGTGTCAAAGTTAGGGTGGCCCAGAAAAAACAGAACCCAAATTATTTATTTATTTTCCCATTAAACTTACCTTAAACACCAACCCCAACACCAACCCTAACCCTAACCCTAACCCCAAATCCTAACCCCCTACTTGAATTTAACAGTTTTATTACAAAATTTGTGGGTTCTGTTTTTTTCTGTGTCACCTTAATTTTGACACCTTAGTGCAAATTCAGCCCAACTGTTAAGATAGAGCGGTTTCGATATGGGGGTTCGATTTACTATAAACTTATACGGGGAAATGAGCACCCCTGAAAACTCGAAAAATAAATAACTTTTTAGAATTTTTTTTACAATCTGATATATTGGTGTGTAAACGATAATAATCCATTGAAGAAAAGAAAAAAATTACAAAGAAAAATTTTTTTTCAGCGGTTCCGATATGGGGGATCGGTTTACGATAAACTTATACGGGGAAATGAGCACCCCTGAAAACTCGAAAAATAAATAACTTTTTTTAGTTTTTTTTTTTTTACAATCGGATAGATTGGTTTGCAATCGATAATAATCCGTTGAAAAAAAAATAATTAAAAACGAAAATTTTAGAGGGCGTGGGGTTCCAAAAGTTCAGGTCCGCCAAATTAAGTCACCACTTTTTTCTCTCTCTTTCTTTTTTTTAGTCCGGTCATGGACCGGGTACTTTAGCTAGTATATATATATTTGTGTGTGTGTGTGTACGTGCGTGTGTAAAGTCGTCAGGGTTGCATGGAGTACGTATCAGCCAGACAGGGAGGGAGTCTATTCCCTTTTCCCTATCGCTAGACAAAGGAGATTGTTTGGCCTCTGAGACGAAGCGCCACACCTACCATCAGCTCATCAGTTTACAGCACAAATCCCTGTGCTACTCATACGCTGAGTTGGCGAGGGCCGGTATCGAACCTGGAACCTTTGTGTTTATTTTCTTTTACTATATTTGATCTGCTGTTTTCAAATATGGAAACAATATTGTTATATATGCTCTGGTTATATAGGCATGGATCCATATATAACCCCGTCAGCCACGAGAAAATAGTAGGGCAGACTGGGCTCTTAAGTCTTGTTATGAAAACCTGTCTAGGAGAAGGAAAACAGTGAATTCAAACCAGTTTTACTCTGCTTAAAAATTGACCTAGTATCACATAGAAGAAAACTCTGGAAAATATACAAACTTCATTTGTTTAGTATAGACAAAATAAATGTTCGAGTAATTATTCTTAATAGCATTATCTTTAGAGATAATAGTTACTTTTGATTACTAATAATTGCTTCATTTATTTTGTATATTTGCAAATGGTGGAAAAACCAGGGAGTGCTAGGTTTTCCCAATTTTCTATTTTAATCACTGTAAATATAGTGGTTCATTTATTTTATTTTATTTTATTCAAACGGATGTTAGATACATACAATAACAGAATCAGTGTTTATGTCGAAAAAAATCAGCTTTTTTCGGCCAAGAAATAGAGAGGTGGCTATAACAAAAAAAGCACACTCTTAACCGGATCAAAATTACAATCTACAGTGAAAGATAAAGATCAAGGATATTCGTGTTTTAAGTAGGGACTGTAGGGTGTGGGTAGATGAAGTGGACCTGCTATTAGTATAAATACAGATCGATAATCCGAATCAAACAGCAACGAGTGTCGCAGCTACCGAGACGAGTTGACATCATTTGAGTTCTTCGACCAAAACAACAAAAAGCGCCATGATGAAATCCTTTTTTGTCATTGCGATATTTGCCCTGGTTGGGTTTTGTTTGTCATCAGCAGCTTCCATAGATGTAGATGACAATGAAATACCAGAATTAATGGAAGGTGAGTACAAGTCTCTCTCTCTCTCTCTCTCTCTCTCTCTCTCTCGCTCTCTCTGCATTCATCCTTATTGGGCATAGCTCTTGGTAAGTACTGGAGATTGCAAGTCTCCAGTACTTACCAAATACAAGTCTCTCGTTCTCTGTCCCTTACCCCCTCTCTCTCTCTCTGTCTTTCTCTCTCTCTCCCCGTTCATCCTTATTGGGCATACCTCCAAGTACAAGTCTCTCTTTCTCTGTCTCTTTCCTTCTCTCTCTCTATTACACACACACACACACACACACACACACACACACACACACATATATATATATATATATATATATATATATATATATATATATATATATATTCTTGGTTCAAGACCGCTCGATTTTCGGCATCTACCTCCCACGTGTTTGTGTCAATGTGGCATATTCTCATGTCTCTGTTTTCCCGCCCTTCAAGACTTTTGGTGTTATACCATCACTCCCGGTTGCCTTCCTATTAGCGAGGCGATCGATGGTTTTACACAGTTCTTCCATGGTTGGTGGGGTGTTTAGTTCATCCATGACTGGTAGATCCGAAATGTCAGTCTCAACGATTTTGGTGGTGTATAGCTCTAGGCAGTGTTCAACACAATGTTGCAACTGGTCAGGAGCAAGAGAGAAAATAAGAAGAAAATAAGGAAAAATATCATATAAAACATCATCGAAAATTTGTATATTACAGGGGCTGTTTATTTTAGGGATTATTCTTTATTTTTTTCTTTGTTTCTTTTTTGTTAACATTGAAAATATTTGGAAAAAAAAGTAATCTTAAACTTTTGAGTGTTTTGAAACAATTTTATTTTTCTAAAAATATTTTTTAGATATGACAAAAACTTAAAGTCAGTTATTAATTCCATGTTGCATTAAAGTGATAATGAATATTCTCCTAATTCATTTTCTTTATAATCCCTATTATCTGTAAAAATGTCATAATATTGACATTTTTTTAGCAGAATTCTGTATTTATAGTTCTTTTACTAAAAAAAATCCCGTATAGAAACTTATAAAAATCTTCTGATATAATTATTCAGACTCTTATCTTTATAGAAAAAAAATTAAAAATCGTTTTTTATCGGTTCATTTTTTCAGATTTCATAAAATAAAATAAGCGGGGAGAACTCGTAAAAATATTTCTCCAAATATATTTTAGGAAAAACATATTTCAAACATAATTTCATCAAAAAGTAAGTAATTACCGAAATTTTCATGAAAATTGGACTGTTAGTTGATTTTTTTCTAAAGCCGGTAGTCATAACTTGTTTATGGCTACGTTAAATTTCAATTGATTTTTACGGTGCGAAAATGTAAACATTGTTTCGTTCATAATTTTTATTTTTTCTGTAAGATGAAATTGTTTTTAAATTATCAGGAGTTTGTTTTAATGTTTCTTTTTTTGAATGGTCCAAAAATTTTGAAGATAATATTAACCTTTATTCAAGTTTCATTATGTTAAATATAGACACAGCATATTGGAGGTCCTTAGTGTCCACTTTTTATTTTTTTATCGGATACATCCCCTATTTTCTTTAATCACTAAGAATTTGCGAATTGCTTTTTATTTACATAGAGAATAATACTTTAAAAAGTAACTTATTCCGAGAATGTTTTGAATTTTTCTAAACTTTTTTGTACATACCTTATTCTTTTTTTTTAAACACCAAGAATTTACGAATTGTTTTTGTTTACATTGAGAATACTATTTTTAAAAGTAACTTATATCGTGAATTTTTTTAATGAATTTTTCTAACCTATTTTGTTCATAAGACAATTTTAAATTCATTCATTACTTGCTGAGTTAGTAATAAAATGTATCAGTGTGATTTATTTACTTGTTGAGCCCTAAAAGTAACAAAGAAGCTAATAACTAAACATTAGCTTATTTTAGCATACCTAATTTGTCGTCTGCCACCAATTTTAAAAACGAATTAAAATTAATTAAATCTATTATTTAAGGTCAAACTTTTGTCTAAAACGATAAGTAGTAACATAATGACCACCATTAAAAAAAGAAAAATATCATTACATGTGCAATTTAATTGTGATATATTTAAAACGATTTGTTTTGGTCAATTTTGTTCGCATTTTGGTTCTTTTTAAGTGGTTTTATTGGCTTGTTTACAAATTTAATGTAACATTCGCGATTGCAAAAAGATTTACCAAAAAATCAGGGAATTATCTGATTTTAATGACATTTTCAGTATTGATTTATCAATTAATGAATTTTATAATGCATCAGTTATTTTATTTTAAAACTTTTATTTAATATTTTTGTTATGAAAAATTAATATATAAAATTCATTTAAAATAAAGACATTCGGATTTTAAGTTTAAAATGTTATATTTTTAGATTTTAGAAATAAATATCTATTTAATGCAAACCTTATTTTAGTCAATCAAAGTATACGTTTTGAAGAAAAACTCGATTGAAAATGTAGCTCCCCTTTTTAAACAGAAAAATATCGATGTATAATATTTTCTTTTATAAGATAATAGCCAATTAAATAATTATCGAAATGAGTAAAAAAGAAATCTCAAAAAAATTAATTATTTATTATCTTTTTACATTTTATTTTCCAATTTTCGGTACTTATTTTCTTATAAAATATTCCACTTAATTTTTTTTTCTATTTACAACTTCAGTCTTTTATCTTTTTATTTATACTGTAATTAGTATCAATCAAGGACAAACTCGCCAATAATTTATACCCCCAAAGTAAGAGGGGCGGGGTTAAAATTAAGTGACCTGAAAAAAATGAGAAAGTTTTGAAATAAAATAAATAAAACATTATAAAGATCATTCATTGATAAATAAACATTGAAAATTTAATTAAAATCCGATAATTCCCTGATTTTCGGTAAATTATTTTCTGTAGGTAGGGGGGGGGGGCTAAATTCATTTTGTCAAATTTCTTTATTTTATGAATAGCTTATTTCAAAAAGGTTTTGAGTTTCACTGATTAAAAATGGATATATTTTATTCTTAGAAATATGAAAGTATTCGTAAAAAATATTGATAACAATTTTTTCATTTAATTTTTGTATGTTCGTATATGTACATTTTTTCATATTACAATTTCATTTTTTTTTTTACATTTAAAAAAGAAACTCTTGGTTTGAAAAGTTGATTTTATCTTAGTTCTCCAAAAGAATTTAACAGTGTTGTATCTTTAAGGTGGCAAAAAGAATACTGTGATACTGTGGTTGAAGACGAACATGGTCAGAATAAATAAATAAATAAATGAATAAGAAAGAGAATAGGTTAAAGCCAGGCATAAGTAAAAGGGGTGGGTGGCTGACCTTTTTACGAATCCAAAGATTAGGTCGTAAGTTTAAGAGACCTGTACGACCACCATGAAATGGGACCACTTGATGATAATATCTTATGCACCCAAGTATTAAAAGCAAAAGGGATTTTTATGAGAAAATCTCTTTTGAAAAAATTAATGGTCAACGTATTGAAGACGTAGTGTCTTAAAAAATATTTAATTACTTTAATTTTAAGGGTTAATGACGACTAGAAGTCTGCGATTTATTTAAGTGCTGGCCATCTGTGTGGTCCGGAGAAGATGGTTGGGGAAGGGGAATTTGACATAAATACAGCTAAACTCGAGAACTAAGCAGTAGGACTTGGCCGTTGAGGTGTTAAGATCGCCGGTAGGGATAGCCAGTAGCAGCCAGTTGGATAGACAGTGAGTATCACACACACCCTTCTTCCATCCACGTCTTGTTTACAAACACTTGTAGTTGTTTGTTTTTATTTAATCCTTGTGACTACGGTTTCTGACTCATGCCCTCAAATTGGCCAGCGCAGAGTGTTACAACGTTTGGGGTCTAGACATCGTACATTGAGGGTGCAGAGCGCAGAACAGGTAGTCTCACAATACATAGAGAATACAGAATGTGTGAATATGTATTTATTCAACACTTAAGATAGAACAAAGTAGTACAAATCACAAGACACACGTACAAATAAGGAGTTTCAAATGGTTGGAGTTGACGCAGTAATTTCGTTCGAATAAATTCCGACCTCAGTCACTGCTGCGCCGACTCTTAAATGCTTCTGGGTCAGTCCATCTTGTAGGGGTGTTCACTTCTCTACAACAAACAGTTTGTACTCAATTACAAAATATTTACACTGAAAATAATGTTGGCATTTTATTAGAAATAGAGCAATGTTTACTATTTGGGAGAAGGTCAAAATCGAAGTAAAAGTTGTAGCAGACATTTTGAACCACTGCTGATATAGCCAGCAACAGCAACAGCTATCGATACTTACTGCAAATTTTTGTTTAATCAATTAATTATATCCCTCAATCAGTAAAAATCTGTAGCGTTAGTTTCGTATTTGCTTGGGAGAGTTGTCTGCCCGTTTAGTTAGCTGGTGCCCGCTAGGGGCTATAGTATTTAAGCGGCTGGTTCAAACGCTTCTGCCTCTTTTCCTGTTCCAGTAACCACGAGACACATGGGGTAGACACGGTCTACCCCTTCTCGTTGGGGCTTTTGGTCCCACTTACTTTACTGTAAGTTCTTCACACAGCATGGACTATCTCTAGTCTCATGTCTGTACCTTTACGTATATCTTGTACCATTCATGAATGTGTATTTATCTTTCTACATGTAACTTTGTTTTACCTATGTATTTTGTATCTTGTTATAACCATGTGCTGTACCATATTAAATGTTTTTGTCTATCAACCCTTGTCGGAGTCTTGTATTCAAGTAAATATAACTCTGAATCTTTCTTACAAATCCATAACCAAATTTGGAGTGTTTCTTAGTAATAAGATTATTAAGGTGTATGTAAGATTTCGAATCTGAATAACATCTCTTTTCTGAGAATATGTATATACCAAATCATTATATATATATATATATATATATATATATATATATATATTTATTTCAATTTCAGCTTACAAAAGAACACTTGAAAGCATTCTTCGAGACGCCTTGAAACATGCCAGAGAAAATTCGGCCTTTGATGAGAACATGGTGCTTGATAAATTTAAGCAGGAAAATATGTTTGATGATGAACAGTCCGTGATATTCACTGAAGAAGAAGAAGAAGTTACAAATGATGAAATTTCACCAGTCGAAGATGATCACTCCATAGAGAACGTTGACAGTAGGGTTAGCTGTTCATGGAAAGGACTTAATGGTCAATGTTGTCAATCTTTGAAGATTAAAAAATTCAAAGTCTCAAGTAAGTACATTTCCGTTAATTTTCTTGTCGGGATCTGACTAGTTTATTATCAATAATTCAAACCCATACTTTTTAGTCAACTATTCAAATAGCTAAAAGTTCATAGCCAATATTTCATAAACAACAACTCGTGGCCAACAATGGAAGACTAACAATTTATAACCAATAATTCATAGCTATCTAATACTAATAATTTGCACACAATTATATAGTTTTAAGTATTCCTATGTAATACTAATGAATTTTAAATGGATCTATTTTACTTTTGTGTCGTGAATAAAGGCGACCAATTACTCACATACAAAGAGAAGTAGGAAATATCTAATAATAGCGAATAAGAAGCAAAGTCAAATACTTGGTAATAGTATATTTATTCGATCAGGAATTCATATACATACTAACTCCCGTCTTGTCTGTCTGACAGCTTATGTATAAGACAGACGCAACCATACTTTTATGGTCTAGAGGGGAAGAATACAATATTTACCCATTCATGTAAGCCCAATACTATTCTGGATCAGAGTAGACATGAGAGTAATGGAAATAAAGGGATACCCGACACTCCACAGAATTCTGAAAATTGAACCTCACAACCTAATGAAGGGCACTCCTTTTTGTAGGTGGGTAGTATTACCTCTCTACAGTGAATAGTCTGCGTGTTCTAAGACTCGCTTGCTGGGCGGAGAAATGAATGATTTCTCCTCAGATTTTAATGAAACTTTTATCTTTTAAGTTAATCGAAGGTGTGGGCAAACATTTGTTGTGTACTGAGGTTTTCACGGTACCAAATCGATATATGTTGTATACCCTTTCTTACTTCTTACTTCTTACTTCTGGTCGTATTTTCTTCTGGCCGGCTTTGCTATTCTGATCGTCTTTGGTCTGGAATCTTCTAAGGTCTTATGTTGCTATGTTCCTGCTGGCTGGTCGTCCTGGATTCATTTCTTAGTCTTGTTACCAAGACATTCATCAACCACAAGAACATTTTACTTATATAAACTTTTATTTCCATAACTATACATTTCACGTAACTAAATATCTGACTAACATAGCGCGCGTGAGTTCCAGTTTTAGGCAGAGCATAAAATGGCCGCTGCTCTGCCTGACGTCTAACTGCAAACTGGGGACTCTGAAAAAGGTCCCACGTGACTTCACATATTTGGCGGGCTTCTGTAATTTTCCATAGAAGGACCCGGCCATGGTATGAAAGGGGATTGACAATAATCTTATGCAACCGCATAGATTATGTAACACATTCTCAACACCCTCTTTTTTTAAACTATAGAAGCGAGAAAAAAAAACTTCCAAAATAAAAAAAAATCACTTGATCTTTTTTATTTACTGTGAAAAAAACCCTCTAGTATAGAGTTTTAAAAAAGAGGGCATTGAGAATGTTTGCCCACACCTTCGATTAACTTAAAAGATGAAAGTTTCGTTAAAATCTGAGGAGAAATCATGATTACTAGCAGGACCCGTGGATATAACACAGTATACGTTTTGGTATATTCACTTAAGAGCTATTCAATATGTTAAAATATAATAATCTTGATTTAACTCTCTCTCACCTTTTTTTTCTTTCTTTTCTTTTTTATTATGTTTGTTTGAAACAGATTAGCATTATCGCTTCTCTCTCTATCTTTCCCCGACTTTCTTTTTTTCTTTTTTTCTTTCTTTCTTTCTTTCTTATATGTTTTCTGTGTAATATGCCCTTTTCTTCCTTTCTTTCTTTATAATAAAAACGAAATGGTCCATCATTTAGCTGAGGTGACCACACTTATAAGAAACTCAGTGGATAAGCAACATCATTTAATCAGGATTTACATTTTTGCATTTCATCTTAGACGATTTGGACGGTCTCATTTTAAACAGAGGGTGTTGCAACATGATAACGCTCGGAAGATTAAGGAACAAGAGTATTAATATATAGATTCTTTGACATAATAATATAAAAACTTTTTTCTCTTTTGATTTACAGTATGCCTGGGTATCGTATTGAATCCTCCACTTTCAATGAAAGTGCAATTGAAAGTCAATGGAAAGAACGTATGGAGCAAAACAATTGGTATGTAATTAAATCATCATCTAAGATGTTTTTTTTTTTTTTTAATTACAAAATTGAACATGTACTTAACTCTGGCATTAAGCTAAATCATACAATCCAATCAAAACGTATTTTAAAAAAAAAATCAAAAGAAAGAACTCAATACTGACCAACAGAGGAGGATAAAGTCTGAAACAAATGTACTCCATTTAGTCCTCTTTGGCTGCTCCATTACTACTAATTTTATGAAATCTTTTTCAGGGAGCAAGAAAAAAATTGCCATCTTCAGATACGAGCAGCCAGCCCATTCTCTCTCTCTCTCTCTCTCTCTCTCTCTCTCTCTCTATATATATATATATATATATATATATATATATATATATATATATATACTGGGTGTTCGGGATAAATTTGACAGTTTCATGAGGAAAAAGAAAAGGCGCTTGGTAACTACAAAATTTAATGGATTGTAAAAAAATTCAACAGGCACGGAAATTACACTACTATCAATCAGCTTTACTCAGAATAGCATCTATTAGCGTCGATCACAGCCTGAATCCTGCTCCACAAGCTGATGGTACAGTTTCCCTGGGAATGGTCTCAAAAACTAACTTTTTAAAAATAAAATTCGAGATTTCTGACCCACATGCAGTATTTTATTTCCCATCAGATTTCTAAATTAGATGAATAAATGCCTATTATTACAGTCTATTTCAGCTATTTTTGTTCCAAGTCGCTAACTATTCGTCTTTGTTTTTCCAGGTGATCGCGACAGGAGTTTTAATATTTGCGTCCGTGCAGGACCCCTACGAATCTGCATCAAACTTTACGATTTGCATATTTCCAGTCACGATGCTAAAATTTGTATTGGTGTCGAGGCAAAACCGATACACTTTCACAAAAAATTGGGATGTATTGAAAAAAGGTTTGCCCTCCACGAAATCCCAACCATCAAGAATAAACCGAATACATTTAGTGACCTTAAAAAATATAATGACGAACTGCCTTCACATGAATACGAACAGAACAATGTCGTCAAATTTGAAATGGCTTAGAAACTAAGAAAATAAATCGTAGAAAATCCATGGAACATTCTTCCAGTTACATCCCATCAATTTGTAACATCGTAAATGTTCTGTAAATAAAATGAACTTAAAATCCTATTTTGACTTTTTCATTTTTATTTCTTAATTTGAATTCTTTACCCCAACAGCTAGCAATATCTGCCAGAACTATATCAACTCTCGGAGGGGGGTGTCACCGTGGGGTAGTGGGTAACGTATTCGACTACGACATCATTTTAAGTGGGTTCGAACTCCAGTCGCACAACTACATTTACTTTTGGAAAGTTATGAACAAATCTAATGACAAAGTTATACAAAAGACATAATGACGCACTGCCTTCACATGGATATGAGTAGAACAATGCTCTCAAATTCGAAATGGATTAGAAATTAAGAAAGTAAATCGTAGAAAATCCAAGGAAAATGCTTCCGCCAGTGAGTTCATTGTAAGGTTCAAACAGCTGTACGGTGTTCCACACGTCGTACGCGTTATTCGCCGGGTTAGCTTGTCATGATTATTTTCAATAATTATCAAATCTTATATGATATACGCATTATAATTGCCTTCAATAATTGTCCTTATAAATAATAATATACTTTACTTAACAATGCTTCAAAAGCAAATTATAAAATACTATTATATTATATATATATATATATATATATATATATATATATATATATATGTTGTATATCAACTAGCATGTATGTTAGAATTAAAAGAAAACTCTATTTGTAAAAACCCCAAGGAATGCGTGGACGAGCAAAGAAAGTAAAATTCAGTTGGGTTGTTGTCTTGGTAAAAGAATGTCAATGCGGTTACTACTACCCATATGTCTAAAAGACAGTTGTACTCCCCCACTTCAGGTGATAGGAGAAAAGTACATACATATTTCAACTGTGATCCCAAGACCCTAAAGTACACTTACCATAAGATGTTGCTATGGCGACGACTAAGAAAGGATTTAGGTAAGTGTTTTACTAATAAAATGAACAGAAAATCGTATTTTGACTTTTTCATTTCTAAATTGGAATTGTTTACTTCAACAACTTAAAATAAGATCCACCAGAGCTTATATCATCTCTAGGGGTGTCACCGTGGCGTAGGGTATAACGTGCGACATCCTAGTAAGCGAATTTAAACCCCAGTCGCAGGAAAGGTATGACACCCCTCGTCTCTCAGCTAAGGGTTGAATCCCACCACTACTGTTCTTCTACAAGAATGGTTTTGACATTCAATAACCAACGAAAAACCAAACTAAGCAATATCATCTCTATACGTTGGTTTGACGTGTTATATATACGCATGTTCTTCCCATAAAACTATTTTCTTATATTCAACAATTTCTCACTTTCTCTCTCTCTCTCTCTCTCTCTCTCTCTCTCTCTCTCTCTCAACACAGACAGACAGAATATACAATATATAATATATATATATATATATATATATATATATATATATTTCATTTTCTATAAGAAAAAAGTATCGAATTTTATGCGATACATGCGTTGTAAGTGCCTTCAAGTAAAAATTTAATATATATATATATATATATATATATATATATATATATATATGCTGATAAAAATTTGCTGAAGAAAAGAAGTGAACAAGATTTTAAATGTAGACATATCAACAAATTTTTCTTGTGTCATCTGTGACTTGACCCTAATTATTCCCATATTTTATACCCCTCTATGATTTTTTTCACATCTGAATATCGTGTGCTTTAATACCTAAGCATGTTATGTTTTTGACTTGCACAATACTCCACTTTGGCCCTTACTTAGGCTAGACGGGTCACGTCAAGCCCTAGCACCTATATGATTGCCCCAACCCTATTGCCCTTATGGCAAGCCCCAACCCTTTTTATCATATGGGTGCTAGAAGGCGGTGGCTGTTTATATGTCCTGGGAATGACGTTAAACTCTATCTGATAGTGAGGTTCCAGTTCTGGAAGTTTGGGGAATGTGGAGCACCCCTTCAACACCATTGCTCCCTGGTCCACTCTGACCCGGAGTGGTAGTACCTGTTAGGGTTCCATCTATGGGTTAAATAGAAAACATGTATTTATAAAAAATATTGAGTATCCATTAAGAATGAATTTATTTCGAAACTTTATCGGCATTAAATGACCCACTGAGGTTTGATATGCCGTAAAACAAATCAAACCAGACCAAACCATATGAGCACCAGGACTGCAGATTCATCACAAGATGTAGCATAGAATAATACCTGGGATACCCTTTTTCGGACGAGTGTATTCTTAGCCCCATCGACAAATTGTAGGTGATCACAGAAAGATGATAAAACATAATTTAATAAATCATAGAGTCACAAGTGACCAGGAACTCCCGGATCTCGACTTTCCAAGAGAATCTAAAAGAAAATATTAAGACATAAATAATATTCAAGTTGTATTGAAAATCCTATTTGAAGTTCGCGCTATCTAAAGATATTCATATAAACTGATGCAATTAATTTTAATTTGAGAGAAAAGACTAAACTGCCAAAGGCACACACGTTCTGTTAGCGGGGCTTATAATATGCTGACTGTGAACTACGGGTCAATCACACCGAGAGAAAAATGTCAGGTGGGCTTATTAGGCGATTTGATACCACCCCAAGTACTTCTACGTCTCCTTGTACTTTGCTAGATAGCTGTTGGGGAAAAAGGGTCCTATGCCCTTTAGTAGTATTTAGATTTGCTGTGTGTTTAGCGACCCTTCACCCCATGGGACAACAGGTAGAACTGGGATACGCAGTGCTCATATCTCGAAGCGTTTGAGTGACCTGATATGTATATATACGTGGTTATACCGACGCTGTTAAATTATCCAAGATATGACTTCTTATAGGTCCACTTATCAAATATCATCAGTGTTTAGCTAGGAACCTATCCACGGGCTCTGTCGCCGGCATTTATTTGCAATTAAGTCAAAAACCAACCAATCTTTTTACTTTACTCTGTGTCTATCTCTTTCTTCCCTTTATGTATCTCTTGACTACCTCCTCGTATATAATGTTAATTTCTCTGGAGAGAGAGAGAGAGAGAGAGAGAGAGAGAGAGAGAGAGAGAGAGAGAGAGAGAGAGAGAGAGAGAGAGAGAGAGAATTTCAAATGTATTTCTATGTTAAATTTCACAACCAGCAACCCGTAGCTTAAATGAGGGCAAATATTTACTTTCTTAGCTTACAAAATGATTAAAAGGTTTCGTCCGGCCGTATTTAAGAAAAAAATGTATTCGCTTTGCTCCCTATATATATATATATATATATATATATATATATATATAATAAAAATAATAACAGCGTTCGGGAAAATTTAACGAGGTATTTACAATCCTAAATGTGTCTTTGAGTAAGAACCACAACAACACCATTGGATCTTACTTTTCAACTGTGATTGCTTCGGCATGAAACGCGGTCGTTGATAATGAACATTGATCTATGATAACATTGTAATAAATAAATAAATATTAGCTCTTACAAACTGTGATTGAGCACTGTATTTTCTTTGTTTCATCGCAAAAGAAATTTTGTTTTACAATACCTATATATATTATATATATATATATAACATCACTCAATAAGTATATATATATATATATATATATGCATTTCAGTCTCGGAAGTATAATAAGTTTTTGTGCCCTGAAGTTACAGCGTCTCCTGTGATTGTGAAGTCCGATGTTTGAAAAATATTCTCGAACACAGATGTCGCATTTAAAGGCTGTCCCTGAAGATGTTGGTGTTCCGGTGCTTTGTTGCCGCTGCTTTCTTTTAGACCACTTAGCTTCATAGTGTTGAATCAGGGTGACTTCTGACATGAACACTCCTCTACATATATATATATAGCTAAGAATACGTGGAAAGCGATGCTCGTTCTCGAGCTCATTCCACCAGCAGAACAAGTAAAATAAAATTATATTATGGTTAGAATTTAATGCTACAAGCGTCTTCAAACTGAAAAATCTACTCAGCGCTCAACACACAAAAAGAGAGAGAGAGAGAGAGAAGAGAGAGAGAGAGAGAGAGAGAGAGGAACCTTTATATCAAAATGTTGATCCCAAGTGTCAGATCGTTATTGTCTGAATAATAATAAACATGGATCGTAAATAAAAAAAATAATCCCGTTAGGCAATTCCCTTGTGAGTTTGTCTTGTCATGAAAACACATTATTAATTGCACAAATATGACTTCAACTGCCACAGACATCGTTCAAATAATTTCGTTTCTTATACAGATAAGATCTTCATATCAATACATAAATAAATACATTGTATATAATAAATATGTTTTTCCTTCTTTTCTAATGACATTGTTGCATTGAACAATTTGAAGACATATTTTCTTTTTTATGCTGACCAACTTTTCTTTCTCTAAGTTCACGTAACATTTATTTTCTTAGATTCTGAAATGGTTTCAATTCAGAACTAATTCATGTGTTTACAGTTAACCTTTTTAAAAAATAACTAGCAAATATATGAAATTTAAGATATTATTTACATATCAATATAACGATCTATTAATAATTATAGAATTATAAGACTAGGTAATAACTCACAATTCGATCTTAGATGAGTTGGTAATCCAAATGACATTCTTATTATAATGGAGATTGTGTGTTTTTCTGTCTGTAACCGAAACTATATTACTACTCAAGTCAAAATTCCCTTAGTTATTAATGTCCCTTTCTCAATGATTTTATTTTAATTTAAACCTCAATTATTAATAAAATTGTTTTACATTATTAATACTGTTAACCATATCTACATACTAACAACATGCAATTATATTTATATATACAACAAAATAGTGGTTTACAATGTGAACGGGAAGGCTAATTTGCATATTGATATTAAAAATTTGATTTTAATAAGTATGTGCTTAGTATTATTGATTTCTAACTGTTTGGTTTTATTCTAATGAATATAAGCAAAATCTCTTCAATGAATCTTAAATGAAATTCATTAACAAGAAAAATAACTGTCATTTTATTCTTTACTTCCTCTTTTAACTAAATACTTAAATTAGAAAAAAATAACAATGAAAGACGAGAGTGATGGAAGAGTAAGTTTAGTTGTTCTATTTATCGATTATACCTGCCCTCTGTTTCAAATCTTTTTTCTGCATTCTTATTTAGTTTAATTAGCCTTTCTAATTTGATACAATATTTTATTACATTAAAACTTAAATACTTGCACCCGGAGGGTGCATATATTTGCTAGTATTCAATAATGTACACTTTCATATACCTTTTGAGTCATGTGACTACAACTTGGATGGTATGTCACATGACTCAATCTGGCGCCAAATTGTAAAGAAAATACTTTCTGTCATTGCGGCATCGTCTTCTCCGTAAAGGCAACTATGCCCAGAGAGTTGGTGCTGGTGTTGGTGCTGGTGCTCCCGTCTGCTTGGCAGCCATCATGGAATATTTGGCCGCTTAGGTTCTTGAATTGGCAGGAAATGCTGCCAGAGACAACAAGAAATCCAGAATCATCCCCCGTCACTTGAAATTGGCCATCCGTAATGACGAAGAATTGAACAAACTGTTGTCTGGAGTGACCATTGCCCAGGGTGGTGTCCTCCCCAACATCCAGGCTGTTCTTCTGCCCATGAAAACCCAGACAGCCACTAGGTAAATTTATTTTTACTTCTGTTTTCAATCAACTAATTATTATTTCATCTTCCTTAGCTCATCAGCTTCTATTTGTTTCATGAGTAATTATCAAACGGAAAAAAAGAAGTTATCAGACGGAAATTTTATTAAGCAATAAATTGAAAAATAATATTGTTTCTAAAAAAATTCTACCTGTTAATTATGTTTATTTGTATTTGTTTAAAAAAAGAAAAAAAGAAAAAGAAAACAAAAACAATAAACGCAGGAAACAAATAGATACAGGTAAGCTAAGGAAAGGATGGTAATAATTATTTTAGTTTTTATATTCTTCTGCTTGTCGGCATCCGAGCTCTTTATTTTATACAACGATTGTTCTTCTTTTACGTACATCGTTTTTTTTCTTATCAGGTGTTTATATATATATATATATATATATATATATATATTATATATATATATATATATATATATATTATAATAATAAAATTCGAAGGCAATACAATGCGTAAAAAATAAAGACAAAAAGATGTTTTTTATGTCTAATCGATTTCAAAGCAAAGCTTTATCATCAGAGTGTATTTTCAGAAAATACACTCTGATGATAAAGCTTTATCATCAGAGTGTATTTTCTGAAAATACACTCTGATGATAAAGCTTTGCTTTGAAATCGATTAGACATATAAAACATCTTTTTGTCTTTATTTTTTACGCATTGTATTGCCTTCGAATTTTATTATTTTATAACATACTTAACAATGCTTCAAGCAAATTACTTTTATATATATATATATATATATATATATATATATATCTTATTATAATGGAGATTGTGTGTTTTTCTGTCTGTAACCGAAACTATATTACTACTCAAGTCACAATTCCCTTAGTTATTTACGTCACATTCTCCATTATTCTATTTCTATTTAAACCTCAATTAATAATAAAACTGTTTGACATTATTAATACTATTGGCCTTACCTAAATACTAATAACATGCAATTGTATTTATATATACAACAAAATACCAGTTTTCAGTGTAAACGTAAAGCTAATTTGCATATTGATATTAAAAAAACTGATTTTAATAAAAATGTGCTTGGTATTATTGATTTCTAATTGTTTGGTTTTATCTTAATGAATATGAGTAAAAAATCTCTTCAATGAATCTTAAATAAAATTCATTAACAAGAAGAAATAACTGTAATTTTATTCTTTACTTCCTCTTATAACTAAATACTTAAATTAGAAAAAATAACAATGAAAAACGAGAGTGATGGAAGAGTAAGTTTCAGTTGTTCCATTTTTTATTATACTCCCTCTGTTTCAAATCTTTTATTATACTCCCTCTGTTTCAAATCTTTTTTTCTGTATTCTTATTTAGTTTTATTAGCCTTTCTAATTTAATATAATATTTTATTACATTAAAACTTGAATACTTGCACCCGGGGGGTGCATATATTTGCAAGTATATATATATATATATATATATATATATATATATATATATATATATATATATAACAGCGCATTTTTTTTATTAAAAAAATACTCCAACTTTTGACTAGCAGCGTTCTGTTTTGCGCATTCTTTCTTCTAACAGTCATTTCATCCCGTCTTATTTTTTGTTGAAGACTGATCCACATGCGGTCGATACAGATATTCTGAGGGACCTCACATCAGTGAGGGGGGGGGGGGGCGATGTTGCTTTTTAAAACCGTTGAGAGGAAGGCCCCGAAACGGTTGCACATTCCTCTCTGATGATCCCATGCTTTTGTAAACATCTTTTGTTTTTTTTCAACATATCAATTTCACACACACACACACACACACACACACACACACACACACACACACACACACATTCACCTGATGAGCCTATTTCAGTTGTAAACATCTTTTGTTTTTCATTATATCTTATTCGTATATATATATATATATATTAAGTCGGGGCGGCCTAAAGTCGGTATCAGCCAGTCAGCGAGGGAGTCTATCCCCTTTTTCAATAGCGCTAGACCGAGGAGATTGTTTGGTGTCTGAGGTGGAGCGCCAACACCTACCATCAGCTCCTTACTTTACCGCACAGATCCCTATGCTACTCATACGCTGAGTTGACGAGAACCGGTATCGAACTAGGAACCTTTGTGGTTTCTAGCCGAACGCTCTACCGACTGAGCTAACCCGAATACTAAAGCTGAGGGAATCACTTTTTATTTCCCAAAGGCCTTTTTCCTGTTTAGTTTAATGACACAAAATTCACACTAAAATATACCTTGCTTTTAGGATTGAGTTATGTTAGAAAAAAACCATTTTAATTGGTTCTAATTAGTCGTAATTAGCAATTAAGTCACCCGTCCTTCACTCATATTCTACATATCACGTTCACCCTCTCTATGTATATCTTGATTACCTCCTCCTTATATATGATAGTAAGAGGAAGATGGGGGAGTTATTGAGTTAGAGACATTTAACTATTTACTTTATTTGCATGTTAAGATTCAGAGACGACATCGTAGCTTAATAAATGTCCATGATCCATTTCAATCTAAATTAGGTCAAATATTTCCTTTCTTAAAAATATGACAAAATGATTTTAATATTGTTTTTTTTTAACTCTCCGTAAATGCAAATATTTTCTATTTGCTTTTGTTTAATATTGTATCGATTGTTTTTATTTTCAAAACTCGGTCGTTAAAAATTCGTGACAGTTGTTTTGAATTAAAATAAAATGAAAAAATAAAAAAAAGATATTTTAAAGTGGGGTGGGTAAAATATTTAGATTTACTTGTCGATAAAAAATCTGGGGGTGGCTTACTTTTAAGGACTTCAAACTACTAAAAAAAAGTTATTTTTCGATAAAATCGCCTTCAAACTGCTAAAAAAAAAACTATTTTAAAGAGGGCTAAAATATTTACATTTACTTATCGAGAAAAAACTTGGTGGGGGGAGGCATCGCTTTCATATCGCATTAAGTTTTCGGGAAAATGCCTTCAACCAGCTAGGGAATTCATAAGTAGCACGGGTTGGATTTTCAACAGACACCGCTTAGCGTCTTTTAGGGCAGGAGGCCAGGACGCATTTATGCGATATGCACCTTTTTGTCTAAGTCGAAAAGTAGTAACATAATGAGCATCAGTAAAAAAACAAAAAGCAAAATGATATTACAAATGTAATTTATTTCTAATACATTTTATACTAGGCACTGCCAAAGATGGCGAAAAATCCGTATTTTACAAAATAAAATTATCCCCCCCCCACACACATTCCGATTGAAAATTTTTTAACAAAAATGATTTTTGGTATTTTTTTTTCAATCGGTGGGAGGAGGGGGGGGGCTAAATTTATTTTTAAATGGCGGATTGGATGTCATCTTTGGCAATACCTACCTAATCTAAATAATCTACCGAGAGCTCAATGGGTGACCAACGGGTCACCTTTTGTGTAGTATATATATATAGATGTGTGTGTGTATGTGTGCGCGCGCGCGCGCGTGTGTGTGAAAAAACACGTGTATGTTTAAAACGTGAAACAAACGAATAGTGATGATATGGTTTGGTTTCTTGGTTTAATGGCATATCAACCATCGTAGGATATTTGATGCCAAATCCATCCCTGTAGAACTATTAATAACTTTCCCAAAGTGAATGTGTTTGCGCGACTGGAATTCGAACCCACTTAAAAAGATGTCGTAGTCGAACACGTTACCACTACACCTCGGTAACAGCCCCAGAGATAACGGATATTGCTAGCTGTTGGGGTAAAGAATTCAAATTAAGAAATGAAAATGAAAAAGTCAAAATAGGATTTTAAGTTGATTTTATTTACAGAACATTTACAATGTTACAGATTGATGGGATGTAAACGGAAGATTTTTCCTTGGATTTTCTACGATTTATTTTCTTAGTTTCTAAGCCATTTCGAATTTGACGACATTGTTCTGTTCGTATTCATGTGAAGGTAGTTTGTCATTATGCTTTTTAAGGACACTGAATGTATTTGGTTTATTCTTGATGGTTGGGATTTCGTGGAGGGCAAATCTTTTTTCAATACATCCCAAATTTTTGTCAAAGTGAAACCAGCCTACTTCTGCTGTGACACCTAAACAAATTTTAGCATCGTGACTGGAAATATGCAAATTGTAAAGTTTGAAGCAGATGTGTACGGGTCCTTTAAGAAGGCAAACATTAAATCTCCTGTCGCGAACACCTGGAAAAACAAAGACAAATAGTTAGCGACTTGGAACAAAAATAGCTGAAAAAGAATGTCACAATAGGCATTTATCCATCCAATTTTGAAATTTGATGAGAAATAAAAGACCGTATATAGCTTAGAAATCTCGAATTATTTGAGAATTCAAAAGACAACGCTAAAGGACATTGTGATATGAGTAATTAGATACCAGATATGAGAATTTACGAAGGTCCTTTAAAAAGTTAAAAGCCTAACCCAGAAGAAGTCTGTCATGATTGGCTAGATTTATGAATAAATCAAACAAAATCATGAATAGATATTAACAGGGATTACTCATTTTATTTTAAAAAAAGACGTCGAAATAAGAGGAGTTACCGCCCTGGCACATTTGAAAAGCGAAAGGGATTACCTCTCTTAGATTTAAAAAAATCATTAGCGCGAAATGGATTTCAATAAAGCAGACGTTAACTGGGAAGAAGACCGTTAGTTAGTTTTAGAATAGGTTTTTAAAAAAAGTAAATAACAATTCTTTTTTAATAAAAAATAATTATTTATCACTTGTAAATTGTCTCATTGACTGAGTTTTTTTGGTTTGTTTAAAAATAATGCCAAAGGTTTAGTACTTGTTGAACTTGTTGTAATGTTTTCTTTATCTTAAGTACTGATTTAATTACTTACCAATTGTTTTTCTCCAGATGGTTCTTCCATTGAGTGTCAATGCCACTCTCATATAAGAAGGAAGGATAACTTCGATATTCAGACATACTGTTAATCAAAAGAGAAAAAAATGTATTTATAGTATTATAATGTCAAATGATAATTATGATTACTCACATACACACACGCGCACACACACCTATATATATATATATATATATATATATATATATATATATATATATATATATATATATATATATATATATATTTTGTGTGTGTGTGTGTGTGTGATATTTTTTGGATATAAGGTGTGCTACAATTCACCACCTAAATTTATAGACTGGGCGAGGTCATGTGGTCTGTTTCTCCGCCAATCAACAGCTATAATGCGTGGCTAGTTGACTACTTAATCACTGATACTGAAAGACGTCCATTTGCAATCATTGACGAAGGAACTTATAACCAAAGGATTCTTTACCAAAGGATTTCCGCTGGACAAGAGCTCTTGCTTGAAGCCTAAAGGATGGCCCATGAAAAACGTAACATTTACAATGAAATATTGGCAACGATATGTTGGCTATGAATTGTTGGCTACAAATCATTGGCTATAAATTGTCTTAGAATTGTTGACTAAGAATCATTGGTTGTGAATTATTGGTTCTAAATTGTTGGCTCTAAACTGTGGGCTATAAATCATAGGTTTTGGCAATGAACTTGTCAGATCTCGAAGAGAACATCAATAATAGAAAGATACTTACTTCCGACTCTTAATTTGATGATTTTTAGGT
This sequence comes from Doryteuthis pealeii, assembly GCA_023376005.1. Lineage (NCBI taxonomy): Eukaryota > Metazoa > Mollusca > Cephalopoda > Myopsida > Loliginidae > Doryteuthis > Doryteuthis pealeii. Next base: position 30,705,440 of record CM042137.1, read on the forward strand.
ATTGGCAACATTGGCCATTAAGTCCTCGCCATGAACAGCTAATCCTGCTGTCAACGTTCTCTGTGGAGTGATCATATTCGACAGGTGAAATTTCATCATTTGCAACTTCTTTTTCTTCTCCTTCTTCTTCTTCAGTGAATATCACGGACTGTTCATCATCAAACATATTTTCCTTCATAAAGTTATCAAGCACCATGCTCTCATCGAAGGCCGAATTTTTTCTGATTTGTTTCGAGACTTGTCGAAACATGCTTTCAAGAGTGCTTTTGTAAGCTGAAAATGAAATAATACATATGTATATAAAGGCGAAACGTCTGTAGGTCTGTCCGTGTGACCTGTTATTACTAAAAAAATGTAAAAATACGACACTTGACTAGAAAAAAAGAATATATACTAAATAAGTGTTAACAAAGGAAAGTTTTAATATAAGAATTAATATGGTAAACTTTGTATAAGCGAAAATATTTGTAAATTAAAAAAAATATACCATTCGAAAACAAAAAGTTACAATAGACATACCCTTACGCAACAATTTAAAAAATCAAACCGTTTACAGTGAAAAATAAAGATAAGTATAAATGTATATATATTGATTATCATAATGTTTAATTATTATTTCATAAATTATAACATACTTTCATTTCAGCAAAGTTACGACAAAAACAAAAATTATGATATGCAATAAAAAAAATCAAATCGTTTACCGTAAAAAACAACAACAAAAAACAGCAAAATAAAATAATAGTGAATAATACTGTTTACTATAATGTCTAATTATTTAAAAAATTAAAACATTTACATTCTATGTTAAGCAAAGTTACGATAAAAATACACTTACTATATAAAATTTTAAAAATCAAACTAAAACTACATATGCAATTTTTCTAATTTGTTCGAATCTTGAACAATAACATTAAGTGAGTGAAAATGTGTAGTTAAAGAGGGAAATGGTGTTTTGCCAGTGAAAGAAAAAAAAAATGGGAGCTTTTAGATGTCAATTTCATACAGCAATGTTACACTGCTTAGCCAAAAAACGTACAAAAAAAAAGAACAACAACATAAAAAGGACATGCAGATTGAAACAGTTGTTGCTGTCACCAGAGTAAAAACCCGAGTATTTTGTGTGTATGTGTGTGTGTGTGTGTGTGTGTGTGTGTATATGTGTGTGTGTGTATGTGTGTGTGTATATGTATGTATGTGTGTCTGTGTGTGTGTGTGTCTGTGTGAATGAGTGCGTATTTGCGTGTGTGAATCTCATACACTGAGGATCATAATATGAATAGTCAAATATTGAATACGAACAATTAAACCAAAACGTATTCCCATTTTTCGGTTTATTATGGAATTGATGTAGGCTATTTATTTCTCATGATATTAATCTCCCCTGCAATCTCCCTGACGATTAGAACCTTTATTCATGTACACTCTAGCCTGACTTTTACATATACTTTGGTGCCAGTGTATACTCAAACTTAGCAATGCTTAAGAAGTTCGTCTGCTGAGGTTAGTTGTTGCTGTCACCAGAGTAAAAACCCGAGTATTTTGAAGTAAGAACGGGCCAAATCAATGTTTACTTTAATCCTTTTAGTCTTCCGTAAAAGAAAAATAACAATCGTTTGTATTAATTTTCAAATATTTTAAGATCTCGGAAAACATGTTGCACAAAAATTGCATATTTTTTATCATACACTTTCAGACATTAAATAAAACTTTATTCGTGACAAAAATATTCTGTACAATATGCCACCTTTCACACGTTTTAAATTCGCTATTATTATTTTTTAAGTCAACTGAATAAGAGAAAATACTTTTTTGCTTCAATTCAAAGAAAAAACATTGTTTTTAAAACTACGAGAGAAATCACGCCACAAAAAATTATTTGAATTTTAAGAAAATAACTTTTAAATTTTCAATAATTTTTTTCGGTTGCTGATGTTTTTTTATGTGGTCTTCAGGGTTCGATCTTTCTAGGAATGTAAAAATTAGTGACTATTTATTTGCTATTTTACGTAATTGATAGACTATCTAAGTATACAGGATTATATGAAAACTACGCCATTTTCTTTAAATGATGCGTATTTTCAGGGCATCAGAAAACTACGCCACGATGATTACCGAAGAAGAACTACGCCAACAAAACAGACAGAACATAACTTTAGGCATATCATCTTTAAAACTAAAATAGAGCATCGTATCAGAATTGTCTATTTGTAGTGATTTTTAATAGTTAATCAGACTATTAAACTTCATGTTTTTGGCACACACACACACACACACACACACACACACACACACACACACACACTGCGGGCACAAATATTTAAGTTTCAATATAATTAAATATCATATCTTAAAAATGTGAGTATATGATATCCTGATAAGAAACTGGAAGCTTCTCCTCATATGAAATTTTTCGGCCTACAATTTCAGCTGTGAGACAATTTAAGGTTACATAATATGATATTGATATGAGAGAGAGAGAGAGAGAGAGAGAGAGAGAGAGAGAGAGAGAGAGAGAGAGAGAGAGAGAGAGAGAGAGAGAGAGAGACTTGTACTCACCTTCCATTGATTCTGGTATTTTATTGTTATCTACATCTATGGAAGCTGCTGATGACAAACAAAACCCAACCAGGGCAAATATCGCAATCACAAAAAAGGATTTCGTCATGCCGCTTTTTGTTGTTTTGCTCGAAGAACTCAATGATGTCAACTCGTCTCGGTAGCTGCGACACTCGTTGGTGTTTGATTCGGATTATCAATCTGTATTTATACTAATAGCAAGGTCCACTTTTTCACAACACACAACCTCATTTGAATTGAATGGATGAATCACCGTACTTTCTGTAAAGAAAAAATAGAAATTGGGAAAACCTTACAATCACAGTTTTTCCACTATTTGTTTTTACGGGTGGCTGATTTTCATGCGCTCGAAATAAATCCCCACATTATTTTTTTTCTTCGTGTAATATCATTATGAAGTTTTATGGGTCAGTTTAGCGCAGTCGGTAGAGCACCCATTAAGTAAACACAAGGCTCCAGGTTCGATACCGGTCTCCGTCAACCCAGTGCATGAGTAGCACAGCATGGGCAATCTGATTTGTGCAGTAAAGTTCATAAAACGGGTGATAATTATCTCGCCAACGCTGCAGTAATTCGATCTGGTACCACGCCTCAGACGCAAAAGCAATCTCCCTTGTATAGCGCTAGCAAAAAGAGTATAAACTCCCTCGCTGTCTGGCTGATACCGACATTAGGCCACTCCGACGACTTTACTTTTTTTACTTACTTACCCCAATCAACATTTTAAGGAATGGAAATAAGACATGGCTATAAAAGTTAGCGAGTTAGAATAATCATTCATCATGGTTTGAGTCGGGATGTTCAAGTTCAATCTAAGTCATGGGCAAATGATTTCTTTTGAAATAATATTTATTACTTCGAAAGATTAAAAAAAAAATCAATTTTATAGTGAGTTAGAAGCATTAATTAAAATGTAATAATATATTTTTGAAGGCGAAATAATGCAAATTTATGTTTAAAAACATATTTATTTAATTTTTTTTTGTCCCTTAATATTATCAGGCTATGCCTATCTTCAGAGGGTTGAAAAGTTTTTTTAATATATATATATATATATATATATATATATATATATATATATATATATTATTATATATTATTATTATTATTATTTCCTTTCATTTTGTTATTTAAAAATAATAATAGATTGAATAATGTACACATGGATAAATCCTGACCGAAACACGTGTAAGTAAAATTGATTAAAATATCTTATTTTATCAATTCTATACTTTCTTCTTTATTTCTCTTTTTATATATATATATATATATATATATATATATATATATATATATATATGTGTGTGTGTGTGTGTGTGTGTGTGTGTGTGTGTGTAATATAGTGAAAAAATTGAAAAAACACAAGTTCATAAAACGAGTGATGTTTATCTCGCCAACGCTGCAGTATTTCGATCTGTTTCAATAGATCTTCATCAGGGTTTTTGAGGAAAAATAAATTTATTACAGAGAATAAGAGTATTAAAAACTACAAAATAAACACCAAATAAAATCCATACATATTTTTCTACTCAATACAGGAGATGCCTTTTCTTTTACTAAATAGGATATACATATATTTTCATTAATTATATTTTATTTTAATACATACTCATGCTTACACACACACACACACACACACACACACACACACACACACACACATAAACACAACGTAAGGGAGCGTCTATGTCACTTTACAACCGTTGTCTTTGCGTTCCTCATAATTTAAAACATTTTTAAATAGATTGACCGACAAAGCAAAAGACGCTCACAGTCTTCTTATTCTCTGTGATAAATTTATTTTTCCTCAAATTAACAAAAGCCCTGATGAAGATCTATTTAAACCGATCGAAACACTGCAGCGTTGACGAAATAAACATCACTCGTTTTATGAACTTGTCTTTTTTCAATTTTTCACTATATTACATACTGTCGGATTCACTTCCATTTTCTCTTCACACACACACACACACACACACACACACACACACACATATATATATATATATATATATATATATATATATATATATATATATATATATATAAAATTCACAATGGAACACAATGGAACTATCCTTTTTAGATATCATGATTAAAAATATAAGTGGCCAAATTATTACAGACATTTACCATAAACTCACAATACCAAGTGTATTACCGCTATGTGAAATGTAGACAGCCTCGTCTAGCACTGATTTGATAATTTTATTTCAACTAGAAGTAAAACCTCCTATTTATTTACATAGAAAAATATAACAGATACAGAAGGCACAATAACACCATTAGATAAAGCAAATTTACTGCTACAAAACACTATTTTCCACACATCCACACCATTGACTATATATGTGACAAGGTATGACACAAGGTCATTTTTTAGACGCCACCCCAATATATATATTATACAAAAAGCTGAGCTGTATCAGCCGAATCTTTGGTATACCTATTTTATGCATATTTTACCGGCCCTGTAAATATTTTTTATTATGAATGCAAGTAATGTTGAAATAACAACACAGATTTAACACAAAAGTTTATTTATATTCATTTATATTTATATTTTATGAAGGATAAAGATACAAAAAATTATTCTAAATGAAAAATTTTGGCACTGGCAAAGCTGATGGCCACGTTTACGATAAATTTGAGCAAAATTGACTGAAAAAATAGTTTCAAATGTATTAAAAATCAATTACATTATTGTGATTTTTTTTTCAGCGATTTAAGCCGAGCTCAATGGGTGACCCAACGGACCACGTTTTTCTAGTATATATATATATATATATATATATATATAATTTATTATCTGTATTACATTCTGTACATACAGAGATATTTTTGATTTTACATTTAATAGGTAGACTCCAATTAATTTCGTCGTGGTTGATGTTCTCTCGTTGTTACTTGATTTCGACGTTACTATCCCCCTCTCTTCCCTTTCTAAAACGTTTTTTGTGTCTTCGTCCATTGTAAAGATATCTCCTGTTGTTACATTATTAATTTGTATTAAAATCCAATAGGCCAGTCCTGTTTCTCAATATTAGTTTAAAAATGAGTGTAAATTTTCATCTTAATCGGATTAATGGTGTAGGAGATGTTATACAATAGGTACCACTAATTTTCCCTGTGAAATTTACCCCCCCCCTATATTTAACCCAATGAAACTTGCATAAAGGTTAATATCATATACAAAATCTTTTGTCCATTCAAAAGAAAAAACATTAAATAAACTCCTGATGATTAAAAAAAACACAAAAAAAAACAAAACATTCAGCTTACGGAAATAATGAAAATTAGGAACGAAAAATAATGTTTACATTTTTGCACAGTTAGAACAATTGAAATTTAACGAAGCCAAAAACAAGTTATGATTAGAATTAAAAAAAAAAAATTTCTATGAAAAATAAATTAATTGTCCAATTTTCACAAAAGTTTCGAGAATTGCTTACCTTTTGATGAAAATATGTTTGAAATATTTTTTTCCTAAAGTATATTAGGTGAAATATTTTTTATGAGGTCTACATTTTATTTTATGAAATGAAAAAATGAACCGACAAAAAACGATTTTTACCTTTTTTCTATAAAGATAAGAGTCTGAATAATTATATCAAAAGATTTTATAAACTTCAATGCGAGAGATTTTTAGTAAAAGAACCATGAATAAAGAATTCTGCTAAAAAAATATCAATTAAGAAATTGACCCTGTTGTAAAAAAATCCGACTGTTTTACGTATTTTTTAAAGATAACGGTGAGTAAATTTTCCCCAGTTGGATAATCTGATATTTGAATTAACTGTTTTTCTTTTTAGCAACTCTTTATGTTCGTTATTTCTTTTTTGTGAGATTTAAAAAAAGTTCAAAAATATTTACGTTTATTCCTTCAATATGACCTAAACTGATCATGTGACCTATTTTGGTGGTACCTATTATACACAGACAGACAAACATTTCATATATTTGAACATGACTATTAAAGTTAGCAAATCAAGTGGAAAAAGGAAATGCGTTCTCTGACTGGTGAAATATTTTTTGTCTAATATCTTTCATATTTAGTTAAGCTTCCGCGTAATTTTAGAAAAAAAAATTAGTTGCGATTTTAAAACAGGTTTTCTATTTGAGGTGAACATTTGGGATATAAATAGACTGTTATTATCAGCGCCAGTTGTCGCCATCTACGTTTTTTGTTTTTCTTTGGTTTTTTTTTCTTTCAAATAGCAAAGTTTCCCCTTATATATATTTATAGATGTGAGAAATATGTAAACTTCTGCACACATACGCACATATGTGTATGAGTACATTCACACATAGGCTGTTTTGAGGAAAATCTAACTCAGATTTTCATAGAAATATCTTCAATAAATAAGGTTTATTCTATTTATTCATGATTTTGACTATGGCATAGATATCCTGAGGGTATTGTGACGTAAGCAGTGACATAGTTTCGGTTACAGACAGACAGACACCGAATCTCCATTATTATTATTATTATTATTATTATTATTATTATTATTATTATTATTGAGTTCTTCACACCAACGTTAGTTGATGGTATTTCACTGGAGTCTGAGTGACAACAAGTCTCCTCGGGTCTCTTGGACTCTTCTGAGTATTCTGGCTGATTGCAACAGTGCAGTATTCTGGATGGTCTCAATTATTCCTCTGATTTCCTGATCCTCCTGTCTTTTTCCCAAGTTTATTGGGACCGTTCCAAATGCACCAACTACAATTGGTATCACTTTGATTTTCATATTCCATAACTTTTTCAGTTCTCCGGCAAGGTCCAGATATTTATCCATTTTTTCGGTTTCCTTCATCTTCACCCTGTGACCTACTGGAACTGCAAAATCCACCAGTTCACAAGTTCTTTCTTTTTTGCTAATCAACATTAGGTCTGGTCTCTTTGCTGTGATAAGGTAATCCGTTTTTATCTCAAAGTCCCAGATGATTTTATGCGTTTCATTTTCAAGAACAGATTCTGGTTTATGCATATACCATTTTGTTATATGGTCAAAATGACATTTTTTTGCATAATTCCCAGTGGATCACCTTTCCAACCCAGTCGTGCCTACACATCAGTTTTAGCTGATGGTATTTCACTGGAGTCTGAATGAATACTCAGGTCTCCAGGACTCTCCTGGGTATCCTACCCGATTGCAACAATGCAGTAGTCTGGATGGTCTCAACTCTTCTTCTGATTTCCAGATTCTCCAGTATTTTTCCAAAAATTTTATCACTTTGACTATCATATTCCATAGCTTTTTTAATTCTCAGGCTAGGTCCAAGTATTTGTTCATCTTTTCGTTTTTCTTCATCTTCCCCCTGTTATCTGCTGTAACCATTATTATTATTATTATTATTATTATTATTATTATTATTATTATTCTCTATTTACATAATGATTCTAATATTTGAAAAAAAAAAATACTAACATTCACTCGTAATTTAAATCATTTGAAAATTGTTTGTATATTGCAATTTTTGTATAACTTATAATTTGATTCTTTTAGAATTTACTTGTGAGATTCGACGCGACAGGAAAGTCGTTATAGATTTATTACCTGATCTATTAATAAGGATTTATTTTGACAGACGAAAAATCGGTCGCGTTTTGATCCCGGTCTGAGCAAATGATTTATTCTTAGGGAATATTTATTGCTTAGAAATAGATAGACTTGAGAAAATACATCTTCTTGTGTCCTAAAAGCTTTACCACCGGAGTCGCCTCTCTCTCTCTCTCTCTCTCTCTCTATATATATATATATATATATATATATATATATATATATATATATATATATATATATATATAGCTCTGTGCATATATATATATATATATATACACTAGCAAAAGTACCCGGTCTATGACCGGACTATAAAATAAATTAGGAACACCAAAGAGGGTGTGAGAAAGAGAAAACGGAAGTAAGAGAGAGACTATGGTTTATCAAATTTAAAAAGAAGAGAGGAAAATGATCAATTCAAATTTAAAAATCTCTGATAATTCGTATAGTACAATGTTTGTTTATTTTAGGAAATATTTTTCTTTTCGTTTACATTTAAAATATCATTTTGAGTGTTTTGAAATATTTTTTTCAAAACATTTTGTGTATATGACAAAAACTTAAGTTCAATTGCTTGTTACGCTAAAGTGATAACATATATTCGTTTAGTTTCTTTTCTTTTATACCTCCAAAGAAGTAACTATTTAAACAGCTAGGTATTAAACTTCCTTACTTATTTAGGTCTGTCGGATGGAACTGTATAATACTGCACCTCTGTTGAGGAGTAAGACCTATCCATGTATCTGTTGTAGTTTCCGTGGAAATAAAAAGATCACCCTCGTATATTTGGGGAATTAAAAACAACTTACATTTTAACTAGATGCAATGAACAATGCGTGATTATTTATTGTATATTCGTATGTGAATGTTTTATAACCATGTAATGCTTATAACGTAAATAAGTAAATGGATTCAACGGATTGGGTTCAAATTCTGGAGGAAACTATTTACATTTCACTTTGCGCTAATTCTATTGGGAAAGACAAACCTCATCTTCACCCCCCCCCTCAAGTATAGGTAAATATTAGAGAAACCTGAGCTCTTTCTGGATTCAAAAATAGGCGGTGTGGGGCTCCAATATCCGTCTTTCTGGACTAATATTCGCGATCTGCAGACTTAAAAATCATAGGTTGGAAATAATAAGTAGCCGTGTTTGCGTTGAATTAACCCTGTATATAAGGGTAATTGATTGGTTGCAAAGTCAGTCGTGAG
>CM042137.1:30717295-30734795 GCA_023376005.1 Doryteuthis pealeii
TATATGTGTGTGTGTGTGTGTGTGTGTGTGTCTGTCTGTTTGTCTTTCTTTCTATCTGTCTGATTCTCTGTGTCTGTGTGACTGTGTCTGTGATATTCTTATCTCCTCCGGGCAACACCGGGTAGCACTTTTAGTATGATTTCAAAGCTCTGCGTCTCCTCTTTCGATTGCTGATCGAATTATTCTATGAGCAATATCTACTGGATTTTGCCGTCCCAGCGGACCACCGAATGAAAATATAAGAAAAAAAATACAAATACTTGGATCTTGCTTGAGGGCCAAAAATAGCTGTGGAACATGATGGTTAAAATGATACCAATTGTAAATAGCGCACTTGGATCAATCTCCAAAAGCTTGGAAAATAGATTCAAGACCACAGCATTGTGAATATTGGGTAGAATACTCAGAAGAGACATGGAGACCTGAGGAGACTTGCTGTCACTCAGACTCCAGTTAAAGATCACCAGTTAAAGCTGGTGGGAAAAAAACTCGCAAGGTGTGAAGAAATAATAATAATAATAATAATAATAATAATGGAAATCAGAGGAAGAATTGAGACCATCCAGACCACTGCACTGTTGAAATCGGCTAGAATACTCAGAAGAGTCCTGGAAACCTGATAAGACTTGTTGTCACTTAGCCTCCATTGAAATACCATCAGCTAACGCTGATGTGAAAAACTCAAAAGGAGTGATAATAATAATAATAATAATAATTTGCGATACAGACGGGTCACCTTATCCCATGCAGAAGACCGGACCTAGTATTGATTAACAGGAGAAAAGAACTTGCCAACTGGTAGATTTTGCAGGCCCAGCAGATCACATGGTGAATGTAAAAGAAAACTAAACGATAGACAAATACCTAGACATTGCCAGAGAATTGAAAAAATTGTGGAATATGGGGGCGAAAGTGATACCAGTTGTAGTTGGTGCACTTGGAATGATCCCCAAGAGTTTGTAAAACAAACGAGAATTGGAACCCAGAGAAATAATTGAGACCATCCAGAAAACAGCAATGTTAAGATCGGTTAAATTACACAAAAGAGTCCTGAAGACTTGAGGAGACACTCAAGTGAAAGACCATCAGCTTACACTGGTGTGCAAAATTCGCTAGAAATACTTAGACCTTGCCAGAGATCTGAGGAAACTTTGGAACATGAAGGTGAAGGTGGTACCAATCGTGGTTGGTGCCCTTGGAACGATCCGCAAAGCTCTGGAAAATAATATGGGTGAACTGGACATCAGAAGAACCGAGACCATCCAGACCATAGCACTGTTGGGATCGGCTAGAATACTCAGAAGAGTCATGGAGACCTGAGGAGACTTGCTGTCACCCAGCCTCCAGTGAACCACCAGCTACGGCAGGTGTGAAAAACTCAATAATAATAATAATAATAATAATAATAATAATAATAATCTAACTCAGATTATCATAGAGACCTGATTAATAAATAAGATTTATTATGTGTATTACTGACTGACTATAGATTAAATGCTCATTGATAAACTTACGCAATTCCTGAGGGTATTATGACGTATGCAGTGACGTAGTTTTGGTTACAGAGACACCGAATCTCCATTATATATAGATGATTGATATCAAAGAAATATTTGTACATTGTTTAGAAGATTAAAAGACTTCAGTCGAATGCTTATAGATGTAAATTGTTTATATATTAGAATTCACTTTCCGTTATCTTTGCGTTTTCAGCCATCCCATTCTTACGGCGTTTAATGACTACCAAGAAAGATGTGGGTCAGCTTTTGTCATCCCTGAAAGCTGATCACTTTGGTGAACCAAAACCTGAAACGGTTTCGAACAACATCACTTGTCACTGGAGTGGAAATTCTTTCGAGTGCTGCCAGGCGGTTGACAAAAGTAAGTATTAGCAAATGAAAATCATTTAATTCACTTTTTTTTTTGCAAATGACGTATACAGCAAATACTTTTAAGGAAATAGAAAATCATCAAAGAAATCCCCCCAAAATAGAAAACTCACCGTTTTTGCCTCATCATCATAAAAAAAAAAATTATATAAAAAAATAAGAAAAAATTAACTGGTCGGTTTAGCGGCAGTTACGGATGGGTGTTGCATTCTTTTTCATTGTAATTATGCATTTTCTTTTGTTAATTCTAGCTTGTCTTGTTGCTGAGAGTTGGAGCGACGGTCTGAATCTTACACTTCAGACATCTGATGATACAGCGTGGAAGAAATCGGTGGGTAGTGTTGTTTTTGTTGATTTTTTAAAAATCTCGTAGCAGTTACTTAATATGTTAAAACGAATCAATACGGCTTGTACAATTGTCGAGACAAATCTTTAAATTCATAGACTATTAAAATTTGGATTGATTGGTTTTGATTGGTTTCTTTGTTAATGGTACTAGCAAAATAAAAAAAACACCCTCCGGGCGACGTAAAATAAATATTGCCTGAGGGGATGGGAGTTGAAAATTTAACATCAGAGAGTTTGTATCATAAGTAAAATCATCAAATTTATTAAAGGAGTAAAAAATAAAATACATTTATTAAAGGAGTAAAAAATGAAATAAATTTATTAAAGGAGTAAAAAATAAAATAAAATGAAATGGAAACTTAGTTCTGATAACTTTAAATATATATTAAAATAAAAAAAATATATAGATAGATAGATAGATAATACCAGGTATGTATTTATTAAAACTTGTTTAAAATTCCAATGAGGACTGTCTAACATTGCATGCTCAAATTTTGAGTGTATTTATTCAACGTTATGATGTTTTAGGTAGTGTGACGTAATCAGTGACTTCGAATCACCATTATTAATAGATTTGATTTGATTGGTTTTGATTGGTTTCTTTGTTAATGGCATATCAATTTTCGCAGGTTATTTAATGCCAAAGCTCTCCTTGAAGAAAAGTAGTGGTATTATTTAACTCATAGCTCGGGGATGCGGGGCTTCTAACCTTTCCCAAACTATTAGCCTGAACGTGAATGAACGACGGTATCCCCAAAGGTAAGGTCTCCTAAATATTTAGAAATCACAGAAATGTTTATTGTTTATTGACAATAATCTTCACATAATTTTAAAGTTTGAATATGTATCTATTTTACTATCTAATCACCATTTCGGTTGATGCATTTTTGCAGGCACTGCGGCAGTGATCCTATGCCTATGTCATACCTGCTCGTTGTCATGTCGCTGAGGAAGCGTTGAATATCGTCGTCGTTGCACCCCCCTATATCCCTTGCAGACGTTTTGTACATCCATGCACGACTCACCATACACTTCTGTCAATTGGCAATGACTTTTAATGGGGTTAGCCTTTTACGTTCAAAAACCGAATAACTGCGTGAACTTCACACTTGGCGGTAGCGTCAATCGAGAGTTATATCAGAAAAGACTGTGTGAGTGAGTGTGTCAGCGCGGCGTGTGCAGAAGCAGACACAGGCACAGGCACAGGCTAATGCACAACAAACACAACAATGTTGCCAACAGTCACTCGAACAGTTTCCCTGCATCCCGAGCATTTTGGAGGCCTTATTGTTTTATTTTATTTTTAGATTACCCTCGTAATCGAAAAATAGAACAACTGAAACTTACTCTTCCATCACTTTCGTCTTTCATTGTTATTTTTTCTAATTTAAGTATTTAGTTAAAATAGGAAGTAAAGAATAAAATGACAGTTATTTTTTCTTGTTAATCGATTTCATTTAAGATTTATTGAAGAGATTTTTACTCATATTCATTAAGATAAAACCAAACAATTAGAAACCAATAATACCAATCACATTTTTATTAAAATCAGTTTTTTTAATATCAATATGCAAATTAGCTTTACGTTTACACTGAAAACTGGTATTTTGTTGTATATATAAATACAATTGCATGTTATTAGTATTTAGGTAAGGCCAACAGTAATAATAATGTCAAACAGTTTTATTATTAATTGCGGTTTAAATAGAAATAGAATCATGGAGAATGTGATGTAAATAACTAAGGGAATTGTGACTTGAGTAGTAATATAGTTTCGGTTACAGACAGAAAAACACACAATCTCCATTATAATAAGATATCAATTTGCTCCTAACAATTTTTCCCCCCCTATAGCGTAATGTTTTGCTGAAAAAGTTCACACTTTGTGTTTGATGTTCTGTAAATAATGTCTACTATTTATTTCATTCAAATACGAATATACTATACATAATTACGCATTCATCATTATATCGTACTAGCAAATATATACACCCTCCGGGTGCAAGTATTTAGGTTTTGATGTAATCAAATATTGTATCAAATTAGAAACTATTTAGAAAATGATAAACTGGGGGGTATAATTGAAAAATAGAACAGCTTTAAATCTAACTCTTCCATCCTTTTCGATCAGCCCTGTCTTTCATTTTTCCTAATTCATCTATTTAGTTAGATTATGAAGTATTTAATAAAATTACAGTCCTTTAGTCATGTTAATGGATTTCTTTTAAGATTTATTCCCGAGATTTTTTCTCAGATTCGTTAAGAGAAAACCAAACAATTAGAAATCAATAATACTAAGCATATATTTATTAAAATCAAATTCTTAATATCAATATGCAAATTAGCCTTCTCGTTCCCACTGTAAAGCGGTATTTTGTTTTATATATAAATATAATTGCATATTGTTAGTATGTAGATATGGTTAACAGTATTAATAATGTAAAACAATTTTATTAATAATTGAGGTTTAAATAAAAAATAAAATCATTGAGAATGTGATGTCAATGACTAAGGGAATTGTGACTTGAGTAGTGATTTAGTTTCGGTTACAGACAGACAAACACACAATATCCATTATAATAAGATATCAAGAAAAAATTTATGTGTTATTTTAAACATTTTTTAACATTAGTGAATTGATCAGTTCATTTCAAACGCATGCTACAATAGATACAGATGATTCAATAAGACCGATGGATAGAGAAAGTTTTAAACCACAAGTCACTATTTTTTCAAATAGCGCCACACACACACACACACACACACACACACACACATATATATATATATATATATATATATATATATATAAGTAAGTCGTCGGGGCGGCCTAATGTCGGTATCAGCCAAACAGCGAGGGATTATATCTCCTTTTCACAAGTGCTAGACCAAGGAGATTTTCTTAGCGTCTGAGGTGGAGTGCCATACCTACCACCAGCTCCTCACTTTACCGCACAGATCCCTGCGCTACTCATACTCGCTACTGAGTTGGCGAGGGTCGGTATCGGACAAGGAAAATTGTGATATATATATAAAAAATTTTGCCACGCGTTTTCACCATTTTCACTACAAAAATGATTGTGCCTTTTGTGACTTTTTTTTCTTAGATCAGCAATGACTGTGACGTTGTCAGGAAAATTTTCTCTGTATAATCCATCTTTTAACGGCCCGATTCTCACAGAAGAGTTAATCTGCATTTCGTCGGTTGACAGGTGGGCTGAACATATCTTGTCACTGACATTTCTGTCGCCACTGCTTAAATATAAATCCAGCAAGTGTCGATGAATGTTAATAGATGCATTTTTTTTTCGTGTCAAAAAGATTAAGACACACTCCTCTGCTTTCATGACAGACGCCATTTTGCCACACTGTTGCTTAGTTGTTAAGATGAATACTGATTATTATTGAGATACTTGAACTTCTATTTTCATACCACCAACATTTACTTCTGGCGTTATGTGACTGAATAGTAAAATAGGAGGCATTTCTTTTAGAGCGATTCTCTTATGATTGTGGCATTACACGTATTTGTATATTGCTGGCCAAAATGCTTAATGAATGATCTTGACTATGTGGGCAAGATAGAGGTTAGTACATGAAAAGTTGATTTGTTATTATGTTATCTGTATCTGTTGTAGTTTCCGTGGAAATAAAACGACCACCCTCGTATATTTGGGGAATTAAAAACAACTTACATTTTAACTAGATGCAATGAACAATGCGTGATTATTTATTGTATATTCGTATGTGAATGTTTTATAACCATGTAATGCTTATAACGTAAATAAGTAAATGGATTCAACGGATTGGGTTCAAATTCTGGAGGAAACTATTTACATTTCACTTTGCGCTAATTCTATTGGGAAAGACAAAACCTCATCTTCACCCCGCCCTCAAGTATAGGTAAATATTAGAGAAACCTGAGCTCTTTCTGGATTCAAAAATAGGCGGTGTGGGGTTCCAATATCCGTCTTTCTGGACTAATATTCGCGATCTGCAGACTTAAAAATCATAGGTTGGAAATAATAAGTAGCCGTGTTTGCGTTGAATTAACCCTGTATATAAGGGTAATTGATTGGTTGCAAAGTCAGTCGTGAGGGGTTTGATTGATAGTTCGTATTGTGAACGAAAACATGCTTGTGAGGACTTGGGTCAGGTCCACGAAGGTAATCCTGCATATATGAAGAGTTGCATTTTAACTCAAAGATTAAGAGCGAGTTAGTCAGCAGAATGTATTTGGGGGCTGAAGCTCGGATGTGCTTGGAGGCATGTAGAAATGGGTTAGAGAAATAAAACAAAACATTTTACTATAGGAATATATTGGAAATAATTTTACCATAGAAATACATTACAAAATTCCAATCTCCATCTGCCTTGACTAGTATTCGCTATCTGAACACAACTCATCGAAAGCGCCATTCCCAACAATAAGACATCTTTCGATGTTACAGTGCCATGTTTTTTTGTGTGTCTTTATCTTCTGTTCTTGCGTACACTTATATTACTGTAATACGCTCCAAAATGAACTGTGGCAGCTTCATCTACAGGTCAGACCTAAGATTCTACCTGAAAGTGCTAGAAACCGTACAACAAACGTACAAGGTTTGAGACTAGCACTGAAAGTCTTCAGCACCTCCCCAGTGGAGAGTTTAAAAAAAAAACGAAACTCCTTTGTCCTAAGAGGGAAGTAATTGACTCAACAATTTCACATAACATTAAAATCGTGCCCCTAGCGATAGTGAAAAGGGAATAGACTCCCTCCCTGTCTGGCTGATACCGACTTATGCCAACCTGACGACTTTACACACGCACACACACACACACACACACACACACACACACACACACACACACACACATATATATATATATATATATATATATATATATATATATATATATATGGAGCACTCTGTGACGGCCTTTAAACACAAAGCGATGTGTGTATTAAATGTGTGTGTGTAAGGTAATCCAAATGACTGGTTGTAAGGGATGATTCCATTTGGGACCTTCGAAATCTATATATGACCAAACAATTTCACATAAAATTAAAATCGTGCCCCTCAAATCTAGCTCATAATATCATATACAAACCAAAATAGAAAAGATCGATACCAAAGAAAGAAAAATGCAATAAAAACAGAAATTCCATTAAAAATCATACAGAATACCACCATATCGAGTATTCCATCGTAGACAACAAATCAGTCGAAAATTAAAATATATTTAATTTATTCATATATATAAGTAATTTTATTTATTAAAATTAAAATATATTTAATTTATGTTTTATATTTATATTTTCTGAATTTGAATATTTTAATTGAATATTTAAATTTTTAATTGATATTTAAATATTGATATTTATATTTATATTTTATATAATATTTATATTTTCTGAATTTGAATATTTTAATTGAATATTTTAATTTTAATATTTTAATATTGATATTATATTTATATTTGTATTGATATTTATATTTTCATAATATTTATATTTTCTGAATTTGAATATTTTAATTGAATATTTTAAATATTGATATTTATATTTATATTTGTATTGATATTTATATTTTCATAATATTTATATTTTCTGAATTTGAATATTTTAATTGAATATTTTAAATATTGATATTTATATTTTAAAATTAAAATATATTTAATTTATTCATATATATAAGTAATTTTATTTATCAAAATTAAAATATATTTAATTTATTTATTAAAATATATTTAATTTATTTAATGAGAAAGTTTATTTTTTAATTTATTAATTTATAAAAATTATACAGAATACCACCATATCGAGTATTCCATCCTGAACAACAAATCAGTCGAAAATTAAATTCAAACTAAGTAATCTCAATAAAACAGTTAGACATCCCCTCATCTTTCAGACAAAATACAGAGAAAATCATAAAACATTATCTTAGACACGCCTGTATTTTTATGAATGAATCTTAATAATTCCGTAATTGTTTCTTATTGTTTGGATTTTCCTAATAATTTCATCAATTATTAATTCATTTCAATTTCAGAATTTATTTAGTAATAAATGTAAATATTTCTGAAACGTTTTTATTTGGAAAAACTTTGCAGGAATATTATTTTTTTAAATTGCCCTCCATTTTATCAAATTTTAGGTTATTTCCAATAAATCTAACATAAACAAAGGGAAACCACTCTTGAATGATAAATTATTTATTTATTGATCTGCTAGGAAAATGAGGGCGGGGTTTAGGGTTTAGGGTTAGGGTTAGGGTTTAGGTTTAGGTTTAGGGTTTAGGGTTAGTTTAAATGAAAATGAATAAATAATTTATTAATCCAGAGTGGTTCCCCTTTGTTTATGTTAGACTTATTGGAAATAACCAAATTGTGTGTGTGTGTGTGTGTGTGTGTGTGTGTGTGTGTGTGTTAATATTTTTTGAAAAAAAAACTCTTTAGAAATATAAAAAAAAAAACTACCCTTCATTTTATTAAATTTTATTAATTTTTTAAAAGCATATATATATATATATATATATATATATATATATATATATATATAATGTGTGTGTGTGTGTGTGTGTGTCTGTCTGTTTGTCTTTCTTTCTATCTGTCTGATTCTCTGTGTCTGTGTGACTGTGTCTGTGATATTCTTATCTCCTCCGGGCAACACCGGGTAGCACTTTTAGTATGATTTCAAAGCTCTGCGTCTCCTCTTTCGATTGCTGATCGAATTATTCTATGAGCAATATCTACTGGATTTTGCCGTCCCAGCGGACCACCGAATGAAAATATAAGAAAAAAAAATACAAATACTTGGATCTTGCTTGAGGGCCAAAAATAGCTGTGGAACATGATGGTTAAAATGATACC
This sequence comes from Doryteuthis pealeii, assembly GCA_023376005.1. Classification (NCBI taxonomy): domain Eukaryota; kingdom Metazoa; phylum Mollusca; class Cephalopoda; order Myopsida; family Loliginidae; genus Doryteuthis; species Doryteuthis pealeii. The sequence continues at coordinate 30,726,391 of CM042137.1, forward strand.
AATTGTAAATAGCGCACTTGGATCAATCTCCAAAAGCTTGGAAAATAGATTCAAGACCACAGCATTGTGAATATTGGGTAGAATACTCAGAAGAGACATGGAGACCTGAGGAGACTTGCTGTCACTCAGACTCCAGTTAAAGATCACCAGTTAAAGCTGGTGGGAAAAAAACTCGCAAGGTGTGAAGAAATAATAATAATAATAATAATAATAATAATAATAATAATAATATAATAATAATGGAAATCAGAGGAAGAATTGAGACCATCCAGACCACTGCACTGTTGAAATCGGCTAGAATACTCAGAAGAGTCCTGGAAACCTGATAAGACTTGTTGTCACTTAGCCTCCATTGAAATACCATCAGCTAACGCTGATGTGAAAAACTCAAAAGGAGTGATAATAATAATAATAATAATAATAATTTGCGATACAGACGGGTCACCTTATCCCATGCAGAAGACCGGACCTAGTATTGATTAACAGGAGAAAAGAACTTGCTAACTGGTAGATTTTGCAGGCCCAGCAGATCACATGGTGAATGTAAAAGAAAACTAAACGATAGACAAATACCTAGACATTGCCAGAGAATTGAAAAAATTGTGGAATATGGGGGCGAAAGTGATACCAGTTGTAGTTGGTGCACTTGGAATGATCCCCAAGAGTTTGTAAAACAAACGAGAATTGGAACCCAGAGAAATAATTGAGACCATCCAGAAAACAGCAATGTTAAGATCGGTTAAATTACACAAAAGAGTCCTGAAGACTTGAGGAGACACTCAAGTGAAAGACCATCAGCTTACACTGGTGTGCAAAATTCGCTAGAAATACTTAGACCTTGCCAGAGATCTGAGGAAACTTTGGAACATGAAGGTGAAGGTGGTACCAATCGTGGTTGGTGCCCTTGGAACGATCCGCAAAGCTCTGGAAAATAATATGGGTGAACTGGACATCAGAAGAACCGAGACCATCCAGACCATAGCACTGTTGGGATCGGCTAGAATACTCAGAAGAGTCATGGAGACCTGAGGAGACTTGCTGTCACCCAGCCTCCAGTGAACCACCAGCTACGGCAGGTGTGAAAAACTCAATAATAATAATAATAATAATAATGATAATAATAATAATAATAATAATAATAATAATCTAACTCAGATTATCATAGAGACCTGATTAATAAATAAGATTTATTATGTGTATTACTGACTGACTATAGATTAAATGCTCATTGATAAACTTACGCAATTCCTGAGGGTATTATGACGTATGCAGTGACGTAGTTTTGGTTACAGAGACACCGAATCTCCATTATATATAGATGATTGATATCAAAGAAATATTTGTACATTGTTTAGAAGATTAAAAGACTTCAGTCGAATGCTTATAGATGTAAATTGTTTATATATTAGAATTCACTTTCCGTTCTCTTTGCGATTTCAGCCATCCCATTCTTACAGCGTTTAATGACTACCAAGAAAGATGTGGGTCAGCTTTTGTCATCCCTGAAAGCTGATCACTTTGGTGAACCAAAACCTGAAACGGTTTCGAACAACATCACTTGTCACTGGAGTGGAAATTCTTTCGAGTGCTGCCAGGCGGTTGACAAAAGTAAGTATTAGCAAATGAAAATCATTTAATTCACTTTTTTTTGCAAATGACGTATACAGCAAATACTTTTAAGGAAATAGAAAATCCTCAAAGAAATCCCCCCAAAATAGAAAACTCACCGTTTTTGCCTCATCATAAAAAAAAAAAAATTATATAAAAATAAGAAAAAATTAACTGGTCGGTTTAGCGGCAGTTACGGATGGGTGTTGCATTCTTTTTCATTGTAATTATGCATTTTCTTTTGTTAATTCTAGCTTGTCTTGTTGCTGAGAGTTGGAGCGACGGTCTGAATCTTACACTTCAGACATCTGATGATACAGCGTGGAAGAAATCGGTGGGTAAGTGTTGTTTTTTGTTGATTTTTTAAAAAATCTCGTAGCAGTTACTTAATATGTTAAAACGAATCAATACGGCTTGTACAATTGTCGAGACAAATCTTTAAATTCATAGACTATTAAAATTTGGATTGATTGGTTTTGATTGGTTTCTTTGTTAATGGTACTAGCAAAATAAAAAAAACGCCCTCCGGGCGACGTAAAATAAATATTGCCTGAGGGATGGGAGTTGAAAATTTAACATCAGAGAGTTTGTATCATAAGTAAAGTAAAATCATCAAATTTATTAAAGGAGTAAAAAATAAAATACATTTATTAAAGGAGTAAAAAATGAAATAAATTTATTAAAGGAGTAAAAAATAAAATAAAATGAAATGGAAACTTAGTTCTGATAACTTTAAATATATATTAAAATAAAAAAAATATATAGATAGATAGATAGATAATACCAGGTATGTATTTATTAAAACTTGTTTAAAATTCCAATGAGGACTGTCTAACATTGCATGTTCAAATTGTGAGTGTATTTATTCAACGTTATGACGTTTTAGGTAGTGTGACGTAATCAGTGACGTCGAATCACCATTATTAATAGATTTGATTTGATTGGTTTTGATTGGTTTCTTTGTTAATGGCATATCAATTTTCGCAGGTTATTTAATGCCAAAGCTCTCCTTGAAGAAAAGTAGTGGTATTATTTAACTCATAGCTCGGGGATGCGGGGCTTCTAACCTTTCCCAAAACTATTAGCCTGAACGTGAATGAACGACGGTATCCCCAAAGGTAAGGTCTCCTAAATATTTAGAAATCACAGAAATGTTTATTGTTTATTGACAATAATCTTCACATAATTTTAAAGTTTGAATATGTATCTATTTTACTATCTAATCACCATTTCGGTTGATGCATTTTTGCACGCACTGCGGCAGTGATCCTATGCCTATGTCATACCTGCTCGTTGTCATGTCGTTGAGGAAGCGTTGAATATCGTCGTCGTTGCACCCCCCCTATATCCCTTGCAGACGTTTTGTACATCCATGCACGACTCACCATACACTTCTGTCAATTGGCAATGACTTTTAATGGGGTTAGCCTTTTACGTTCAAAAACCGAATAACTGCGTGAACTTCACACTTGGCGGTAGCGTCAATCGAGAGTTATATCAGAAAAGACTGTGTGAGTGAGTGAGTGTGTCAGCGCGGCGTGTGCAGAAGCAGACACAGGCACAGGCACAGGCTAATGCACAACAAACACAACAATGTTGCCAACAGTCACTCGAACAGTTTCCCTGCATCCCGAGCATTTTGGAGGCCTTATTGTATTATTTTATTTTTAGATTACCCTCGTAATAGCGCGACTGGAATTCGAACTCGCCTACTACGAGGTCGCAGTCTAGCACGTTAGCCACTACGCCACAAGTAAGTAAAGTCGTCGGGGTGGCCTAAAGTCGGCATCAGCCAATCAGTGAGGGAGTCTATCCCCTTTTCAATAGCGCAAGACCAAGGAGATTGTTTTTGCGTCTGAGGTGGAGCGCCACACCTACCATCCGCTCCTTACTTTACCGCACATATCCCAGTGCTACTCATACGCTGAGTTGGCGAGGGTCAGTATCGAACGTCCTACCGACTGAGCTGAACCGGCTCCTTACGCCACGAGTACTACCTCTCAAATCTTATATTTTATATTTAGGTGAAAACGTAAGCACAATTGAGCAACTTCTATATTAAAGAGATAACGTTTACACATCTAGACTCCGGGTTAGTCCGCACTGTCAGTGGGGCTGTAGCATACAACGACTGAACCGCTGTAGATAGACAAGCCCCCTCCCTCACACACAATGGGACGACCCGTAATGCCTGAGCACTATATCGTGGTGGCTGAGTGGTCTGTGATCAGAGAATTAAATGATATGCATCAGTCCATTTCTTGGACTAGACGGGCGGTCTGAAAGGCCCCATCCCATCATCAAAATGTTTGTCCCGATCGTATTCTTCATATTGTTCTTAGGGCAAAAACCCAACTCTTTATGGTGCTAAAAGGCGGTGAATGAGGGTCGACCACCAGTTTAATAAAGTTGTTTCATCTAATTCATTGATACACATGAAGTTCTTGAAAAATCTAACATAAAAATATTTCTATTAATTTAATGTCCTGGGTATGACGCTAAACTGCATCTAATGGTGAGGTCTCAACTTTGCAGTGTGTGGAGTACGCCATCATTACTCCCAGGTTTAATCTGACCCGGGGTGGTAGTATCTGTTAGGTTTTTTTTTTTTTTTTTTGGTTTGGTTTGTTTTACGGCATATCAACCTCAGTGGGTCATTTAATGCCAATAAAGTTTTGAAATAAATCAATTCTTAATGGATAATACAATTTTTTTATAAATACATTTTTCTATTTAACCCATAGATGGGACCCTAACAGGTACTACCACTCCATGTCAGAGTGGACCAGGGAGCAATGGTGATGAAGGGGTGCTCCACATTCCCCAAACTTCCAAAACTGGAACCTCACCATCAGATAGAGTTTAACGTCATTCCCAGGACATGTAGACCCGCAGCCACCGCCTTCTAGCACCCATATGATAAAAAGGGGTTGGGGCTTGCCATAAGGGCAATAGGATTGGGAAAATCATATAGGTGCTAGGGCTTGACGTGACCAGCCGATTGATCGGAGGGGGCCTCTCCGACCGCCCGTCTAGCCCAAGATATATCTGTTAGGATCTATAGCTAAAACAGATCTGATTGAAAGTTAATGAAAATTAATTCTACCAAGTTATTAATTTACATAAAGTTAATGAAAATTATTTATACTAATTCATTAATACTCATGAAGTTAAGGAAAAATATAACATGAAAAATTATTTCTACTAGTTATTATTTCTATTATTTCTAACATATATTTTATTTTTTCTATTATTTCTAACATATATTTTAAAAGTTAATGAAAATTATTTCTATCATTTTATTGATACGCATGAACTTAACGAATATCAAACATAACGACGAAGTTATTTTTTCTTATTTATTGATATGCAATCAGTTAATGAAAATTATTTCTATCAGCTAACAAAAACAAACAATAATATTTATCAACAAACTGTTCGCTTACAAATCATATATACAAAAAAACAAAAAACAAAAAACAAAAAAAAAAAAACAGGGTTGATATGCCATTAAACAAAATAACCAGCCAACGAGCTTGATTATAATTTCTATCAAATATTCGGCGTGAAATAAAAGTTGATGTACTGTAAAACCAACCAACTAGTTACTTGTAAACATGACTTTGCCGATTAAGTTAAAATTTGTTTTATCTTATGTGTGTTATTCATTTGTTAATTTAAATCATTTCTATTATAGCTTACCAAAGCACCACTGAAAGCAACATTCCAATTAAAGCCACCACTGAAATGAATCTTCAAGGCACCACTAAAGACAGGAATTCCGTAACAAAAAAATGCCCTAATTTTGGCACCAGATTAACCTCTTCATGTGGTGTATTGTTGCTGCTATGTGGAAATTTTATTTTGCAAATCCCATAGTAAGTCTCCATCTATTCAATATCTGTTTTTGTTGTTTAAACATTCTATTAAGAAGAACAAAGTTAAAACGACGAATGATAGTGTATCTTATAAATAACCGATTACTTAATCCTTAAACCTTTTATTCAAAGCAAATTTTACGTTGATTTTGGATATTCAAATCTTCACGATTTAACTTTTAATAAAGGGAGATCACCTAAAATTGAGATATAATCCTTTACAATGAAGATGTTAGACCGATACAATTAGTGATTAAAAAAAAGAAAGAAATATGTTCTTCTCTTGAAAAATTTTTGAGAATAATGTTGCTTTTTAACATGTTCCTATTAGTTGAAATATAACGGAAATAAAACAAGAAGGATCGTCAAGTTGATAGTCTAACTCTTATTCATTTTTTTCAGAAAATCAAAATAATAAAAAATAACATTTTAATAATCTATTTGTCATTAATATTTTTTCCTTTTTTTTATTTAATATTTCTATCTTATATAGGAGCGATGTTATCAAAATGTCTAAATGTAAAATGACTAAATAGACACTATATCATTTTTAATTTAACTTGCGTGTAAAGTTTCATCCAGATCGGATCTCTGGTGTTGGCACCGACTGGTTATACATATGTAGTAGATTTTTTTATCTTATATACAAGCGATGTTATTAAATATCTAAATGGAAAATGACCAAATAGTCTTGTTCTTTTTTTAATAGTTTCTTTTTACTATTTCATTTGTAAAACCCCTGTATTAACGTCTGTTTTGGTTTAAGTCAGTAATTTTGTGTTTCTTTTTAAATAGGTTATCACAAGAAAACTACGCATGGGTGGATTCTTTTTCAACTTTACAACTGGCGTATTTCCAGGAATTATGCTAGAGTGTTTGCTTACAACTATACGCCTTTTATAGTTGTATTATGACATGAATTTTGGGTGTACCCATTGGAATTTTGTCCTAGACGATATCCAAGCCATCATTGATAAATCTTATGCATTCACTGTCTATAAAAGACCACTCCACGAAAAAAAAACAAAAAAAACAAAAAAAAAAAAAACATGAAAAAAAAAGAAGATAATCTAAGGAAAATATATCCGTTTCAGTCAATTAAAGATGATATATGCATTTTGCAAATATCAAAAAGTATACAATTTTTCACTTTTCTTATAATAAACATGCTTTAAAACACTCATGAGTTGTGGTTATATTTTTTCAAATAACATTTTTTATATATATACAAATAAATAAATACACGTTTTAAAAGAGAATGGCTTAAAATCTTCCGATTGCAGTTTCTCGCAATAGCGCGAATCTTCAGGAAATTGCTTTGTCCAAACGTCGGCCTGTATTTATAACTGGGTTGTACCCATTCTCAAGTTAGTGGGTGTGTCACCTACCCTCCTTTACCCCCTACGTAATGCCTGAACTTACTATGCAGAATCTGTTTTTTTTTTTTTTTTTTTTGCCTACATCTATTTGTTAACTCTGATCGCGAGTTCAATATCACCTCTGGGTCCCTGCATTCAGCTACTTTTAGTTTTTTTCTTGTAGGCACAGCATGCCCAGGATTTTAAAACGTATATTTAGCTCTTTATATTGAACACTCTTAAATCGGTTTTAATAAAATCCAGAAGTAAATATATTTATTTGCTTCGTAGATTTACAAGTAACTGATTTCGCATGTATCGTGTGCTACGTATCGGTGGCCCAGAGTCTCTGATTCTGCGTGCTGGGTTCCCGGTTTCGATTTCTGTCGGAGGGAAATCGTAAGTATATATAGCTGATGAGACTTAATAAAGTTGAAACAGCTGTACGATGTTCTACGTGGCGCGCGTTATTTGCCGAGTTCGCTTGTCCTGATTATTTTCAATAATCATCGAATTGTATACGATATACGCATTGTAATTGCCTTCAAACAAAAATATAAATAATAATATACTTTACTCAACAATGCTTCTAAAGCAAATTATCAAATCTCATCATATATATATATATATATATATATATATATATATATATATATATATATATATATATATGTTCAAATTACTACCACTCCAAAAACCTCCCACTACCAATTGATATTACCTCCCACTAATTCGTTGCTACTACTCGTTCTCGTTAAAAACGAGACATGAAAACTATTCCATCGTTTCCCACCTGAGGATGGCAAAGTGTATTGCCGAAAGCGCTAGTGTTGAAACCTTCGGTGGACTGTTATACCAGTTCCACCGTGACATCAGAAGGATGGCCCGAAGATTGGAAAGGATCAATGAAAGACTTGTCAGACAGGAATTGTCTGTTCAATTCAACAAAACCTGTATAAAAGAAAAAATGCTGCCAAAATACACTTATATATATATATATATATATATATATATATATATATATATATATATATATATATGACGCGATTTGCTAAACTTCAAATCAATATTTCAAAAAAAAGAAAAAAAAAGAAAGAAAAGAATTGAATAAAGTAATCAAATTTATGTAAAACAATAAAAAAGCGTAGCCGATCGAATGTCAAATTATTATAGTATACTATACTATAAATTTAATAACAATTTGAGTTTTCAGGTGTTTCCGTGAAATGTATTAGGTAATCTAATGGTACTTACGCACTATTCTGCATTAGTATCATAATTTTATTTGTATTTCTAATATTAAAATAAATAAATTAACGCGATTATGAAAAATAAAAAAAAGCTTTGTTTACAATTGACGAACGACGGAAATTAATTAAAAAAAAGTTGAGTTATCGTTAAATGTTTTCCTTTGATTTGTTATTTAATTCGTTGTAAAAAATAAATCAATGTATGAAAATACATACTAATTACATATTTTAGAAAGATTTTTTTTTTCTAAAGAAATGAATATTTTTAATATAGGAACAGATATATGCGATAAATAAGATTTGATTTTGTG
>CM042137.1:30739795-30772295 GCA_023376005.1 Doryteuthis pealeii
AAGAAAACGAAGAGCGAGAGAGTTTATCAACATAAATCCCAAGAGAAAAAAAATTAAGACTCCTGTGGAGTGAAATCTTAGGAGGGGGTGTTATAGGTGATATAGGTGATAGACTTAGTAAAGCAACATATCCAATGCGAGTCAGCTCGTAACTCTATTTGTCGGACGTAATTCCCACTTCTCTGTACTGTAATTGTCTACTCTTTTGTTAATACATTTTCCTACATTTGTTACCGTCGTCTTGTTCTTATTTGACCCCTTAAAACCCCACAACAATGCCTTACTATTTACCTATAGCTAGAGGGAGAATAGTTGGATTTGTACATTTGCCAAAGATATTATCACTATATGAAATCCAAACATCCACGTCCAGGGTTTGAACTCGTCTTGCCGTGTCCATTTCTTATGATGGTAACCATTACACGACGTGCCTTTACCAAACGTGAAAGGGATACGTGTTCGAATCTTTTTGTGAGATTATTCTTTGCTTTCGATCTACGTTGTTTAATAATGACATTAGACAGACATTTTGCATTGTCTCAGGTTAGTTCATCGCCAACATTTCATGGCCAAAGGTAATCTATCTTTAATAGATTGATTGACTGGTTTGTGGTTTTTATGACATGGCAGCTTTTCTTGGGTTATTTTACTCTGAAAAAAAAAATTGACAAATTATGATATCAATTTTGTGTACCGTATATAATCAGAGACCATAATTTATATCTATAATCATATTAAACTGGTAAACAACTCAGACTTACTTGAAATGTCAATATCTAAATTTCAACGTATTGATTTAGTTGAAAATCACTTTAAAACATTATCTCAAATATATATAGTTGACCCACACATGGGATTCTAACACGTACTGTCACTCCAGATCAGAGTAATCAGGGAGTGTTAGGTTTTCCAGATTCTATATTTTGATTACACTAAGTACAGGGTTCATTTATTTTATTCAAAAGGAATGTTGAATAAAACAAAGGACACGGAAAATCAGCTTTTTCGGCCAGGAAATAGAGAGGTGGCTATAACAAAAAAAGCACTCTCTTAGCCGGATCAAAATTACAATCTACAGTGAAATTTTAAAGATCAAGGATATTCGACTCTTGAGTTTTAAGTAGGGACTGTAGGGTGTGGGTAGATGAAGTGGACCCTGCTATTAGTATAAATACAGATTGATAATCCGAATCAAGCACCAACGAGTGTCGCAGCTACCGAGACGAGTTGACATCATTTGAGTTCTTCGAGCAAAACAACAAAAAGCGGCATGATGAAATCCTTTTTTGTGATTGCGATATTTGCCCTGGTTGGGTTTTGTTTGTCATCAGCAGCTTCCATAGATGTAGATGACAATGAAATACCAGAATCAATGGAAGGTGAGTACAAGTCTCTCTCTCTCTCTCTCTCTCCCCCTCTCTCTCTCTCTCTCTCTCTCTCTCTCATACACACACATATATGTGTGTGTATGTGTGAAAAAGGACAAGACAAACAGGAAAATTTCCTTGTAATTACTTACTGATTAATCTCTAATTGTTCTTAATTAGATTCACATTGAAGTTATCTTCTCGTGGTTTTTCGTAATAAAATGTTTCAAGTTGTTTCTTTAAAAGAAGTTTTAGAAAGAGATGATATGCAACAAAATAGCATCAAAATATGACTTAGTAAAGCAACATATCCATATTTTAAATGGGGATTTTTATTGATTTTTTTTATAGCCAAAAAACGCTCGATTGCAACATGGATATCAAGTTCCATTTTTTGCATAGCCCTCTTGCTAACTTCTGGGACGCTGTGTTGGTGTGGCCAACAATAAACAAGATGAATGATTCTGCCAAGATTTGAAATTTATGAAAGAATGAATATCTATGGCTGACTATGAAGTGGAATTGTCAGATTGAACACACAAGAAAAAACTTATATTTTACCTTAACTACTTGCACACAATTTTACTTACTGATAGAGGAAAAACTGGGTAATTTTTGGATACAGAGTCCAAAAGTTAGTCAAGAACAAGGGTCAGATTTAACCCAATAAAATTTGTGATGCCTAGTGTAATATTTTATTATTTCGCATTATATGTAGATTTTTAAAACATACCATAAAATAAGCATATATTTGTTTGATGGTGTATTTCTAGGGTTTTTGTGGAAAATCGAGGGTATCCCGTAGCTCAAAAAGTTGGGTCATTTTTGGATTCAGAAATCAAAACATACTCAAAAACAAGTGTCAGATACAACTCAACCAAAATCGTGTTCCCCAGTGTAATTCAAATGATATTATTGTTTTAAGTTCAGACAAATTAGAAAAAAAAGGCATATATAATTTTTTTTTTTTTACATCAAACTGACTTTTAAAATTTATATAAAAAGCGTATATTAATTGTAACGTTGCTTAAGATAAAGTATAAATGTTATAACTTTTTAAATAATCAAACAATAATAAACAGTATATGTTCACTATTATTCTATTTTACTTTTACGTTCAACGATTTTGTTTTTTATTGTATATCATGAACTTATTTATTTTTGTCGTAACATCGCTTAAATTCAAATATAAATGTTATAATTTACGAAATAATTAAACATTATTATAATCAATATATATACATTTATACTTATTCTTATTTTTTACGGTAAACGGTTTGATTTTTTTAAATAGTTTATTGTAGGTGTATTTTTATCGTTACTACTTAAACATTTGAAACACTAATAAATGTCATTTTGTTTAATAATGTTATTATTACATATTTTTTAATTTACAAATATCTTTGCTCATACAAAGTTTAGCATGTTAATTCTTATATCAAACTCTCCTTGCCTTATACTCATTCCGTATAGATGTTGTTTGTACTTAAGTGTTGTAGTTTAAAATTTTTTTTCTTTAGTTATAACACAGACCTACAAATGTTTCGTCTTTATATATATTATGTATTATTTCATTTTCAGCTTACAAAAGCACTCTCGAAAGCATGTTTCAACAAGTCTCGAAACAAATCAGGGAAAATTCGGCCTTTCATGAGAACATGGTGCTTGATAACTTTGAGCAGAAGAATATGTTTGATGATGAACAGTCCGTAACATTCACTGAAGAAGAAGAAGGAGAAGCTGCAAATGATGAAATTTCACCAGTCGAAGATGATCATTCCACTGAGAACGTTGGCAGCGCGATAAGCTGTTCATGGCGAGGACGTAACGGCAAATGTTGTCAATCTCTGAGAATCATCAAATCAGAGTCAGATGTAAGTGCTCTTCTATTATTGATGTTTTCGTCGGCATTTGACTTGTTTATTGCCAATAATGTTAAATCCATAATTCATAACCAACTATTCATATCCAACAATTCCTACCCAAAGATTTATACCCAAAGATTTATAACCGGTAATGTATAACCAACGACTCTTACACAACAATTCAAGGTCAACGATTCGTAGCCAACTATTCGTAGCCAACAATTCATAGACAACTATTCGTAGCCAACAATTCATAGCTAACAATTCATAGACAACTATTCGTAGCCAACAATTCATAGCTAACAATTCATAGACAACTATTCGTAGCCACCAATTCATAGCTAACAATTCATAGACAACTATTCGTAGCCAACAATTCATAGCCAACAATCAAATCATAGGTAATGATTCACTGCCAACAATTTATATCCAGCATTTCATAGCCAACAATAGATAGGCAATGATTCATAGCCAACATTTTTCACTCGCACTTCGGAGCAGGGGTCCGGTGATTTCGATCACTGGACTAGTGCTACAATCAACGGCGTGATTCCAGGGGTTTATCCTCCCAGGAAATAACTACCCCCATGATTTAAAGGGACAGTGCTGGGTTTATTGCCCAATGCCTGAGGCGCCCTCTTGAGAATGCCGACGGGATCTGCGCATTTTTTGTGCCTGCCATCCCATGAGTTTCAGTTCGTGGGTTGTCACTCATTAAACGACCTTGTGCCATACCTGCATACGTGGGATGTGAGGTAAATACATAGCCAATGATTTGTAGCCAACAAGTTTATTGTAATGTAAGAATTATTTTATTTTATTTTGGAATTTATTTCTCGCTCTCCTATAGTTTTCAAAAAGGGGGCATTGAGAATGTTTTACCCACACCTCAGATTAACTTAAAAGATGAAAGTTTAAACATTAAAATCTTAATAATAATCATAATCCTCATTTGACATCAAAATATTATAAATACTTTTTTCTCTTTTGATTAACAGTATGTTTGGGTATCGTAATTCAACCTCCTTCTTATATGCGAGTAGCATTGACACTAAATGGAAGAACCATCTGGAGCCGAGCAATTGGTAAGTAATTAAATCATTACTTAAGATTAACAAAACATTATAAAATTCAACGAGTCCTAAACCTTTCGCATTAATTATCCAAATTAAAATTTTAAAAAAAATATTTCAAATAAATTTTTAAAAAAACTCAATATCGACCGACAAAGCCGGGTAAATCCTAAAATGAGAGAGAGAGAGAGAGAGAGAGAGAGAGAGAGAGAGAGAGAGAGAGAGAGAGGTGGGGCTGGCTGCTCGCATCGGAAAGTGGCGGTTTTTTGTCTGGTCCCCTAAAAATTATGAATGAAATTGATAGTAATGGAGCAAGGAGTAAGTGAACTACATTTGTTCACTTACTCCTTGCTCCATTACTATCAATTTCATTCATAATTTTTAGGGGACCAGACAAAAAACCGCCACTTTCCGATGCGAGCAGCCAGCCCCACCTCTCTCTCTCTCTCTCTCTCTCTCTCTCTCACACACACATACACACATACACACACACACACACACACACACACACACTCTATGACTTTACACAAACACTCACACACACACACACACACAAGAAAAACAAACAGACAAACATATATATTTATTTACCAACCCCTCCGCATGAGCAGGATGTGACTCAAGGTCAATTTCTTAAGCGGAGTTTAACAGGTTTGAATTCAGAGTTTTCCATCTCCTAGACTGGTTGCCTAACCATCTTAAAGAGCCAGTCTGCCCTACTATTTACCCATAGCTGGAGGGAGAGTAGGATTCATACCTTTTCCAAAGCTATTACCGCTAAGTGAAATGCAATTACAACGTCCAGGATTTGAACTCGGGGCGACGAGTCCATTTTCCATGACTTTAACCATAACACCAAGCGCTTCCTCAAACATATACATGTGTTTGTGTGTGTGTGTGTGTGCATGTAGCGCGGGTGTTTGTCAGATTATTGTGTGATTCAAGTGAAACTTTAAATAATGAAATATAGTCGGTTTTATACCTGGGCGCCTATAATGGCTTCGATCGTGATTTTTATGCAGTCTTGCATTTATCATTATTTTTGCGTTTTTCACATCAGCGTAAGCTGATGGTATTTCACTAGAGTCTGAGTGACAACAAGTCTCCTCATGTCTCCAGGACTCTTCTGAGTATTCTAACCGATAGCAGCAATGCTGTAGTCTGGATGGTCTCAATTCTTCCTCCGATTTTAAGATCCTCCTGTCTTTTTTTCCAAATTTCTTTTGGGGGACCGTTCCAAGTGCACCAACTACCATTAGTATCACTTTGACCCTCATATTCCACAACTTTTTCAATTCTCTAGCAAGGTCTATGTATTTGTTCGCTTTTTCGTTTTCCTTCAAGTTCACCCTGTGATCTGCTGGAACCAGTTGACACGTTCTCTTTTTTTATCTTCTTTTTTGTTAATCAACACTAGGTATTGTCTCTAGGCTGGGGTTGGATGATCCGTCTTTATCTCGAAGTCCCAAAGAGTTTTATGCATTTCTTTCTCAAGAACCGATTCTGGTTTATGCATATACAACTTTGTTGTATGGTCAATTTTTTTGGCATAATTCCCAGTGGATCATCTTCCCAACCCAGTCGTGCCTAGCTTTGTATTCCTGTAGTGCTTGTTTATTATTATTATTATTATTATTATTATTATTATTATTATTATTATTATTATTATTATTATTATTCTCTATTTACATAATGATTCTAATATTTGAAAAAAAATACTAACATTCACTCGTAATTTAAATCATTTGAAAATTGTTTGTATATTGCAATTTTTGTATAACTTATAATTTGATTCTTTTAGAATTTACTTGTGAGATTCGACGCGACAGGAAAGTCGTTATAGATTTATTACCTGATCTATTAATAAGGATTTATTTTGACAGACGAAAAATCGGTCGCGTTTTGATCCCGGTCTGAGCAAATGATTTATTCTTAGGGAATATTTATTGCTTAGAAATAGATAGACTTGAGAAAATACATCTTCTTGTGTCCTAAAAGCTTTACCACCGGAGTCGCCTCTCTCTCTCTCTCTCTCTCTCTATATATATATATATATATATATATATATATATATATATATATATACACTAGCAAAAGTACCCGGTCTATGACCGGACTATAAAATAAATTAGGAACACCAAAGAGGGAGTGAGGAAGAGAAAACGGAAGTAAGAGAGAGACTATGATTTATCAAATTTAAAAAGAAGAGAGGAAAATGATCAATTCAAATTTAAAAATCTCTGATAATTCGTATAGTACAATGTTTGTTTATTTTAGGAAATATTTTTCTTTTCGTTTACATTTAAAATATCATTTTGAGTGTTTTGAAATATTTTTTTCAAAACATTTTGTGTATATGACAAAAACTTAAGTTCAATTGCTTGTTACGCTAAAGTGATAACATATATTCGTTTAGTTTCTTTTCTTTTATACCTCCAAAGAAGTAACTATTTAAACAGCTAGGTATTGAACTTCCTTACTTATTTAGGTCTGTCGGATGGAACTGTATAATACTGCACCTCTGTTGAGGAGTAAGACCTCCTTCCAATTGGGCCACCTGTAAGCCTTGGATGGCGACCCGTGATGCTTATGGACGGAATCCTGGTGGCTGAGCAATCCATGACATGCTATACTCCACTTTGATCCTTACTTGGGCTAGACGGTCAGTCGGAACGACCCCCACCACCCAGTCTTTGCGAATCTTTCACACCAGTGTTAACTGTTAATTTTGCAATGGGAACTAAGAGACAATAAGTCTGTTCATGTCTCCAGGATGGTCTGAAATCTTCCTTGTATTTCTAATTCGTCCAGTCTCTTTTCCAAACCTTTGAGAACCGTTCAAAAGGCACCAGCTACAATTAGTACCTTTACCCTCATGCCTCACAGTTTGTTTTTCAATGTTCTGGCAAGGTCTGAGTATTTGACTACTTTTTAGTTTTCTTTATCTTTCACTCTGTGGCTACAGTAAAATCAATTAGATGACAATTTCTCTTCTTTTTGTTAATTTATTGCAAGTCTATTCTTCTTGCCGGGATAAGCTGATCCGATTGTATTCCCATTCTCATCCAGTCGTGCCTAGATTTGTACTCCTGTGGGGCTTTTATTATTATTATTATTATTATTATTATTATTATTATTATTATTATTTACTCCCTTTGAGTTTTCACATCAGCATTAGCTGATGGTCTTTCACTGGAGTCTGAGTGACAGCAAGTCTCCTCAGGTCTCTTCTGAGTATTATGGCAGATTGCAGCAGTGCAGTGTTCTGGGTGGTATCAATCCTTTCCAAACTTTCTAAACCCTTTCCAATCCTTTTGGGACCGTTCCAAGTGCACCAACTACAATTGGTATCACTTTCACTTTCATATTCCATAACTTTTTCAGTTCTCTGGCAAGGTCCAGATATTTGTCCATTTTAAAATTTTCCTTTAGCTTTACCCTGTGATCTGCTGGAACTGCAAAATCAACCAGTTGACAAGTTCTTTCTTTTTTGTTAATCAACACTAGGTCTGGTCTTCTTGCTGGGATAAGGTGATCTGTTTTTATTTCAAAGTCCCAGAGAATTTTATGCGTTTTATTATTATTATTATTATTATTATTATTATTATTATTATTATTAAAATCACAGTGTCATTTAGCATTGTCTTTGACTTTTATAAAAGTCGAGATCTCTGAGCCATATACAGGATTTTATTTCCCATCAGATTTGAAAATTGAATGAATAAATGCCTATTATTACGGTGTATTTCAGTTATTTTTATTCCAAGTCGCTAATTATTTGTCTTTGTTTTTCCAGGTGTCCGCAACAGGAGTTTTAATATTTGCCTACGTAAGGGACCCGTACGAATCTGCATCAAACTTTACAATTTGCATATTTCCCGTCACTATGCTAGAATTTGTTTACGTGTCGAGGCAAAAGCTGGTTGGATTCGTTTCCGCAAAAGTTTGGGATGTATTGGGAGAAAGTTTGCCCTCCACGAAATCCCAACCATCAAGAATGAACCGAATACATTTAGTGACATTAAAAAATATAATGACGAACTGCCTTCACATGGATACGAACAGAACAATGTCGTCAAATTCGAAATGGCTTAGAAACTAAGAAAATAAATCATAGAAAATCCAAGGAAAAATCTTCCGTTTACATCCCATCAATCTGTAACATCGTAAATGTTCTGTAAATAAAATCAATTGAAAATCCTATTTTGACTTTTTCATTTTTATTTCTAAATTTATATTCTTTACCCCAACAGCTAGCAATATCCACCATCTCTGTGGGTGTCATCGTGGGTAGTTGCTAACGTGTTGGACCCCGACATCATTTTAAGTGGGTTCGAACTCCAGTTGCGAAACTACGTTCAATTTCGGACTCAAACGCTTGGGAAAGGTTTGAAACACCTCATCTCCTAGCTATGGATTACGTCACACCACTACTGTTCTTCTACAAGAATGGCTCAGTTATCATGTAGCCTACGAAAAACCAAACTAAACCATATAATTTCTATACATTTTTTGACTTGTCAGATTTATATAAAACTCGTTTCACATATTCAACCACTTTCTCACTTTCCACTTCCTATTTGTCTCACTTTCTCTCTTTCTTTTCCTTCCTCTCTCTCTCTCTCTCTCTCTCTCTCTCTCTCTCTCTCTCTCTCTCTCTCTCTCCGCACAGACTCAGATTCACACAGACACACGGACATTTGTATATATAAATACATACACACACACACACACACACACACACATACATATATATATATATATATATATATATATATATATATATATATAAGTCTAATGAGTCAAATAATAAACATACTAAAAGTTTCGCTTAATGCTCTTCAGGGCTAAGATCCGACTCTTTTTTTCTTTTGGTCAAATATTATACCAACAGTTTATTTTTGGTTGGTACGATTATCTTGGTCTTTTCTTTTTTTTCAAATTTTTTTTTCTCCCCGGGTAATGTTTGGTAGTATATTTTTACAATCAAACTGTTTGCTTGGTTTTTTCTTGTGTGTGTGTGTGTTTATGTATGTGTAAGTTGAAAATGTAAGTGAATCCGACAGTATGTTGAAATGAAAAATAAGGGAAAGAAAATGTTGAATGGATAAAATAGCATTTATTTCACTTTTATTTTTTTACTTTAAAATAAGTAAAAAAAAGTAAAATAAAATAAAATAAAAAAATAATGTAAAATAAAATAAAATAAATCCTATTTATCCATTCAACATTCTCTTTTCTTTATTTTTAATTTCAACATTCCACATATAAACAAATATATAATTAGATATTTAAAACTAATGATCCAATAAATAATAAACAATCAATCATATAATCTATTTTAATACAATTATATTATTTAATAAAACTAATGAAATAAATTCCCTCTCCATCTTCACTATATAATGAATGATCTAATATTTACCTAATTTCAAATACACTATATAATAATACAAACAAGTAAAATGAACCCATTTATTCAACTATTTCATCAATCGAATAACTATCAATTTTTTTTACTACATATAACTATCTACCACCTATTCTAATAACATATCTATAATTTTTTCTATCTTCCCTTCACTCATACACATATTTTAACATATCAATATATACAAAAAATTATATATATCAATAGATTCACTATCTTCATATCACTCATATATATTTATACTGTAAAATCAAATATATTAAACAGATAAATAATTATTCCATAGATAAATAATTAAATATTAAAACAATAATTTTTAAATAATATAATAAATATTTTAAAATATAAATTCCCATACCTCATACACCTATAATAAAATAATATTCTACTTTTACTACTTTACAAACAATTATTCTATAATTAAATATTTATATAATCTACAATTTAAACAACTAAATATATATAATTTATAATATAAATTTCCCACACTTCAATCACCTAATATAAATTAAATCTACTTTCACTTATTTCAATCAATACTATTTAAAAATAAAAATAAAAAATAAAAAATAAATTCATGTGACAACAATCATTAACCTATCAATAATTTTTCTCTATATTTCTACATTTTTCCACTAATGTCTTTTACCCTTTTTCTACTTCATTCTCTTGAATTAAACACAATAAACTTTTATTATCATAAATTATCCCATCCTACATCTATTTTACTATTTAAAAAATCTAGATCTTCACGCAAACTCTTCCTAACACTTAGTTACCTGAAATTACCATACCACAAATATTTTATTAAAAAAAAATCAATATATATATATATATATATATGGTCGGGGCAGCCTAATGTCGGTATCAGCTAGACAGCGATGGAGTCTACCTCTTTTTCACTAGCGCTAGACCAAGGAGATTATTTTAGCATCTGACGTGGCGCGCCACACCTACCATCAGCTCCCATCTTTACTGCACAGATCCCTGTGCTACTCATACGCTGAGTTGGCGTGGGCTGGTATCGAACCAAGAACCTTGTGATTCCTAGCCGAACACTCTACCGACTGAGCTAAACCGGTCCTTTTATTCCTCACTCAAATATTTTTCTTTATACTTGGCTAGTTTTGCCCAAAGTGACTTCACGTATGTATTAGATATATGGGACGCTAACAGAGTGAACCTGGGAGTAATGCCATTGAAGAGCTATTCAACACACCCCACATCTTCAGAAATGGAGTTTCACCATGCAGTTTAGTGTCATACTAGGGACCTCCCTCTTTTGGATGCGGGGTATTATCCCTCAGCGGAATATACTATTAGCGTATTCTAAACCCCACCGACGATTTGGTCACAGAGAGGATTAGAGATCATAGATAATAGGTAGGGAAAATTTGACAGATCTCCGTGATATCATATTTTGTACATAACAAAAATACACAAGGTCGAACAATTAGGCAACAAGATCTCATAATAGACGCACATCTATATATATATATATATATATATATATATATATATATATATATATATATATATATATATGTAAAGGAAGTTTGGTATGTACGTGTCGACGTATAACTCCAAAAAGAGACGTCACTCATATTCGAAATCTTGGTTATTGATTTTTCTAATTAAGGGATATAATTAATTAATTAAACAAAAATCAAACGATTTTTGGAAAGCATCGTATAGCTGTTGCTGTTACTGTTGTATCAGCAGGGGCTTACCTGCTGCCTATATCAGCTAAGTAGCTGATATAACCAGCAAGCAAGATCCTGCTGATACAATAGCAGCAGCAGCAACAGCAGCAGCAACTATACGATGCTTTCCGAAAATCGTTTGATTTTGCTACAACCATGACTTCGAGTTTGACCTTCTTAATAGAAGTTGTTCCATTTCTACTAAAAAGCCAACATTATTTTGAGTGCAATTGTTTTGTAATTTAGAACGATCTGTTTGGGATTTTTTTTTTGAGAACTAACGAAAAAAATCAACTTTTCAAACCAAGAGTATCTTATTAAATGTAAAAAAACAAACAAACAAACAAAAAAAAATTGTAATACGAAAAAGATTACATATACGAACAAACAAAATTAAATGAAAACATTTTTATCAATGTTTTTATACGAATACTTTCATATTGCTTAGAATAAAATACATCCATTTTTAATCAGTGAAACTAAAAAAGGGAATATTAAAAAAAACATACTATTATTATTTTCAAATTACTAACTGGATTTATATTTAACACAATGTAACTTGAATAAAGGTTAATATTATCTTCAAAATGTTTGAACCATTCAAAAGAAGAAACATTAAAACAACTTCTGATGATTTCAAAAAAAATCAGCTTACGGAAATAATGACAATTATGAACGAAAACAATGTTTACGTGTTTGCACCGTTAAATGAATTGAAATTTACAGTAGCCAAAAACAAGTTATGACTACCGGCTTTTTTCAAAATTCTATGGAAAATCAACTAATAGTCAAATTTTCAGGAAATTCTCAGCAATTATTAATCTGTTGATGAAAATATGTTTGAAATAGTTTTTTCTTAAAATATAATGGGAAATATATTTACGAGGTCCCCCCTCCCTATTTTATTTTATGAAATCTGAAAAAATGAACAGATAAAAAACGATTTTTTCTATAAAGATAAGAGTCAGAATAATTATATCAGAAGATTATTATAAGTTTCTATACGGGACGTTTTTAGTAAATAAAAAAAAATTTAAAAAAAGAATGAATTCTAAATTCTGCTAAAAAATGTCAATATCATTAGACACAATTCCGTAAGTATGTGACATCCAGCAAGGATTGAACTCACAATTCAGTAATAATGGATTTACGAAACTACCTTGCTAACAATTACACAATGATGTTCTTTTTTTAATAGTTTCTTTTTACTATTTCATTTGTAAAACCCCTGTATTAACGTCTGTTTTGGTTTAAGTCAGTAATTTTGTGTTTCTTTTTAAATAGGTTATCACAAGAAAACTACGCATGGGTGGATTCTTTTTCAACTTTACAACTGGCGTATTTCCAGGAATTATGCTAGAGTGTTTGCTTACAACTATACACCTTTTATAGTTGTATTATGACATGAATTTTGGGTGTACCCATTGGAATTGTGTCCTAGACGATATCCAAGCCATCATTGATAAATCATATGCATTCAGTGTCTATAAAAGACAACTCCACGAAAAAAAAAAAAAAAACAACATGAAAAAAAAAAAAAAAAAAGAAGATAATTTTAAAACTCGTAGAGAATCTAAGGAAAACATATCCGCTTCAGTCAATTAAAGATCATGTATGCGTTTTGCAAATGTCAAATGGTATATAGTTTTTTACTTTTGTTATAGTAAAAATGTTATAGAACACTCACGAGTTATGGTTATATTTTTTCAAATCACGAGTTCAATATCATCTCAGGGTCCCTGCATTCAGCCATTTTTAGTTTTTCTTGTAGGCAGAGCATGCCCGGGGTTTTAAAACGCATATTTAGCTCTTTATATTGAGCACTCTTAAATCAGTTTTAATAAAATCCAGAAGTAAATATATTTGATTGCTTCGTGGATTTACAAGTAACTGTGATATATATATATATATATATATATATATATATATATATATATATATATATATATATCTGTGTGTGTGTGTGTATACATATATATATATGTGTGTGTGTGTGTGTGTAAGGTAAGTAAGGGATGATTCTATTTGGGATCATCGAAATCTCACTGTACAACCATACTGTATGCTCTTGTAGGTACAAACGTATATACTCACACAAGAATTTCTATAAATCCCTACTAGCGCTCAATGTATAATGTATTAATTATATACAAAGCAATATTTAACTTTCAAAGAAGAAAAACTTGACAAACTTTCATCCCGTTATAATAATTCGACCAGAAACTCAAGAAATTGAATCTATTCTCATCAGACAGGTTTTACAAATCAGATTTTACAGATTTGAAAAACCTGTCTGATGATGCTAGAATAAACATTTTGAGTTTCAGGTCAAAATATTATAACGGAATGACGGTTTGTTAAGTTTTTCTTTCTTATATATATATATATATATATATATATATATATATATATATATATATATATGTGTGTGTGTGTGTGTGTGTGTGTGGCGGCAGGCTCTCCGTAGAGGACTGTTCATGTCAGAATTCACCCTGATGCAACATCATGAAGCTAAGAGGTCCAGAAGAAAGCGGCGGCAACAAAGCACCGGCACATCAACATCTTCAGGGACAGCCTTCAATTGCGACATCTGCGGTCGAGAATGTTTTTCAAACATTGGACTTCACAGTCACAGGAGGCAATGTAACTTTAGTGGTACAAAAACTATATTATACTCATATATATATATATATATATATATATATATATATATATATATATATATATTGGACTTTAACGAAATGATTGGAAAAAAGATAGCCGCAAGAATGTTCCTGGAAACATCACCTCACAAAAAAAGAAAAGTTGTAAGGCCACTTACCTTCTATCACATAAACAATCCAAGTAAAATACAAGTAGAATAAACAAGCTAGACACTGCTGATGACGTAAAGTAAAAACTCATGAGACGTGATCTTGTGGATACCCACACCCGTATTGCCTGATCTGAAAAGATTTACATCGATCAGCTTTGTGTGGACACTTGATGCCATACTGAGGACTTGCTAAGTACGATGGCTGATGACGGGAGATGTCCATGAGAATCCGTTTATATAGGATTGGATGAAAATCTTGTCCAACACAAAATAGTATTTATTTAATTAATAAAGACAGCATGTAAATTGAAAAATATAAACCAAGCATTATTTGTAAGTGAATTGGAAAAATCTGTATGATGAGGTTAGAATATACTTTTTTCTGGTCGAAATACTATAACAGGATGGCAGTTTGTTAAGTTTTTCTTTCTTTGAAAGTTTATATATATATATATATATATATATATATATATATATATATATATATATATATATATATATACAACATGTAAATTGATAAATATAAACCAAGCATTATTTGTAAGTGTCTCTAAAGTGTTCAAAATAGTCCCTCTAATGGTCCTCATATCTTCGCTTGTCTTAAATTTCTTTTTATGCTATAAAATAATGTTCTTTTCTTTTTTGTTTAAATAATTGTTTTCTGAAACAAATAAATAAAATATATAAATTAAACATTTAAAAAAAGTTTGATAAAATTCAATAAAACATTGAAACATTTTAGAGACACTGTTGACTTTATTGGATAAATAAATTTTATTTATATATTCATTTATTATTTCTTAATTTTTTTATTTATTTATATATTCATTTATTCACACACACACACACACACACACACTCTCTCTCTCTCTCTCTCTCTCTCTCTCTCTCTCTCTCTCTCTCTCTCTCCAAACAAAAGTCTATCAGGAAGAAAATTATTTAAACCTTGTTCAAGAACCTTAAATAAAATTGTAATAAAGATAAATGATCTCTCTCACATTAACATGTTTTCATATATATATATATATATATATATATATATATATATATATATAGGAAATTTGAAAAAACAAGTGTTCCGAAAATGGGATTTTAAAACATTTCGGTTACATTGAACCTTCATCAGGATGTCTTTTGGGGTGAAGAAAATGATGGATGTTTTATATGTGACAGGAGATGAAAATCTTTTTAGTTATGTAACTGTATTTGATCAGCATTTTAATTTTGAAAGGCAAGTCGCGATCTACTTACGCGAAGGTGTCATGACGCGTGACGCCACTCGAAGAAATGCAAAAGACGAGAAAAAGTATTAATGGACTGATTATTTTTAAGAGAACATAGGGAAACAAAGTGGGAATGATAACTAAATAAATAATTAAATGAAGCCTGGTATTTAGTAATTATTTAACACTATTTAACTAGAAACGGAGATATAATAAATAATACATGTCAGTTATTAAGGGAACAAAGTGGGAATGATAACTAAATAAATAATTAAATGAAGCCTGACATTTTGTAATTATTTAACACTATTTTAGCTAAAAACGGAGATATATTGAAAAAACCATGTCGATTATTAAGGGAGGGCAAATGCGAAATTGCACAGGCTTCAAAAATCTGTCGTAGTCTTTTGTTGTGAATATGGGCTAATATTGTGGCACCATTGAAATTAAAGTTATGATTAGTTTCAGACATATGTTGGAGGAGGGTGTTCTGAAAATTGCCCAATTTAATATCACGTTTGTGCTCATATAAACGCTTCTTGAGAGTTCTTGCGGTTTCCCCAATGTATTTTTTGTCGCAATCTTTACATGGAATTGCGTAAACACCAGCCTCGGATTTTATAGGATGGTGAGACCTCACATTGAGTAAGCTTCTAATTGATTTGGATGAAATAGTAACGATTTTGATACCAAGGTGGTGTAAATTGTTTTCTATGGAGTTAGTGGAAGGGTTATTAGGTAAAACTATGTATCTATAGGGAAGTTTTGTTATATTAGAAGATGTATTAGTGGGGGTTTGTGACTGTTTTACTTTATGGATTTTGAGAGCTTTGGATTTAGCAGATTGTATGAAAGATTTAGGGTAAAGAAGATTTATAAAGGAATTTTCTATATAATTGAACTCATCGTCTAGGTATTTAGGAGTGCAGATACGGAGGGCTCTAAGATAGAAGCCAATAATAATTCCTTTTTTAATGCTGGTATTGTGGTGTGAGTAAAAGTGTATGTGGTCATTTTTACAGGTGGATTTAAATATTTAAAAATAATCAGTCCATTAATACTTTTTCTCGTCTTTTGCATTTCTTCGAGTGGCGTCACGCGTCATGACACCTTCGCGTGAGTAGATCGCGACTTGCCTTTCAAAATTAAAACGCTGATCAAATACAGTTACATAACTAAAAAGATTTTCATCTCCTGTCACATATAAAAACATCCATCATTTTCTTCACCCCAAGAGACATCCTGATGAAGGTTCAATGTAACCGAAATGTTTTAAACATCGATTATTAAATTCATCCCATTTTCGGAACACTTGTTTTTTTCAAATTTTCTTTATATTGTCGGATTTAATTTCCATATTTACTCCTATATATATATATATATATATATATATATATATATATATATATATATATATATATTTAAATAGATAGATAGATAGACAGATAGATAGATATACACCAGTCCCTACTCAATACATACATACATACATATATATATATGTATATATATATATATATATATAATATAAAAGAGTAAGTTTTTGGTATGTACGTGTCGCTCTATAACACAGAAAAGAGAAGTCACTCAGATTTGAAATCTTGCATATAGATTAATATCCTTCTAACTAAGAAACACGTCAAATTTGCTTATTGATTTTTACTAATTAAGTGATATAATTAATTAATTAACCCAAAATCACCCAATTTGCGGAACTGTCCATATACAAGAACCTGCTGATAATAAAATATTGTCCGCTGGCTGACTTTTTGTCACAGCGATTTATAGCGATTTACAGCAGAAATGTATCATTTTAGCGAATAAATTTCGCTGTCCAATCTTTTAAATATTTATATCGTTGGAAAGAAAATAATATAATTCTTCTGAATATGCAATTCTTATGAAAAAAAAATCATCCATATCAGCTCTCTGAAGCCATTTTTTAACTCGCTGTAAAAAATAATTCAATTAATAAAAATTAATTGAATTTTTTTTTACAGCGAGTTAAAAAAAAATGGCTTCAGAGAGCTGATATTCTAAATTTTAAGAAAAAAAAAATTTTTTTCCCGCCTATTTACGGTTCAATATTCTTTAAGATACCTATATGGTTAGAAAGTGAATGAAATAATCTTTCTAGATTTGTAATTTGATTGAGTTTTTATCAATGGAATTATTTTTACAGCGAGTTAAAAAATATATTTTGCTTCAGTCAGCCTAGAATTCGTAGTATCATTTTTTCATACTTAAATTTTAACATAAAATCAAATCTTATTTATCGCATACTTCTGTTTCTATCTAAAAATATTTATTTGGTTAAAAAAAAGATCTTTCAAAATATGTAATTAGTATGTCTTTTTATACATTGAATTATTTTTTAAAGTGAATTAAATAACAAATCAAACGAAAACATTTAACGACAATTCAACTTTTTTTAATAAATTCCCGTCGTTCGTCAATTGTAAACAAAACGTTTTTTTTTTTTCATAATCGCTTTAATTTATTTATTTTAATATTAGAAGTACAAATAAAATCATGTTACTAATGTATTTATTAAAGAAATATAATTAATCATTGAATTTAAATTTCTTACTATATAATTATGTGATGGGCAAAACTTGCAAATCGGTCGGAAAATTAGAGCGACCCAGAAAAAACAGAACCCACAAATTTTGTAATAAAACTGTTAATTTTAACTAGGGATGTCTAGGGTTAGGGTTTAAGGTTAGGGTTGAGGTTAGGGTTAGGGTTAGGGTTAGGGTTGGGGTTGGGGTTTAGAATTAGTTTAATGGGAAAATAAATAAATAATTTGGGTTCTGCTTTTTCTGGGTCACATTATAAATGTTTTAATTTTGCGACCGATTAGCAAGCTTTGCCATGTGATGTCATTCCCTCAAAGCTGACGAAAATAAAATTCCCTGACCTCCCACCAGACCGGATTATATTAAGATCTTTTTTACGTGGTGATTTTTATGGGTCATCCTGCGATGACCGAACTCACTATTCAGTAGTAATAGATCTGCAAACGATTATAAAACCATGTTTTTATCTCCTCTACCCAGGCTTCACCGGGTAGCCGCTGCTAGTATATATATATATATATAAAAGGAAGTTTGGTATGTACGTGTCGATGTATATGTCCAAAACGGGAGGTCACTCTGATTCGAAATCTGGCATAAACATTAATATCCTTCTAACAAACACGCTAAATTTGTTTTTTGATTTTTAATGATTAAGCGATATAATTCAATAATTAAGAAAAAGTTAAGAAATACCTTATACTCACCCCTCAACCACCCCCACCCAACTCACGTCGGCATGAGTTTAGTTTTGAACTTTCCAGACAGTAGGGTCGGTCTCTTACTATTTGATGTGGGTACACCTCCGCACCCACCTCTCTTACTGTATGAAAAAAAAATGTTCATTTCTAATAAAATAAAAACTACGCCGCACACACCATCTCCTGTCCTGTCGGCACAAATCGAGATCTCCATACCCCATCTCCTGTCGGCAATTCTAGCTTTTAAGTAGCGTTGACTTCTTTCTAACAGTAATAAAAAAAGACAAATTCGAAAATACATGAAAAAAAAACAACCCCTCCACCCTTTCGCCGACACAGGCGTTGAAACCGCTTTAAAACAGATAATGAGCATCAGTAAAAAAGAAAAATGTAATTAATTTATGATACATATGAAACATTAAATTCTGCCAAAAATTTATGGTAATAAAGGACTATTTGCTCGTAAATTCCTACCATAAAATAAATTGAACCTCCATTTTATGCCCGTGTTTTTGTACGAAATGTTTTATTTTTCTTGCACCCGTTATGTTACAATATAAAATATATTTTCTTTATTTATCTTAATATTCACTTCAATGTGTATATTCTAACAGTTTTTATTTTGTGAGAATGTTTAGTTTTAAAATGGGGGCTCGTTTTACAATTTAGGCATAAATTGGATCCTCCTTTTATGACCGTAATTTTGTTTTTTCGTCGACGATGATTAAAATCTGACGTTTTTATTTTAGAGTACCAAAGCCAAAAAGAAAAGAAATAACAACAACAAAAAGTAATATTCAACTTTTTACTCGTAAATTCCTGCCATAAAATTAGGCTTGGGCATTTTATGGTAGGAATTTACGAGTAAAAAGTTGAAGTGTAAAAACGAGCCCCCACTTTAAAACTAAGCATTCTCACAAAATAAAAGCTTTTAGAATATACACATTGAAGTGAATATTAAAATAAATAAAGGAAATATATTTAGTATTGTAAAATAACGGGTGCAAGAAAAATAAAACATTTATTGCAAAAACACGGACATAAAATGGGGGTTCAGTTTATTTTATGGTAGGAATATACGAGCAAATAGTCCTTTATTACCAAATTTATAAAAACAGATGCTTTGTCTGAAGTAAAAATACATACTATAACAAACACGTTATTGAGATTATAAAACAATTCATGCCAATGTCATGTTTGTTTTATTTATTATTACTGTGTATTCAAATTATTTCTAATTCATTTTTTAAACATATTTTTAAAACTCATTTTTATCTATTTTGACCAATAGATGGGACCTGTAGTGGTCGTACTTGGTGGGCCTAACAAGTACTACCCCCGGGTCAATGTGGGCCTGGGAGTAATGGCAATGATGAAGTACTCCACACTTCCCAGAGCTCCATAATTGGAACCTCACCCCTAGATTTAGTTTTACCATTAAAGCCACATGGTAGG
Source organism: Doryteuthis pealeii (assembly GCA_023376005.1). Taxonomy (NCBI): domain Eukaryota; kingdom Metazoa; phylum Mollusca; class Cephalopoda; order Myopsida; family Loliginidae; genus Doryteuthis; species Doryteuthis pealeii. The sequence continues at coordinate 30,760,005 of CM042137.1, forward strand.
GGCAATCATATAGGTGCTAGGGCTTGACGTAACCAGCCGATTGATTGGAGGAACCTCTCCGTCATCTACGACCAACAGATGGCCCAAGTGGTTTTACTCGGCAGAGGTGCTGTCGGCATTGTGTACAGCCTCAGGCGATAGAGCTAAATGAATAGGGACACATATTTAATACTGATCTCCTTTTAATTGTTACTTTTTAGGAATAAAAATAAAATAAATTAATATTTTTTATCACTATAATGCAACAAGCAATTAAGAAAAACAAGCAATTAGGAACAGGATTTAAGTTTTTGTCATATGTACAAAAGAGGTTTTTTAAAAAAATAGAATTATATTTCAAAACACTCAAAAGTTAAGAATTATATTTAAAAAAAAATTCTATGACTTATTTTCCTCTTATTATCTCTCTAACCACTCAAAACCTGGTGTTGTATTTTTTTTAGTCGGGTCATGGACCTGACACTTTTGCCAGTATATATATATATATATATATATATATATATATATATATATATATACTAGTCTCTACTCACGTGTTTAAGTCTATTATGATGAAAATTATTTAAACCTTGTTCAAGAAACTTTAATGTAATTGTAATAAAGATAAATGATTTTTAGACACTAGTTCCACCTACATATATTTATATACTCACGTGTTTATCACTAAGACTGTACCAGGTGTTCCGTTCCTATGTCACCAGCCTATCAGAAACTATAGCTGTTGAGAAGCATATTGTGTATTTAAATAAAGCAACACGAATTTTGATATTTAGAACATATTTTGCAACATGCCTTATTGCTTACGTATTCTATCGGAATGGCCAAGATAATTCTTACCATACCAAGTCCATCATGCCTGTTATAGGTGATATACCCTATAGACTATAGTGGAATGCACCGACGGTTACTATAAGTAACAGGAACAATTATGGTTTAATGTAAGCCAATGCGAGTCAGCTCATAACTCTATTTGTCGGACGTAATTCCCACTTCTCTGTACTGTAATTGTCTACTCTTTTGTTAATACATTTTCCTACATTTGTTACCCATCGTCTTGTTCTTATTTGACCCCTTAAAACCCCACAACAATGCCTTACTATTTACCTATAGCTAGAGGGAGAATAGTTGGATTTGTACATTTGCCAAAGATATTATCACTATATGAAATCCAAACATCCACGTCCAGGGTTTGAACTCGTCTTACCGTGTCCATTTCTTATGATGGTAACCATTACACGACGTGCCTTTACCAAACGTGAAAGGGATACGTGTTCGAATCTTTTTGTGAGATTATTCTTTGCTTTCGATCTACGTTGTTTAATAATGACATTAGACAGACATTTTGCATTGTCTCAGGTTAGTTCATCGCCAACATTTCATGGCCAAAGGTAATCTATCTTTAATAGATTGATTGACTGGTTTGTGGTTTTTATGACATGGCAGCTTTTCTTGGGTTATTTTACTCTGAAAAAAAAAAAATTGACAAATTATGATATCAATTTTGTGTACCGTATATAATCAGAGACCATAATTTATATCTATAATCATATTAAACTGGTAAACAACTCAGACTTACTTGAAATGTCAATATCTAAATTTCAACGTATTGATTTAGTTGAAAATCACTTTAAAACATTATCTCAAATATATATAGTTGACCCACACATGGGATTCTAACACGTACTCCAGATCAGAGTAACCAGAGTAACCCGCTTAAAAATTGACCTTGTGCCACATAAGGGAAGGCTTAGATGAATATATACAAACATACAAACTTTGTAATAATAGTATAGATAAAATAAACGCTCGAATAATTATTCAAAATATAATTATCTTTAGAGATAATAGTTACTTTTAATTTTTCATAGTTGCGTGATTTATTCTGTATATTGGCAAATTATGAAAAAAAAAACCCCAGGTTTTCCCCATTCTATTTTTTAATTACATTAAACAGTGGTTCATTTATTTGATTCAAAAGGGATGTTAAATAAAACAAAGTACACTGGAAATCAGCTTTTTCATTTATTTGATTCAAAAGGGATGTTAAATAAAACAAAGTACACTGGAAATCAGCTTTTTCGGCCAGGAAATAGAGAGGTGGCTATAACAAAAAAAGCACTCTCTTAGCCGGATCAAAATTACAATCTACAGTGAAATTTTAAAGATCAAGGATATTCGACTCTTGAGTTTTAAGTAGAGACTGTAGGGTGTGGGTAGATGAAGTGAACCCTGCTATTAGTATAAATACAGATTGATAATCCGAATCAAACACCAACGAGTGTCGCAGCTACCGAGACGAGTTGACATCATTTGAGTTCTTCGAACAAAACAACAAAAAACGCCATGATGAAATCCTTTTTTGTCATTGCGATATTTGCCCTGGTTGGGTTTTGTTTGTCATCAGCAGCTTCCATAGATGTAGATGACAATGAAATACAGAATCAATGGAAGGTGAGTACAAGTCTCTCTCTCTCTCTCTCTCTCTCTCTCTCTCTCTCTCTCTCTCTCTCTCTCTCTCTCACACACAGAGAGAGAGAGAGAGAGAGAGAGAGAGACAGATAGACAGGCATATATATATATATATATATATATATATATATATATATATATATATATAAAGATGAAAAAAGGACAAGACAAACAGGAAAATATCCTTGTAGTTACTTATTGATTAATCTCTAAATGTTTCTTAACTTGATTCGAACGGGATAATGTCAGAAATCAAAAGAAATGTATGATTCTTGACAAGGTAAAGACCTTGTAAAGAACTTTCTTGGAAGCGCATGAGCAAAAAATTACACTGAAATTGGATAGCCACAAAACGCTCGGTCGCAACATAATTATCAAGTTCCATTTTTTGCATAGCTATCTTACTAACTTCTTGGAAAACCTTGGTGTGGTCAACAATGAATGATTCTGCCAAGATTTGAAATTTATTGAGGAATGATATCAATGGCTGATTATGAAGTGGAATTGTCAGATTGAACACTAGAAAAAATTATATGCAGAAATGTTTACATTACCTACTTCACACAATTTTACTTACAGTAACAATATTCTTTGTATGAAGAAGATAAATTTGTACAAACATTATAGTTAAGCAATTTTTTATTATTTTCCATTGGAAAATTTTATGAAATAAGCTCAAATTTGTTACATGTAGTATTTTAATGTTTTTTGAGACCAAGCGAGGGGATCCTGTTACTTAAAATGTTGATGTAATAGAGAAATAATTTAGGTAAAAACAAGGGTCAGATTAACCCAATAAAATTTGTAATGTTTTATTATTTCCCATTATATATAGATTTTAAAACATACCATACAATAAGCATATATTTGTTAGACGCTGTATTTCTATGTTTCTTGTGAAAAAATCGAGGGTATCCCATAGCTCAAAAGGTTGATGTGAAAAACTGGGGTCATTTTTGAATTCAGAGGTCAAAATATATTTAAAAATAAGTGTCAGATACAACTCAACCAAAATTGTGTTCCCCAGTGTAATTCAAATAATGTTACTGTTTTAAATTCGAACAAATTAGAAAAAAATGGCATATATAATTTTATTTTTTTTTATATCTAACTGACTTTTAAAATTTATATAAAAAGCATAAATTAATTGTAACGTTGCTTAAGATAAAGTATAAATGTTATAACTTTTTAAATAATCAAACAATAATAAACAGTATATGTTCACTATTATTCTATTTTACTTTTACGGTAAACTATTTGATTTTTATTGTATAACATAAGCTTATTTATTTTTGTTGTAACATCGCTTAAATTAAAATGTTTATTTACAAAATAATAATTAAACATTATGATAACCAATATATATATATATATATATATATATATATATATATATATATATATATATATATATATATATTATTACATATTTTTTAATTTACAAATATCTCTTGCCTACAGTATATATTTATTTTTGTACTCAACTGTCGTAGTTTTTTAAAAACCTTTTTTAGTTATAACACAGACAGACCTATAGATGTTTCACCTTTATATATATATATATATATATATATATATATATATATATATATATATATATATATATATATATATATATATATATATATATATTATGTATTATTTCATTTTCAGCTTACAAAAGCACTCTTGAAAACATGTTTCAACAAGTTCAAATCAAATCAGAGAAAATTCGGCCTTTGATGAGAACATGGTACTTGATAACTTTCAGCTGGAAAATATGTTTGATGATGAACAGTCAGTGATATTCACTGAAGAAGAAGAAGAAAAAAGGAGGAGGACAAAAAGAAGAAGCTGCAAATGATGAAATTTCACCAGTCGAAGATGATCATTCCACTGAGAACGTTGGCAGTGCGATAAGCTGTTCATGGCGAGGACGTAACGGCCGATGTTGTCAATCTCTGAGAATCATCAGATTCAGAATCAGATGTAAGTGCTCTTTTATTATTGATGTTTTCATTGAAATTTGACATGTTTATTGCCAAGAATGTTAAATCCATAATTCATAACCAACTATTCATATCCAACAATTCATACCCAAAGATTTATACCCAAAGATTTATAGCCGGTAATGTATAACCAGCGACTCTTAGACAAAAATTTAAGGTCAACGATTCGTAGCCAACTATTCGTAGCCAACAATAGATAGGCAATGATTCATAGCCAACACTTTTCACTCGCTCTTCGGGGCGCGGGTCCGTTGATTTCGATCACTGGACCAGTGCTGTAATTAACGGTGTGATCCAAGGGGGCTATCCCCAGGCAATACATGCCCCCTGATATAAAGGAACAGGGATGGTTTTAATGCCCACAGCCTGGGGCGCCCCCTTGAGGGGATATAACTACAGGATCCACGATTTTTTTTTGCCTGCCATCCTATGACCTTGTGTCATCTTCTATAGTTTTCAAAAAGATGGCGTTGAGAATGTTTGCCCACACTTGACATCAAAATATTATGAATAAGGTTTTCACTTTTGATTAACAGTATGTTCATTAAAATCTTAAAAATAATCATGATTATCATTTGACGTCAAAATATTATAAATACTTTTTTCTCTTTTGATTAACAGTATGTTCATTAAAATCTTAAAATAATCATGATTATCATTTGACGTCAAAATATTATAAATACTTTTTTTCTCTTTGATTAACAGTATGTTCATTAAAATCTTAAAAATAATCATGATTATCATTTGACGTCAAAATATTATAAATACTTTTTCTCTTTTGATTAACAGTATGTTCATTAAAATCTTAAAAAATCATGATTATCATTTGACGTCAAAATATTGTATGGCATTTTGATTAACAGTATGTTCATTAAAATCTTAAAAATAATCATGATTATCATTTGACGTCAAAATATTATAAATACTTTTTTTCTCTTTTGATTAACAGTATGTTCATTAAAAATTATCATTTGACGTCAAAATATTATAAATACTTTTTTCTCTTTTGATTAACAGTATGTTCATTAAAATCATGATTATCATTTGACGTCAAAATAGTATGATTATCATTTGACGTCAAAATATTATAAATACTTTTTTTCTCTTTTGATTAACAGTATGTTCATTAAAATCTTTAAAAATAATCATGATTATCATTTGACGTCAAAATATTATAAATACTTTTTTTCTCTTTTGATTAACAGTATGTTCATTAAAATCTTAAAAATAATCATGATTATCATTTGACGTCAAAATATTATAAATACTTTTTTCTCTTTTGATTAACAGTATGTTCATTAAAATCTTAAAAATAATCATGATTATCATTTGACGTCAAAATATTATAAATACTTTTTTTCTCTTTTGATTAACAGTATGTTCATTAAAATCTTAAAAATAATCATGATTATCATTTGACGTCAAAATATTATAAATACTTTTTCTCTTTTGATTAACAGTATGTTCATTAAAATCTTAAAAATAATCATGATTATCATTTGACGTCAAAATATTATAAATACTTTTTTTCTCTTTGATTAACAGTATGTTCATTAAAATCTTAAAAATAATCATGATTATCATTTGACGTCAAAATATTATAAATACTTTTTTTCTCTTTTGATTAACAGTATGTTCATTAAAATCTTAAAAATAATCATGATTATCATTTGACGTCAAAATATTATAAATACTTTTTTTCTCTTTGATTAACAGTATGTTCATTAAAATCTTAAAAATAATCATGATTATCATTTGACGTCAAAATATTATAAATACTTTTTTTCTCTTTTGATTAACAGTATGTTCATTAAAATCTTAAAAATAATCATGATTATCATTTGACGTCAAAATATTATAAATACTTTTTTCTCTTTTGATTAACAGTATGTCTGGGTATCACAATTCAACCTCCTGCTTATATGCGAGTAGCATTGACACTAAATGGAAGAACCATCTGGAGCCAGCAATTGGTAAGTAATTAAATCATTACTTAAGATTAACAAAACATTACAAAATTCAACGAGTACTAAACCTTTCGCATTAATTATACAAATTTAAAAAATTATTTCAAATTAAAAACAAACTCAATACCGGCAAAGCAGGATAAAACCTAAAATAAATGTAGTTCACTTACTTCTCTTTGATGCTCCATTACTATCAATTTCATTCATACCTTTTTAGGGAACCAGACAAAAAAACTGCCACTTTCCGATGCGAACAGCCAGCCCCCACCTCTCTCTCTCTCTCTCTCTCTCTCTCTCTCTCTCTCTCTCTCACTCACACACACACACACACACACACACACACACACACACACACACACAACAACAGCCAGACATATATATGTGTGTTGTGTGTGTATGCGCGCGCGTGCGAGTATGAGAGAAATTATTATGTGATTCAAATGAAACTTTAAATAATGAAATATTGTCTGTTTTATACCTGGGCGCCTATAATGGCTTCGTTCGTGATTTTTATACACTTTTCATTCTTGCATTCATCATTATTTTTTAGTTTTTCACATCAGTGTCAGCAGATGATATTTCATTGTAGTGAGTGACAACAAGTCTCCTCATGTCTCCAAGACTCTTCTCAGTATTCTAGCCGATAGCGGCAATGCTGTAGTCTGTATGGTCTCAATTCTTCATCCGATTTCCAGATCCTCCAGTCTTTTTTCCAAGCTTTTTTTTTTGTGTGTGTGTGGGGGGGGGGGCGTTCCAAGTGCACCAACTACGATTGGTATCACTTTGACACTCATATTCCACAGCTTTTTCAACTCTCTGACAATGTCCTGCTATTTGTCCATTTTTTCATATTCCTGTGATCTGTTGGAACCAGTTGACACGTTCTCTTTTTATCTTCTTTTTGTTAATCAACACTAGGTCTAGTCTCCTGGCTGGGATTGGGTGATCCGTCTTTATCTCGAAGTCCCAGAGAATTGTATGCGTTTCATTCTCAAGAACAGATTCTGGTTTATGCGTATACAATTTTGTTGTATAGTCGAAACATTTTTTTGCATAATTCCGTGGATCACCTTCCCAACCTAGTCGTGCCTAGCTTTGTATTCCCGTAGGGCTTATTTATTATTATTATTATTATTATTATTATTATTATTATTATTATTATTATTATTATTCACTGCTTTTGAGTTTTTCACATCAGCGTTAGCTGATGGCCTTTCACTGAAGTCTGTGTAACAACAAGTCTCCTCACTTCTCCAGGACTCTTCTAAATATTCTGGCAGATTGCAGCAGTGCAGTATTCTGGATGGTCTCGATTCTCCCTCTGCTTCCCAGATTTTCCAAACCTTTTTCCAAGCTGTTTGGGACCGTTCCAAGTGCACCAACTACAATTGGTATCACGTGGACTTTCATATTCCATATAAAAGATATTATTATTATTATTTCCAAACTCTTTCCAATCCTTTTGGGACCGTTCCAAGTGCACCAACTACAATTGGTATCACTTTCACTTTCATATTCCATAACTTTTTCAGTTCTCTGGCAAAGTCCAGATATTTGTCCATTTTTTCATTTTCCTTTAGCTTCACCCTGTGATCTGTTAGAACTGCAAAATCCACCAGTTGACAAGTTCTTTTTTGTTTTTCAACACTAGGTCTGGTCTTCTTGCTGGGATAAGGTGATCCATTTTTATTTCAAAGTCCCAGAGAATTTTATGCGCTTCATTCTCAAGAACAGATTCTGGTTTTTGCATATACCATTTTGTTGTATGGTCAAAATTAAATCTTTTACATAATTCCCAGTGGATCACCTTCCCAACCCAGTCATGTCTAGTTTTGTACCCCCGTTGTGCTAGTTTGCTACATTCGCAGAGTACATGGTTTACAGTCTCATCTCTATTACCGCAAGGGGCCGGGTTAGCTCAGTCGGTAGAGCGTTCGGCTAGAAACCACAAGGTTCCTAGTTCGATACCGGTCCTCGCCAACTCAGCGTATGAGAAGCACATGGATATGTGCGGTAAAGTAAGGAGCTGATGGAAGGTGTGGCGCTCCACCTCAGATGCTAAAACAATCTCCTTGGTCTAGCGCTATTGAAAAGGGGATAGACTCCCTCGCTGATTGGCTGATACCGACTTTAGGCCGCCCCGACGACTTTACTTTTTACTTACTACATTTACTATTTGTTGGGTCTTATCAATTTTTGCTTTTATATAGTTTGTTGGTCTAGAAGAATTATATCTCAAGATTTTAAAGTAAGAAAGGCAACATTAAATTCTATTCAAAAGATTACATCGTCCAAATTCTATAAACTTCGTAACCTACGTTTAAAGACTTGAGCACTCAGGTATTCCCAGAGGATGTAATCCGCATCATCTGTTGAGCAAGCCGATCACGGAATGTCACAAAGTATTGAGATGAGGCGTCATCATTTAAACCATTAGAATTTTAATGCTACCCCATCACCCTTATTCGCCAGACTTGGCTCTATCTGACTTCTTCCTGTTTCCTAAACTCAAAACTATTCTGGAAACAGTGATGTAGTCGTATGTGCTGTGGAAGGTCCGTAATTTCCATATCTGTTATCTAGTTTAAAGTGTCATTTGGCATTGTCTTTGACTTTTATAAAAGTCGAGATCTCTGAGCCATATACAGTATTTTATTTCCCATCAGATTTGAAAATTGAATGAATAAATGCCTATTATTACGGTGTATTTCAGCTATTTTTATTCCAAGTCGCTAATTATTTGTCTTTGTTTTTCCAGGTGTCCACAACAGGAGATTTAATATTTGCCTACGTAAGGGACCCATAAAAATATGCATCAAACTTTACAATTTGCATATTTCCCGTCACTATGTTAAAATTTGTTTAGGTGTCGAGGCAAAAGCTGGTTGGATTCGTTTCCACAAAAATTTGGGATGTATTGGGAGAAGGTTTGCCCTCCACGAAATCCCAACCATCAAGAATGAACCGAATACATTTAGTATCCTTAAAAAGCATAATGACGAACTGCCTTCACATGGATACGAACAAAACAATGTCGTCAAATTCGAAATGGCTTAGAAACTAAGAAAATAAATCGTAGAAAATCCAAGGAAAAATCTTCCGTTTACATCCCATCAACCTGTAACATCGTAAATGTTCTGTAAATAAAATCAATTGAAAATCCTATTTTGACCTTTTCATTTTTATTTCTAAATTTAAATTCTTTACCCCAACAGCTAGCAATATCCACCATCTCTGTGGGTGTCACCGTGGCGTAGTGGATAACGTGTTGGACTGCAACATCGTAGTAACCAAGTTCGAGTTCCAGTCGTGCAACTACTTTCACTTACGGACTAACACGCTTGAGAAAAGTATGGGGGCTTCTCCAACCACCCGTCGAACCCATGTAAGGATCAGTGAAGTGTAGCATGTCATGGATTGCTTAGTCACTTGGATTCCGTATGTAAGCATCATGGGTCGCAACCCACGGCTTACAGGTGGCTCAATTGGAAGGAAGTCTTACTCCTCAACAGAGGTGCAGTTGGCATATTATACAGGCTCAGCCGACAGCCCTAAATAAATAGACAAATGTTTAATACCTAGCTACTTTTAATTGTTACTTTTTTAGGGGTAAAAAAATGAAAATAAATTAAACGAAATTATTTTTATCTCTTTAATGCCACAAGCAATTAAGAAAAACATGCAATTAAAAACTGAATTTAAGTGTTTGTCATGTGTACAAAAATGTTTAAAAACACTCAAGTTTAGGAATACATTTTTTAAAATAATATTTTAAATGTAAAAAAAAAATTCATAAAATAAACTAACAGCATACAAATTCTCGACGAATTTTTCTAATTTGATAAATTTTATTCCCTATTTTACTCTCATTTTCTCTTTCTCACTCACTCTCTGATGTCCCTAAATATTTAGTCTGGTTATGGACCGGGTACTTTTGCTAGTATATATATATATATAAATTAAAGTTTGGTAGGTACGTGTCGACTTATAACTCCGAAAAGAAACGTCACTCAGATTTGAAATCTTGCATACACCATTATAACTAAGAAACACACACAATTTGGCTTTTGATTTTTACAAATTAAACAATATAATTCAATAATTAAAAAGAAAATTTAAAAATATCGTATACAAACCCATCCGATCCCACCCCACGCAACTTCTGTTAACTTGAGTGAGTTTTGAACTTCCAAGACATCCCCCCTCCAGCCACTTATTCTATGAAATAAATACAAATGTTTTATTTCGAAAAAAAAAAACCCCCCACTAACAGACCTTCCACCCAAACTATCGTCGGCACAAGTCGAGCTTTGAACTGGCAACAGTCGACCCAGTTCCTCACAGTAATAAAAAAAGTTCTGAAATAAAAATAAAGAAGACAATCGTTGATAAACATTCCACCCCCATAGGTTCTGAACTTGCGTTAAGAACACACTCACCCATCCCTTACTGTATATAAAAAAACGATTTTTTTTATTTCTAAAATAATTATATTTTAAGTATATGATCATACGAAGACAAATGATTTTTACCAATATGTAAGGTATCAACAATTCAATTTATTTAAAGTCAAATTTTTGCTTAAGTCGAAAAATAGAAACATAATGAGCATCTGTAAAAAAGCAATATAATATTACATATGTAATTAATTTTTGATGCATATTAGATATTAAATTCTGCCAAAACATTGAGGCAAACGGGCGCTTGGTGTGAAGTAAATTACATACAAAACAAATAACAGACATGAAAAAGAAAGAAAGAAAGAAAACTGAAAAAATCAGCGAACACACAGACACAGAAATGATTTTTTTTGGTATTATTTCAACACTTTTTCGCTTGCTTAAATTTAAAAAAAAATTGTTTAGACCAAATACCCCAAAATTTGGTTGCTTTTCATTTTAAAAACGAATTGAAATTAATTAAATCGATTATTTAAGGTCAATTTTTTGTCTAAGCAGTAACATAATGAGCATCATTTTAAAAAAAAGTAAAATAATATTACACATGTAATTTATTTTTAATACATTTAAAACGATTTTTCAGTCAATTACGACCGAAAAAATCGTTTAAAAATATGAAATGAAATTTTAATAAATGCATTAGTTATTTTATTTCAAAACTTTAATTAGGTATTTCTACTATGATAAATTAATATATAAAATTCATTAAAAATATGAGCAGCATGATGTTAAGTTTAAAATGTCATATTATTAGATTCTAAAAAAATTTTTTTCAATAACTACTTTACTTTAGTATCAATCACCCATATTTTTTGGTCGAAAACAGTATTGGAAATTTAGCGTTCTCCTTTCAAATGGAACAAATATTGATGTATATTTTTTTCTTTTATAAGATAATAGCTAATTAAATAATTATCGAAATGAGTAAAAAAAAATCTTAAAAAATAATTTTTTGGTTTTTATTTTCATTTTATTTTCGGATTTTCGGTACTTATTTATCTACCAGATCAGATACATTAAAAAAACATTTTCTTCTATTTACACCTTCGATCTTTTGTCTTTTTATTTATGTAGAAAAAAGTATAAATCACATAAAACTCCACCGATATTTTGCGCCCCAAAATAAGGGGGGGGGGCAAAATTAAGTGACCTGAAAAAAATAAGAAAGTTTTGAAATAAAATAACTGATTCATTATAAAATTCATTCATTGCTAAATCATCACTGAAAACTTCATTAAAATTGAATAATTCCCTGATTTTTGATAATTCTTTTTCAAACGGGGGTTAAATTGTTTTTGTAAAAACACGGATTTTTCGACAAATTGGGTATACCGAGTTTAGATAATTTTTAATTGAGTAGATTGTAGTCATATTTTTTTCTTCTCATATTGCGAAACGAATATTTTC